>CM075288.1:258474-858474 GCA_037672795.1 Lagerstroemia speciosa
GCAGAGCAACCAGTTCCACACGTGATCAGCAAGCATTTCCCCAAAATCTCCCGCCCACCGAAAACACCCCCGAAGGCCCCCCGCGTCCTGATCCCAACCAGGACGAGCTCTTAGCAGCCCTCCCTATTCGGACCCGCCAGGCAGTGGAGCAATTTGTCGAACGCCGGGTCACCACCCTAGTGGAGGCCGCGTTATCTCGTCATCTGAACGGACGCCAGGAAGGAGCCGGGGACACCTCGGGAGCGCCACGCGCCCCCCCTCCCCCTGCGGCGGTGGCAAGCTCGCGATTGACGCCTACCCCTTCAGGGGACAACGTTTCCCAAGCAAACACCAGCATGACTATGAGGGAAATGCATAAACTAGTCGAGGACCGCGTGGCCAGAGCCCTTGAGGCCAGTAACCGTCGCCGGTATGGGCTCCCGGCCGTGGAGGAAGACGTCGCCAGTCCCTTCTCTGCCGAAATCCAGGCAGTCACCTTGCCTCCAAAATTCAAAGTCCCGCAGCTCGACCCGTACGACGGAAAAGGCCGACCCCCGGGACCACTTGCGTACCTATGTCAACTCCCTCCTGGGGAGAGGGGCCACGGACGCGATTCAATGTCTCCTGTTCCCAGGAACGCTGAAAGGTCTTGCGGCGGACTGGTTCTACTCGTTGGAACCAGGGTCCATCTCTCACTTCGCCTCACTAAAGGAAAGATTTCTGGAGCGCTTCGCAGGGTCGCTCCGGATCAAACGCACCCCCATGGAACTTTTTGGAATGCAGCAACGGGATCGAGAGTCCCTCCGCCATTGGTACGAGCGGTTCGTGAGAGCGGCGGCTGAGGTGGACGACTGACCCCACGGGAAAAGATGGCCGCGTTTCAGCGCGGCCTAAAGGATGAGGAGTTCGCAAAAAAACGATCATCGATCCCCCCAACGACTTTGCCGACCTAGCGGCACGAGCCCGCGCTTTATGACAATCGAAGAGGCCGACTGGAGGCGCAGGGACACCAAGCGGAAAGAAGCTCCTACGGGCCGGCAAGAAGAGCGTGGACGGGACATCAAGCGAGAGAAATACACCCCACTATTAGCCCCGCGCGCCGTCGTGCTCGCGGAAGGGGAGAAACGACGCCTGATCAAAGCCCCTCGCACCACTAAAGAAACGTTGGGCCCGGACGCAGACCGGTATTGCCGATATCACCGGGCGTCGGGCCACGATACTGAAGACTGCCGACAGTTGAGGTCTGAAATCGAACGGCTGATCCAAGGGGGGCATCTGCAAGAGTACGTGCACCGACCGACCACCAGTAACACGTGGCGACGGAACCCCGACGCTAGAGACGAGACGGCGCGCCGGCGGGAGAATGAAAGACCAATGGCCGGAGCCTCAGCGGCACGGGAGCGCCGCGGAACAATACACGTGATCACCGGCGAGCGATCCGTCGGGGGCAAGCGCCCCGCACACGAAATGCAGTGCCTAGGTCCCGACCAAAGGTACTCAATCACGTTCACGGATGAAGACGCGGCGCCCGTACCTCCCTCAGCGCGAGATGAGGCGCTAGTAATCGCGGCTGACATCGGGGGATTCGAGGTACGGCGAATCCTCGTCGACAACGGGGAGCTCGGCAGACGTCCTGTATTATGACGCCTTTAGGAAGATGGGCCTCACCGATGTAGACCTATCCCCGACAGATACCCATTGATAGGTTTCAACGGGGGGACGGTATACCCAAAGGGGACTATCGCCCTGACTCTCTCCTTGGGCGAAGGCAGCAGGGCGTCAAGCTGCATGACCACCTTTTTGGTAGTGGACATCCAATCCGCCTATAACGCGATTATGGGGCGTCCCACGCTGAACGCCCTCCGAGCCATACCCTCCACCTACCACCAAATGGTCAAATTCCCTACCGTCCACGGCACAGGAAGCGTCCGGGGAAATCACCAGGTGGCGAAGCGTTGCCATCTGGCAACCCTGAAAGAAACACGGGTTCGGCCCGCGCTACAAATCGAGCCCGACCCTCGCGATAGCTTACAACGACCTGCCCCGGTGGGAGAGCTGGAGGAGGTTTTCCTAACACCGACACGCAGCGTTCGGATTGGCGCAGAACTGAGCACCCCCAGTAAGCAAACCTTAATTGCGTTGTTGCGAGAATATTCTGACGTGTTTGCGTGGACACCTGCAGACATGCCTGGTATTGACCAATCAATCATCACCCATCGCCTCGCCGTCAGTCCAACCGCCCGCCCTGTCATCCAAAGGCGGCGATCTATGGGGGCGGGACGGAAGGAGGCCGTGCGCGAGGAGGTGGCAAGGCTTTTGGCAGCCAATTTCATAGAGGAGGTCCGCTTCCAAACATGGGTCGCCAACGTCGTACTGGTGCGCAAGCCAAATGGACGATGGCGGATGTGCGTAGACTATACGGACCTTAACAAGGCGTGCCCCAAAGACGCCTACCCATTGCCCCGCATAGACCAGCTGGTTGACGCCACGGCGAGCCACGAGCTACTCAGCTTCATGGACGCCTACTCCGGGTACAACCAGATAGCCATGCATCCAGACGACAGGCAAAAAACGGCATTTTACGCAGCGGATGCGATTTATTGTTACCGGGTGATGCCGTTCGGCCTTAAAAACGCAGGAGCAACTTACCAGCGGTTGATTAACCGCCTATTCGCGGCCCAGCTGGGGACGACCATGGAGGCGTATGTTGACGACATGATCGTCAAATCTAAGCGGGCATTAGCGCACCCAGAGGACCTTCGGGCAGCGCTGGAAGTCATGCGGCGTCATAGTCTCAAACTAAATCCCGAGAAGTGCGCCTTCGGAGTGAAGTCGGGAAAATTTCTGGGGTTCATACTCACCCACAGGGGCATTGAGGCGAACCCCGAAAAGGTCAAAGCCATAGAAGACATGAAATCCCCTTCGACGATTAAGGAGGTTCAGCGCCTCACAGGCCGTCTCGCAGCACTCTCCCGCTTCCTCTCCAAGGCGGGCGATAAGTGCTCCCCTTTTTCACGGGAATCAAGGCAGGGAAGGCTTTTGCGTGGACAGCGGAGTGCGAGGAAGCGTTCGCTCGGCTCAAGACCTACCTCAGCTTCCCTCCGTGCCTAGCGACCCCGAGGCTGGGAGAAACGCTCAAACTTTACCTAGGGGTGAGCGACGTTGCGCTCAGTTCTGTCCTCGTTGTAGAACGCGACGGGGTGCAACGCCCGGTTTATTACGTAAGCAAGGTCATGATCCCAGCAGAACACCGCTACTTGCCCATGGAGAAGCTCACCTTGGCCGTCATCCTAGCAGCACGGAAACTAAGGCCATACTTCCAGGCGCACCCCATTATTGCCCGCACCGACCAGCCCCTGAAGCAAGTCCTCCGCAAACCCGAGTTGTCGGGAAGGATGGTGCGATGGGCCATCGAACTTAGTGAATTTGACGTCACTTTTGAGCCACGAGGAGCCATCAAGGCCCAAGCGCTGGCCGACTTCATCGCAGAGAACACCGGGCCAGATGACGCCGCCGCACACCCGTCGGCAGACGTCTGGGAAGTCCTCGCCGACGGGTCATCTACCAGGGGTGTCGCAGGGGCAGGATGCGCCATAGTTCCCCCGGAGGGACCGCCGCTCACCTACAGTCTCGTACTGTCCTTCCCCGCAACCAACAACGAGGCGGAATACGAAGCCCTAATCACGGGGCTGCTAATAGCGCGAGGAGCTGGGGCACGCCGAATCCTCGCCAAATGCGACTCGCAACTTGTGGTGGGCCAGATAAATGGAGAGTACGAGGCCAAGGGGGACAACATGAAGCGTTGCTTGGAAAGGGTGAAAGAGGTGGTCCGGCAATTCGACGAGGCAAAATCGTCCAGATCCCCAGAGCAGAACCACTGGGCAGATCTCCTGAGCAAGGCAGCCACGGGGCAAGCTTATTCTCCCCTCAGCTTTATCGAGCAGCGTAGGGTATCCGAGACATACACGCCTCTCGCGGTGCTATGCGCCCAGAACGAGGAGAACTGGATGACGCCCATTCGCAGATACCTGAAAGGAGATCACCTCCCCACTGACCCCATAGAGGCTCGGCGCATCCGGTTGCGCGCCGCCAGATACACCATATTGGACGAAACGCTCTATCGGCGCGGGGTGTCCCTGCCTCTTTTGCGCTGCCTTGGCCCAGAGGAGGCAAATTATGTATTGCGCGAAATCCATGAAGGAATCGCAGGAAGTCACCAAGGAGCCAAGGCGATTTCCCGCATAGCCCTCCGACAGGGTTATTACTGGCCGACGATGAGGGACGACGCGCAAGCCTTGGTTCGAAGCTGCCCCGCGTGCCAGGCATTCGAGCGTCACCCTACCGGAACCCCCACCGAACTCACTGGTATGATGTCTCCCTGGCCCTTCGCTCAATGGGGGATTGACATATTAGGGCCCTTCCCGATGGCCTCTGCGCAGCGCCGATTCCTGTTTGTCGCGGTGGATTATTTCTCCAAATGGGTGGAAGCTGAGGCAGTCGCCACCATCACTGACAAGGCATCCCGCAGGTTCGTGATGAAACACATAGTGTACCGATTCGGCATCCCCCACACCCTCATCTCAGACAACGGAACGCAATTCAGAGGAAAAGCTTTCCAGGAGATGTGCAAGGAGCTCCGAATCAAGCAACGCTTCACCTCGGTAGCGCACCCTCAAACAAATGGGCAGACCGAGGTCACTAACAGAACCCTCCTTCACGGCTTGCGTACAAGGCTGAGCGCACTAGGAGGATCATGGGTCGACGAGCTGGACAACGTGCTATGGGCCTATCGCGTGACACCCCGTGCGGCCACCGACGCGACACCCTTCTCCCTCGTCTACGGGTCGGAGGCGGTTATTCCTGCCGAAGTGGCAGTAAACACACGCCGAGTGGCTGCGTTTGAAGAACCGGACAACGATCGTCTTCGGGGGGAGGACTTGGACCTGGCAGAAGAAAAGCGCATGCGGGCTCTCACCAATATGCATAAGGCAAAACAAGCGGCAGCACGCTACTTCAACCGGAAGGTGCGGGCGCGACAATTCAGTGTGGGGGATCTGGTCCTCCGCCAGAACAAGTTCTCCCAACACCAGACAGGCAAGCTCGCACCCAAATGGGAAGGCCCATACCGCATCAACGGGATCCCGTATCCGGGCGCGTACATCTTGCAGGATATGGGGGGACGCACGCTGCCACACACTTTCAACGCAGAGGTGCTCAAAAAATTCGTATATTAGCATGCCTTATCTGATGTATACTCATGCTTGATTTACCTTCACCCCTTTTCCAAAACGCCATTTCAAGGACAAAGACCTCAGCAAGTCTGGGGCACCAAAGACCTCGGCAAGCCCGGGGCACGCTAAAAGCGTTACAAAAAAAAAAAAAAAAACCAAAGACCTCGGCAAGCCCGGGGCACCAAAGACCTCAGCAAGTCTGGGGCACCAAAGACCTCGGCAAGCCCGGGGCACGCTAAAAGCGTTACAAAAAAAAAAAAAAAACCAAAGACCTCGGCAAGCCCGGGGCACCAAGACCTCAGCAAGTCTGGGGCACCAAAGACCTCGGCAAGCCCGGGGCACGCTAAAAGCGTTACCAAAAAAAAAAAAAAAAAAAAAAAAAAAAAAAAACCAAAGACCTCGGCAAGCCCGGGGCACCAAAGACCTCAGCAAGTCTGGGGCACCAAAGACCTCGGCAAGCCCGGGGCACCAAAGACCTCAGCAAGTCTGGGGCACCAAAGACCTCGGCAAGCCCGGGGCACGCTAAAAGCGTTACAAAAAAGACCTCGGCACGCCCGTGGCATCAAAGACCTCAGCACGCCTGGGGCACCAAAGACCTCGGCAAGCCCGGGGCACGCTAAAAGCGTTACAAAAAAAAAAAAAAACCAAAGACCTCGGCAAGCCCGGGGCACCAAAGACCTCAGCAAGTCTGGGGCACCAAAGACCTCGGCAAGCCCGGGGCACGCTAAAAGCGTTACAAAAAAGACCTCGGCACGCCCGTGGCATCAAAGACCTCAGCACGCCTGGGGCACCAAAGACCTCGGCAAGCCCGGGGCACGCTAAAAGCGTTTATATATATATATATATATATATATATATAAAAAAAAAAACCCCAAGACCTCCAACACTCGGGGGCACCAAAGACCTCCAACACTCGGGGGCACCAAAGACCTCCACCTCTCGGGGGCACAAAGACCTCCAACACTCGGGGCACCAAAGACCTCCACCTCTCGGGGGCACCAAAGACCTCAGCAAGTCTGGGGCACCAAAGACCTCGGCAAGCCCGGGGCACGCTAAAGCGTTACAAAAAAGACCTCGGCACGCCCGTGGCATCAAAGACCTCAGCACGCCTGGGGCACCAAAGACCTCGGCAAGCCCGGGGCACGCTAAAAGCGTTATATATATATATATATATATATATATATATATAAAAAAACCCCAAGACCTCCAACACTCGGGGGCACCAAAGACCTCCAACACTCGGGGGCACCAAAGACCTCCACCTCTCGGGGGCACAAAGACCTCCAACACTCGGGGGCACCAAAGACCTCCACCACTCGGGGGCACCAAAGACCTCAGATCTCCTGGGGCACAAAAGACCTCAGATCTCCTGGGGCACAAAAGACCTCCAACGCTCGGGGGCACAAAGACCTCAGCACGCCTGAGGCATTAAAGACCTCAAGCCTCCTGAGGCACGAAGGTTCCCGCCACCGAGACCCAAGGCAACGAGCACCGCTAAGGCACACAAGCGCGTAAAAAACCAAAGAAAAGACCCGCTAAAATGTCAAGAGGAACCAACCGCGGCGCAGAGATACCGGCCTATCGCGTTTCGACCTACAGTGAGCTACTCTAGTCATCCTCAACGCAAAGCAGCGCGGAACGCGCACGCCTCAAGATATACCGCTAAAACAGGAGCCGAAAAAGCGCCGAAACACTTTCAAATACTAAAAAGTGATCGGTACACGGCGTGGTAGCAAGCTATTACTTCGAAAGCGTTGGAAACAAAGACGAGGGAATGGGTCGTGACTAACAAGTAAATGCTGAAAGGAGCAAGCGTCACAATACTCGGGAAAAAACGCCAAATTCATTAAAGGCAACTGCGTTACATAACTTCTTTACACGGTTTTACTGACAAACTACCCCTAGGCCTATGGAGTTGCAGCGCCGCGGGCCTCGTCCAGGAGGCGGAGACAGTCCAGGCTGGGGACCTCTGACAGGTTGACGCTCGGATGCAGGCGTTGGAGGTCATCCTTGACTGAGCGGAGGGAGTCCACTATGGCTCTGCCCCCACGCGCAGCCAGCTCTTCTGTGAAGGAGTCGCTGGCCTTGTACTCCTCCACAGCTTCTTGCTTGGCGCGCGCCACCTCCGTTGACTTCTCCGCGACAGCCGAAGAAAGCGCCAGGGCGGACTCCTGCAGTTGCGCCTGAAGTCTCCCCTCTTCAGCAGCCCTGTCAGACCGCTCCCGCGCCAGCTGCTCCTTGAGGACTCTCACTTCCTCTTGGAGCTCGGCCTTCCCCGCCTCCTCGGAGGCGAGTCGCACCTTCAGCGCCTCGACCTCTTCACGGGCTCCCGCGGTCTCCTGCTCCGCAGCGTCCACCTGGGACTCCAAGGACTGGATGCTGGAGCGCATGTTCTGGCGTTGCTTCCTCCAGTTGCGCCTCTTATTTGTAAGTCGCTGTATCTGAGCCTGTAGCTCAGGAACGCTAGCACGCTCCTGGCTCCAGGTCTCCATCAGCAGCCCAGGAATCATGGCCCCCTGTCATAACGCATTGTCAGCAACCCATTGGAAACAAAGGCGCTAGCAGACTTTGAAACAGGATACTAGCAGAAGCGCTCACCATTAGCGAGTAGTAGCGCGCATGGGCAAAAAGGTCATCCCTTGTCTCCAGCGGAGGCAACTCCCCCACAAGGCGCTGGAGTGCCCTGGTGAAGCGTAGCTGCGTCTCCACGTCCCCCAGGAGCCCTCGGATGGGAGAGCCAGTTGTAGGGAGGGACGCCTGCACAAGAGAGGCAATCAGCAATGCGCTAAGCTATTCTAATAAGGAACCTGGCAACACGCGTCGCTTACCTCGGCGTGCTCCTCGCCCTGGTCCACTCCAGGGGAAGCCCTTCGCTCCGACCCCTCATCCCCCTGCCCCTGAGCGGGACTCGAGAGAGGCGCTGAAGCTGCTGGCTCTGAGGGGTTAGGGCCCCTCGGCGGGGAGTCCAGCTCCAAGAAGAGAGGCGCTGCGGGCCCCGAAGCCTCCAAGGCAGGGGCCTGAGGCGAGCTGGGGCTAGCCTCTCCTTGTGAAGCCGCATGAGTAGGGGCGCTGGCTAAGCTGGAGGAGATGAACCGAATCTTGCGCCGCTTCCGCACCAGCGCCCCGCTTTCACCAGATTCCCGCTCGGAGGGAACCTCCCCCGCCTGGGGTACAGCGTCGGGACCTCCAGCCGCGGAAGAAGAGATCAGAAGCACGTCCTCCTCTTCCTCACGCTTCCTCTTCCTAACCTCCCTGAGGGCCTTCTCCTGCACCAACAGCTTGTCAATGATCTTCGTCCATTCGCCCCTCTCTGAAACCAACAAAAACAACCCAGAGAAAGTTAGGAATTTACCAAGGCGTTCTTGGACAAGCCGCACATGTCCTCATCGACGCTCCACCTCCAGGGCGCTTCGGACACGAGGCCATACTTAATCAAATTCTCCTCGGTGATGATGTTCCGAGCGTCAATCTTCACGCCCCGGAACTTCTCAGCGTTAGCCCGCTCATCCTTTTTCATAGACCCCCAGGGGTCCCCATCGTGGAACTCCCTCTCGGGGCCTTTTCGCCACTTCCAACCCTCCGCGTCCCGCATGAAGAAGAAGGACTCCTTCCACCCGGAGTTGGTGGACCCATAGTTTATCACCAGCGCTCCGTAGATCTTTTTGCGGCGCGGTTGGAAATGATAGTAGCCCTCCTCCGAGCGTTGCACTAACAGGTAAAAAAACCTAAAGAGGAGTCTACTGTGTTCTATCCTCTGCTCCCGGCAGTACAGATAGAACGCTGTCCACACTCGCCACGACGTGGGTGACAGCTGCCCCGGGGCCAAGCGATAATACTTCAGCATGGCCGCTACTGGCTCGGTTAACGGCCAACGGAGGCCAGCCCGGATCTGCTCAGGAAAGATCGCGAACTCTCCCGGGCGAGGCTCCGAGGGCTCTTCGCCCTCACGGGGGAACCGAGGGGCGAAGTCGGCCCCAATTCTCCCTAGCCTAAGAACGGTCAAAAATCGAGGGGGGGTGAGTTTATTGGCGAAAATCTCGTCACCTGGGTTCCCGGTGGAAGAAGCCGGAGCACTTGACGAGGCCATTGCAGCAAGGAGGCGGAGGATCCGGCGATCGGAGAAGAGAAGGGAGGCTGAGGGCTAAGACGGGGGATGCGAGGCTCGGGGCTAAGTGACGAGGGGCAAGGACGGGGGTCCGACTATTACCCTGCAGAGGGGCAATTAATGCCCCGGGAAGCTCAAAGGCGGCGCGACGCTCCCACTGCCCCTGACAGGACCGTTCACCATCCCCTGACCGGACACGTGTCGCCCCCTGCCTGGGCATAATTTCCAAATTTCAACAGCCAGTTTCCCGCGCGTTCCGACGCGTGAAACTCGGGGGCAAGTGTAGGGACCGGGCCCAAGGCCCTCCCCTCGGAGAAGCCTTGCTCAGACGAAGGCCCAGGAAGTAGGCCCAAACCGCTGGACCGGCGCTTAGGCGTGGCTGCGCGCCAGTCCAGATGGCACCCGTACCGCCAGCGCCGCTTTTGTACGGCTGACGCCGCCTGACTCGTCTCAGTCTGACACCTTCCGTACAGCAGAAGATGCTTCCCCTACAAGGCACACGACGTGTATTTAATGCGTATTAAATGCTTGTGTCCCCTCCGTCCCTATATAAATGGGACCTGTACCCCGGAATAAAGGATATAAGACAATACTCATCAATCTGGCCTTTGTTCATTTCCTCTTACTATTTCTCAACCTAACAGATATGTTTGGTGTCTAGGCAGGGCACGGAGTCAACTAACTAATTCCAGGTTCCCTGCCATAATTTAAGGAGTGGGCCCGTGTTGGACCAACTGCCAGCAAGACCAGGAAAGGAGGAGGAAGCTCATTCCGCCACGTGTCGCATTGATGCCCCTCCGGATCAGATTTTGGACACATTCACTTTGCTGCTAGAAAGTTGGCCACAGATGACGACACGTCGAAGATACCGGTCGGGCCCACTCCGAGCACCTGACGGGGCAAAAGTGACAGATTTTCTCGCATGCCATTTATCATTCGGGATCCTATCTATTGGAGATTAATAGGTGCGTTCACATCACGAGAGAACAGTTATTAATCTAAGAACAGAAGAGAAAGCTCGTCACATGATCAGTTGTCTCATTCTCACTTGAGACCGGAAGAATAAACTTAAATTTATATGAGAATTGAGTACCATATTTTTATAATTTAAATTTTTAAGTGGAAATGTTCTTAAGTTTCTTGCAGGCCATTGTGGATATTTACAAACTCGACTTATTTACTATCAGGTGAAGCACTTGTAACAATGGACCTTTAAGTTTTTCTCAATTAGCATAATTCGAACTCAAGACTTCACTTATAAAAATGAAAAGTATCGAATCACTTCAGTTAAGGTAATTGAAAAAAGATAAAATTTATCAAAGTAAATTGGTTGAAATGGTAGAACGTCTTTCTTCGTTAAGTAAGGTTTTATATTGCAAGAATTTCACTCATTAATATATTTTTTCAATTCGAACTGAATTAATTATGACTTATTGATTTAGAAAAAAAGTAAAAATTCAAAAGAGAAAATTCTTACCAATATGATATGGTTTGGTGGCCAGGCCATGCGGAGTGGCCCCACACGGAGTGGCTGCGTGGCAGAATCTTACCGACCGACCACAGCTTGACTTCTCGCACCCATGACCCAACCAACAATTCTCTGACAGACGCGTAGAGGAGCGCCACGTGCCACCGACGCTACAACTAGTGGGTTTTCGTTTCGCGCGTCTAGCGCCGGTCAGTGACGGGGGATTTCTCTTGTCGGCGGCGGTTTGGACGGTGGCATGGCAGTTAATCTATTGCCTAAACAAAGTCGTTGCAGCGCGAGGAAACAATCCTCTGCGCCTCGTCTACGCCTATCCCACCACAAACGTCAAATCAGGACCGTTAAACAAATTGTAGTGGTAGACAGGGTACGACGATCGTGGAAGCCATTCGCGTGTCCCTTTCCTCGATCGTTGATTCAAGTATGATGTATCTATCCATCATGGTACTTGGTCCATGCCTTCACTAAGTTATTCCCAAGATAAACACTAGTTTATCTCTCCACTTAAAATCTCGAGTTGGATCTTACTAGAAGGAGCTTGACCCTCTCGTTTAAATCTCGAGTTGAATCTCCTTCCAAGGAATCAACTAACACTGTGATAGAGATTCACATTGAATTATGTCCAAACATTACACTGGGAAAAGGAAAAAAAAGATTGATTTTCTTCTTTAATTTTCTTTTCTAGTAAGGAGGCACGAGCCCAAGAATTAGCAAGCAATCCAACATTGATCTATTGAGAATACATTTCACATGGTAAAAATAGAAAAGAAACCCTTTTCTATTCCTCATTTAATTTTATTTCTCACACTAATCCTTATCTCTATCTATTCTATTCCTGCGAACCGAGCTCATCATAAGAATCTATGAGAGATAAATATAGTTACTCTACCAGTTCAAGTTTTTGAGTTAAATATGAGTTCGATCTCTTATAACTGCTTTATAAAATTTTAACATGATGTTGGAGTAAAACACCGTGTGATGTCTGCCACACATTATTGATTTCAAGTGTCGGAACTCTTGGTTATTAAGTTCGAGTGTGAAAGAGAAAACATATCTTTAGTTAATGATTCTTAAGTATTGAAGAGAAAGAGCGCCATTGTTTGGTTGCATCACGCATTATCCCGGGACAGTAGAAGCGCACATCGAGACTAACATATGGTCGGGCCGAGATCTCTGAAAAAATCCTGTCGACCCTCCCAACATAAGATAGATGTATTTATGATAAGCGTGAATCATATATCACCATGTAAGGGTGAATGCTAGTAGATAGGAATCACACATTAAAAATTTTGAAAAAAAAAAAAAAGTAAAAGATTCGATACCACCATTTATTAGCTTAAATTCTTGGATTAATACGGGCTGAATCCTTTATGAACCCAGTGAAAATTTTCTAATTGATGATAAATATAAACCACTTTATCATGTCAAGATGGTTGTTGAGAGTCCAACCCCTCCCCCGATTATGCAATGTTCAAACTTTCATGTTCAACTGTAAACATAATAGATGAACTAAAGAACCGGTAACAACACCGGTCCTATGCGTCAATGCAACACCACCAAAAGTCTAGTATAGTTTAAAAAGTTGGTATTCATCAAGACAAGTTCCATCCAGCAAATTTGCATATTAGAGAAGAACTTGAATATGAGATTTGAAACTTACCAAACCGCACTGGAGTGACTTTTGGGCCAGTAAACCACTGTCTTTGTTGATCCTATGTCACATTTTTAGCTTGTGAGTAAATCTATGTTTCTTGTATTGTCTAAAATATCTAAATTTGCACAGCATCGCTCACTTAGAACAGCTACTCGACGAAACCTAATACTCTACTGAGAAATTCATAGGCAATAATATCTCATCAGGTGATGTAAAAAAATTAAATTCTAACAAATGAATATGTTAGTGTTAATTGTCCAAACAATTACCGTAATTTTTATTGATTCAAATAATTCAATTGACGCGTTATCACCACATCATTATCAATAGATAGGAACATTTAAGATTTTTTCGGTCACTGCTCTTGTGATTATGATTCCATCACCGAGCCTGCTCGTATGCACAATAGAATTCAGCAGGAGAGGTTACATGTGAGTCGTCCGATCAAGTTATGAGCATTTTTCGACAAATCGGGCGGAGGGACAAACAAAATCGAGGTCAATAATCAAGCTGGTTAAATTTGGTGCTCCGCGATGCACCCAATGCTTGCCCACTTCACTGTATTAGATTATCAGATGCGATGTATCGGCAGAAAACAAATGCCCTCCACTTAGCTGAAGAGCAACGATCACGGGCAGGCGCATGGCTCCGTAATTATCGAACCTTCTGAGGGTAATTGAGTAAAATTGAAAAGTAAGGACCCTTCCTGGATACTTCATTTCAGCATTAGTACATTCGCGTCGTCGTTTTGGGGCCCCGAAAAGTCCGGGCACTTCTCTGGACATGCCACTTCTCATTATTTGTCAAACACGTACTTTTAGTATTCAGAAGTCCGATCATTATTATGAATTCACATTCAATTTGGGCTAATAGGAATAAAGATCTCAAATTTAATTTTTTTTGTATTTATAAAAATCGAATTGAAAACTTACTGGCTGAGAAATCACATTTCAACCATCGGTGTTGGTTAAGTTGGTATGAAACTGCTCACACGCTTTGCTGTCGTTTATTTTTATTTTATTTTTTTAATTTTCTAGGTAATCTCATATTTCCTCAGAATTTATCACAAACGCCTTTCCACTTAATTAAAAAATAAGAATTCATCCCATTATTTTCCTTATATAAACCCCCTCCACCCCCCACAGCTCAGCTCAACTCAATCACCAAAGCTCACTGCACTCAAAACAGTTCCAAACTACGAACCAAACTCTGTAAGCCTTTTCAGCCAACCCCCCAGCTCCAACAAGCGACCAACCATGGCTCCCCATATCACTGCCACCGCCTCTGCTGCCAAGCCGAACGGCATCATCACCAGCGCAGCCAGCCTGCCGACCCGAGCCTATGTCACGTTCCTCGCCGGGAACGGGGACTACGTGAAAGGAGTGGTGGGGCTGATGAAGGGCCTGAGGAAGGCCAGGAGCCGCTACCCGCTCGTGGTGGCGGTTCTGCCTGATGTGCCGGAGGAGCATCGCCAGATCCTGGTGGAGCAAGGGTGCATCGTCCGGGAGATCGAGCCTGTTTACCCGCCTGAGAACCAGACCCAGTTCGCCATGGCCTACTATGTCATCAACTACTCCAAGCTTCGTATTTGGGAGGTATGCAATTGCAAATCCGAGATTTTCTTAGGATCCCTTATCATCGATGATCGAATCAAATCGTAGTAGTTACAAAATGGGCTTGATCTTAATGTTCCGGTCCTGGTTTTTTTGCGTGCAGTTCGTGGAGTATAGCAAGATGATCTACCTCGATGGCGACATCCAAGTCTATGACAACATCGACCACCTCTTTGACCTCCCGGACGGCGGCTTCTACGCCGTGAAGGACTGCTTCTGCGAGAAGACGTGGTCCCACACCCCGCAGTACAAGATCGGGTACTGCCAGCAGTGCCCCGATAGAGTCCAGTGGCCGGAGGCCGAGCTCGGCCCCCGCCCGGCCCTCTACTTCAATGCCGGGATGTTCGTGTTTGAGCCTAGTTTGGAGACCTACGAGGACTTGCTGCGGACCCTCAAGATCACCCCACCGACGCCGTTTGCGGAGCAGGACTTCCTCAACATGTACTTCAGGGACATCTACCGCCCCATCCCGCCAATCTACAACCTCGTACTAGCCATGCTGTGGAGGCACCCCGAGAACGTTGACCTCAACCGGGTCAAGGTCGTGCACTACTGTGCTGCTGGGTCAAAGCCGTGGAGGTTCACCGGGAAGGAGGAGAACATGGACCGCGAGGACATTAACGTGCTGGTGAGGAAGTGGTGGGACATTTACAATGACGAGTCCTTGGACTACAAGAACTGTGAAGCACGGGTTGTGGACTCAAAGTCGGAGCCTGTGAACCTGCTGCAGCGGTTCATGGCGGCCTTGTCGGAGGCTGGCAGCGCTGTTCGTAACAGAGGCGCCCCGTCAGCTGCTTAGTTCGAGTTCCGGTCATCAGGTTTCTGCTAGCATACGAGCATATATAGTGTGTGACTTGGTTCATTCAGATTGGATTTTTTTTTAATATGGATGTCAAAAGCAAAGAAAAATGTTTTTTTTTTTGGTTGTTTCCAACATTTATGAATGTTCTGTAACTATGCTGTAAACAATATATAACACGGTATCAGTCTTATCATCTTTGAATCAGCTGTGCTCTTTGTGAAGTTACAAATCATGTAACTCGTATCGACGCCGACCTAATCATTAAATGGTTTTCTTCTTCGGTTTCCTCTGTTTATAAGCTCGATACGATCTTCCCATAATACAAAGCTTGAGGAAGATTCGAACTCCACCGCATCATTATTACCGTTAACGGACCATGGCAGCTCGAGAAAGGCCAAGTCGAATTCAGATAATGGCATTGTTCTGATTGACCATTGTTCTGGCATTGTTACAACATGGTCAATAAGAACTAGTAAGAATACCTTTTTGACTACTACCACTAGTATTTAAAAATTTAACAGATATTAACTAATTCAGTTCGAATCGAGTGGATCCACTAGGACTGAAACTTCTTCAAGATGAATTTTAGTAAGCTTACTTTCATTGCAACATACTCTCCGGAATTAACTCTTCTTTTTCGAGTTGAAGCGCTGAAAAATCTATGAAATTTTATATTTCTAGCTGAATTTCTTACCATGGCTTCAACTTTTTACTATTCCTCGACCCCTCTTGAATCTTGCTCCTTTACAACTAATCTTTTCGGACGTTCATGATCATGACGAATTCAAATTTACATAGAATCAATTATTTTTAATGGATTTTATCCATTAAAAATTCGAACTTGAAAATTTTAATAAACGATCGTGTCACTTGAACTAAGATCTCCCAAGCATCCCATGCTGATAGTACGTACGTAGTCCACATGTTACCTATCACAAGAGGGTACGTAGTCGATGTGTTTGGTCTAAGCGGGGCACAGAGTCAACATACGTAACGGTCTCCCAGCTCGAAAGGTTCCCCTGCCATAAAATTAAGGAGTGGGCCCATGTTGGACCAACTGCCACCAAGACCAGGAAAGGCCCAGGAAGCTCATTCCGCCACGTGTCCATTGATGCCCCTCCGGATCGGATGCTGGACACGTGTACTTTGCTGCTACAAAGGTTCGCCACAGATGGCGACACGTCGAAGATAACCGTCGGGCCCACCCCAAGCACCCGACGGGGGCAAAGGTGACGGATTTTCTCGCATGCCATTTATCATCCGGGATTATATCTATTCTCAAGTTCACGTCACGTCAGATTTGATTATGAAATTTATAATCTGTAATTCTCAAATTGAAAGAAAATTATTCGACTTGAGATCAATTATTAATTCAAGAACGGAAGAAAAAACACGTCTTATAATCAGTTGTCTTATTTTCACCTTGGACCGGAAGAATAAACTTGATTGTATATAAAAACTGAGTACTATAACTTAAATTTTTAAGTGAATATATTTAAATCTCTGGTAGGTCACTGTCGATATTTATAAACTAGATTTGTTTATTATCAATTGAAGCATTTGTAACAAACTGGATTTTTTTTTGTCCCTTCAGATACATCCGATAAAATTGGAACGAAACAGTGAACCTTTTTAAGTTTTTCTCAACTAATATAATTGGAACTCGAGACTTCACTTATAAAAAATGAAAAGTGTCGAATGGCGTAAGCTAAGGTAATTGATAAAAGATAAAATTTATCAAAATAAATTGATTAAAATAGTAAAACATTTCTTTTTCTTAAGTAAGATTTCATATTCTAATTTTACTAACGGAAAAATTTTTTATTGAGAAAATTTTATTTCTTGATAGACCTTCTAAAATTAAATTAAATTAATTAAGATTTATTATTTTTCTGAATACTAGTAATTAAAAAAAGGTAAAAAGTTTACGGGAAAATTCTTACCAATATGATATGGTTTGGTGGCCAGGCCATGCAGAGTGGCCCCACACGGAGCGACTGCGTGGCAGAATTTTACCGGCCGACCACAGCTTGACTTATCGCACCCATGACCGAACCAACACTTCTCTGACAGACCTGTAGAGGCACGCCACGTGTCACCGACGCTACAACTAGCGGGTTTTCGTTTCGCGTGTTAAGCGCCGGTCAGTGACGGGGGATTTTCTTTTGTCGGTGGTGGTTTGGACGGGGCACGGCAGTAAATCTATTGCCTGAACAAAGTTGTTAGAGCGTGAGGGAATAATCATGTGCGCATCATCTACGCCTATCCCACCACAAACGTCAAATCAGGACCGTTAAAAAAATTACAGTGGTAAGACAGGGTACGACGATCGTGGAAGCCATTCGCATGTCCCTTCCTTGATGGTTGACACAAGTACGATGTATCTATCCACCATGGTACCTGGTCCGTGCCTGCACTAAGTTATTCACAAAGCTAAACGCTAGTTTGTCTCTCCACTTAAAATCTCGAGTTGGATCTTACTAAAAGGAGCTTGTCCATCTCGTTCAAATCTTGAGTGGAATCTCTTTCTAAGGAATCAACTAACAATGTGATAGATATTATGATTGAATTATGTCCAAACATTACACTTAGAAAAGAAAAAAAAAAGATTGATTTTATTCTTCAGTTTTCTTTTCCAATAAGGAGGCAAGAGCCCAATAATTAGCAACTAATCCAACATTCATCTATTGAGCATACATTTCACATGGTGAAAAAAAGATTTCTCATTTAATTTTGTTTTCCGCATTAATCTTTATTCATCTTTATTCATCTTTATTCTATTCCTGCGAACCAAATGCACCATAAGAATTTATAAGGGATAAACATAGTTAATCTATCAGTTTAAATTTTTGAGTCAAATATGAGCTTAATCTCCTATAACTGCTTTATAAAATTTTAACATGATGTTGGAGTAAAACACCGTGCCATGTCACACATTGTTGATCTCCAATGTCAGAACTCTTGGTTATTAAGTTCCACACTTATTAAGTTCAAGTGTGGAAGAGAAGACATGTCTTGTAGATAATGATGCACCAGGGCTTAAGTATTCAAGAGAAAGAGTGGCTTGAGAGGAAATAGATGTATCCATGATCAACGTGAATCGTGTATCACAATGTGAGGGAATCGCACATAGCAAAATCAATGCAAAATTTTGAAAAAAAAAAAAGTAAAATGTTCGATACCACCATTTATTAGCTTAAATTCTTGGATTAACATGTGTTGAATCCTTTTAAACCTAGTGGAAATTTTCTAATCGACGATAAATATAAACTACTTTATCACGTCAAGATGGTTGTTGAGAGTCCAACCCCTTCCTCTATTATACAATGTTCGAACTTTCGTATTCAATCGCGAGCATAATAGATGAACTAAAGAACTGGTAATTACACCGGTCCCGTGTATCAACACATCACCACCAAATGCCTAGTATCGTTCAAAAAGTCGATATTCATCAAAACAAGTCCCGTCCAGCAAATTTGCTTATTAGAGAGGAACTCAAATATGAGATTTTAACCTTATCAAACCGTACTGGAGTAACTATTGGGCCAATAGACCGCTGTCTTTAGTGATCCGATGTCACATTTTTAGCTTGTGAGTAAATCTATGTTTCTTGTGTTGTCTAAAATATCTAAATTCGCACGGTATCGCTCGCTTAGAACAACTACTCATCGAAACCTAATACTCTATTGAAAAATTCTTAAATGATTCTATCTCATCACGTGATATAAAAAACTATCAAATTGTGACAGAGAAATAAATTAGTATTAATAATCCAAATAATTATCATAATTTTTATTAATTAAAATAATTTAACTAACGTTTTATCACCACGTTATTATGAATAAGATAGTAACATCTAAGATATTTTCGGTCACTGCTCTTGTGATTAGGATTCGGTCACCGAGCCTGCTCATATGCACAATAGAATTCAGCTGGAGAGATTACATGTGAGTCGTCCGATCAAGTCATTGGCATTTTTCGACAGATCGGGCGGCGGGAAAAATAAAATCGATGTCAATTGATCTATCAGCCGGTTAAATTTGGTGTTTCGCGATGCACCCAATGCTTCCCCACTTCGCTGTCAGATACGATGCATCGGCAGGAGAAAAATGCCCTTGCCTTAGCCGACGAGCTACGATCACAGCCAGGCGCATGCCTCCGTAATTATCGAACCTTCTGAGGGCAATTGAGTAAAATAAAAGTAATGATCCTTCCTGGATACTTCATTTCAGCATTAGTACATTCCCCGCGTCTTCTGGCGCCGCCCAAAACTGACAATCCCCTTGACAGCCATCCGATCAAACTTCTTGAAACACCAACGGTCATGATCCGCTATGCGAACGTCGTCGTTTTGGGGCCTCGAAAAGTCTTGGCCTTTTCTGGACATGCCTCGCCATCTTCGCATTATTTGTCAAACACACATACATTTAGTATTCAAAAGTTCGATATTATTACTAATTTAAATTGGAATTTGGTCAATGAAAATAAAGCTATCAAATTTAAATTTTTTATTTGCAAAAATCAAATCGAGAACTTATTAGCGAGAGATCACATCTCAACCATCCGTGTTGGTTAAGTGGGTATGAAACTGCTCCCAGGCGTTACTGCCGTTTATTTTTATTTTATTTTTTTAATTTTAAATAACCTCACATTTACTCAGAATTTATCACAAACAGTTTTCCACTTAATTAAAATTTAAGAATTAACCCATTATTTTCCTTATATAAACCCCCTCCACCCCCCACAACGCAACTCAACTCAACTCAATCACCAAAGCTCACTGCACTAAAAACATTTCCAAACTACAAACCAAACTCCATAAGCCTTTTCAGCCAACCCCCAGTTCCAACAAGCGACCAACCATGGCTCCCGATATCACCACCGCTGCCTCTGCCACCAAGCCAAACGGCATCATCACAAGGGCAGCCAGCCTGCCGACCCGAGCCTATGTCACGTTCCTCGCCGGGAATGGGGACTACGTGAAGGGAGTGGTGGGGCTGATGAAGGGCCTGAGGAAGGCCAGAAGCCAGTACCCACTCGTGGTGGCGGTCCTGCCTGATGTGCCGGAGGAGCACCGCCAGATCCTGGTGGAGCAAGGGTGCATCGTCCGGGAGATCGAGCCTGTTTACCCGCCCGAGAACCAGACCCAGTTCGCCATGGCCTACTATGTCATCAACTACTCCAAGCTCCGTATCTGGGAGGTATGCAATTGCAAATCCGAGATTCTCTTACAATCCTTTATCATCGATGATCGAATCTAGTAGTTACAAAATAGGCTCGATCTTAATGTTCCGGTCTTGGTTTTTTTGCGTGCAGTTCGTGGAGTATAGCAAGATGATCTACCTCGATGGCGACATCCAAGTCTATGACAACATCGACCACCTTTTTGACTTCCCGGAGGGCGGCTTCTACGCCGTGAAGGACTGCTTCTGCGAGAAGACGTGGTCCCACACCCCGCAGTACAAGATCGGGTACTGCCAGCAGTGCCCCGACAGAGTCCAGTGGCCGGAGGCCGAGCTCGGTCCCCGCCCGGCCCTCTACTTCAATGCTGGGATGTTTGTGTTCGAGCCTAGTTTGGAGACCTACGAGGACTTGCTGCGGACCCTCAAGATCACCCCTCCGACGCCGTTTGCGGAGCAGGACTTCCTCAACATGTACTTCAGGGACATCTACCGCCCGATCCCGCCAATCTACAACCTCGTACTAGCCATGTTGTGGAGGCACCCCGAGAACGTTGACCTCAACCGGGTCAAGGTCGTGCACTACTGTGCTGCTGGATCAAAGCCGTGGAGGTTCACCGGGAAGGAGGAGAACATGGACCGCGAGGACATTAACGTGCTGGTGAGGAAGTGGTGGGACATTTACAATGACGAGTCCTTGGACTACAAGAACTGTGCAGCACGGGTGGTGGACTCAAAGTCGGAGCCTGTGAACCTGCTGCGGCGGTTCATGGCGGCCTTGTCCGAGGCTGGCAGCGCTATTCGTAACAGAGGCGCCCCGTCAGCTGCTTAGTTCGAGTTCCGGTCATCAGGTTACTGCTGGCATACGAGTATAAATAGTGTGTTACTTGGTTCATTCAGATTGGATTTTTTTTAAATATGGATGTCAAAAGCAAAGAAAAATGTTTTTTTTTTGGTTGTTTCAAACATTTAGAATGTTCTGTAACTACGCTGTAAACAATATATAACACGGTATCATTCTTATCATCTTTGAATCAGCTGTGCTCTTTGTGAAGTTACAAATCATGTAACTCGTATCGACGGCGACCTAATCATTAAATGGTTTTCTTCTTTGGTTTCCTCTGTTTATAAGCTCGATACGATCTTCCTATAATACAAAGCTTGAGGCAGATTCGAACTCCTTGACATCATTATTACCATTACGGACCATGGCAGCTTGAGAAAGGCCAAGTCGAATTCAAATAATGGCATTGTTCTTATTGACCATGTTCGTTACAACAGTTCCATGAGAACCAAATGTTTTCGACAAATGTGTGCACGATCAGAGTCTCCTAAGATTCAAGTCTACCTTCTCTGGAAGTTCAACCTTCCTATACAGAAGGCGATAAGGGAAGCAAAAGCAAAGGAGAATGTGGTTATGACTATCGCCGTGACATACAGCTGGTCAGGGTGGAACCCGAAGTAATCTCTCAGGAAGGCTGCCAACGATTTGGTCTCTCCAAACACCGTGATTTTCTCCTCTATGTTGCCATACTGTGACGTGAGGATTGCCTCAAGCGACCAGGATGTTGGGCACAGGTAATAGATCCAAATCCACCAGCTCGGAATCCTCTGGAAAATGGAGAATGAGAAATGCATTAGCGGTCCGTATTCCGGCTTTCCTTTTAGAAAGGGCACTGCTCTTACCGGCTTAGGAATCAGAAACCCGGCGAAAAGAGTGAAGTTCAGGTAGAAGGCGGAGGACAGGATCTCGGCTAGCATTAGGTTGGGGGTCAGTGACACGAGCAGCATCCCAAAGTAATTGTAGTACAGCAGCGTACAGAACAGTGTGTACAGGTACCAGAAGATCTTGGAAGCCGACCAGTAGTACCCAATCATCGGGTATGTGATGACCACGAACAGAACGGCCTGAACCAACAGGTACGGAATCTCGACAATCACCTGTGAAGAGCAGGATGTTACATGGTTCCAATCTTCCGGTTTAGCAAAAAAACCCAGAGGTCCTTTCTTTCACTTACCTGTGCAAGTGAATATGCCCATGAGGAGTACATCCTGGCGAAACGTTCATGGTACATGACGGTGCGCTCAGTGGCAACGTAAGAGAAGACCAAGGAGCAGTTGGTTATTCCTAGGAAGATCACTTCCATGAACAGCAACCCGAGTACATTGAACAAGTTCTGCTGATCGTCTCTGCACAAGAAATCGAGTCGATGATTCAACACAGATGTGTACTTTCGGGGTTAAGCAAACATTCGTATAAGTATCGTTGCTCCAATGCGTGCTACCGACATCTTTTTGCCTTGGTCCCAGAGGATGACGCCGGAGAGCAGGGCCATGGCAAGAGTCTGGAGGATCCGCCTCAAGTTGTAGGATGGACTTCTCCAGTAGGACCAGTGCTGCTTCCACAGGCAGCACTTGAGCTGACCCCACCAGTTTTGTGAAAACCGGGTCGGGAAGTTAAGATCAGTTGAGCCAAGGGGCCGACAGCTTAGCTGCTTCACAAGTTCTTTGTTTCTCCTGTACGATCAAGACGACAGGAACCGTTAAATTATGCTCATTGTGGTGCACGCTGTGACTTGCCCTAACTTGTCGAAGGATTGGTAAATAAACACCTGCAGTGCTTGACTTCACTAATATACTTTCTTATTCGATTTCAGGCAAAGCAGGGAGCTACACTTACTGATGCAAAGGCGAATCTTTGTACATCTGAGCAAAATTGACTCCGGTTTCAGCTTCAGCAAATGCAGAAGTGACCTCCAACACCCAAGTTGCAGGATTGTAGTTACCTCTCATCTTTGCCACGCCAGGGATGCTCTATGATTACGATATAGATTACAACACTGGAAGAGCACGGAAAGGTAATACTTGGAATGCAGGAGTACTATGATCTTGAGCAAGCTCACCTCAAAGTATTCTATGACTTGACTCGAATGCCTTCCCAGTGGCCCCGAGTAGATCATCTGACCACCATTCTTCAATAAGATCAACTGTTCAAAAGCACTCGACTATCAGTAGAATTTTCTTCTCTACAACTTACTGATTTATCTGCTAGATCGGTCTTAGGATATGTTCACCTCATCAAATGACTCGAATATGTCGATGCTGGGTTGGTGGATGGTGCATACGATTGTTCTTCCAGTGTCAACCACGTTCTTCACCGCCCGCATGACAATTGCAGCAGCTCTTGCATCCAAGCCTGTCGTCGGCTCATCCATGAAGATTATGGAGGGGTTTGCGACAAGCTCCACTGCGATAGTGAGACGTTTGTGCTGCTCCATGGATAGACCACTGACACTTGGGATGCCCACCAATGCGTCTTTGATCCCATCAAGCTCTATGATCTCAAGGACTTCATTTATAAATTCCTGCAGCAACGGAACAATTCTGGCTTACAAGTTGGACTGCTCATTGCCTTCTGCTTCTCCAGTTGATTACATCAACATAGTTACTCAAGACTTGCAAGTGATTCTTTCTCAATGGAAAACCGAAAAGTGAGAAAAGCTTTCAGGGACCAAACGGCTAGAAGGGTGTCAATTAACTCACTGCTTTGCTTTCCCAGTCAATCTGAGGGTCCAAACGCATCCAAGCTGAGAAAACGATGGACTCTTCCGCAGTAATGTTGGGGGAGTGTATATCAGTCTGCTCGCAATAACCGGAGATCCTGGCAAATGTTGCCTGAACCTTGGGATAGCCACCGACTTTTATTTCCCCTTCCATGTATCCCATTGTCTTTCTTTCCGAGAGAAAGTCCAGAAGTGTTGTTTTACCGGCCCCGGTGAGTCCCATCAATGCAGTAAGAATCCCGGGTCCAAATGCTCCTGTTATATCAGATAACAATTGGATTCTCTTCAGGGTGAACCCTTTCTGCTGAAGTTCCTGAAAAGCTGCACAGAATGAGGGGGAACCCAGGAGATAATTTTGACCACGGTTTTTAAGCTTTTAATGATAGAACGGTTTCGGCATTACCGGAGGAGTGTCTATGTAGTACTGCACGTTTTGGAACACGAGAGTCAGAGGTGTGAACGGTAGAGCCATCCTGCCTATTGTGGAATAGATAGACTGTCAGTATACCCTGAAAATGAAAGTACCAGTAGAAATTATTTGAATGAGGGTTAAACCTTTCCTAGAATCACCAGCTTCAGGACCGACCTCATTTGCTCCGTTGCAATTAGTTTCGACATCAGTACTAGAATCCTTGGCAGCTCCTTGTCTTTGTGTGTACATTTTGTCGGAAATGATGGCCCGGGATTGCCCGGGAGCTGAATAATCATATGTCAGAGTCGGGTTTCCATCATGGAGGCTCATGATCCTTAGTACAGTAAATATAGTTGCAGTTAAGAAACTTACGCTTCAAGAAAGTCAAGGCAAGGGTGAATCCGATGTTGAACAGTAGGGTAAACACGAACAAGGCACCGACTGATACCCAGAAAAGATAACCATCAAAGTCAAGGCCCCGGCTTTGGAGGATTTGATGCCCTACTGTGTTATTGGTCGGGAGCATCTGCCAGTAAGAAATGAAATTCCAAACATATCACAGGAGGTAAGTTTAGAATTGTCTTCAGAAGATGTCAAAGCCAGAAAAGAAAACTTACTTTTTGCCATCTCGGGGCTAGAAATTCGTTAACTGAGAGCCCGATCTGTCCATAGGTCATCGGCGAGGTCCACAGGCCCCACCTGAGCCACACAGGCATGGAGGCTGAAATCAAGAAGAGAAAGTTATGTGTTCATCCCCTTTTACATGAATGAATCTTTGAGTTGCCTTTGCCTTACGTTTAGCGATGATGAAGCCGCCGAACAGGTAGAGGAACAAGATTGTAAACATTCCGGCTGTTACAGAAGCAGTGATGGTCTGGAAGACCGAGGCCAGGAAACAGAACATGGAGATCGATGACAAGTGCACGGCGAAGAGCAGAATCAATTGCCTGAAGAACCTAATATCGCAAATATAATTACAATCTGCAGGTACTCGAACTACAAAAGGGACAGGATGGAAAGGCAGGAAAGAAAGCCGGTACCACCTGTGACTAGTAGTCTAGCACGGTCTCGAATTTGGGAGCTCACCTGCCCGGTTCTGGAGCGTACCCCACAACATAATAAGTGAGTGAAGTCCAAACGATGGATTGGAGTAACGAGAGAGGGAGCTTGAGAATGGAGGCTGGAATTGCGTAAGCCCAGGCGGGGTAAAATCATAGCTCTTTCTGCTTGAAAAACACGGCAAGCCGGGAAACGGTCATGGACATTTCTGGGTAACCATCTATGAGTTGATTTGCCAGGGCGTAGTAGAGCGCTCCCATGTAGTAGTTTGCATTGAAGGCATCTAGGGACATCCGGGTCCGGAGGAACACGGTCATCATGATCGATGCAGTGACTACAAGCTGTAAACAGGAAAGATCACATCACAAGACAAGTCTAATATGCCATGGGAAAGCTTGATCACACACATTCTTAACTTATTTTCGGTTTTCAGGGAAGAGATGGACCAAAATTGTAAGTCATTTTTCCAAGTTCTTGGAAGCATAAACGTAACCCCCAGATATAATATAAACTTCTATTAGCGTTTTCGGGGAGACTGTGGTTCTGGAAATTCTGGGAAGAACTTATCGATGACCTGACAAGTCTTGAAGATGTAGATGAACGAGTTCCTCCTCATCAGGAGAAGCTCCCTAGACATACAAGCCCTGAGAAGTTGCCATTTGGGAAGAAATGGCGACCGGCCAAAGGAAAGAGCATTCTTATGGCTCCGAGATTTATCAAACGGGCTGGAAAGCTCCTCCTTGAGTGCCATCCCGAGGGAAGATTCCTTGAATTTGTTCACAAAGGATTCGACTGATACATAACTGTAAGGGACTTCTGGGCAGTTCCAGTACTGTCCCTGGTCGTTCCTGGAGATAACCTGGACAGCAAGCAACAGATGACATGCTCAAGAGCCGTGACTGGGATTGCTCAATTCGACAGGAAAAGTAGACTTTACATGGCATGGTATGTTTACCTCTTGGAGGAAATCTGCCACTCCTTTCCTTTCGGGACACTTAAAAGCCACAATCCTCAAAAAACTTCAGGACAAGGTCCCTAGGACCGTGGTAGATTGTTTTGCCTTCAGCCATTAGGATCATATCATCAAAGAGGTCGAAAATTTCCGGGGCGGGCTGGAGAAGGGAGATGAGCACGGTTGTGTCTGTCATGTGGGTGAGCTGATGGAGACAGGCAATGACCTGGAATACGGTGGAGCTGTCTAAGCCGTTTGTTATCTCGTCCATGAAGAGAGCTCTGTTTGGACCCACAATCATCTCCCCTGCGCATTTTTTCACCAGAAAATTAGAGTATATGTGAAAATTTTTCATGGTGTCAGAACCAGTTATTACTGAAAAGGCTAAAGCTTCTAGGAAAATCGGCTACTTGGCATGTTACCTGTAGTCAGTCTCTTCTTTTGGCCACCTGAGATGCCTCTCCTCATTGCATCTCCAACCAGCATATCAGCACAAATGTCGAGTCCGAGGATCTGCGAACAGGTTGAATTAAAAAATGGAACTGCTTGGCTCAAATCCGAGGAGAGAAATCAGCCGATTCGAAGAAAAATTTACTCACTTTCAAGATGTAATCTGTTTGGAGAGTTGTCTCTATTCCCGTAACAGCAATACCCTGACAGCAATACCCTGACAGCAACAAACACAGTGATATCAACTATCAGCTTCGTAGAAGATTTACAAACATCGGTGTTGGGATTCACGCCCGATTGTTGATGCCGGAATTTAGAGTGCAACCGCAGCGGAAAAACTGAGAAGTAAGAGAAGAAACACGAACACAGGATATACGTGGTAAAACCCTCACTTGAGGGAAACCTCCACGGCACAGAGCAAGCAATCCACTAGATCAAATCAGGAGATTACATCTTCACAGAGATTCTTAATCCCGTACCCAAGCCCCCGCTACAACCCGCTCAGAAAAAAGTCTCAACCCGATCTCTCAAGTTCTCACGCCCGAGCGTTACAGAGAAATTTATCAGAAAGATCACTCACAAGATTCCTCGTACTTTCCCAAGACTCTATTCAGCACTATTTATAGGGATCTGACACAATAAAAAAGATATCAGATATTTCCTAAATCATATCCTAGAAAATATCCCAATTTGATTTGGGATGAGATTACAGGAAATCAGAATAAAACAGAATAAATCTTTTCTTCATGATTTCCACTGATCTACAGATCTTCGGGTCCCACGAGTATCCGGCTTGATATAAGACAATATCAACAGTCGGGTATTTGGGAAACCTTCTTTCTGCTTGAAAATCACAAATTTCACCTTCATGTAGATGTCAACATCGGGATCTGGAACGATTCCTGCATCCTTCTCCCTTCTTCCAACCTCGATCATAATCTCTTCAAAATCAGACAGGAAAATAATGCGTTTTACATTCTCATTTGTTGGAAAAAAATCAGTTCGTGTTAGATTTTATGTCAGTGCCAAACTAGCCCAAGCTTATCATATCTGCAGTGGCCCTAGAGGATTTCACAGGTTTTAACTTTAAAATTAACAGCCATGGAAACTGTGAGGTTACTCTCTAAACAGGAGTTTTCTAGGACAGTACTTGCTGGCTACCGATGCAACCTGCCTCGACAGTTCATTCTGGCAACCTATTACAGTGTTTTCAGAAATTCCTATGTTGCTCATTCTCGGAATTTCTCTATGTTGCCTGCAAACTCCGTGGCATATACGTCTGCTTCATCACCATTGATTCTTGTTGAAGTTTTCATCCAACCTCCTCTGAAACTCGACTTTCAATCCCTTCGTTTTACACGAAAACAAAATATTTAGGAATAGAACAGGAGGAAAATTTCACCTTGGCAGTTTCCAGTGCCTTGGCACCGGGCCGAGAAGTCCAGCGTTTCCCGCACAGTCATCTGGGGAATGTGCAAGTCGTACTGGCTTATGTATGCAGAAGTCCTCTGTGGGATGAACTCGTCTAACTTGTATCCGTTGTACGAAACTTCCCCTGTCAACTGTCGAGAATTGAAGCAAAGCAAACAGCAAATGTCCAAGAAAACAATTCCATTTTGCAGAGTTTTCTGTATTTTCCAATTATGCAAAGTGTGAAAGAAAGCTCGCAACCTTGAGTGGTTCGTGCAGATTTCCGGAAAGCGCCTTCAGGAATGTGGTTTTCCCACATCCCGGAGGCCCAAGCAGTAGAGTCATACTGGAACAGATTGACAGACAACACGTATCAGTACTAGGAAAAAAAAAGAAGGAAAAATCAATTAAATTTCTCTTATTAGAAATAATTAAGATAATTACTCAAGTGATTAACGCTAATTTACTTGTTTATCACAATCTTATTGACATTTTATCATGTCACGTAATGAGATAAGATCATTGAAGAATTTCCCCTGTATTAGTACTCTCTTCTATTGATAAATGAATTTCACATCCAAAAGATCATATAAAAAACCTAGTTAATAAAAAGAAATAGAAACCGTCCTTTCTAATCTCACGCTTTTAGACGAACACGAGCCAACGTTTGGTTGATATTTTACATAATATTAGTGTCCATCGCCGTATGAGCCCATGTCATGCCACGCCCGAGTATGGCTCGTGGTGTCACCAGACTGCTTGACGCCGAAAGAAAAACGCCTCACCTATGGCCAGTGAATCAAGTGAGGAATGGGGTCCTACTTGCATTAAGTTGTTAGCCCGAGGATGGTGGAGAAAGTTCACCTCATGGCCAGTTGTCTCCTCGCTAGAGCATGAAAGAAAAATGACCCGACTTGAGGTTATGTGTAGGTCATGTTCCCATGCGAGGGAGGGTGATGACGAATTATCATATAAAGAATCCTGGTATTTATTATTATTATGTTTTAAACGTTGGTTTCACCGCCTATAAGTTAGCTTTCCAGTGGAAATTTTCCGTTTTCATCTCTTATATGAAGAAATGCAAGATTTGGGAGTTCCATATGTAAAGAAGAATCGACCACAAAAGGAAAACGAATGAAACTGCTCAATTGGAAGCTGCAAAAAGCAAGCAAGCAATTGCCACAATTTACCTCCTCGGTTTTATGATTCCACTGAAACCCTCTATGATGCTTACTTTGGCTCGGTTCCCTCTTGAACTCGGAAAATTCGCGAACCCCTGATATTAGAATTCCATGAAAACTTGCCAAACAAGTTGCTGAACTGAGAACTCTCTTGCATTATCATAGAGACAAATTGCGTATGCATATACGCACTTACAGAGAGAGCGTATTTCAGCGAGTTCCAGAGAGTCGGGAGCAGCTTTCCGTGAACGATTTGGCAGTCTGCTTCGACACTGAGATCCCTATACCTCACCTCGATGGCAGGGAGCTCAACACCAACCCTGTAAAGGAAGTTTCACAAGGTCAAATCTTCTTGTTTAGTTCACTTTTTGAAGGAAAAACTGTACTAGAATGACCCGGTTTGAGGAAACAAAAGCATCCTAGCACCGTTCGGGTTCAAAGTGGAGACGACCATAGCTTCACCGAGTAACTTATCAGGATAGAAATACAGTATGGTCTAACACGATCATGTGTTCCCTTCCTCTTTCACTAATCAGATGATGGAAGACTCTACAGAAACTTGTAACCTCAAAGAGTTGTAAGCTCTGTTTAGAAAAGCAGTAAATGGTTGGTTATGACTCCTTGAATAGTGATTACAAGTAATCGCTCAAAACCGGTAACCGACGTTCAAGGAGTTGTGACCGATCATCTGCAACCGGTGTTTACATCTCTTTGAGCTGAAATTACAAAGGTTCGATGAAATTTTTCATAAACATTCTTATCTTGCTTACTGGTCTGTTCTGTCGCGTATCTTCTGCAGCAGCTTAAGGTTGTGCTGCTCAACGTGCCTAATGAGCTTCTCTACGACCAGGTGCCGCTCTTCGGGTCCGAGCTTAGTAACATTAACCACCGTTCGATCACCTCCATCAGCTCCCTTACGAAAAACCGACTTCATCAGCCTCTCGAAGGTCGGTAACCTCTCGATGGCAGCCCACTGGAGGTTGTATTCATCATCCTCATCACCCTTTGATGGACCCGCCTCCACGAGCTCGAGTCGTGAACCCAGAATGATGACCTGAGAATCCTCCCGACCTCCACGAGCTCGTTTTTCAACAACTCGATGCCGCCGAGATCTGTGACAATCTGCTCGTCCATCAGTGTTCTAGCTGGGGAAGAGTTGCTAAGCCCCAAGGGAAGAACTTGTAAGGCCGTTATGCACATGCGAACATGTGTAAGAACACAAACATTTTGTTTTCCTTTCAGTGTATACCAAAGTCCACTGGACACAAACTAATACAGGTTCGAGTCCAGTCGGCCAACTAAATAGTCATTGCGTAAGTAAGATCTCGAGTCAGTTCAGCTCACTAAAAGATTCAACTGCTTATTTGAGATCTTGAATTCGAGATTTTGCCGGGGAAGAGAATGAAATTAAACATTGAACATTAAAAGAGCTGAAACAACCATTTTGTTAATTAGGCGCACTCAACTATATTAAGCGGCAAACATCATGTCGAAAGCACTACCGCGTTTACTTCCATAATTTCACACGTGACTTAAAATGAATTTGTAATTGTTTATAATGAGCCTGGCGGGCGGTCCAGCCGGTAGTCAACCTGCTTGGTTGCCCCGATGGTCACTCCAAGCAGCGCCCGAATGTCCTGGTGGCTCGCACGTGGCAGTCCAGAGGGGTCCAGTATGGTTCCTATGGTCGCACGAGAAAGGGTCAGATGGGCTCCTAGTTTGACCACCATGGCCAAGAATCGTCCCTTCTCTCTTCTCATTCCAAGAGAAGGGAGACATTCAGGCAATGGTGGCTCCAATCCCGACAGTCATCATCCATGGCGAGGCTGTCGAAAACTTTTATAGCTTCACACAGCCTCCTCGTCTTGGACACTAATGACCAGGTTGAAGTCCACATTGATTTACTAAGATGAGCAATCATCGGTGTGATGTGAGAACCGTGTTGGTCGTATATGTTATCTCTGTCACCGTCCTCTCACTTTTTTTTATGTACCAAGTAGAAGAAAGTACTGTGATAACAGATATATCACACGACAGTACTGATATTGTGTCACAAGTCTATAGCATTAAGCCATTTTTAGATCTTTTTAATTAAACCCTAAAATAAAATCCTACAAATAACTTAATTATGTTGGTTTGTAGTAACACGTCAACGTTGTCATATGATATACCTATTATGTGCAAGAACTTGTAGGGTCCCATTAGTGCTATATATTTGTGCATGTATGTGCACATGAGCAAATGGTTAGGCTGATGTAAGAACTACTGTATAAGGAAAAAAATTACATATATGCTGAATAATTTTAATTTTTTTATAATTAAAAATTTTAAGGTCGGTTTCTTAAATTCTGCATATCTATATTTATTATCTAAAAGAGAGTTATAATGTTGAACTCCACGTCATCAGGCTAGCCAATTCTTTCTCCTTTTCCTTTTTATTTTTCATTGCAGAATATGTCGGATGAACGCCTCTTATTCTCATGCCAACCGAAGAACCCTAATCCGCCGGATATTCCTCTAAGTTTCTCATCGCAATCAGTGCCTCTTCTTCTCGATCCAAAACTATCGCACTATCATTTCTCCTTCCTTGCGAGGATCTTGTAAATATATATATGTGTGTGTGCATATATATGAGGATTGCAATAAAATGCAACTCTCATTCATACCATTGGGTTCACTTATATACAAGGTGTATGCAAAAGGAAACATAAGTAACAGAACATTCCACATGTTTAATGCAATATGCTGGAGTTGCTTTCGTGATATTTTCGTCATCTTCAAGATATTGTCGTGAAATTCCCGTGATCTTCATGCTATGGAGGGTATTGTGATATTCCCGTGATCTTCATGATGTGAAAGATATCTTCCGAAATGCTTCCCCTCAGGCTGAAGAATGAGGATTCCGAATTGCCGGCTTGATAATTAAAAATCGAAAACAATCTCGCCCTAGTATATAGTTTATAAAAAGCTTTCTCACTATTTTATTTCCTTAAAAGATTATAGTCAATGAATTGCATATAAATCTTTATCAGTCGGATAACCGATTGGCTTAGATCGAAATTAATCAACTGTTTGAGATTTTGAATATTAGACAGTGCTAGCAAGAGGGGGAAGAAAGAACCTAGTCAACGGTTCGCCTGGTTTGTTGGTGGAAGTATAAGATTAATTATATAAGTTTTTCTCCGGAAAATTCACACGTCTTTATAATTTATTTTTGTATCTTCAACTCTTCGCTATGCCGTTGGCAGGGAAAAAAAAGTTTTTTGTTAGGATGCCTTTTAATTTTTAAATTGTTTCCATACAACTTGTTGGTATTAGTACCAGTTGTTCGACTCGTTTGATATATTCGCGGTTGAACACGAAAATTCGAATATTATGCAATAACAGGTGGGTGGATTGTTGTTGTTATTGCATTCCTTTTTACTGCTCCCAAGCTTATCATTCATCTAGTGATTAGCAATCCTTGATATATTGGGCAACAAAAGCAGCAGGGAGTCTTCGATGAAGTGATTATACCACATGTCAATAATGATGCAGTATATCCGTCTAATTAGAATTTGATATGATATATTTACTAAATCCTAATTAAACAGGTACATAAATGGTGGGTTCAAATTGAACGGATATACCACATCAGTATTGTTTGGGTGGTGCGGCCGCCACTCCATTAAAGACTCTCTTCAAAGGGATAGACTCGTTGGAAGGATCAATGGAAAGTGGAAAAGAAAAATGGACCATTTATTCAATGGCTGTGCAAACACAAGTGCAACCCTGGACTGGAATTTAGAGAAGGTTGCTGAGCAGTGGACTCAAGGGGGGTTGGGAAACATGAACATGGACATGGACATGCACATACGAGGTACGAGGAAGGAGAAGAAACTATGAATCATTCAAAGGTTTGCTTTGCTACACCGACTGCACACAGAGAGAATGATACCTGATACTCCTTCAAGGCATAGCTTTGATTATTTAGAGATTAAGTCATTTGGAATCACCTACACAGATGGCACCTGGATTAATCCACAAAATCTATATGTTACATCTGATATGAAAGAATGGAAAAGAATGGAATGGAGGGAGTTTGATAGTATAAATTACAATAACACATGGAGAAAATTACTAATTTTTATGTTTATTTTTAAAATATAAAAGAATATAATCGTGAAAAATGATGGAATGATCGATCATTTCTTATCTTTCTTTTCAAGAAAACACCATTCTGTAAACTTGACAGAAAAGGCTACACCAATGGAGTGAACATAACAAGCTTCATAACTAAAATCAAGAAAGAAATATCAAGAAACAGGGTCAAATTATCACATCCCATTCCTTTGGAAACCTCCATACCAAACGTAACGATAGTTTGGATGGGGAACCCGAGGGATTTGAAGGGACCGTTCTATCTCTTATTTGGTAAAACATTAGGAGGATTGTACATGGATATCTTACCCTTCCAAATCTCTGTACATGTTAATTTTCTTATCCTTGTATTCACGGAAATTTGGATAGGGAGGGGTACCAATATTTTGAACAAAAATACCCCTTCATTAACGGATAATTTATAGACTGAAAATAATAGAATGGTTAAATTACCTTTTTATCCCTCCATAACCCTTCTAATATTAACATTCAAATAAGAATTACGGCATCCCTTCATGACCCTCCCTTCCCCTCTCCTCCCCTCAATCCAGGCAAGCTCAATCCAAACAAGCTGTTACAGGACACTGTCAGACTTATGAACCCCAACCTTATTCTATTCCTCGTGCAATCTTTTGGACATTAAGCCATTTGAGGTCACATGTATGCTCTCTATCTGGATCTGCATTGATTCACACACTAATTTACAACGTACTCAGCGTGGGTAGTCTATAAGATACTTACTGGAAACGGGAAGATTAGTTGAACAAAGTTTAGAGACCCCACATAAACTCCCAAAAGAATTATCAAAAAATTCCTATCGATTTCTATGGATAACAAGTCTCATGTCAGCTGAAAAGGTGCAAGAGGACCAAACACAGTAGAGATAAGAATTGGTTTAAATAGATAACGATTTTTGTTTTTGAAAAAAAAAAGAACTAATCAAATTCCTTACTTTTATATCTTGCCTGAACAACCTTAAAGCTGACCAAAAATCATTATTTATGGCCACAACGAACGGGGTCGAGAGTAAAGCTGAACAGAGCACAGCATACCAGACTATCTCTGTCGACTAAGATCTCCTCATCGCATTTATTGAGCACACCACAGCCTGCCTTTAAATATATCTACAAGTCTAGCTAAACTCCGCACAGTCGATACCTTTAGTATTGATTCCCTGCTGCCGACTGAATCCTGTAATGGCAGAACGACAGTACACTGATAATCAAAACAGTAGCAAGGAAAAGGAATTTTGAGAATAATAGAACTGAGCTAATGACATGTTAGAAGTTGCGACACTTAGGACATCAAAAAGGACATTTTGTGGGTACGAACTGGAACAGTCCAATCACTAATGCTGATCACTGTTTTGAAAATCCTGTCAAAATATCTGTAGGATCTACTGCAATCAGTATTTAAAGAATTTTGGTATAGGCAAGAATTTGCTCAGGGTGGTCTAATCTGAGATGCGAAAGAAAGAGCTGGGATATAATGGAAATGGTTATCACAAACTGAGAGAAAAAAATAGATGGGAAACAATATATGTACTCATATTCAAAGGAACTCCTTGCAAGTAGACTTGTTATGTCCAAGGCCCTTGCATTTGCTGCACTGGAGTTGACGCTTAACCAGCTCCTGCGATCCAGACTTCTTTGTTGTGGGCCGACCTGGTGGGCGCTTAGTTGGAGGAGGAGTTACAGTCACTATTGTACCAACATGAGAGCCTTTCTTCTGAGCAGGAGGACACTCTATGCTCGGCACAGGGTTTATAGACTCCGCATAAGTCAGCTTATAGCTCTCAGCTGTAAGGTACCGGGAACAGTACTCATACGGATTCCTCCCAATGCAACCGATCACAGCAAGTGCATGAGAACAAGGCAAGCCTGTGAGCTGCCAACCTTTACAACTACAGTCCCACCGGTCAATATCGACCATCTCACTGGATTCCCCATGTACTTCAAAGATGCTCCCGGCTGGTAAAAGCACTCGGTGACCGTGGACTTTGAGGCTCTCTTTCTCAAGTTTCTCTTCCATGGAAGGTGAAAGTTTTGTCACCCACTGGGCAGAGCTCTTGTGGTGCTCGTAAATCAGCTCCATCATCTTGCCCCGGATCACATCCACCATCTGTGTTATCGGGAGCTCATGTGCATCTGATACCCAGCTGTAGAAAAGCTCTCCAAAATTTGATGCCATGTGGTTGTACCTTGCACCTTGGAAGAATGCATTGGCCCAGTTCTGGGGTTCACTCTGGAGAATCCATTGGTAGGCCTCAGGGGAGATGCTCTTGATGCTCTCAATGTACTGCTGGAATCCCTCTGGTCTTGGGGCATATGCGGCAGCATAGAAATCCTCAACCATTAAACGCTTCACCTCATGGGAGAACTGACCCCTTAAGTCATGGATCAGCTGCTCGGTGAGATACCTGAGGCAGTACCCGTGATATGACCCCTTGAAGACCTCTGGTATAGACTCCCTCAGCCCCTTCAGTCGGTCTGCTACAAAAGTGATTGGGACTGACGTTGACAGAGCTGACTTCAGCTGAACCAAAAACCAGTGCCAATTCTCATCAGTCTCTGAATCTACCACAGAGAAAGCAACAGGGAACACATCATCTTCTGCGTCAACAGCTGTTGCCGCTAATAGCATCCCCTGGTACTTTGACTTAACGGGCATGCTGTCCAGGAACAGCAGAGGCCTGCAGCCCTGTTGGAACCCATGGAGGGAGGCATGGAATGAGACAAAGAGGCAGTGAAAGCTTGAGTCGTCCTTGGTCGTGAAGGTAGCGAGGCTCCCTGGGTTGGTCTCCATAATCTTCTCACAGAAGAGAGGCAGCTGACTGTACGCTTCCTTGTATGAGCCCTGGAGTTGCTCCTTTGCAATCTCCTTTCCCCTCCATGCTTGGAAGTAATTCAGTTGGATCCCATACTCCTGCTTGATATCATTTACGATGTCCTTTGGCTTGTAGTTCGGAAACATGAGGAGCTTCTCCTTTATAATGCTCGCAACCCAGCTCCTAGTTGCCTGTTGACCAGCTCTTAAAACTGTCCCTTCACATGTATGAATTGGGTTCATCTTCTTGATGCAAATCAACTGGGTGGTTGCTAACTTAGATGCGTGGATCCTCCAGGGGCAGCCTTCAGCCTTGCACTTCACGGTCACCCGATGACTGTCGTTCTTCTTGTAACGAAAAGCAAACTGATGGGCAATTGCATACTTCCGTAGAACCTCGCGGAACTCTCCCACGCTGCTGAACCTTTGGCCCTCCCCTGTGATTGCATTCTGCCACTGCTGGGCCCCTTTTGCATTCTTCTCGCTTATAGAGGCGAGTGGGGAGCTATTCATGACAGAGATGATAGGTGAGATGTCGACAGGAATGTCATCCATGTGAGTCTCCACATGACCTGTGTCGTCCATCATGTCAAGCGAGGAGGAAAGCGGTAAGTCAGGATTGGTCGTGTCAACTATGACATCCAGGGAGGCAGCATCGATGGAGACCACTGCTTCCGACAAAGTTGTCCTGCTTGACCTACAAGTGTATCAAGAAATCTCAAACCTCTACTCCAGAAAAATGAACCTAGATAAACAAAACTTTTTCCCTCTTCGTTGACAGCATACTTATTATAGAACCAATCCCTGCCTATCAAAACCAGATAAGAACAGGTACATCCAAGGTCTTCAAAGAGCTCTTGTGGCTACCATAAAGACCCATTCACAAAGCCCAAATGAACTGACAAGGCAGTATGATCATCATTAACATCCAGAAGATTTTATGGCTCTTCTCAGCGCCCAAAATGCTAAATGAGAGGAGGTGACACAAAACCTAAGACATTATGCCCCCACTTGATCTATGCAAAAACATCATAAAATGTACAATAAATATCTAAGTATTCAATAAAAGAAAATCTACCTACTGGCCGGCATATTGGAAACTTCCAAAGCCATAGCTTCCTCCATCATGACATAAATATCAACAGTGTCGAAGTTCCCAAGGAATTTTATCATCCGCTGCAAGTCCTTATCATTAGAGATGGTGATCAGCGTCTTCTTGTTTCCAGGAAGGAAGTACTTGATGGACATTGTGTTGATGCTGAAGTTAAACATCTCTGCTACTTCAGCCTTGAAGTCTCCAAATTTCGTTCCTTCATCAACATCTATTGCATGGGCATCGCCACCATGATATGATAAAAACCCATCCTTATCAGTTTCGAATTGGCCTCCAGATTGACAAATTGCAATAATTTTCTTTCCCGCCATGACCTGCTCATCAAAATATAATACAAAACTGTTGATGAAAATCCTATGATTCTCAATGTAAATTGTTAGATTTGCTATCATTATAAGGAAATCAATTCAAGGTGTATTTGATTTCTCACCAGAAACGAGCAGAAATCATATGATTCATGGTGCAAATTGTGCAAAGAGGATGATTTTGTTAAGATTTACACAATTCCGGCATAGATTGGTCTCCCGAGTCCACAAGGCCAAAACACAATCCTACTTAAATTTTCTTTTTTCTGTTGCAATTCTTCATTTTTAAGTGAGATATATCCAATTACCGTACATTGAGGCTACTATGAATTTGTTGAACATCTTACAAAATATAACAGCTCAGTTCGGGTTTTCCAATTACAATCTGATGATACAACAGCTATGGAACTGAGTACAAATGACTCCATTACTTTAGGAACACAAATTGCTAACATAATCAATAAGGCCACTTCTATCCTACATATGAACTAACATCTCACAAATTAAGAAGCTCTGTATCCTTAGAACCAACAATTGCCATGAAGATTCAATCCCATTGACCAGCACATTGTAACACTAAGGAAGACATCATGTCCATAATCAGTCAAAGAATACACAACACTAAGGAAGACATCAAAACCCTTTTTCTAATAACTGCAATAGCAACGACATTTATCGTCCACAAAAAAAAAAAAAAAAAAAATACAGCTTGCAGTTCATTCTCTGGGCAAGACAATAGGAGCAATCATTATTGTCAGAAAAAAACCTCAGAAATCAATTCAATTACTTTCAAAAATTAAACATCAACATTACAAGGAGAAGACAGTTGCGGCATCGGCAGTCAATGTAACAAGGAAAAGGTCAAAACTTCAAAGAAAGAACGGATGCGGAGGCCGAGGAAGATATCAATTGCCCGATCAATCCCCTCAACAACGGAAGAGATGTAAAAGGTTAGAAAACCCTAAATGAAAATTTTACCTCCTTCACTTCATCCGCGCAACGAAGGCTGCGGCTGAGGCAGAGGCGGCTCTGCGGCAGTAGCCGGAAGCGAGAAGGGAGCGAAGGCGAAATCAGTCAATCCTCCAGCTCGGCAGGCAACAATAAGAGGAACAGCAGGGCAGGAGAGAGAACCGTCAGGCAGGAGATCGGAGGATAAAGAAAGGTGAATTGCATATAAAATTTAGACTAAATTAACAATTCCACTCTTGAGAGATAAATTTATTATTTTTAAGTAATTTTTTATCTTATTTAACTCTCTTTAATATGTATTTTATATTATATGGGTCTTTTTGGTACAAATTAAGTTTTTCATGATATCAATTAGATCTCTGATGATTTAATTAGGTCCTAATTGTATCAATTAGACCCCTCACGGTATCAATTAGGTCCTTGAAAAATCCTCCGTTAGTTTTTCTATCAATTTTGACACAAATACCAGTAATTTTATTTATAAGAGATGTATTTCACATCATTTGTGCTCCTAAACAAATTTTTGCCACGTGTGAGAGCTGAAGTGACGCTCTTAAATAAAAATCTACAAAAAGAATTTTAAAATATATATAAAAAATGAAAAATTCGTAAAATTAAGAAATCATTAAAACAATATCGATTTATAAAAAAAATTCAATATGGAAGAAATTATAAGAAAATTTTAAAAAATCTAGAAATTTTTAAGATAATTCAAAAATATGAAATAAATTCAGATTTGTTTCAATATTAAAAATTAAAAATTCGAAAACATATTTTTCTAAATTAGAAAAAATTCAAAAAATGGAAAAATTTTGTAAAATTTTAAAAAAAACTCAATAAAGAAATCTTTTGAAAAAAGAGAAAAATTCAATAGATACCTGAAAAATAATAATTTTTAAAGAATTTTAAAAAATATTAAATATTTTTAATAATTATAAAAAAATGTTAAAATTTTTTTTAAGAAAAATTTTAAAAAATAAAATATGAAAGACTAGTCTATTACCTTTGCAATAATTATGTAAGTTTTCAAAAAATTTTAAAAATTTTTATCTTCCCTATAAATATCTCTTTATGTTACTTATAGTAGTAAAATATTAGTTCATCCCATTTACGATATATATCTTATACAATTTTAGAATATTATATATTTTTTAAATTTTTATAAATTTCTAATTTTATGAATAATTTCAAAATTTTCATAATCTGAAAAAATTTTAATTATTTGTATCTTATGAAAGTTTTGTGGTTTTTTTAAGTTTTTATACCCTTCGGAATTTACTAAATTTTTTATTTATTTGTAACTTTTCCTAATTTACAAAAAAAAAGAAAAAATTTTATATATTTTTTGAACATATAATTTTTAATTTTTATTTAAATTATTGAAATTTTTTACACTTTTTGCAATTATTTTTACATTTTTCTTATTTTCTATATTTCTTTATTTTTATAAAATATAGAAATTTTCCAAATTTTGATATTTTCCACAAATTTTAAAAATTTTTCAAGCTATTGATAATTTTATATATTTTGAATATTTTTATTTTTTTAGTTTTCTTATATTTTATAATATTTATGATGTTTTTACAATTTTTCTAATTTTTTGAAATCTTTTCTATTTAAAATATAATTAAGATATGTCACGTTATTTAAAAAGATTATTTAAAATCTTTTTTAGAAAATGAGAAATTGGTGAGAGATCTAACTGATAAAACACAAATTAAGACAGAGACATAATTGATAGTATACTAATGTTATTAGTGAGAGGACTAAATTGAAGAAAAATAAATAGAGATAGGGACCTAATTGATAGTATAATGACGTCGTTAGTGTTTATTTTAACGGAGAAGCAATAAGAGACCTAATTGAAGTCATGAAAGACTCAATTGAAGTTATGAGAGGCCCTGTTGAAGATATGAGGGACCTAATTGAAGTCACGAGAAACCTAATCAATACACAAAAATGGTATAATTGATGTAACAAACTCACTTAAGGATCCAACTGTGGAAAATGCATACCTAAGAGAGTTGAATGAGACAAAAAAATCTATCGGGAATCCAAGTGACGCTAAATCTATCTCTCGATGACAAAATTGTTAATTTATTCTAAAAGTACATGATTTGTTCATTTTTTAAAGAAATTAAAAATTTTAAATTTAAAAAATAATATTATATAATTCTATTTTTATTATTAAATTAAGTTAAATTTTTTAAATGTGAAAAAGTAAATCAAATTATTTTATTTTATTCTCAAAATAATTCAGAATTCCCAAATTTATAAAATAAAACGTATGTTTACGCGTTATATTTTACTTGATCTTTTCTTAACATGTGCCTATAAATCCATAAAATTAAAGTAAATTTTATTTAAAGTTGATAATTTTTAATTAAGTTAAGATAATATTAATTATAAGAAAATATGAAAAGAATTTATATATAAGATACTAATATAAACTTAAAAAATATATAGTATGAAATATTAGTTGTCTAAATATTTAATTTTAGGTTAAACGGGTTAGTAAAATAAAATGATGTTATTTTACTGATGTTATTTTAATTTTAAAATATGAAATACCTAGTTTAAATTAAGATTAAAAGAAAATTACGTGATTTTATTTTCAAATTTTAAAATATTTAGTTTAATTTCGGCATAAAGTAAAATTATATGATTTTATTTTTTAAAATTTAAAAATTTCAACTTTTTTGAGAAAATAGCAAAATATGTACTTTATATATATATAAAATTTATCCTTAAGAAAAAAACCCCATTAAAAAAACAAATTAAAAAAAAGAAGAGACGTGCCTGTGAAATCTTTTTATTATTATTATTTTAACGTACCTGTGAAACTAATTCATAATATATACAGCTTTTTTTTTTTTCAGAAATCACATCTAGAATGTGCGTTTCCTGTTGTTAACTTTTCGTTTAAGAAGAAAATACATTTTACTGCGTTTTTTTAAAATTATTTTTTCACTCTATATAAGAAAGCAAACAATTAAAAAGACATAAGAATTTTTATTTATAAGAATGAAAACTAAGCTATTTATGAATTCTATAAAATAAAGATACTATTACACAATAAATTATTTTTCTCAAGTGGTTCTTCTTAATTTAAAAAAACTATAAACTCTTTTGAGGGAAAAAAAATCTTTAAATCCTAAAAATTTATAATGAAAAAAAAGTTTTATTATTTAATAAATGAATTATCCTAAATCTTGGATTTGCCAATAATATTTTTTATAGGGTTAATTACATCAAAAAGCATGAGATTCGCTTCATTTCTCAAAAAAAATCAAACGTTTTAAATTTTAAAAATAAAATCATGAGATTTCGTTTTGTTCCCAAATTAAGCCAAACTTTTCAAACTTGAAAAATAAATCATATAATTTTATTTAATTCTCAAATCAAGCCAAACTCTTCAATTTTAAAAAATAAAAAATATATTTTTTATTTATTAACAAGTTGACTAATATATTAAAATATAAATTGATATTCTTGTGCAATATATTATACTTATTTGTTTGTCACGTACTTACAAATAAATAAAATTAGCATGATTTTTATTGAAAAATAATTTAAGAATTTTCTCTTGAATTAAGATTAATATTAGTTATTGAAAAATATAAAGAGAACTTTATATAAGATATTACCGTAAATTTTAAAAAAAATTCTAATATACTTTTACCCAACGTTGTAGAAAAAGTTATAAAAAAAATGGGTCACATAAGTATTGAATATCGGGTCACATAAGTATTAAATATCGGGTTAAATGAACTATTTTAATAGTAAAATAAATAATACGATTTTAATTTTAAAAGATGAATTATTTGACTTAAATTGAGAAAAAAAAGAAATTACGAGATTTTATTTTTAAGATATAAAAGGTTTGGTTTAATTTAGCAATAAAATAAAACTATGTGATTTTATTTCTCAAATTTAAAATGTTTGACTTCTTTTGAGAAATGAAGCAAACCACGTATTTTTTAATATAATTTATCCTTTTTTATATGTATCGAAACTTTCGTTATTTTATTGCCCTTTTCAATTCAAATTTTTTTAATTTTAAAAAAAAAAGTCCAACGACTCATCGTCATTTCTTCCCCTACTTGAGCAGTCCAACGATTGGACCGGAAAATTTACCCTACCGTTACCATAAGTCTCTTACAGAAGTTAACGGTCAGACCTTAACGTCAAAACAAATTGGCAACAATACTTTTTCTGGGTCTTAGCAAAAAAAAACAATAGTTTTCTGGGAGAGGTCACTTCGATGGTCTCCCTTCCAAACCAAGCCCACGAGCCATACCAAAAACCGTATTTCAGCACCTAACCATGAGCTCCACATCGATAACTCGACTCAACAAAACCGGTACATGCTTGTTAGGGTATGCGCCCAGACACTGTAAATGGCCATCGGATTCGTCGAATAAAAGGTCATGGAAAGAAAAGGCCATGCTTCATAAGAATGTTCATCTGTCCAAAACCAAAAAGATGGAAGAGTTCAGGCAGCAATTGGCTGCCTTTCCACGGAATCTAGTTATTCATGAAGAACTCAAACACTAGGTACCTCTCTTCCGGCTCATTCTTCATGCTTAGCATCTGTACATCTTTCAGGAGCGATATGGTAGTTAAACCATATCGACAACGAGAAGGCAGGTCGAGCCGCGAACACTACTTCAGCTGTTATTCATCAGAAGATAAGAATCTGTTGTTAGAGATGTGGCTGTGAGTATTTAAGAAACAGAATGTCTAAATGCAAGATCGTATAGATAAGATCATCAAATTTACATGTTACATTATCTCTCCATTTCACTCACGATAGACTAATAGAAATGTATGATCACAAGCTAGAATGCACACTCCTAAGATCACTAGATGAGCTTAACAAGGGATTCACTTCCCAAAGCCCGAGTACAAAACATTGACAGCATCGGGATCTACTCCGTTTCTTGAAAGCAGGATTTGAAATTAACCAGTTACATGTGATGAATATCATATCATGACAGTCAAATTTGTGATAATTATCTGCAAATGATTATGAACTTATGGCTGTTAGCCTTCTTTCCATTGATTTAATCGATTAGAACTGCCGGGTAATCTATACTCTCAGTCTGCTAATTCAAACAGAGAAAAGCAAAGCAGATATGATTCTTCCTCGTTCCGATCCTATCGAGGAAGCATTAGCAATTGCCACAAATTTACGTGATCAGAGAACGCAAAACGGAACCACCCTTAAAAGTTGTTCAGGAAAAACAGCATACCATGGCACAGGTGAACTTCTCATCAACGAGTTTATTGATGGCATCCCTGAACCTCTCATAGTCCTCGGCCTTGTTATAGACCTGATGAGAAATCCTTGCATAACCTGTAACTGGGTTAAGCTCCCCGTCCTTAGGTGCCCTGTAAGATATCGGAACCTCGACCCTGAAGGTATCCCTCAAATGCGACCTCAATTCGAGGGTATGCCTCTCGTTCATGATCCCCAGAGAGGAAGGCAATCCAACCATTATCATGCTCGAGCACATGTGTGGGGGGCACCCAAGGTTCGTCCCCCATGATTTAGCCAGCATCTCCCCCATCCTCAAGACTTCCTCGTGGTTCCTCTTCTTGATTCCCTCCATCCCCCCTTCAAACCGGTCGACAAACTCCATGGCAGAAGAGACCACAAGCTGTGAGCTGTAGTCCCGAGTCCCAATCCAAGCGCTTTCAACAGCAAGCCCATTGCCATACTCATGGGACACGACCGGGTGGTGCAAGTCGGAAAGCTTGGTTGATTTCCGGCAATACAAGAAGGCCACAGAAGGTGGGCAGAAGAACCACTTGTGGAGGTTGCTGGTGTAGAAGTCGGCCCCAATCTCCTTCATATCAACGTCAACACACCCAATCCCATGAGCTGCATCAACGAAAACCTGGTCCACTCCTTCGTCTCGGCAAATCTTGACCAGCTCTTTGACCGGAATCACGACGCTAGGCATCGATGTGACGTGATCAATAACGGCTAACCTAATCCTATGCCCCTTCAGCTTCCCTCTCTCCAGAGCCCGCCTGAACTCGGCGATGATTTCTTCGTTGGAACTTACCGGGAAAGGGAGCTGGACCTCAACGACGCGGCCCCCGGCGCGTGTCACGTACGCCTCCATCGACTTCTTCACCGCCCCATACGCGTAATGGAGCATCACCGCCACGTCGCCCTTCTCGAATCTCCCCTCGGCGAACGCCCACGCCATCTGCTGAAGCACAATCGCGGCGGCGGTGGTCGCGTTGTCGACGATGGATACCTCGCTGACGTCTTCGGCGTTGATGAGGGAACGGATGAGCTCGCGGGACTTTAGGATGCCGGGCTTCAGCTCGTTGAAGTAGAAGCTGTCAGGCTGGCGGAGGAACCGGAGCTGCCAACGCTGCTGGGCGGAGATGACGGACTGGGGGCAGGAGCCGAAGCTGCCGTTGTTGATCCGAGCGACGGAGGAATCGTGGTGGGAGAACTCGGACTGGATCTCGTCGTCGGTAATGAAGGCCGAGAGCTTCTGCTTCTTCTGCGCGGGGTGCCTGGCATCGCCATTGGTCTCAGGGTGAAGATGCTGGCCTTCGGGAGAGGCCATCGCTCGGCGGTGGGGGGAGCGGAGGAGATTAGGGTTTCCGGAGGGGAGAGGGCATCGGAGGAAGCTGGATTCGGGATCAGCGCAGAAACAGAAATGGATCAGTGGGGGAAGGTGCGCTTATGCGGGCCCCGCGGAGCCAGGGTGACAGAAGGTGCATGCTCCCGGCGCACATACTAATTTCGAATAGGAATTGCACCCCCCTCCCGGACACAGAAGGGTAAATTAGTAAATGGAAAGGCAAGTGGGTGATTATCGATGACATTCACTAGTTTGGTAATTTGCATTTATCAGATTTTTTTAAATATAAAATAATATAACAAAAAAATTCAATAATATGTTAATTATTAAAAAAATTTTAAATGATTCTATCTCACAATAATATTATAAAAAATCAGTTAAATTACTTTAATTATTAATAATTAAAACAATTAATTACTCAAGTAATTAAAACAATTTATTTTTTTATCATAATCTAATTATTATTTTCTCACATAATATAATAAAATATGATAAAAATTTCTCCTAATTATTTCTTCTTGAGTGAACAACATAGAATCAGTACATAATTAGGTCACCGGTAATGATTGTAGAGCATCGAATGTTTCCCTTTTTTTCCGGTTCGAACCACTTAATATTAAAAAAAACTAATAAATTAAGACTAATATATATTCGAGTTAAATTAATTTATTATGAAATGAAACTCTTGTAATCGTAATTTTTTTATTCAAAAAACTCGAATTCAAAATCTTATTATATAAGAGAAAAATGTATAAAATTATTTCAACTAATTTATATTTCCTTTTCTTACCCTTCGATCAATGCAAATAAACCTACGAGACGATCCGACATTGAATGTTTTCCTTATTGTCTGCTTTAATACACCAAGAGCCTAACCGGTTAAAAGGATTTTCAATGATCCTACCTCTTAATGATAGACGTTACTATACTTAGCGAAAATTAAGTAAATTAATTGAGTAATTAGCACTAAATTTTCTCTTATCTCAATCATACAACTTGGATCCCAATGGATCTCATCGCCATGGTAGAAACCATGATCGCTATGACTAGCGGCATCCCACTGACGTAAATCAATCTCGGGATCATAGACGAGAATAACGATAGCCCGTTCCTTTTTTTTGCAAAACGTACTTTCTGAATTAACATGTAAAAGAGTGTGTACAATAAAAGAGTACGATGTTTAAGTGTGCCCAAGTCTGCAATCAGTCAACCTCATCCATGGAGGTCTTACCTCAAGGTGCAAACCATCTGCCCGATTACTTCTTTGTTACTCTTTCTATCTTTCCAGCAACCCTTAACTCATCAAACAGATTCAGACAGTATCAATACGGAAATTTTTTCACATAGCAATAGCAGATAATTTGATCACACACATCTCGATGGCAAAGATTTCAATGCTCATGCACCCCGGCGAGCCATTGAAATGCCACAGAAAGATGCTTAAAACATGCTTGAACTAGGAACAACATAAGTCCATCATCACTTCATTCACCATAATTTTTAAGGCACGGATGAATAGTCTGCTACACTAAGCCTGGCCAGAGAGAATAACATCACAGATTCCTAGCAACTGCTGCTCGGTAATGTTTTATTTAACAATTATCTTTCTTCTGATATAGGCTCTCGATTTATGTCTCCAATACAAAAATAGAGAGCCCCCTGTCATTTCTTTCCACGGTCATAAGCAGCTATATTCTGCGGTTCACATTCAGGACTAAAAAGCCGGACCAGTAAAGCAGAAGTTGAGCTTACAGTTATGGATCCACAAGCTGCCCACCGAAGGATCCTTGGCCTAGTGATTCTTGGACCTGCATACCCCAAGTTAGACATATCAAGTTCAATAAGAATAAAGATGTCGATGACAATGAACATCTGATACGAATCGATCTTTGCACATAAGAAGAGGCTGCATTGTGGTGCTTTGCACTCTTATTGAAAATGAGAATACCAACTTTTCAGTGTGTCCTTTTTCAAACAGCATAAAGAAACGAATTGTAACAACCGTCCAGCCGCACTCAAAATATTGTATTTTTTGGTGAGGTATGTTGTTTCATGAATAGATTGAACGAACAGAAGTTCCATATGCATTTTGCGCGTGCACGCACACACGCACAAAAGGATAAGCCAAAGAAGAGGGAACTGAATTAATCTCCAAAACTAAGCAGATGTGGGGATGTTACTGGTGTTTCAACTAGCTGTAGTGAAAGAGAAATGTGCCAAAAAAGTCACTCATTTGAAAGCATCATACGTAGATATACGCTTTAGGAATAAAAAAAGATAATTGTTAGACTGATCATATGATCAATAGTAACAAAAAAATTCAAAATTTCATTTGACCTTTGAAATCCTTGTTCGTCTCCTGGAAAGGCAAACAAAGGTAGGTTTTTTGCCCCTTTTCGCCTCATACTCTATGTTTGTTCTACTCACCCAGAATAAGAATCCATTGTAAACCAACATAATTAATTATCTTTGATGTAGATAATAAAGAATTACAAAATCTCATGGATAAGGCAATAAAGCCAATGCACAAGAAAGGGAAAGGAGTCAAACAAACCATAGTGCAATTTACAGAGGACCCAGAACGCGAGCGCTCCACCAACGGAAAATATACCAGCAGTCTGCCTCGTCAGTCTTGAACAAGGCTTGGCATCTGATCTCATCAGGTCACCCTCAGACCAACCCAGCATACGCCTCAGAGCCATCTTCACCGTCAAGTGTCAAACCAAACTCCAACTTTGCATCAGAAATAACAGTGCAGAAACTGATTTTACATATAAAAAAAAGAGAGAGAAGGCAGAAAATAAACTTAACATGAAATGACTCCAAAAATTAGAAAACTGCAATTGCTGAGGCTGTTGACGTTGAATTTGCCATCAAAAAATATCTTCTTAACTGAATTTGACTTGAGATTACGCATTCCAGACTTAACCTCACCGAACTGTCGGCATGAAATATACATACGAACTCCTCATCACAGAGGCTCATAAAGTAGAAAAGTTTCACAGCCAGGGTAAGCCTATCATCCTATCATCAAGATCCAACTAATATACTAATTTTCCCTCACAATTTTCAACGGGAAGACAAAACGCGTATGCTCAGTGTACTGTTCAAAAGACATTCCTCAGTGGGTCATTTCGTCGAACACCCGGCAGTTGAAGAAGAAAAAGAACGCCACTAGACAGTGGGGCTCTCGTCGTGACAAGAGAACTGGGAATCGAACAGCATACTAGAGCATCAACAGGGCAAGGAGCTTACTTGAAGCTATAAGGAGATCGTTATGGGAGCAACGGTCTCTGATCGATCCTCCGAGTTTCAGAGAGGAGTCTCTGGGCAGGAAGTAGGGAGACGAGAGCGTTCTTATACCAGGAATTCATAGATGGGCTTCCAGCTAGGTTCAAACTTCATGGATCTTGGCCCAAGCCCAGACAGTTATGGGCCAAATGTATAAAATCCAAGTTAAAAATTACAGTCCCTAGAAGAATTAAATTAGAAAAACCGACCTCAAACTTATCATTTCTTTCAAATATAACCCCGTCCCACACACCCTCCCCAATGCTCGATTTTGATGAAAAATTGGTTTTGACATTCAACCTTTACACTTTGTTCATATTTTGACATAAATTTTTTAAAGATTTTTTTTACTTTAATTCTCCACATTATATTTAAAATTTGAAAATTTGGCATTACATTTTCAAATAATAAAAAACAGAATTGCTACAACCCTTTATGGAAGAAGAGAATGCTTGACTCTAGTCACCATTACCCCTTCTATTGAGATAGAATTGCGTGGTGGGAGCTTGAATCCAACTACTGTTGTGCCCGACAAGGTTCGAGCTCGGCCTTCTAGGGCTTTCTGAGCTAAGTAAGCTAAGGGGCGACTCACCGACATCGAATAATTAGGAAAAGACAGGTTTTTGATCCATTTTTACAGTTTGATGGTCCATTTGGAAAAGAAAACTCTACAGTTCAGCAGTCATTAGCTATTCAAACAACTTAATTCAACGGTCCCAATCAACAATCCAACGAATAATCGTTTCCCTTATTTGTCTGATGACTAATAATTTAATCGTTTTTCTTATCTGTTTAACGATCTAACGAATGGACTGTGAAATTTTAACTAGAAAACCTCAAGAGACAGTTGTCCACAGGTCATCCTATTCAATTATAGTAGTTAGTACACTGGATATGTACGTTACATAGAACTATCGATCTACTCCATGAAGTTTCGGTTCCGACCAATGACCCGAGGCACGAATACGAACGATGCATCTTTGTAGTCGGAGTTCGGTGCAGACTCAACTCTATTGTATATCCTATAAAGAACTAGTCTAAGATATAAGCGAGTACGTATACCGATTTCTCCTCGGGGTGGTGCTCATGCGAAAAACGGACAAGAAAACGCAATCTAGATCGAATGAAGGTGCCCATTCCGTACTTAGTTTGGATGGATGTTTGAAACTTCCAAGCAATTTCTCTACATTCCATTGGGACGTGACTGCTGGGCCCCTCTACGATGAACTTTTTTCATCATAGGAAGTTGCGGTATCTTGTGATGTAGGAATTGGACATGGGCTTGAATTTATTATAAGATTGGTAAAAATTTAACCTGATATCAAAACCGGTTATCTTATTACCGGTTGCTTGCCAGATCCAAGTGTAAAACTCGTGGTGTCAAAGATCATGCATTGCTAGATGTACGCGTGAAACTCATGACAAGTAAGTCGAGTATGAAAGATAATGCCGAGATGATGATCGGTTGTCCTCCCTCGTTCAAGCACGGAGTAAGAACGGCGGACCCATGATCGTTTGAGAGCATGTGCACTTTGGGATAGCCGACAACTGTGGACTGGATTGAGCGCATAAAAATTTGCCACGTATGGGGACAGATTCAAGGGACAATCGTTCACTGAATTCGAGAAAAGCTGTAAATTTCAGTACAGATCTTACTAATTTTATTATACTTTGATAAATTATCTTATCTCATCACATGAAAGTCGATTGTTTAACTCTCCTTTGAGCTTCGCTATCTCAATTAGAACTTTTGAATCTATTCACGGTTACAGATAGTACAGATACCAAAACAACCATACCAGAGGTTCGTGTCTTGATAAAATGGTACAAGATTCTGCACCGTGAAAGTTGGGGGTTCGATCCTCACCGTAAAAATAATGTGTCCATTTTATTCCCCTCTATCTTCTATTATTGTATTAAATTTACAGGTCTATCTTATAAAAAAAAAAAAGACAAATGGACCAAACTGCAATAAATTTTCAGCTCCGAGGACATGAAGGTACAATGGTCACTTTCAAGGGCAAGAACAGATTTAATGTTGCCTGCAGACAAATTAAGGAGAGCCACCCAGAAGTTTCTGAATGCAAACCTATTTGCATTAGAATTGATTTAATTCAAAAACTGTTCCAGGATGTATAATGGTACTTTCTAACACGTAGTTTGAACTCTAGAGAGATTATGTAATGGATCACATCGTTCTCGATTTAAAATTAGAAAAAATATGGATTCGAGTTTCACCACTTGAGATACTTTTCATGTCAGTAGAAAGTCTTATATATAACGGGTATATCTCGTGTTAATGATGAAGTAATACTATGAGCTAATTAAATCAAGTCATTTAACCTTTTAGACTTTATTAACAAGTTTTAAAATAATTAAATTTTATTAAATCATGACATCACGTTATCTTCATGGATTAAAAAAAATTCGTATGAGAGGGAAATAATTAATTTCAAGAAGATAAATTAAATATTTTAATTAAAATAAGATAAAAGCGAACGGCTTAGATTTACCCATGCCCCTTAAATCTTTTTTTGGTCTAATTTTTTTTTTCGGCCACGTGGCCCTTCCATGTTACGAAAAGGAAAATGCGAAGTCTCGAGCATTCTGCCCATTCAATAAATAAGCCTCTCCTCGCGACTCTGCTCCTCCCATTCCTCACTTCCATGGGCAGTTAGTACACAGTCACTCTTCAGTCTTAACTCTGTTCCAAGCCCCAGCTACAAAGGTTCAATGCCCAGCCCCCTTCTTCTGAATATCCCTTTCTACAATTACTTCATCTGGTTCTAATTTTGCAGAGCTTAAGGTGATGTTTTCCCGACAGACACAGTCCTCTGTTTCTCAAACCAGCAACTAAAACCTCTGTCGGGTTCCATATGGTTTTGCAGGACATTCACCAGACATGGGCAACAAGCATCTCCTCATATGGTTCTGCTTCTTGGCGATCACCTCATCCATTCTTCCCGAGCCGTCTGATGCCGTGGTGAGAGTCGGATTGAAGAAGCGGAAGCTTGATTTCAATGATCTCGACAATGCCCGGGTTGCAAGGAAGCTGAGTTATGGTCTCCGAGGCTCGGGTTATCGGTCTCGCAGCGGTGAAGAGGACATAGTGCCCCTCAACAACTACCTGGACACTCAGTACTACGGGGAGATCGGTATCGGGACGCCTCCCCAGACCTTCTCTGTCATATTCGATACCGGGAGTTCGAATCTCTGGGTCCCTTCATCAAAGTGTTACTACTCGGTGAGTACTTTGCAGAATTTGATATCGCCATATGACCATTTGCTCTATAAGTTACTGTGTAGGAATTAGTTAACCAGGTTGATACATGCGCAGTGCACTCTAATATCATAATAGAATTTGAGATTGTCAAAATTGTCTGATCTAAAAGAAAACCTTATTAGACAACGGTACGGTGCTGCTCGGTTTTATGTCTGAGCTATGTAATTTGTGGCTGTTATACAAATGGTTATGTTGTAGGAAGCTTCAACAACACTAAAATCCTGTACAACTTCGAATAGAGAAAAGAACATACGAAGACATAACAGAAAAAGCTGTAGCCGGGTTTTGTTGGGATTTAGACTTGAAAACTGGTGATGATGTATTACGATGTTAGGAAGCCAATGCCTCGCAAGCTTAAACTTGACAAGCTCATAGGTTTGATTGTTTGCAGCTCGCTTGCTATTTCCATTCCAAGTACAGGGCAAGCCAGTCAAGTACATATACCAGTATCGGTATGTTATCGGTCTCCATCTTTTAATTTCCCTTTTCGGATGCAAGCTTCAAGCCATGCTTATAGCTGTTTGAAAATGTTGTCTTTACTTGATTCTTATTGGGTTTGTGATTCAGGGACAACTTGTGAGATAACCTATGGGTCAGGATCGGTATCGGGTTTTCTTAGTGAAGATAATGTGGAAGTTGGCGATCTTACTGTAAAACATCAGGTGGCTCTCTGATCCCAGAACCAACATTCTGTACTAGGGGTTGGTCATAGTCAGGTTTGGTTTGGAAAACCATTTTTAAACCGAACAGAGTAAATATCCGGTTCAATTCGATTGAGGATATCAAGTCTGAGCTGTATCCATCTTACCTCAGAATAACCGAAACATACAGAATTGGTTTTTTTCTATCTGGGCAGAGAAGGAATGAATTTTAGCGGTATCAAGCTCCTAACTTCTTCAATTTTAGGTGTTCATTGAGGCTACAAGAGAGACGAGCCTTACATTCGTGGTGGCGAGGTTCGATGGTATTCTTGGTCTCGGGTTCAAGGAAATATCGGTTGCAAATGTTACGCCAATATGGTACCCTTCTGGAACATATTATCCCCTTGTCCTCAGGACTCATCTTCCTGAAAACTTGACAGTAACAGGATTTTCCCCTTCCAGGTACAACATGGTACAGCAAGGTCTTGTCGCTGATGAAGTTTTCTCGTTCTGGTTGAGCCCCAATCACGCGATTGAAGGAGGTGAGATCGTTTTCGGGGGAGTCGACCCGAAACATTACAAGGGCAAGCATGTCTATGTTCCTGTCACTAAAAAGGGTTATTGGCAGGTTAGCAAAACGGTCATTAGCTCCTGTGATTTTAAGCATTAGAAAGTCACTGATCTTTTCCATTCATTCCCACTTCTCAGTTCGAAATGGGTGATATTCTCATTGGGAACCAGTCCACAGGTAATTCGATCAATAGCTTATGTGATTTATTCCTCAATACAACTATCGGAGGAAAAGTGACAACTATTCTCTGGAAACATTTCATTCTGCACTAGAAAAAGAATCACAGAGCAGCACACCTCTTGCAGCTAACACTTCTCTTCAGGTGTCTGTGAGAATGGTTGCGCAGCTATTGTTGATACGGGGACGTCCCTGCTTGCCGGACCGACTGTATGGGCTTCCATTTCTTCATCTCAGTCCTCCGGAGTATTAGTTTTCAGAATTCTGTTTCAGAGATAAACTTTTCCCTTTTCGTTTTCTCAGCCCATCGTGGCAGAAATCAACCATGCCATTGGGGCGAAAGGAGTCGTAAGCACCGAGTGCAAGCAAGTCGTGTCCCAGTACGGCGAGCTGATATGGGATCTCTTGATTGCCGGGGTCGGTTAAGTTATCCGAGAATTACTTCAGCTTTACAACTGTACTCGCAGCTATTTACTGGAATCCGAAGCTGTAACTTTACAACCCTTTTCAGGTGCAACCAGACAAAGTGTGTACGCAGATCGGTTTATGCCTCCTGAATGGCACCCAGTTCGTACGGTGAGCAAACCCTCAATCACCCACCACCTGTTGTAATTTTGACTGTTAAGCTTCTTAGTTCCACCGAGCACTTGAAGGTCACTCTTCGTGGCTCACCATAAACGGCTTCCAGATTTAGCTTTTCTAGCATGATGTAGCTCATATGGTTCAGAAAGATGAATGTATATGGATTGAGCCGTGTCCATGGATGCATTGATGTGCAGAAACGGGATCGCAATGGTGGTTGAGAAGGAAAACACGAACCAGACAACAGCCGGAGATCTTCTCTGTACTGCTTGCGAGATGGCCACGATTTGGATAAAAAATCAACTCAGGAGCAGGCAGACCAAGGAGAGAGTACTCAGTTATGTCACTCAGGTATCAGTTATAAGAATCCCCTCCCGTTAAAAAAGAGTAATGTATGTAAAACTGTTGTGAGCGGATGGCCGGCTTAAGTTCGAGAGTACTTGGCCGGGCTTCGAGGACACTGTCGGGAAATGGCCTGGGCTTATGTCAGAGACGTGGGATTTAACAATGCACAGTGACAGAACTAACACTCGATTCCTTTCCTATCTCTTTCCACAGCTCTGCGAGAGCATTCCGAGCCCGACCGGAGAATCGGTGATCGACTGCAACAAGGTCTCCGGCATGCCGAGCGTGACCTTCACCATCGACGACAAGCCTTTCAGCCTCACCCCGGAGCAGGTTCCACATCGTTCTGCTAACTCGGTTCTTCTTCCGGATCTTGTCTTCGAGCCTCTTAATAACATTTCTGTCTCCCCTTCAGTATATCCTAAGAACAGGTACCGTCTGCATCAGCGGATTCATGGGTTTCGACTTGCCGCCTCCTCGGGGCCCTCTCTGGTACGCAAATTTGTGTATTCATACATTGTGAACTTCCAACTAGTGGTGTGCAGAAACCGGTTAAGAGTTTGAGCTCTAAACCAGAGGAACCGGTTAGGTGTACTATGGCTGAACTACAACAAGTTTAGGGGAAAATCGGATAGCTTTAAATTAGTTCGGTTAATCGGTTAACCTTTTTTTATTTACTTAAAATGAAAATTTTGGTTCGGATCCTTTTGAACTGAATCAACTGTTTTTATCTGTTAAGTTCTTCAGAAATAAACAATTCTATTCAAACCAGTGAATCAGGGTGGATCGATGATTGTGTTTTATTATCTATTATTATATTGATATTTTGTTGTTATATTTAAAACCAGTTGGATTCAGTTCCAATTAATCAGCTAGATTTGTTACACTGTAAATTAACGGAGTTGCTTTTTGTCCTAAAAACTAAACAAAATGCCGAACCGGTTCTTCTCTATTTGGTTCCAGTTCAGGTCTTAATGAACCGATTTTCATGCACGTCCCTAATCTGAACTGAGCCAGTGCGAGCCGGTACATCTTTTCCTTTTTTCGCCTGAGGATCTGTGCTGTTCTGAATCTTTCGTTGGGTGCAGGATTCTTGGAGATGTGTTCATGAGGGTGTACCATACGGTCTTCGACTTCGGCAACCTCGAGATCGGCTTTGCTGAAGCTGTTTAGGAACTCCATGGCTGCCTCCTGAAGGGACACTGTTGATCTCCATCTGGAAGAACGATTTAGAGTACTGCTGTAGTTCATGGATATATTGCTGTAATGTGATCGCTACAAGAGTTATACTTCAAGACTCGAGTATTTGTACCATATGAAAAACAATGGATGACGGAGTGTCTGTCACCGAGCCGTGCGTTATCGGGCCATTATCATTACTGGACCATGCTGGTCTGACCTGTTAAAGTTATTGGTCGTGCCGACCTAACCCATTTTGGCACAGTACTACGACTACCCAATAGTCCACTAATTTAGAAAAAAACATATATTCTTAGCATAGACATGAGTTATTCGGATCGGATATGACCCGAGTGCAATTTGGCTCTGACATGATTCCGAACCAATTAACTTGCAGGACACCAACCGATCCCAAAAGCTCAACATTATGACCATTTGTTGACCAGACCAGATGACTTTTTTTTTTCTTTACCATTTACTAAGGATTCCCTGACAAAATTCTTGTTGATTATGCCATTTAAATCATCAGTGACCCACAAAAATTTGGTTTTTGCCGAATGTCTCAATCTTTAACATAAAACCATGAAAATGATAATATCATTACTTTATAATAGAAAGGGCACGTCAAATTCGAAATGAGAGTGAAATCACCCCTTTTGTGAATCAGCCACAATTCACATTTGTTATGTTGAACCCAATCAAATTAGTTATTTTGGCTCGGTTCGAAATTGGTTTGAGTATCGAATCGGTTTTTGCACACCCTTACTTTTGTTGTTCTGTGCCCAAACTTCCTCTCTTTTAGGTAGGGTGACCATGTCCTACTAGATCAGATGATTCTTTTTAAAACTATTTACGGAGGATTCCTTGAGAAAAATCTCGTTAATTATGTCATTTCAATCATCAGTGGTTCGCAAAAATTTATTTTTTAACCACGAATATCTCAATCGTTGTCACAGAACCATGAAAATGATACTAACATTACTTTGCAATAGAAAGGGTACGTCAAACTCAAACGGAGACAGTGAAATCACCCGTTGACACACGCATAACTTGTAAACATAGAAAACACAAACACGCTCTCACGTATTAACCAGGTCTCACGCCAAGACTAGCCAGGTCCAATCACTAGATTATCTGACATGAAACTGTTTAATATCTTTGAATTGGACTCGAGAAGCTAATATATTAATCCACCATACATCATGAAAGTTCTTAAAAGCACTACAATATGGGGTCGAACTGATCGTCACCCTCACAGAGGGGAGAGGGGTTCGACCATGTAGCACTGTTAGGATGCATGCCTTCCTCAAAGGCCAGCATTGTTGGCTCCAATGGAACCATGGGGTCCACGGTCCGTGATGTGACCTTGCTCCTGCACAGCCTCCTCCGAAGTCCCGACTTGCGCTGCTGCTGCCTCGTTCTTTGCTGCTTTATTCACCTCCTTAGCTTCCTCGCTCAATTTCTCCTGCGTCTCATTTATCTGGTTCATCATCTGGTCAATAACCCACTCGAGGTCGGTGAGGTCCAGCATGTTAAGGCCCTGGAGCCATCCTGGTGCCTGCAGGCCGCTTAGGCCTTGGTACACCAAGGTGGTCATCTCCATCTCCCTGTTCTCTTTCTTCTGCTTCAACAGCTGCTCCTCAGTCCTCGCGATCCTCTGCAGGAGAAAGCTCTCCTGGTTGGCCATGTTCTTGACCTGCTCCGTCACGGGCATATCATGGAACTTAGAAATCACTCGCTGGACCGAGATGGGGGACGGGGGCCACAGCTCAGGCTTGGACCCACCCTCACCATATATGATTGCGCACGCAGGTACACCACATAGAATGGCAAGCTCACTCACCTTCTTCAAGAGGCCCTTCTTCCTCTTGTTGAATGTTGCCTTCCTCAAGGAGTCATGAGCAATGAAAGCAAGCTTCACCTTCTTTCTCATGGTGAATGACATGGAAAATATCTCTATTTCTATTATACTCTTCGCATGGAAAGAGTGATGAACATTATACACACATATATATATATATATAGACAGTCCAGTGGAGATTGAAAATTCTTAAATTTATTTTATCAGAAACATTTTTAGTAGATAAGCACTAATAGTTAGTATCTATGAGATTATGATTTTTATGTGACCATAAAAAGACATTAATTCCGCTTTAATTTGAGGTTTTGTTTTGGTAAGTAGAGTCATATGATTAATGGGGGCCATTATCTTTCAAAATTTTTGGTAATGTAGTATTGACTTTAAGGAAAACATGGTGAACAAGATTACCTGAGAAAATGAGTTTAGTGCAGTGATACAACACTCGATCTGAGATAAAATACTATAAGTTCAATTATTATCAATAGAATGACCTATATTTCACAATTCCTCTCATGCTCCTTTTCTTGTAAACTTGTAAGTCTTCTTTGTACAGAAAAAGAAAGAATGGTTACTTTAATGACATCTCTGTAGGAAGGGTTGTCAGAGGATGGTACCAAATTTTTCTTGGTATGAATTATTTGATATTCAAAAGTTCAATAATCTTCAAATAATCGGTAAATGAATCTGTTCGATCACTTGTGGTGAAACTATCTTAATAATGAATTTTATCCATTCACACACTCGAACCAAGACTTTTCTGAAGAAAAATTAATGTCAAATCACCTAAATCAGTAAGTTAAATATTCTCGACCCACCAAAACAGAACATGTTGATTGCCACTTATGCAGATTAAGCCCATGAACAACTCATTCTTGCTTGCTAGAGCCGCATTTATTATGCTATAATCAAATGGAAGGAAAATAAATGAGATTCAATAGGATGAAATTTTTAGTAACTACAATGAATGATGATGCATGGCAAGAGAACAGTGGGTCCCAAAAAATTTAGATTTAAAAGGATAAGAAAGAAGATCTAGTACAGTCGGTACTGCTCTCGTGATGTGAACTAGAGGTCCCGGGTTTAATCTCACTCGTGGTACTTTCCGTATCCATTTTCCTTCTTCTTTCTATATTTTTAAACATATGTATCTTCTTTATATACTAAAAAAAGTGTAGAATTTATCCATTCACAAACTTGATTGCATACCCGTTTTAAAGGTAAAAAGAAAGTTCAACCATCTTAACTAACATATTAACGATGTCAGCAATTACTGATGTGACTCATTTATTTGGCTATTCATTTTGATTTTCTTTAATGACCATGGAAAGGGAGTGTTCTATTGGGCATCATATTGATAACATGACCTAAACATTTTTCGGAATATCATAAAAAAAATTGAAAATTAAAAAATTTCTCTCTTCCCTCTCTCATTCTTCCCTGCACTTCTCTCTTCTGCCAAAATCGTAAATCCAGATCTATTCCGTCGATCTCATCATCATCAACGTCACCAGAGGTGCCCAGTCTCCGGCAGTCACCGGAGGGGATGGATGTTGAGGAAGGAAGCCTCCTGTCAGATCTCACTTTCTTCTATTTCTTGAGAGAAAGGAGCGGGAGGCTGGTTGAGGCTCCTCCATAGGGCCCTATCCCTTTGGCAAACTCCCAACACAAAGACCTTCACTCGTTCTTACCCTTTCCATTGATCCTGAATTTCAGATGATACCTTTGCTCTGTAAAATTTTGTGAAACGGAAGAGAGAGGAGTAGAGAGCGCGCATAAGAAAGAAGATTATAATTTCATTAGGGTAATATTAATGAAATAGAAATTAGACCATTTTTTCGAGTTTGTGAGTCAATTTCACCCTCTACCTCAAGTTTGTAATACATTCATGAAATGTTTACTTTCCTCAACTCTTTTTTGACATTAGAGAGAGAAGGAGAGACTGATTGGAGATTTGACACTGACGCCATCCCCTCATGCAACCTTGTTTGAGGCTAGGCGACCTTCGACGAGGCCGCCGGAGGGGAGGGGGTTGACGGGGAGCCCCCGATCAGTCTCCCTTCCTCTTTCTCTCTAAAATTCAAAAAAAAAAAAAAAGGTAGGGGGACCTCAAGTTAGGTTGTCGGAGGTGAACAAAACTGGTGCGAATCCCAGACCGACCTCCTCCTTTCAAAATTTGCAACCAGGCCGGAGGCTCGCCGACCCGCTCTCTCTCTAGTGGTCGCTAGAGACCCGGCATGTCTGGTGACATCAACGATGGGATTGATGACAAAAAAAAGATACGATCTCCACTTGAAATGACGATGAGAAAGATAGGAGAGTGGGGAAGGGGAGGAGATATGAGAAATAGAATGTTTTTAAAAATTTTGAATTTCAATGAAATTTTAAAAATTTTTAGGCCAGATCATCAGTATGATAACTAATAGAAAGCTGCAACTTAGACTAACATTAGAAAAGCATAAAGTTCCCATTTACATGATACCGGAACTCATATACGTTTGTCGATTCTTGCAAATAAGTATTAAATATTTTAAAATATTAAATTAGATCCTGTATGTTATCCGCGTTATAACTCGAGTCCTTTCCGTCACCTGCCGTTACTTTAAGTTGACATATATCAGCGTCATGTCAGCTTAAAGTAACGGCATGTGACGAAAATGACTTGATATTGTAATGGAAATAACATGTAAGACTTGATTTAACACTTTGAAATATTTAGGACTCAGTTACAAGAATCGACAAACATATAAGACTTCTAGTATTTTTATCTCTATTTTAAAATATTATTATATTCATGCATGACCCTTTTTTTTTTTCAGTTTTTATGTCTAAATGTATATTTGCCGGAGGTCTTGCACTGTTATCGGGGATCACTAGTGAGGCCAGCCATGTAAAAGCGAGATCGTTAAATAAACTAGTGCAGCCTCCTTATGAAAGTTCTAATCTGTTTGGTTTACTTGTAAATTTCATGGGACCCACTGGAACATTCCAGTTGACTTTTGACCTTGATGCACACGTGGATATACAAGACTGTTGTGTAAATTATTATTCAGATTTTGACACATGTAATGTTACTCATTGAAAATTATGAATATTTTGCACGAGAAAAGTCAGATAAATGGAGCAAGAATCCGATAATCAATTTTAGAATTTCTTAATCTCAAATTGTTTAACTACACCACTGCTTTGTCCAAAAAATTATAATTTTCGTGTTTAATTTGATGAACAAGGGAAGATAATTGACTACACGATGGAAATGTGGCTTCGGTCCGGTTACCCGAAACCACTGGTTCGGTTCTAGATTGTCAAAAATTAAAATTTCACGTATTTCTTTTTAATTTAATAAAAATAAATTATAAATGTCTAAAAATCTTAAATTATGTAAATATTCATAATAGTAACCAGTTTTTCAAAATAAGAAATTTGTGTTTAACCTATAATTTATTAATATATATATTTTTTATTTTATGAAAGTGGGTAGTTTCATGTATCATTGGACCTGAACCAAAACCGCTGGTTCACGAACCGTGACTGGTTCCACAGTCAAATCCTTGGTAAGCTTTGGATAACATAATGAATATTAGAAGGGAGAGTGAAGAACAAGCCAGACCAATCCCACAAGCCATTCTCATTTAAATTGCCGGAAACAGTAAGGTCAAAATAATTTACATTCAATGGATCAACGATAAAAATTTATAAAGAACCACCGTCGGGCCGGACAATTATTCAACCAAAAGCTAATATTTCGTCACACTGAGAGAGCTTCACTCCCGGCGTGCCCTCCTGGCTCGAACTGTAACAGTTAGTGGTTTAGACCCATAAAAAAAAGTTAATGTTTCATTGTCCACCCACGACTCATTTTTAGCCCTGAGAACAAAGGCTTAGTCCAAATTCTATAGCAATCCTATTCAACCCATGTAATCCTTGTGATTTCTGAGCATTGTTTTTTTGTTTTACGACATAATCTCAATCACTGTCATAAAACCATGAAGATGATACCAATATGACTTTATAATTGAAAGGGTACATCAAACTCAGGAGGAGAGCATATGAAACTCCCCTTGGCGCACACATAACTTGAAAACATAAAAAATGCAAACGCGTTCTCAACTATTAACCAGGTCTCGTACCAAGACTAGCCAGGTCCAGTCACTAGATAGTCTACCGGACATGAAACTGTTTAATATGTTCGAACTGGACTCGATAAACTGATGTATTATTAATCCACCATACATTAGAAAGTCCTTAACAGTACTGTAACATTGTAATTGAGTTGACCCTTACCCTTTTAGAGGGGAAGGGTTCGACCATATAGTACTACTCGGATGCATGCCTTCCTCAAAAGGCAGTATTGTTGGCTCCAACAGGTCCATGCGGTCCGTGGTCCGCGGTGTCCTGCTGCTCTTGCACAGCCTCCTCCGAAGTCATGTTCTGCACTGCGGGCGCCTCGTTCTCTGTCGCTTTGTTCCCCTCCTTTGCTTGCTCGTTCAGCTTTTCCTGCATCTCATTTATTTGGTTCATCATCCGATCAATCACCCACTCGAGGTCGGTAAGGTCCAGCATGTTAAGGCTCTGGAGCCATCCTGGCACCTGTTGACCGCTCAGGCCTTGGTACATCAAGGTGGTCATCTCCATCTCCCTGTTCTCTTTCTTCTGCTTCAACAGCTGCTCCTCAGCCCTTGCGATCCTCTGTAGGAGGAAGCTCTCCTGGTCGGCCATGTTCTTGACCTGCTCCATCACAGGCATATCATGGAACTTAGAAATCACCTGCTGGACCGAGATGGGGGACGGAGGCCACAGGTCAGGCTTGGACCCATCCTCACCATATATGATTGCGCACGCGGGGACATCACATAGGATGGCAAGCTCACTCACCTTCTTCAAGAGGCCCTTCTTCCTCTTGTTGAATGTTATCTTCCTCGAGGAGTCATGGGCAATGAAAGCCAGTTTCACCTTCTTCCTCATGGTGAATGACATGGAAAATATCTCTAATTTCTATTATGCTCTTTGCATGGATAGAGTGATGAACGTATATATAGACGGCTCAGTAGATCTTAAAATTTCTTAAATTATATTTCAAAAAAAATTTTAGTAGATATGCAATAATAGTTAGTATCTATGAGATTACGATTTTTATGTGTACATTAATTCGGATTTAATTTGAGATTTTGTTTTGGTAAGCAAAACCATATAGTTAATGAGGCCATTATCTTTTAATTTTTTTTTTGGTAATGGAGTATCGAGTTTAAAGAAAACATGGTGAATCCAATTACACCGAGAAATTGAGTTTGGTGCAATGGCACAACACTCGATCTGGGATAAAATACTATAAATTTGATTCTTATTAGTAGAATAGCCTATATTCTTTGATTCCTCTCCAACTCTTTTCTTGTAAACTCATGAGTCTTTTTTGTATATAAATAATAATGATAATAAAAGAAATAATGGTTGCCTCAATGACAACTTGGTAGGAAGACTTTTTATTTGGATAATTAGAGGATTGTGAATCACTTACCAATGCATGGCTAGAGAGCTGTTTGTAATATGCACCATCTAATATACAAGGATGTAATGGGTCATGAATAATTTAGATTTGAGCGATCGGTCTACTAAGTGGTAAGAATCTCATAAGTATAGAATTTCTCTATTTAAAAAATTTGAATATAAAACCATGTTTAAATGGAAAAAGGGCCAACTCATCTCAACTAACATGTTATGGTGTGCTAGATGATTATGTTTTGGTGCAACATGGTCTTGTATTCACACTACGTCCTTCGTGGGGATAACTTCTCGGGCCTACAAAACCTTTTATGAATGTGATATCTCAGCATGGTCTTGTATTCACACTAAAAAACCTTCTATGTTTTAGTGCAGCATGGTCTTGTGCTGCTGGATATCTGGACCTGCTTAGCAGATTGAATGGCTTTCTGCAATGAGCAAATCGACAGGTTCAATTCTTTTTTGCTAGTTTTAGTGCTGGGCGTGGAATGGTGGTCTTGAGCAGCCTGAGACGATACAGGACCAAGGACAGCAGCCAGCAGATGGCTCGAACTTTTCTCGCTGATCTGTGTGTTCGAGCAGCCTTCCTAATTTCTTTTGACACCGAACTCCATTTTGCAGATAGAAATGGGTCCGACAGACTAACTACCGTCGCTGAAGCTTCCCGAACGCTCAACGACGCCGGCCCGATCAGGAAGACTTGCTGGGTTCAGGCCGTACACTTTATCATGCCTCCTCCTTATTGGGCCGTGCTGGTCTGACCCATCGATTGTATAGGGTCATACCACCCCAACATGATAAGACCTGACCGACACGAGTTGTCTGACTTAGAGATACCAGCTTGCAACTGTCATCGTAGAGTTCATATTTATAAGGAAACTATAGTGAGTCAAAGAAGAACCTTATATGTAACTTCAAAGTCAAGGCACAGTGAAGGGCAAAATGTAGCTTTCCATCGATCTAGTAAAACTCCACTGGTGGTTGCAGATATTTTTTTTTTTAGCTTATCATTGAACTCAGCAATGATCAGACGCTAAGACAGGAGAGGACCTTTTCGCAATAAGACTGTGACATGACACGACTCCGCGACAAGAAGTCCGTGGGTCGAGAGGGGCCCCCTTGACCCGAGACACCGCTCACAAGATTGAAACCGATGTATTAGGAGGACAAGCTCGATCGGGACCACAGATGAAGGGCAATGATGCAAAAACAAAGTTGACCATCGTATTTCACATCCCTCCCTCTCACCCACCACAGAATAAAAGGTGGAAATGGGTCCTTATTTGAGGGTAGGGAGTGAGGGACATGGAGGGCATAACTCACACACATTCTGTAAAATTTTATGATCCAGTTACAGATGTGAAGAAAAATGATTATGAGTCATTGAATTCTCTTTTCTAATTTGAATTGTTAATTATAAGTCGTTTAATTGAACTGTTGAAGGTGACTCGGTCATGGAAGCTTCAGGCACGATGCTTTTTCTCGATCGATAATTGATGATTTGAAGTGGCTTAAAAGCCCATCCCTTAAAGAACAGGATGTGATTAAAAGCAATTTTGAAAGACCGGTTTCTTATCATGTTGTCTTGCTAACAAAGTCAGTGTTCCCTTTTTTCTACCTCTCGAGAACGGAATGAATTTCACTCGATCTAGATTTGAATAGGATCAACTTATCGAGGACCAAAACTCTTTCAATTATGGACTTGTCACATTTTTTAAAACACGCACCAAAATCCGACTTAAATAAAAGATGCATTGGACCATCTCAACTGACTCACATTAGTCGGTGTTCTTCGTTACATTGTCACATGCTGCAAAGTGCACTTTAGAGTTTTCATAATAAGAAGGATTAGGGCCAGTAATGATTGTTTTTGGGATCTTAAGCTTCCATTTATGGCAAGCACATTGTCATGATGGTATGTGATGCTGAATGCTTAATGACATCATTATCAAGGGGTTTGCTAGCAGGGTTTTGACAAGACAAAAAGATTAGACATTTTCAAGCTAAAGGGCTTATGAGGTATGCATGTGCTTATGTTCCCAAACCACTGTTAATGGGCCAAATTGAGGTGCAGTACAGTACAAGTGCCATCATCGCCTTGTCACATTAGTAATCTCGAATCCACTCAAACTATAATTTAAACAAGTTTATTGAGATAATTCAATATTTCTTTTTCACATAGTTTACATAATATCAAAGTAAGTTTTCTTACAAAATCACACCTTGTTATATCTGAGTGTGAAATTTGTAGTTCATTAAATCTGGGACAGGAAGAAAAATACTCCGCTCGTGACCAGTTTATCGAGTACAGAGTAAAAACCGGTGCTTTCCAAGCATAGGCTCAAAACCGAACTTCTAGAAAATATTTTGATACAAATGTGCAGAGGGAATCAAATCCGATACCTTATACTTGCCAAAATACACGAGAGTAAACAACTACATCATGTAATCAAAGGTGGAAATACGTCTATGGAACTTCAGCAAAGGTTCTACTCGTATGGCTCCTCCTAGAGAAAATGTATCTCATGTTCCAGTACGAGGAATCAAGAATATTATTTGCATTCGGGTTCCAAGTCCCGCGCTCCACGGAACCAATACTAGTATCACATCTTAGACACAGACATGTACTAGTTGATACCTCGACCCAAGAACATTTGACATGATACATGCTCGAGCTGGGTCCCGATTCTCATACTTGACATGGGAGGTTTCCTGTGTTCTAAGTGGTCGGTTTGACATGGTAAACTTTAACGTACGTCAACTTTGGATGGTTCTCGGACCCCTACACCTTTTGGAGCGACATTATTATATAGACAATGTGTAAGAAAGTTTGTGGTATGGAAAATGACAGCGAGGTCTTGTCAACTTGTTGTCTGTCTTTGCATTAATAAAGAGAAAACTTAGCAAAACTGTGTGACACTGTACCATCACCGCTAAATATTCATCAGATCAAATGATATCTGATCTACTCAGTTGGATCAAAACTTCTTGTTCGTCTTTGCATTTATAAAAACTTTACAAAATGGTCGTGAAACTACACTGAATCAAAAAGTGTATGATTTGATCTATCAAATATGTTTTTTTTTTCCGGAGGAGTGTTTTTTTACCAAGTTCAAGGACAAATGAATTATGTCCCCCTTCTACTCAAATGACAGTTTGATTACTCATCCTTAAATCCCTTAATTTCTTCCCATGCAATATTTTCAAATGTAAAGAATTACTGATTATCCACAGCAATCACCCTCACATAACTGCAGCTCAAGTAGCCTTTTCTTTTCCCAAGTAGTGTTTGGCTCCGACGATAGGAAAGCAAGACCTCGAGTTTAAATCCTAATGGACCGGGATGATCTTGGTGCTTCGATCTTACGAGTTGGACCACTCCAGACCTCTGGTGGTTGCAACCTGGGGTGTCTAGAGCTTACAATCGTTCTTCTACAACTGGACTTGCCCGACCTTGACAACCAAGGAGTTGTCCTTGTGCCACACATCAAAAGACCCGAACAACCATAAAACTTGGAAAATTTTGGAGGAACAGCAGTACAATAGGGGTCTATGTTGTGTAACACTCATCTGATTGACCAGAAGAAGGTGTTAGTTAGAGACAGACATTTAAAAATGTGCATGTTGAGGACAAAGAACAAAGGAAAATCATGCGATGCAGACAACACCAAGTTTGTTGTTTTTTTTTTTGGTGAAAAAATAATAAATTTGGTTCGGTTGACTTCACAAAACAGCTCATATCCCTCTGTAAACAAATTGGCTCTCCAAAAGCATCTTCGCCAACCATGAGTTTCAGTTGAAGCACTTAGCATTTGATCTGAATCATCAAGAAATACCGTCAACCCGATTCTCTACCATAACATAAGTTCCTGTTTGTCTTGTTTCTTCTTCTGTTCCTCTAAGGTAGCCTGTAAGAGATTGGGTAGGTATAGAAGCAACAGTGTCTGACATTATCATCTAGTCTCAGCTATATCTGTGCATTTCTTCTTCAACAGAAACTGTCCAAATCTAAGAGGAATGATACCAAACAATAATTCTCTCCTCTCTGGCCCTTTCATGGCCCTCTGCATTAATTCGATTTTCGCATCGGGTGGTAATTCATCAGTGGCTGGGCCCACAGAAATTAATTGACCAGATTACTTGTAAGAATTTGCAAGAAAAACGAACATGACATGTGTTGACTGTCCCGTGTTTACCTGTTCATGCAGGGGACGGGACTGTCCTCTCTTGTCTTGCTATGCTTGATATGTATCCCGATGTGCCCTTGTAGTCGGTTAAAATTTATGGATTTGAATCATTCAACTTTTGTCATAGGATTTGGGATAGCAAGATGCTCCATGGTTAGAGAGCTTCAAGAGCTCGATCGCAGTAGAAATCTGGTCCGATCTTTGTCGACAATCTTTCTGCTTTGACAGTGGTTGTTTCCCTCAATTTCAAGGGCTTTACTGCACATCATCCGGTGTCCATTGTTTTTACTTTCACTGGCTCTGACGTCGGCATCACGGTATAGCTAATGTCGAATTCCCGAAAAAGGTCGAAAATAGGAAAGATCTGTGCACAGCCCTAGTCCCAGAAGATGAGAGTGAAATAGGTGCAGCATTGAATAGCATTTCTATTATTTTCAAATGAGACAGCAGAAAGGATCAAAGCCTCTGCAGACTTCAAAAGGGGTCATGAGTTACTGAAAATGGTTTTTGCTAACTAATCCTTAGGGTTTCTTCCCCCCTTGAAATTTGCCCAAGTTTGCATCTCTTTGCTGTCTCGAGCCCTGTAATCTAGGGCAAGGATTAGCTAAATCTGGCCAGCTTTAATTTTGCTGAAAAGGACATTCAAGAAATTAACTTATCATTTTACCCCTAATCGCTGCCGTAAAAGAGGTTGGTGGTGCCTCAATTCACTTACCACGAGGTGGACTTTCTCTTCCATCCTCGAGAGAGGATTAACAACAGTTGTGCTATTTCCAATCAAGCCTATAGATGGACTTTCTCTTCCGTACCCAGATTCTAGAATTTGATCTATTAATTGTTCGATGTAGAATTCATTTCTCAACAACTGCAGTGAAATTAGTCCACTGAGTTCTTAGGTTCGAGAAGATTTGAGCATATTAGGTTAGCTTAACCCTTTCTCTTTTAACTATCAATGACATGACAGATTTACATTTAAACCATTTGATGAGACATAGGCGAAGTCATATTATTGGATCCCCATGGACTTGTAGCCCTGTGTTATACTGCCCTGTCACTCTCACCCTAAGGTTCATCTTGAGATGGAACGGACAATTACCGGACTGTCCATCGCTCTTCGAGCCGGAACCTTTACAAAGCTCACACGAGGTTTGTATCAGTTGTTATCAACTGTTAACTGTATTGACACAACATAGCCTTCGAGAGGTCAACAGAGCATTAAACCAGGCATTCTTAAACTTCCTTTTGTCTGTCTTTCCCCGTAAGCCAACTCCCATTTTCCAAATCCTCTCTTCTCCTCCTCCCTCTCCACCATTCCACAGACAACAAAGGAAACTTTCAGTTTCAGCTTAGCAGCAAAGCTTGAACATATATGGGAAGGCACTCTTGCTGCTACAGGCAGAAGCTGAGGAAAGGCCTGTGGTCTCCGGAGGAAGATGAGAAGCTCCTCAGCTACATCACGAAATACGGACATGGGTGTTGGAGTTCTGTCCCGAAACTCGCCGGTAAGAACAGGACCAACCACTCTTACGCTTATGTTCGGTATGACAAATCATCCTGAGCAGACCATGGTGAGCCGTCAGCTGAGCCAGTACTAGAGTGCCAGGAAAAGAACCAAACGTCAGGCTAATCTAACAGTGAAAGTTCACCTGAGTTTTCGTCATTGTGGTCGTGCTATGATCGATCTGTTTCTCCTCTGCAGGGCTGCAGAGATGCGGGAAGAGTTGTAGGTTAAGGTGGATTAACTACCTGAGGCCCGACTTGAAGAGAGGCGCGTTTTCGGAGGAAGAAGAGAACCTCATTATCGAACTCCATGCAGCTCTTGGCAATAGGTGGAGATCATATTCTTACCAGAAATGTTCTGTTTGGGTTTTTGTTTTCCCTTCGCTTTTCGTTGGAGCTTAGTTCTCATGCTTTTGTTGGGTGTTAGGTGGTCTCAGATTGCCACTCGTTTACCGGGGAGAACCGACAACGAGATAAAGAACTTATGGAACTCGTGCATCAAGAAGAAGCTGAGGCAGAGAGGTATCGACCCAAATACTCACAAGCCTCTCTCTGAGGTCAAGAGCTCTACCACTGCACCAAATATTCAGAAGCAGAACACGGCTTCATCTGCTTCTGATTCTCTAGCCTTTGACAATTCCTACCCAGCATCATCATCCTCAACTCCCAATATGGCCGCGAACTCATCGTTTCAGCAGCTAGGCTTTGGAGCGAGCCAAATTATCTCCAACTCGAACTTCCTGCTCATGAAACCTCCATCATTTCCAAGCCCGGTTGCTGCAAAACCGGAACTCGCTAAGCTGTCCTCTCTTTCCGGCACAGTTGGGAATTGGGATTCCGGGACAATGCAGAACGAGAGTCCCTTCGACATCATTAACATGCCCTTCTCTTGGATACTCTCGGACTCCGGAAGGCCGATGCAAATGCAACAATTCGATGGTGAAACCGAGGAGACAAAATGGTCCGAGTGCATCGGGACACCATTCTCGATGGAAGGGCTAGGAGTGGTCGCAGACGGCGGGATCGGGACCTTGAACTCGATCCAAGGCGATATGAAACCGGAATCGGGTCTATTGAATTCGAGCCATGGTTGGCTCCAGGGCCAGCTTCCTCTGGCCTCACAGGCTTCTTCCCTTGCCATGGCCTTTGAGCAACTGCAGCAGAACCCTTCTGGCTTTTCACAGAGAATGCAACTCCAGCAGCCCTCATTGATCCAAGACAAGAGGCCATGAAACAGAAAGGAGAGCACCCAAAACAAACAGCAACCAAGGCAGTCTTCTGGTTTCAGGTGTGTGGTATATTCTTGTCTTTCTGCAGTTGTCTTATGATTTTTGTAAATGATTTCTGGTACAGATATTTCTCTTTTTGCTTTCTCTCTCTCTCTCTCTTTTTTTTATTTTCTTAATTTTCATCTTAAATACAAGATATTTATGTGAGTTTACTATGCTGATTCTCTTTTGCATGAATATTGTAGAGATACAAATATATGCCTTTCTTCTTCTTCTTGAATATGTTGTTTGTGAGATATATTGAGGGTATCTGGTTCGAGTAATGTTGTATTGCCAGGATATTAAGAGTACAAAATAATCAAATTAGAACTGCCTTGAATTATGTGTCAATATGTGAGATTGTTGAATCATTTTGAAAATTATAAAATTAGTTACTAGACTTGGTGTGAACAGATAAAATTACTGTAAAATTTGTTAAAATTATTGTAAGCATTTCAGACTTGAAAATTGCACCAGCTCATGTAATCGCATATTACAATAAAATTTGCAATCAAAAGTGGTAATTTATGACATAACATTGGAAATTTAAATGAAAAATCCAATATTTACACTGAATTTTTTTAAAAAAAAAAACTAGACAAAACCCAGATACTGGCCAATTATAATTTCAAATCGATATTGAAATATAATTTTAAAATTCCCATTATGAAGTAACATTGTTCATCTCATTCTTCCCCTGGACCCTTTTGAAATTTGTTTATTGAACTCTGCAGCTTTCGCGCAAGTTTCCTCCCAAAAATGAGCCTTTGCCACTTAACCCACATGTTTAATTCATCGGGCAACAGTCAATTTAATTGATTTTGCACAGAAAAGTCAACAGCATGTGTAATTCGATCGTGGCCATCCTCGAAACCGGAGATCGGGAAAAGAGCATTATCGAGATTTAGATATTGAAAGGTAAAATCATGTTAGAGTACTTTTTCGAGATATTTTTCCACTTCCAAACATGTCTTAAAAAAAAGATTTTCATATGAATATACAGTAGATTTTCAATGTCTCTTTTTTAAATAAGGTCTTGAATTCTATTTCACGAAAGAAAAGAGTTCATTATTGGAGAGTTTTGATTTTCAGTAAACCAATCAAGCTTGAACTTGATTTAATTATAATCTATCAAATTTTTGGACAACGGACGATGTTGACGAGGAAAGAGCGTATTAAATAAGAGCATGTCTTTTCGGATAAAAGCTGTTGGGGGAGATAATCAGGGAAGTGACCCAAAGAAAGCCAAGAAACTTCCAATTAGCCTTCTTCAGATGAATGCGACGCATGCATCAATATTAAACGCATACACAGTTCTGATTTTTTTCATGGGAAGATTGTCCTATTTAAGTCGTTGCCCGACCCTCTGCAAATATTTACTGCATTACGTGCTGGAATCCGTTCGGTACACGTTTCAACGGCCCTTTTCTCACCTCGCACCGAGTGAACCGGGCAAGACCCAGACCGCACGATGATGTACATGTACGTCGGATCATGTCGGCATCTGTTCAAGTCCTAGGTTTATCACAAAACGCTTCTACCTGTTTCGTGACTGTACAAGGATGTAGAACTTCAGCTCCATGAACAAAGGTGAAGTTGGAGATAAGCCATTTGTTGTCTAAAATTCTCATGTCTCTTTTCTTTTTTTATCTGTAAATATGAGGACAGTAGTAATGGCGAACCAACTACTCCGCTACGTAATATTCGAGCTTTCGTATTCAACTGTAATTATACCAACGAGCTGAACAAACAGTACTAACACCGACCATTTACTTTACAACGGTTGGCATTTCTTGTTTGACACTCCTAATACTCTTTTAAATTCTCCTTCTTTTTGCTCTGCTTTTGAAACTTATGGTTTTCCTTTGTAATAATAAATAAAATAAATGTGAGTTAATTGAGATGGTTCGATATTTCATCCTTTTTAGTAAAATCTCAGTTTGAGTCTTCTAAATAAAAATTCATTTCAGGAGAACTGTACTTACCCCTTACTTGCCAAACCCGACCCGAAAACATATCAGTTAGGGTCATTCCGCTTCTTGATATTAGGACAGAGTATTATGTGTAACAGGCATATCACGTGACACGATTAATATAGTGTCACAAACCAATAAGATTCCTCTATTTTAAGATTTTTTAAATAAAATCCTAAAAATAAAAAAAAAATAACCTTAGAGATAGCTAGGTCATATTAATTTGCGATATTATGTCAGTACTGACACGTGATATATCCGTTACATATAAAAGTTTCTCTGATGTCAAATGGTATGTATAGAAAAAGTTAATTACCTCTTATTAAATTTCTTAAATTTTGCTTCTCCACATTGCTCATTTCTACATTATTCTCCACTTAATATTCAACAAACTTGTTGATAGTTCCTCCAAAACGATTGATCACAACGTTCACTCACTGGAAGCATGAAATTTAAGATCGCGACGAATTAATTATTCTGTTGGTTCTCAGACTCGACATGGCGAATAAGTATCAAATTAATCGAATCAGACTGATCAATGTGGAGAAGAGATTAGCAAAACTGGTCTAGAAGGTTCGTCGTTTTCAACGGAAATTATGGAGTTAGGTGAAGTTCTCTATAATTCTTAATATATTATTTATAATATTAATATTAATATCAATAATATTAATATCAATAATATTAATAATTAATGGAACAATTTGTGTAGACCAAAATTGTTTATCCCCTCGACAGCATCGGTGCATGTGCTCGCACCGATGGAACAGTCTTCCTATGAATTAACAATTGAGAAGCGTATAAACGGAGAAGTTCTTAGACGATTCAATCTCACCAAATAACCTAAGAAAATATCAATCAAATTATGATAAATGAGCAGTTTGGTGTTAATTACTGGGACAATTACCTTAATTATTATTAATTAGAGTAATTTAATTAATTTTTCTTCACCAAAATCAATGTGGGATAGCACCATTTAAGATTTTTTTTCCGTAAAAATGTTAGAGAGATATACCACACCTTACATTCAAAAGCCCAAATGCATCACGACTGTTTCGGGTTTAACTCGAGCCGACCCGTTAAATGATAAAATTCTCCTAAACGTGGATTTTTTATCTATTTACAAGATTTGAACGCGAATTCTTCTTTCTTTCCGAGTGATTTGAATGCGAAATTTTATTTAAAAAAAGGGCATGGACTATTTCACCTAAAAAATATTGATTTGCCCAAAAATAATTTTAGATTATATGAATCTCCAGGACATGTGAATCAAATCATTGTGTTTTTTAAAAATCTTCTTTAATCATATGCACACACACTATTTTTTTATTCATCTTATATTTTTATCTTTTTTTTTTTTTAAGATTCGAGTGTGGAACTTGTCAGTAAATTTGAATACGGTAGAGAAAATTTGAGTCGTCATTAGTTGTCTCCCCCATCTGAGCTTAGAAGAAGTATCTGATTCGTGAACAATATTTGAATGCGAATATTGAGAGATAGAATCTCAAACCGGAAAATTAATAAATAGAATTTTATGATATAAGACGGTGAATGGTGCGGTATTCACCCAACTTAAACTCGATTGAACATTCTGTAAATCAGGTGAAGACTTCACAGATCTATTCTTATTTTGAAGTTATTTAAAATCATTTGAGAAGCCCGTGAAGCCCCAACTTAGTGCACTTTGTTCTGGGATCCGAAGAACCTGGAAACCGGAATCGGCCCGAAAACACTGAACCGGGGAAACCGGGCTCGGTGTGTACCAATCCCGGTTCAAATATCTTCAGCAGAGACCAAAAATGACAATGTGTATGCGACATTCCGAGTAGGCAGAAAACATCGATCCTAGAATTATACTGGAAGACAAAATCCCGAACCAGGGGAAAATCACTTCCTTCAGATTCGACTTTATGGATATACACCATCAGTTCTGGTTTAAGTGTAGCTTTCCTCGGAAAAAAACCGAGGATAGCCGAACCGTATCCACCCTATCTATTCTCAGCCCTAAAATGATCTACGTTATCCGTCCCCGTAACATCCAATGACCCACTAGACAGCGCATATCTATGTAGTTCTCAGATTAGCATTAAGATCACTAGGAAACTGCAAAATGGTACAGAGGCATATGAATACTGGAGAAGGCTATGTGGGTGTATTTGCTCTGCCTTTCTCAGCAGCCTTATCGTCTGTGTATTTCTACCCGATGCAATTCTGCAGATGTATAGGAGGTGACCTGACCTGAGCACCGGAATCATGGGTCAGTCCTCATCACTTGAAGATTAGGTTGTGGCATGTGTTGTCGCACGGGTAGGCGCAGTCAATGGCCTTGACTGCAGCCCGTTCGAAGTACCAGTCCCCGACAGCAATCGCAATCGCCTGTGAGAAACCAACATAGCTCAGCTCGATTGTTTTTCTTGTGAGGGAAATTCGATAGTTTACACTGTCGTGGAAGATCAAGCATACCTTGTTCTCGATAACAGGGGAGTTATCGGCGAACCAAGTGTCCTGCCTCTCGGACTGGCAGTGTGCAAAACATGAATTTATGAACAGCCCGTTCTTGCTCAACCTTGCAAAGTCTTTTACAGCATTCAGCATCTGATTTCGGAATGCTGTTGTCAAAATGAAAAGAGAAAATCCCGTTAACTCGAAGGACTCGGTAAGGTTTGGAGAGAGCAGTATCTTCCTCAATGAGGAATTCATCACCTTGAAGAAACTGGAGCTGGGCTGGAGAACACTTCGCATGATTTTGAGTGCATTCGCGCCAATATCCAGCTGGATCAGCTGATGGTGGAGCTAAACTTTCTTGTACCTGATTTATTTTCAAACCGAGAACTTGACTAAAGAAACCCGAAAATGCAATTTCTTTACCAAATATATGCATTTTTTAATAAGAACTGTTACCTGCCATGAATCATAGGCTGCATTGAGAAGAAATAGCGGGGTTTTGATGCTTGTGATCAAGTTTTGCGGGAAAAAGCACTGAAAAAGGCGTGTCAAACAGAAGGGGAGAATCAGTTTTAACAAGCTCATACTACAACGGTTTTGATTAATTGCACAGTTGGTAGGTGAAAAGTCGAGATAAAAATTTACCGATGTCGGGTCAAGGTGTCTAGTGCACATGCGAGGAAGGTTCTCCCCCACGTCCTGACATACAGCACAAAGTCGAGGCATTCATTTATTTATTCTCAGTAATTTGCTATATGATGGAGAACCATGAAGATTTCAGGAAAGAACCAGCTCAGGCATAAACTTAAAAGAGTAGAAATGCTTAGTAACTTGGAGGTTTTTTAAGCTTGGAATTATACCTGCATGTCCACAACACCTGTGTAGAAGTTCCTCAGGGTTCGGCCGCCTGACACATCGGTACTGTCCAAACGAGAAAATAAGGCAAAAAACATTTAAGCAATTCGCCAGTCGTAATGAGAAAATCATCAGCAGACAATGTAGAAGCCAGGTTGATAGTTACGCGTCAAGGAAGAGTCCAGCATCACTCAAACACTTCACTTTCGTCTTCCCAGGAAACAGACCTCGGAATTCATCGCAGTGCAGTATAGCTGCCAGACCCCCGGCAGAGCAACCCGAAAGAAGAGCCTGCAACACCATGAAAATTATGTTGACATGAATTTACCTGGAAAAGAAAGACAGGAAGTTGTATATCTGAATATTGGTCGAGCTGCAATGATGTATGGGACCTGCTCAGCATTGTGCATTCCCTTCAACATTAAATCTTCCATCGCAGCCGACCAAATTCGTTGCCCCCTGAATACGAGTTCTGCAGCCTATAACAAATTATGTCAAGAGATGAATCAGAATGATAAGAAACTCTAACCTATGAAACCACCGTGTTCCAATTCTTTCAAGGAAATGATCGTATGAAGTCCGACAAAATTTTCATTTGAAGGAAGTGTATAATCGGTCTCCCTTTGCAGCTGACTGTTACTTGATTAGATGTCACATGTTAGACGGATCGGTGGACTAAGAACCATATCAACACAGAGAATCAACTGTGGAAGCAAATAGTCGTTTGAAAGTCGATAGTAACGGGACAATCCAACTAATGAGATCAAATTCTTTCAAAGAAATAATAGCAATGAAGTTGACAAAATTTCACTTGAAGGAAGTCTGTAACTGGTCTCCTTAAGCGGCTACCAATATTTGGGCACCACATGTCAGACGGACTGGTAAAGAGCTTATACCTGATTCTCGTGACTAAGAATCACGTCAACACAGAGAATGAACATGAAGAAGCAGACACTCATTTGGAAAGTCGGTGATAACTGGACAACCAAGCTACCTTATCTTGGCTGTCGCCTGTAAAGGAGGCGCCATCACAGTAGCGAAGCTTCACTCTATTCCAGTTGAAAAAATCTGGGATTCAGAATCCAGTAAGTTGTAAGATATCAGGTTTATGAGAGAAAAAAGCCTAAAGGAAGAGCAGAAAGAAAGACAGAAGCAAACCGGGATTTTCTTGAGGATTGCTGCTAAGTATTCCCGTAAATGGGATCTCCTTCTCCATGTACTTGGATGATCCTCGTCGAGAAGTTTTCCGGTAAACACATGTTCTGACGTTATTGCACCATCCTCCTCCCTGTCAAAAGAATACCAATCCCAACAAGGTTGAATTTTTCAGCTTTGTGATCATAACAGTATAATAGTAAGAATTCCATCTCTTACAACCCAGAAAAAGGCAGAAACCAAGAAACATTCTGAACATGAAAGATTTGGGTACAATAATACATAAAATGCTCATGGAGGCATGTTTTAAGAGATAAATGTACCTCCAAATTAACGAGCCAACTGTTTGCTCCAGATCCGGATCCTCGATGCAGATGATAGCCCGGTAAAGTCCCGTCGAGACAGACTGGAAGATATGCAAGAAGGAAGATCAGGGCCGTGTCCCATAGAAATATCAAATCTCAAAAGCTTTAATAACAGCCCTAAATTCTGTGGCATCAAAACTTCAAACGACTAAGATTCGCAAACTGGTACAACTCAGAGATCACAAAACTAGAATAGCTAATATATCAAAGCCCTTGCTGAGCATTGACATTGACGGGCGATTCGATCAGATATCAAGCTAGCACACTTCGGAGGCAGAGTATGCATCCGTAAAGTTACCAAAAATTCAAAATTTCCGCCACATTATTGACCCATCCAAATCACGTAAAACTCGATCATAAAACGCTGTATCTCAGCCGAACGAGGGACACGCAAGGACCTGATATCTTATTACGCACACTCGGGAGAAATGCTGGAGAGTTTACACAATGCACCTCTGAAAAAATGGGACATTTCAAGATTTCACTCGGGACAGCGACACCCGCTCTGCAAGGAAAGAATTGCCTTTTCTTTCCCCTCCAGTTGATTAATCATCAGAAAAATGACAAGACTTGGAATATTGTAATAAAGGGGCAGACGAAGACAACGAAAAAGGAGCTGAAACAATGCCACAGTGGATGTGAAGAAACGAATGATGCGAGTACCAGCTCCCTTTGCACCAGCAGATTCAATGAGGGTGAGCCCCACCATGAGAGGGTCATTAGCTGAGGTAGCTCTGAAGGAATCTAAGTGGAACATCTCCGTCCCATTGAGGCCAACGAGATCGTGACCATTCACCACCGCAAGCCCACCGGCCACCGCCACCAGCGCACACAGAACGAGCTCCGCCCTCATTTTTGGGTCGCTCTCAGCTCCAGTGTTGCGGGCAAATCAAGAAGAAAGCTGGGAACTTGATGGTGCACAATAGGAGCTGATGGCTAGTAACTTAATGGTGTGGAAGAAAATGCAGAGCAGAGAGAGGCTGGGTTCAAGAATGGTTAATGGTGAAGCGAAGAAATCTCTTAGGGGGAGCGAGCAGGCAGAGAGTAGAGAGAGAGAGAGGGTGTGTGTGTGTGTATAGACACAGACAGGCACACATTTAAGTGCAGTGTTAAGGCTAGGAAGGAATTGCATTCCTCAGAAACAGGCCACGCTTCGAATCTTGCACGTAACACGGGAACAAGGAAGGCCAGGTCATAAAGCATCCTCCGCGGTGCGCCCAATGTTTCGCGGCTTTTTTCCTTTTTAACATTAATACTCCAGCCATGCCTGAGGATAGATTTAAGGGGTACACTTGGATGTAACGCCTTCTTCTTAAATTTTAAAAAAAAAATCATAAATTTTATCTATATTTTTATTAAATTATATTATTTAACTTATGAAATTCAGTATTTAACTCTTTATTTAATTTTATTCCCTTAATTCAATTTTCTAGATCCGTACCTATCTATTCAATGCAATAAAGTACTAATAAAAGCCAAGTGATTATCCTAATTATGACTAATTCGAATAATTTTATCAATAATTTCTCATAATATTGTCATAATGTAAATCCACCTTCAAAATTCGTCCTCTTGGTATCTTGTCATCTTCAAAGTCAAGTAAAAAAGCAAGAAAATCAACACCCATTTTCCGGTCTTCTTTTCCGGTTCGTTTTTTCATTTTTTCCCTTGATGGGATTCTTTGTTGGGAGTAGTTGCTGACCAATCCTTCCGACAACTCCATTCGATCGGATATTCTTATAGATCATGATTCGGTGGGCTGACCCGCTTGTAAACAAGCATCGATTTGCAGGACAGGTCCAGAGTTTGATCCTCACGTGAGATCAGTATGTGGGATTTATCCAGCTCGTCCCCTCTACAAATATAGGGCCCCGAGAAAGGCGCAATCCCCTTGAATATCCCGATTATCACAAAAAAAAAAAATCATAATTGGTTCTTGTTAATTAATCTCACTAAATCTCTTGAATAAATTGCCCAATCAACTCTAAGTTGAACTGCTCATCATGTCAACATGTCAAAAATTGATACTGCTGGTCAACGCGTGACAAATTGATACTAGCAGCGGGCCGTGGCAACCACCTCAATCAATTGCATTAAAATGAGAATGTTAGAGCACAGTTTAGAGGTATGATAATCTCAAAAATATTCCCCCGGCATTCGGATGCTCGACGCTTATCCAATCCACATTCAAGGCGGATCGATCTACTAACAGATAAGAATTTTTTAACATGAACTCTTTCATTCACAAGATTCGAATCCCTTTGAGTGGGTAGCCTTTAGTAAAATCACTCACACATGTATTTTGCATGTAAGCTGGTCTAGATCAGTGAGTTCGTGGGGATATTCATGAGCTGGAGGATAATAAATTTCTCGTTGTAAAAAAAATAATCAGACTCGACCACCTATAAATTTCAAAGCGCACTTAACACACACGGTAATCCAATTATGACACCGCGTGTTCATGCATTTGGGTTTATAAAAAACGTGGTCGGTACGACTTTCTCGGCTCGACGAAGAAGTGGAGGGACATCGAAAGAGAGTGTCCAAAAGGTTTGTCCGAAAGGACATGGCAGGGAAGGGAAAGCGCGGGGAAGCTTTTGCCGGGGGGTAACCAAAAACTATGGTTGGAATGTTCGAAAATGAACAAATGGAACGGTTCGTTCCCTTTCCCAATCACGGTCTCTCTGTCCCTCTGCTACTCTCTCAATTAATTGAACCCGCCCTAGACAACCGCTTCTTTACGTTCACGCCACTGTCTCTTGCTTACAAGTTTTGAGTTCTTTTTTTTTTGATATACATCACTTGATATTCATGAACTGTCCAGAGACTGATTCGGATCTAAACCCGATCAGATCAGTAATTGGTGTAACTCTCGCAAAAGAGAAGGGAGATGGAAGCGCATGGAAAGTCGTATCCCACTTTATTCTTCTCGGTCCCATGAACACGTTTACAAGTTTATGGAATCAATTAAGTCCAAGTGCAAAGTACATGTACATGGCACCGCTAACGGTTACATCACTTGGTATTCATGAACCGCCCATAGACTGATTCAGATTTAAACCGGATCAGGCTAATAATGGATGAAACTCTCACGAAAGAAAGGGAGATGGAAGTGCGTGGAAAGTCATCCCGCTTTATTCATCTCGGACTCATGGACACCCTCATAAGTGTGTAGAATCAATTAAGCCCACATGCAAATCACATGTGTATGGCATAGCGAACAGTTACATCAATTGGTATTCATGAACCGCATGTAGATTGATTCAGATTTAAACCCGATCAGACCAACAATGGATGAAACTCTCACAAAAGAAAGGGAGATGGAAGTGCATGGAAAGTGATCCCACTTTATTCTTCTCGGACCCATGGATGCTCTCATAAGTTTATGGATTCGGTTAAGCCCATGTGCAAATCACGTATGCATGGCATCGCAAACGGTCACACGATGCCATACATGCGTAAGTACTATTCATTTCAAGTAACCGTTGGTTTATTTATATATTGCCATTTTTTACCTACAAAAGGAGTGCAGTTGTAATGACGATTTAGCCATCTCACTACGTAGTATGTAATGTTTGAATTTTGGAGTTCAACCGCAAACATATCAGATGAAACAAATTACCGGTACTAACTATCGCCTGTTAACATATGAAAAATTATCCCTTTTTTTTTTCGTGTGGGGGGTGTTGTGGATCCATGAATATTGATGGATCCCATGCTATAGCTATCAAGGCAAGGAGTCAACCACAAAGATCTATCCTTAGATCAAGTCTATGAATACTAATATTATGTTTATTGTAGTTAATGCCTTTCCAAATTATTATTTTTTCCAATTATAAATGATATCAAAAAAATTAGAAAAGAGGTATCGACAATGTTAATTTCCACATCAATTATACAACAGAATAACGGTAAGTTTATTACAGGATTGAATACTGTCAACTGTAACCTAGGTTTTTCCTGTGGAAACAGGCTCAAGTGACAATGTGTCGGCTACACTCTCTCAACAATTTTTTTCCGGTGCGCAGAGGAGATACGCAAGTGTAGAAACAATATAATGAAGGGGAGATAAAAGGGGTACGAAAAATCTCATAGGTGTTATCGAACTCAAGACTTTCAGGTTACGGGATGAGAGCAACACCAACTGTATAATTTATCATATGGTATCATTGACAACAATCAAATGCAATTGGTTCAACCTAGACAATTAACTTAGCGGGACTTGCGTAAAAAGGGGGTATAAAAACACCCGATTTTTTTTCTTTATTGGATCAGCATGAACGCCGCTGACCCATCTGCTGGGTCTCGTGATCTCGAATGAAACAAGTAATGACTGACAAGGAGCCACGGTGGGTACGCTGTCGTTCATGCAGCCCGCCCAGTCGACCTACTTACGCATCGAATTCGAGTTTTATAAATAAATTAAATTTAATATTAAAAAAATTATATCTTTAATATATCAATCTGACTCAAATTTAAAAATTAAACTTTCAAATATTGTATAACGGTGGAGATACATGAGCATTTAATTAAATCGGCGTCCCATGGGATGATGGTGATCTAAGCTCCAGATCCAACTCTTTCCCTCCTCCTCTCTTTTTTTCTTTTTTAATCTGTGTTATTTTTAATAATAGAATTTGATGAGTAAATAATTCACCCAGGACGATTCGACATCGTTTGCTCTTCAACACGACAAAAATGTAAAATTACTGAGAATGAATTCGGTATAGTAATGCCGTCTTCGATTTGAAATCAAAAAATTACACGTTCAATTCTTACGGGTAAAACTTCTTGTACCTCTTCTTTTCTTATCACTCTCCTATCCTTTCACCCGAACTGGTACTTTCACAGCACTTATGGTTCGTTGGAATAACTATTTCTCAGAGCAACTATTAAGTCAGTAGTGTCTGAGAAAATATTCAATTGAGCGGTCATATCACGTAAGCGATTGTGTCGTGTTATATCCGTTCAATCAGGATTCATCATTTACATATCTGTCAAATTACGGCTCACTATTCATTATATTTTTTAATTTTTTTATCATATATATATATATTTTTTATAATTAGGATCGACAACTTATTTAGTATATTTTTTAAAAAATTAGAATTTAATAAGTATAAATTATTGATTGCATATCAAATTCTACTTAGATGAATATACTATGTCGCATCATCTATTCGGTACAACTATTTTACTGAAAACTTTTTGGTAGTATTTATTTAATTGTTTAGTTAACGTATCAGAAATACTTATTTTACATGCATAGGAAATAGAGGGAAAATATGACGTAATTTTTTAAATCAGAATAATATTTTCATTAAAATCTTTTTTAAGCAAGATATCTCGATGTACTCGCTCGGATTACATTATACTAGAATTAAAATTAAGTATTTTTCCCCCAAAATAAAAATAAAAATAAAAACTTGAACGGCCCGGCATTGACCTGACCTTTGATGGCTGTTTTTCATGGGAGATTACAATGGGCTGACCGGGTCAAACTAAATCCACGATCGATGCACTCCGGACTATAATATAATATCTGATATAATAGTGGTTACTCATTCGAGACCTCACGTACGCAATAAGCCATTGCCAGGGTGCGAAAGGATTAGTGTATCTCCATCTCACTTTTGGATACACCAAAAAAAAATATCTGATATAATATTTATTATTTTAAATAAGTCCGGAAAAGTTATGGTCTCACTTTCATATTATAAAACTGTCATTTATTCTAATTTACATTATACTAGATCAATTTCTTGTACTTCACTGTAGAGTTAATGAATATTTGCTAATATAAAATAATTTATAATTATTATTTTATGAAAAATTATGTTGAAATAAAAATTGCTTTTTTATAATAATAATAGTTGTACATTCTATGAGAAAGAACAATAAAAAGATAGATATTAATAGTAACAGATATTCATCTTATTATGATTGGTCAAAATATAAGAAAGATTGGAAATGGGTGAAGAGAAAACACGGAAAAGAGAAAGGGAGAGTGAGTGAAAAATAGAAAATAGTCAAGCGGTCAAAGAAATTATGAAAATCGAATAAAGATAGATATAAGGAGAAAGATTTTAACTAAATGGGAAAATAATTTCTTTGAATAGCAAATTTGATTTTTATCTACATGAATGGATTTTTAAGAACTTAAATCAAATCGATACATAATTAAATAAAAAATAATAACGGTAAATATAAGTTAAAGAGATTTTAATTAAATAGAAAATAACTTAACTAAATAAAAAATTTGTTTTAATTTACATAACTTAAACAATCTACTGAAAATTGAAGAAGGAAAGAGAGAAAAAGAGAAATATCTAATATAGGGATGATACGACAAACACAAAACGATCCTTGTATTTTTCTATTTATAAATTAAAAAATAAAAAGGCTCGTGACAGCCTCACGTAGAGACTGCCACGTGGAGATTGTTAAAGTGTTGAGGATTAGAACTCTACTTTGGAATATACTAGTGCAACATCATGTACTTCGCTGCAAAAGATAATTAATGTTTAATATAATAAAATAATTTTGAATTATTCTTTCATGAAAAATTATATATAAGTAGGGATTGTTTGTATATAAGTATAATAGTTGGATTTTCTATGAGAAAAGAATGATAGCTAAATATTAACAATAATAGATATTCATCCGACTTGCTAGACCGGTTAGATAAAAGAAAGAAGAAAGTGATCGGAATTTAATATTTTTATTTGTAAATAATTATGTATTTATCATAATTATAGTAATATATCTAACCAAAGAAAAAATATGAGTGATAATATGCAAAATCATCAAACTAATATTTTCTTTTTTTTATAATATTAACATATTTATATCATTGTACTTTTTTTAAAGTTGAACCAATTTATGTAAAGATAATAATAATGCTGGAAGCTTAGTTTAAAAGAAATACACAATATTTTTCAGTTTTATACCTTCATTACATCTCCCAGATATAAATTTTTTCGATCTTAGAATATTTATCTGGAAAGAGGGGAAAGAAATGAGTAAATAATGAGAATAATGTAAATGAAGAATGATTAAAATTGTGAAAATATTGGAAATAAAAAATAAAATAAAAATAAAAAAATATATCCATGAAAGATTTGAGAGTATAAAATTTACCTACTCTCTCTTCCGTAATTGAGAGTAGGATATTTACCCTACTCTCTTCCAGAGGAGTTTAGTACTATAGTATAGAATCTTCCATTTTCACGACCAAATCTCACGCTAATTAGTTGTATAATCAATAATCCTATGAAAGACTACTCCTCATGAATCTAGTCATATATAATGCAGAGACACGTGTCCACCATGAGATTACATCTTGCAAGATTAAAAATCTATACTTTTTTTTAATTTTTACTGTAAGAGATTTGCCCAGACTTAATTTAAACTTTTAAGTTAGTAGCAGGTTGTATTCAATTTTATTACAGATGCAAAATTTTCTTATTAAGGTTTTGGTGTCGAATTATATCTCCTAACACTCACCCTCACGTAACAACGTTATCTACACTTATCACAAACTCTTAAATATTTGATCCCAACAATTTTCTTACAAGGCGGACTTTTTTTTGTGGTCCGACCAAGGGGACAATACTCGAGTCGATCTTTCTCCTTCGAACTCGTCATTCAATCACCGTGGATAGTAAGTGTTTACGATACGAGCTTTCTCTTCCGCTCTCGAGCCCAGCAAGGTACGTTCTCATACAATAACTTACTTTCATACCGCATAAATTTCCATCGTTCTTGTGACAGGCTAAGTCTATGTCCGACTCAAAAGTTTAAGCTAACAAGTGGCAATAATCTCATTTAGTATGTTCTAAGAAATTTCTTTTTAACTTTTACATGTGGATTCATAATATATTTAAATAAATTATTTACATGCAAAAAAGGGAGCAATGAGCCCACGAGGGTAGCCGGGTGGTAAGGTTTTGGGAGGTCTTGAGTTCGAATCCCCACCTTTCAAGCCTGTCAGGTTCATTTATCTTATCCGGCACACGTATTTGCAGGTTATTACATGTGCCCTAAAGAGGAAATATCACAACCCTTGCTAGTCAAGTTCGGAATGCGTTCGGATACATCGATTAAAAAAAATTGCAATGCAGTGTGGAAATAAGTCAGCCAGCAAAACCAGAGAATAGATTATTCTCTGGAGTCCGAAAGTTCACATATCAAACTTCCATGTTTTTTTTTTTTATATTGTCCGGTCCGATAGACCTCCCCCAGCTGAAAAGAGTAAATAGCTTTCTGGATTTTATGATAAGTCCGATTATCTTTTTCGGTTCATATCGCTTGATATTCAGAAGTTTAACAGAATTTGATGAGTTCAAGATCATGCTGGGTCGGTCACATCACATGAATTTTCTCCGCTTATAAAATTTGAACTCGGGACTTCGCTTAAGAGAGATATTTTATCATCTCGACCACTCATATCGATCGAGTCAGATTGTTTTTAGAAGATGATTATAATATATCCAAATTGTGACCATATGGAAAGAAGCACACCATGTGCATATGGATCTACTACATGAATTATTAAATTACTTTTTTTCTGAAACCCGAGAGAAAATCAGATTGATGGGGTCAATTATGAAATCTAATAAATTAACTTTCAAAAGGGTATCCACAAAGACAAAAATCTCCCCACAAATTGCATTGAATTTACATATGGCAATGAATGAGATCTGATATAGCGGTATTGTCATTTATTTAGAATTAATAAATTTTTTATCCAATTCTCATTTATTGGCTCTCTTTTGTTATTTCAATCCCTTCATTTTTCTATGCTTTCTGATAAGATCGTAGTTTCGCAGAGGGGCCAGTGATTGGCATCGGTTGTGGATCCTTTGATGTATAAAAGCGAGTGACTCTCAATGTTCGTATCGGGACATGAAAGCAAGAAAAGAAGTCAAATCATGTGTGACGATCCGATTTGACAATTCAATACTTAAGTCAGTCACCTATACATGAAAGATGTAAGTATAGAGGTGAGTTACGGTCCTAGAGTGCCCTACCTTGCAGGGTGTGAATGACTATCTATAGAGAGGATACGATCCAATTGTCAGAGATCAACTAAGATCATGAATAGAGCTAATCGTAGGAGATTACTTAGGATTATGGAAATATTCAAGTAGCCGCAAACCATTTTTCTGTAACTGAAATATTATATATGTTAATCTATATCGTAATTCTGGATTAACAATTCCAAAATAATCAACTGCCTCAACCGGAGTAGTGGTGGTCAGTGTCAAGTCACCTCTACCCCTAACTCTCTCATGTCCCTCCCTTCTTGAAAATCGATTTATCGCCACTCACTTGGGATTGTCAATAGTCTCCGACGCGCTTTTGACCCACATCAGATCACCATCACTGCTCCACTTCCCTTATGTAAGTTCTCTTTCTAGATCGCAAGCACATTTATAGTTACAATTAAGTTAACATCCCCGCCCAGGAGGGGCCAGCCCTCGGTGGTGGGGCTTTGGGAGGTTCTCCAGACCTCTCAAGCCCAAATCTCCAATGGCGCATTTCATGTGGGTGGTGGCTTTATATATTCCTCAAACCCGTCAAATTTACCTGACTTACCCAGCATATGTGGTTTACGAGTTATTGCGTGTGCCTCGAGGAGAAAGAGTTACAACCCTCGCTAGTTGGTCTCGGAAAACGCTCGAATATCTCAGTTATCCGGGGAAAAAAAAAGTTAACATCCTAATTCGCCCCAATTCCACTAAGAATAATTATCTTCTTAATAAGTTGTCCTGTCCCGCTCAAGAAAGTCTTGCATGTAAACAAGTGACAATACTTACGTGGTGACATCAATTAGTAAAATTAAGTCATATTTAGATTTTCTTCCTTTTAGATTTTATTAAAAAATTTTAAAAATAATTGAATTATATTAGTTAGTGATACCACATTTCTATTGTCACATGATATATATATATATATATATATATATTACATACAAGATTCTCTTGTCCGATTCTCCCCTTTTGGCTTTCCGGATAAACATGTCCCAAGGGTATTTCTGAAAACCTATAAAACAATCAGGGGCGTTTTTATCATTTCATAGGATTACGTTGCCAGCAGACGAAAGCTTAAGCAGAGCCCGTGGTTTGGGCCGGTCCAAGGTTCTGTCTAAGCCTCGAGCCCATGCACACCAACACTTCTGGCTTTTCTTCCAGGGTGAGATCAGAGCAGGGAAGCCACAGAATCTTAAATATTTTTCCCTCCGTATCTGTCACGTCGTATCTAGAGCCGCCAACGAGCCTTGACTAGTCCGGGTTCGAGCCGGACGGTTTAATATACTCTCCCGGTTAATAGATTTTTCCCGACACCGAACCAATTCTGTATAACCTCAGACCTTGGTTACAGAGTCAGCATTACAACATCTGCAGAAATTCCTAGCTCCAACCCATGTACCCCGAGCATCAGAATTAAAAGGTCGTGAGTTCGGGATTCAGGAAAAGATTCTGATCGAGCCGCTCTTTGCTGCATATCCAAAACCAGAACTATCCCAGTAAGCAGAATCCGATCGAAATTTCTTTGCTTTACTTGTAAGGCACGCATGTACTTTTTTCACACAGAAATCATACATATAGATCATATTATTACATTACATTCGATCGGCTTATGCAAAAAATTAGTGTAGTATCGATATCCTGTCGTTAAGCTGAAAAATATAAGCACCACACATTATGTCAATCGAAGATCACGCTCCTGCAAGAGCGAATCATAAGACACAAACCTGAGACACAGGACAGCCACTGCCCGGTGCTGAACTTTTCCAACATCGAACGGTACTAGTAGCCTATGTTGTGGCCTTCTCTTCCTTGGCATTCTTCTTGGTAGCCTTTCTCTTCTGGCTTCGGTGCGTTTCCGGCTTCATCGTTCTTGTATGCTTCCTCTTGAGCGCTATCGTTCAGGATCAGAGGCTTGACATCGGACGGCTTAGGATCCGAGTCCGAAAGCTCCGGGGCTGTCTGATCTGCCTCGTCCTCCTTGTACTTGTACCAAGAAGCGGCCCAAAGGTAAAACCCGAAGTTGATAATGCCGAGGATTGCTAGGAACCAGTAGAATAAGTCGAGGTTGTTTGAGTTTATGTCTTGCCCGTACAACCACCCGTGCTTGCTCGGTGTCACTTTCCGGGTCACGGCATTGATGATGTTCACAAAGACCGTGCTCAGGAAGTACCCGAAAGAGAGGGACAGCCAAGTGAACGAAGTCGAGAGCGATCTCATCCCGACCGGGGCTTCCTTGTAGAAGAAGTGCAGCAAACCCACAAGAGTAAACATATCAGCAATGCCGAAAATGCCATACTGGAAAGAGAGCCAGAAGAGGCTGATCCTATGGCCTTTGCTGTAATTTTCCCGCCTCTTCACCTCCACAATCCCGGCGATCGCCATTGAGACCGCAGAGAGGACTAGACCGACCCCGACCCGCTGCAGCTGGGTGATGCCTGATGGATGCCCCGTGATCTTACGGGCAAAAGGGACAAAGACAAATTCGTAGATCGGGATTAGGATCGACATGAAGAGGAGGGGGATGACAGGGATCGACGGGGTCGGGACGTTAAGGCGCCCGAGGTGCGGCTCCATGAACCGGCCCTGCTGGACTGAGAAGGTCTGGAGCTGAGCCATACAAGTGTTCAGCAGGATCGTGCTGGCTAACACAGGGAGCATCCTAGTAAGGATCTTGACCTCCTCGACTTGTGTCACCGTACAAACTTTTCCCTGCTCCGGCTTCCAGTCCTTCGGGAAGATTGCCGCCTTGTCTAGGAATCTGCCTTCCAGCGCACAAAGAAACACAGTTATTTACTGACTGAAATGAACTGAACCGAACAACACAATGATTCAGGGCGATTGTAAACTAATTGCCATTTGGTGATGGATATGGAAAATTTTAGTAAATAGATGTAAGCTTCTAGTGACAGAAATATAGAGCTGTTAGTGACACTCTTTTTTTATTTTCATCGCAATCAGTAAAACCGTCATTATAGTATGGCTATGGACTATCTATACTGACAGTATTGCAAAGATCACCTGAATTGCTCGGTATGTGCTATCCTCTCCTGTTCATCAGTGTTCTCGAACAAATCCTCGGGGTTCTTGGGGATCCTCAGCTTCCGGTTCTTAATTGCGAGGTTCACCACCTGCGCGATCCGTAGAAAGGGGCTCTGACCGCGGGGCTGGATGCGGTAAAATGGCTTCCCCAAGGCTAGGACGATGAACCCAATGACTGCAGCCACGGTCGATATGAAGAAGCCCCAGAACCAGCCCTTGTTCATGCTGACCCACACGATTGCAGTGACTCCTATGGCAGCCCCGGCCGTGCTGCTGAGCGTGAGCCAGTTGAAGAAGGTGGCCAGGGCCTTGGCCTCAACCGGGTCCTTCGCGTTGAATTGGTCGGCTCCGAGTGCCGGCATGGCTCCCCTCATGCCACCTACTCCGAGGGCTAGAAGGGCCAGCGATGAGTAGAAGTAGGCGGCCTTGCCCCCATAGATGCAGCTCGATTTCCCGCAATACTCTGGCTGGAGGCTCTTGAAGCGTGCTTGGATCGTCACCATCGCCAATGCCTGCACACCGCAGAATAAAAAATGTCACGTGGGAAATTGGAATAGTAGGAGTCCAATGAAGAGGTGATCGAGTCTAATTACAATGACTTCAAGGGATCCAAAGATGAGGCAGGTGCTGAGCCGGCTCATGTAGGTGTCGGAGATGAAGCCGCCGACGAGGGTGAGCAAGAAAGTCGAGCCCATGAGATTGGTGAGGGTGTTCGAGGCACTGGCCGAGTCGAAGTACATCACGTACAGGAAGTACAGCACCAGCGAGACCATGTTCGCCACGAACCCCATGTTCTCCAGCCCTGACAGCACTGTTACCGAAACGTCGAACACAACATTGTCAAGCATCAGCAACGAGCATATACCATCTTCACCTGTCTCATTCCTTTGTTCTCGGTTAGTTGGTTACTTACCGAAGATGAATCCCGATGCCCGGAACCCTCCTTTCCTCCTGGTCTCAGCAGCGATGCTGAGAGAGCTGTACGATGTCTCCTTCCCGGCCTCCTTGTCCTCCTGTTTGTCAGGTTAATGAGATAAAACATTCATGTCAGGGAGATCGAGGGAAGGAGAGAGAGCTCGGTACATGAACTCACCATGTTTGAGAGCTTGACAGGGAAGAACAGGACCAGCAAAGGAGGAGACTGCAGCGCTAAGAATGGGAGAGAGATATGGATTTAGTTTGAAGAATGTTTGTATGTATAGAACATATAGCTGATATGTAATACCGACTCCTATTAATTGGAAAAATAGAATCATCGATATTTTTAAAATATTCTAATATTTGCTTGACCGCACTTTAATATTTTCAGTATATTTATTCATTTTAAACATTTAAATAAGTGAATATTTTATACGATCCATTAAATTGTTCAATTTAAAAAATATATAAGTGATTACGATCTACTTATCATACTTATATATATATATTGCGATGACCGCCAAGGATTTCCGATCCGTTTCCACCTTTTTTGGCGCCATCGCTCTCCGATTTACTGTTCCTCTTAATAATTGTAATGCGCAAATCATGTGCATAGTTTCCGAATGGCTTCGGTTTGAAGTAGGTTCACGATCCGGTCATCCAATAACGAGCATTGTCGCTACTGCAATGCCTTGACAGTGATCGGTCGATAGATCAGTTTTACGTGTTCTACACCTTCATCGGTAACGTATGGCTCAGCAATCGACCGAGGGGAGGGTCACGTTTTGTGGCATTCCCTCTCGCCGGGCCATTTAACCGTTCGAATAAGATCGTTGGTCTAGAGCCCACTTTTCTTTTACAAATTAAAAAAAAAAAAAATTTCATAAGCCTCTTTCTTTCAGCTCTCTGTCAGTGCTTGAAAAGAGAGAGGAGGAAGAAGTGTGCAAAATTTTTACCGGATTTATAAGAAATTGGACTCATGTCTCACTAAAAGTTTAAACTGATAGGTTGGTGAACCCATTCTCTTATAAACTAAGTTCAATCTCTTAATTCCTCGATGCGAGATTTAAATCTCAACATCCGCTCTTAATAATCGAACCCCGAGTTGGACATCTTACTTCTCGTCATGGGCGAGGGGGACGAACTATTACAAGGTGGTCATTCTCTTTCACTCTCGAGTTACATAAAAGTGGGGCTTTTTTCTGTAATCGATAAACCGGTCCGGTCTTTAGCTCATGGATGACGAGTTTTACCCTCGGGCTTGACTTGTTATGAGCCCACAAGAAACCTGCTATGATATTATGTAAAATATCCATCTGAACTTATAATAAATTGGATAGCTTTCTACCTACCTCTACACTGTAAAATATTTAGCTTCGTCTGATATAGATTTGTAAAGATAAGTCGATATCTCTTTCCCTTAGACTATGTTTGGATGGAGTGAATGGAGGGGAAAATTTTCCCTTATTTGATTACTTATTTTTAATAAAAGGGGAAAGGGAATGGAGAAGAATTATTCACTTCAATTTCCCTCCAAAATTTTTTTCGCCCAAATTAGAGTTGAACAGGATGAAAAATTTCTAAAAGATCATTTAAAATTAAATTATAGCCCTTTGTGGAATAAATAAAAAATTATATTCTCACTTTTTAATATATAATTTCTGAGAATATAAGTGTTTTTGGTCATTGCCATGAGTCAAGCAACTAGACATTACGTGATGCTCGATGTCTACATAAAACTATGAGTTTTTATAGTAAAATTATATTGATAGCTTTTTATTTGATTGTGATTCTAACGATATTACATTTGGATTATTAACTTCCTTGATATATGTGATCCAACAAGAGTGGATGTCTCGTTTATGTGGTTATGTGTTGTGTGATGTGTAAAATTTATATTTTTTTTCCTAAAATGAATATAAAGATAATGATATGTTTCTCTACTACTTAATATTTAATATGCATGAAAGATTAATTTTCCCCTCCATTTCCTTTATTATGATACATCCAAATAAAGTAAATATTTGACTTCCATTGTGATCTTCCTTTCCCTTCATCCCGTCGAAACAAAGGGTTTGCTAAGATCTTCGATTTAAGTTTTATAAATGGAGAAAACTCATGTTGGGAGACTTTTATTCCTTAGTGGGGCTCACCCAACTCAAACCTAAATTAGTTAAGAGCATATTGGACTTTTGAATGTAATGAGGTATGCACAGAAAAAAATTTGCTTATACCTCTTCTATAGGAGAAAGTCATGTATGCAACGGGTACACCACGTAACAATGCTAATGTGATGTCACAAGCCAATTAAATCAAATCATTTTTAGGGTTGTTTTTCTCTTTAAGGTTTATTTTTTTCTTTTAGGTTTTATTAAAAATATCTTAAAAATAACTGAACACTAGTGGTCTGTGACTCCATGTCAACACTGTCACGTGGTGCACTCGTTATATATAAGACTCTCTCCTTCTATAGACCATCCTCTTCCAATTCATGAAGATAATATTGTCATTTAATTTGAAATTATCTCAATTTTCTTACTAAGGATATTCAAACAATATTAGAATTTCCTTTTTTATTATAGTAATTAACAATATTAGAATTTCCCTTCCACACCTTTCTCTCTCTCTCCATGGGCTCCATCTAGTGTTTGGTAAAAGAACGTTATCATGCTAGCCAAACATTTTTCGGTAGTAAGGAAGATCTATAAATCTAATATAAAGGTAAAAGATACAAAAATACAACGGGCACATAACAGCCCATGGTACGAACCGAACCTTCAACCTCTAGGTCGTAAGGCAGAGTCTTATTTCACTGCGCTAAGACCCATTCATAACTTAAAAGCTTGCTTTTGTTATAATTGAAGTAATAAGATTGAGAATTAATCGGTGTTTCTTTATATTACGTGACGACATATGATCGATAAAATTATATCCGTTCAATACCGAAATTTGAAAGGATATGTGATGTACGGTAACAGTTTTAATTGAATTAATAACATACGGAGTCTTCTGCATATATGAATGCTCTAATAGTGAATTTCGAATGGAAACTAAGTACGATTTACAGCACAAGGAAGTCACCCTCTCCACCTCTGGCAAAAGTGCACGCATGCACCCAGCTCTCCCTTCATCGGCAGCTCACCTCCGTTTATGGGATTGAGTCATATGCAAACATCAATGCCCAATCTAGACGTTTTTTTTTATCAGTTACGTGTTGAGAAATTCTTAGGTGATCGCATTTCACTGCATGGCGTGAGGAAAGACTAATTAAGATGTGATAAATGAACAAATTAGTGGTAAATCGTCTTAGCAGTTACCATAATTATTACTAATTAAAGTAATTTAATCAGTTCCTCCTCATCACATATTGTGAAGTAGGAATATCCGATATTTTTTTCATTACGTGTTGGTTTAATAATTTAAAAGTCACTCTCAACTTATTTGATGAGTTTAAGATTCCGAGTTCGAATTCTTTTTATACACTCGTGTTAAAACATTACATAACGGGTAAATAAATCGCCAATACCATTGTGCTCCTTTTTCCTAGTTAAGAATGGCAATGGGGAGGGCCGGGACGGGATGGGTATTTGAAGCCCCAAACTAGCCCGTCAACATAGAGATACTTTCTAGACCCTACTGTTTTAGCTCTGCTATTAAGATTCTCTATGAAAAATCATATTTAATTCCCGATTTTGAATATAATTAATGGACTTGATAACCCTCTCCCACCGAATTTCATCAGGATCCTAGTGGCCAGTAAGAGGATAATTCGAAAATTTGGCCGTTTAAATGTATATGCATTGTGTTGATCTAAAGATGTTTATTAGCTTATATTTTCATTATGGTTAGCCTCGAATGCCTTAGCTATGTATTCTGAAGCATTTTTGTTTGTACCTTTTCTAGTGATGAACGAAATCTTCATTACCACCGAGCAAAAAAAAAAGTAAGAAAATACTTTCTACCGGTGCTATTTATACGAAATAAATCATTAAAAGGAATAATTATTAAAAAAAATCCTTAAAAGGGACAGTTCCGAACCCTCTCCCCATCGTTGGAAAAACAAAGGAGTAGTGGTAAGAAAGAACTAGAACTATTCATTTAAAACATGGTAGAGATTTTCGAGATTAAGATAGCCTGATCTTCATGAGTGGGGAAGTTAGGAGGTAATTGTCCCTTACTATAATTATTTGTGAAATGGATAGGATAAAGGGGATTGGATTCATTTCAGGAGTAGGTACCCTAGTGACGAGATAACCACGTCACAGCATTGATGTGATGTTATCAATGAATAAGATTCGTCTATTTTTTGAATTTTTCATAAAATCTTAGAAACTTAAAAAATAATCCGAAGAATAGTTGAATTTTGTTGATCGGTATCAACAAATCAGTACTAGCACGTCATGATATCGTCCTGTAAAATACCTTCTCTCATTTTCAGGGTCCAATCGAAGGGAGAAACCGTCCCCACGTTTCTTTGAAAATGAAAAGAGAAGTGTCATCTCAATGTCCACATGAATGAACCCTTTTTCTATCTTCCAAAAAAGAGCACAGCTCACTCACAAAAGGGTTCTTTGCATTTGGGTGCTCCATCCAGCTGGTCTTTTTCCGTTGTTCTTATCAATTTCTGCCAATTTAGTAGTGACGAAAAAGGGAAAAAAAAAAAAGAGAACAAAATTATTACATAATAACAAAACATTGATCCAATCATGTGGTGGATATTTCATTAATTATGGAACCTTTGAGTGTCACTTGATGGTGTGTACTATTTCACACTGATTTCGAATCTATCTTGTAATTCAAACAATTGGACCAGTTCTCACCACCTCAATGAAAAATCCCCTCACATAATTGATCGGGTTCTGCGAGATCGACTTGCTTGAGAACGTACCGATAGAGAAAGGGGGTGTGCAATTGTACCATCCCTAACCTGAAAATCAATATGTTATGTGTTCAATTCTCACCTGTGAAAATTCTTGTACTCATTTGTTTCCTCTTTATTATATCATTTTTAAACTTACGTGTCTCTTTACCATTTCTTTCTTACGATGAAACAGAAGGCTGTAGCCCGTCGATTAATTAAACCAGGAGATTAAGAGATGGGGCATGTAGACCATATGGAAGTGTTGAAAATTAGATTGAATTCAAATAGTTTGATAATAAAATTAGTTGACTTAATTAATTAAGTCAAAAAAACAAGTGAGTGAGCAATTGAAACATAACCAATGGTTGTTCAACACTCCCTTACTTTAATCCAAAAAAATTAGTTGACTTAATTAATTAAGTCAAAAAACTACTAATGAGTTAGCAATTAAAATCTAATTAATGGTTCAATTTTCTTTTGCTTAACCGCTTAATTCGGTGCCATTTTTCAATATTTGCATCGATGCCCCGATTACTTTTTTATATAGATAAATCAGTCCTATCAATCTGAGGGAGAGAAGGGCAATCGAGAGAGACGGAGAGGTCTCCCTACGATGGTTGTCCTCTCACCTGCCATCATTAATGTCATTTGAATCGAGGACCTTGTTGTGGATAGTTGTCAACAACGAGACTGCCACTAGCCGTTGCCATAGGCTAGTTCGGACTTTAAATTGAACACGTCAAAATCGATATAAACCCAATTAAATTTAAAATCGATGCTGAACCGGCCTGTAATCATGAGAGAGCCGGTTTGTACCGGTTCCCTCTTAGATGGAATCGGAGCCATTAGTTCCTGTTCCGAATTATCAAAGTTAAAATTTTAAAGAAAAAGATCGTTGTTGCTACTTGTTAATGGTGACTTGACATTTACACTTTTCTAACTATGATAAAAATAAATTGAAAATGTTTTAAAAGTTAATTTGCCTAAATATTCCGAATACAACTGTATGATAACCAGTTTCTAGAGATTGGGGAATAAAAAGTTTATTTTTAATCCATAATTTCTAAGATTGTTTATTTTGTGTAACTTGCCAGAACCGTGAACCATAATCAAAACTACTAGTTCGCGAATTGCGGCCAAGCCTGGCCACCTCCCCCACAGTTTTTCCCTCAAAGAGTGAAGAAGAGGATAATGGACGAGTTCTCCTCTTCAAGAGACAAGAGAGGATACATGCGAGCGGGATGGCTTGTTGTTCTACCACCATTGTCTAGGCTGGGGCACCCAACCATTAGCGCCACTAGGTTTCTCATTAGTGGCGCTGATGGCTAGTGATGGAGCCCTAGTGCCCTCCCATTGCTAATCAAATCTTTATGAAATTTAGTTTTGACTTTTCATTATTTCAAAAAATCATTTTATTTTCTAAATTTTAGAAAGGAATATAAAAAAAATTAATTGGGCAAAACTTAAAGATACTAATGAGCAAAGTTCGTGCCATTAAATAAATAAAATTTCATTACTCAAGTAAGAAGTTCGCTTCCAGGAGTGTGCAGGAGGTGATCCAAGAAAAAGAGGTCAAACAACCCTAGGTCGAAAGTGATTCGATTTCCAGGAAACCTACCATGGTCATCTTGCATAAGTTTGTTTGCTTGGCCAAACAGACTCATCACAAAACATAGGCTTATGCTATTGCCATGAAATATGGGGTTGCAATTGTTACCTATGTCAACATCATTGGGAGACAAGGGATCATCTGTTTCTATCATTGAGATTTCTAAGCATATTTGTGTGGATCATTCTGATTCAATGTAGCGTTCATTTACACCATTTGGACGGAGAGAAACAGGAGAATCTTCTGAGCAAGTATTAGGCAAACTCCTGAGCTTGTCCACATGATAGTTACCACAGTGCGGGTAAAGATTAATGGTTCAATTTTCTTTCGCTTAACCGCTTAATTTGGGGCTATTTTTCAATATTTGCATCGATGCCCCAATTATTTTTTTATATAGATAAATCAGTCCTATCAATCTGAGGGAGAGAAGGGCAACCGAGAGAGACAGAGAGGTCTCCCTACGGTGGTTGTCCTCTCACCTGCCATGATTGAGGTCACATGAATCGAGGACCTTGTTGTGGGATAGTTGTCAACAACAAGGCTGCCGGTAGCCGTTGCCATAGGCTGGTTCGGACTTTAAATTGGACCCGTAAAAATCGATCTAAACCTAGTTAAATTTAAAATCGGCCTTGAACCAGCCTGTAACCATGGGAGAGCCAGTTTTGTATTGGTTCCCTCTTAGATGGAATCAGAGCCGTTAGTTCCAGTTCTAAATTATCAAAGTTGAAATTTTAAAGAAAAAGATCATTGTTGCTACTTGTTAATTGTGACTTGACCATTTAGATTTTTTTAAATATGATAAAAATAAATTGAAAATGTTTAAAAAGTTAACTAAATAATTCCGAATACAACTATACGATAACCAGTTTCTAGAGATTGGGGAATAAAAAGTTTGTTTTTAATCCATAATTTCTAAGATTATTTATTTTGTGTAACTTGCCAGAACCGTGAACCAGAATCAAAACTACTAGTTCATGAATTGTGGCCAGGCCTAGCCACCACCATTACAGTTTTTCCCTCCAAGAGTGAAGAACATGATACTGGACGAGTTCTCCTCTTCAAGAGACGGGAGAGGATACATGCGAGCAGGGTGGCTTGTTGTTCCACCACCATTGTCTTGGCCAGGGCACCCAACCATTACTACGCCACTGGGTTTCTCGTTAGTGGCGCTGACAGCTAGTGATAGAGCCCCTAGTACCCTCCCATTGCTAATCAAATCTTTATGAAATGTAGTTTTGACTTTTCATTTTTTTTAAATTTCAAAAAATCATCTTATTTTCTAAATTTTAGAAAGGTAAATAAGAAAAAATTAATTGGGCAAAACTTGAAGATACTAATGAGCAAAGTTCGTGCCATTAAATAAATAAAATTTCATTACTCAAGTAAGAAGTTCACTTCCAGGAGTGTGCAGGAGGTGATCCGAGAAAAAGAGGTGAAACAACCCTTGGTCGAAAGTGATTCGGTTTCCAGGAAACCTACCACGGTCATCCTGCATAAGTTGGTTTGCTTGGCTAAACAGACACATCACAAAACATAGGCTTATGCTATTGCTATGAAATGTGGGGTTGCAATTGTTACCTTTGTCAACATCATTGGGAGACAAGGGATCATATGTTTCTATCATAGAGATTTCTAAGCATATTTGTGTGGATCATTCTGATTCAATGTAGCATTCATTTACACCATTTGGACGGAGAGAAACAGGAGAATCTTTTGAGCAACTACTAGGCAACCCCCTGAGCTTGCTCGCATGATAGTTACCATAGTGCGGGTAAAGATTACTTCATTACCCAGAATAGAACATAAGATCTCTGCTTCGCGTATAGCTCCTAGGGTAAATATTCTTTGTTCTTAGTAGCTCGTATGTTTGGAAGTTGATTGGTGTACAAACTTTTGCTCGTTAAAAAGGAAGGTAGTGGTAATGGTGACTCAGCTACACTTCGCTATACAATGTTCAGGTTTCTGTGCTCAGTTGACTGCGAATGTATTAAAGATTGAACAACCCGTGCCATCTGTGTATTATCATCAAAAGTTTAATATTCAAGAAATCAGTGTCTTTCAAATATAGGACCAAAAAGTGCACTTCTAACATATGTTTTGACATGAATGCAAAGAATACATTCGAATCCGAGGTCTCGAATTCACTAAATCTCATGAAAGTGAATCTTGAATTATTAGACAACTATCATTGGTGATTGATGTACAGACTTTTGAGAAATTGTGAATGACATAACACATTTTCCAAAAAGATATGTGGGGTTTGTGCCTAAAAATATGGTTCATCCAGAGGGCATGTATAGTGCAAGCATCGTCTCATAGCATGAACTGGTTTTGCAAGATGTGATTATTGTGATTCTATGCAAATGGAGATTTTCCACGTGTAATATTAAAATTTTCGTATTCAACTACTAATATAACAGACGAAAAGAACAACCAGAACTAACGCCGACCTCGTTAACGTAATACTACTGAAAACTTAGAATAGTATAGGAATTGGTTTCCACCAATGCTCTGTCCAAAAACCTTCTAGAAGTGGATCACCACCATCGATGGTCATGATCCGCATTACTGGATTGAACGCTTCATGTCCACACCCCTACGTATCGTCTTCTTTTTTTTCGGTCTGAACCACCAGTATCCGTAAGTTCAACGGATCCTGACTAATTAAGTTTGAGTTGAGAGGACCCACTAAGAGGTAAAGCTCTTCCAATTAGTGAATTCTTTTCATTCACAATGTACGAACTGAGACTTTACTTAAGGGGAAAGACCATCATACTACGTCAACCAATCTACTTTCGTCACATACCGTGTTCTTAAAAGGATGATTCTGAAACCCCCTATCCACCTTGAATTGCAAGACTCGTCCCTTCATAAATCGATAGATGGGTATCCCGGGACGGACCAGTTTAGGGACAGATAAATCTCAAGTGTCAATTATATATGGAGATGGACAAGTCAAAGGTTAGAATCACTTCTGATCATGTCTTGTCCCATGGCACTTCGGGGCTCAATTATTTTCTGCTGTAAACTAATGATATCCTAAGCAAATCTCTTGCCCGTGTCTCTTGTCGCAGTTGCTTGATCCAAGAGTTCATTTGGTCCCGATATCGAAAACCCGGAAGCCTCTACCGCTTTGAAGAACAATTTCAGATTCAACATCCCTATCTAACGCAATCTACCAGAAACGCAATAATTTATGTTGAAAAGCAAAATAAAGATGTCTCCGACACATAAGCCAAGCAACTTTAACCTAAAAATATGAAGTGATTTCTGGGCATGCAATAATACCTTAGAAATTTAATAGATTTACCAAAATAGGTTGGTTGACAATATTCGAAGCCTCTTCTATTAAGTAAAACTCTCGGGTTTGAGTTTTTATTGATGGAAAAAATTCACTACTCCTTAATGGATCGACTCGGCTAGAACTGAAATAGTTGGAGTCCTTTGCACTTATAGATACCAATTGTGTGAAGCGGAAAAAATTTAATAGATCTTAATTAATTTCAAATTAACTTATTAAGGAATAAAATTCTTTCAATCACGATTTTTTTTATTTAAAAAGCTCGAGACCTAAACTTAACTTGAAAGAAAAGAGGTGTCGAACACGTTCAGCCAGTCCATACAGTGAAGTTTTTGCAGTAATTAAGATTCCTAAATTTAGGTGTCTAAAATGGTCAAACCTAAACAAAGCTTTCATTTTCAAAGGAATTGACAGCTTATCCGAAAGAGAACTCAATCATCTCCAAGGGGGAAGAAAAGTGGGATCGATTGAGATCTCTCTCACGTCCCTCAAGTCCCAACTTTAAATGGGCAGGATCGGGGAGAATCAAAGATATATTAGCTATGCAACAAGCCTGCCCGGCACTGTCCCCATCAATTGACCTCTAAATCAATGGACTCAACTGGGGAATCCAACTCAATTAATTAGGCCAAGGACCCCATGTGTGTGTGCACAGCATAAATAGAGGCCTGTATAACTGAAATGGTATGGGACGATGAAGACGGGAAATAAAGAGATACAGAGACCATTCATTTTCAGATCAGTGACGATACCACTGCACCCATTCTCTTTCTTCATGTGCATAGGTTTTATCATATTCTTATTGACAATCGAACTTGGCAAGAAAAGGAAGTTCGTTGCAGTGAGAAATAATAAACCATCTTGATTCAAAACTCGAAACTATGAGTTCGATCCGCCCTGGTTCTTTGCTTGTTCTTTTACTTTTTCCTTTTTACCGCATCCGTTACTGGATCCATGAACACCCTTTTTTTAACTATAAAAGAGGAAAAAAAAGTCAAACTTCAACTGCTTAGCTTTATTATGAAAAAAAAAAACCTATGAGAGTTAAGCTAATGAAAGTAACAGGACGGCTGTCACGCCAGTTCTCGGCAAGTTCACAGTTGAAAAGTACAGTTCTACGATGCACGAACCTCAAATTCTTAAGATCTGCTAAACTACATATAAGAATGAACGTGCGAAATTGTTCATCGAACGTGTACAAATTCATATCCCGGCCAAAGGGACCAAATGATTTCTCTCTTCAAATTTCATTTTCCAAGTATGGAGGGGTCTTTGCATGGCCCATCAAATTTTTCCCTTTCAATAAATAAAGTGAAGTCTCTTCCCAAAAGCATGTAACATGCACAAAACCCCACCCTCCATTGCTTGCCTTTAGCTGTGCTTTAATTGATACATCTTCTCCCCTATCCCTAACTTTTGTAATCCAAAATTCTCCACTATTTTCCATATAGAAAACCAGTAGGGAATGCACTGTGCCTTTTTGGGTTTCTTGGCTTTCTCCTCCTCCATTTCCAACCACTGGCATTCGATCCATTGATGATCTTGTCCGGCATTTAAGGTTTTTATTTCTGATCAGGATCATCCGATAACTCAAACCAGCAACTTTTCTTCCTTTTGTGATATGCATTTGGTTTCGTTGGTGGAAAATGACAACTTGTGCTCCTTTGGAACTTCAAGAAAATGAAGTCTAATTTGCAATCTTACCTAGCTTGTAGGGATTTTACCACTCATCTAATGACTCAAATCGGCATTCTCCGTCAATGGAACTGATAACTTATGTTCCCAATAACTTGAAGAAAAGGAAGTCTAATTTGCTCATTCCACTTTTGTACTTCAGGGTGCGAATTGTATATACGAATTTTTTATGATAAAGTTTATTTCCTCCGAACTCACATACACCCACAAGTTCAAGAATCTAGGTAAGTTCATGCGTAAATTACATGTTTGGGTGACCTCTCCAAGGACTGCACGCGCAAGGGGAAAATTGAATCTATGATAACCCGGTGAACTACTCGTAAAGTGTGTGCACGTTCACTCCGCTTAATGTAAAATTTTGAAGGTTTGTATGTACGAAAATCTGAACTGAACCTGCCAAACTGTGATAAAAGCTGGTGCAGTCAGTCTTAACATTTGAACTGCAATCACGAGCCAGAATCTCGATCAGAATTTGGTAGGTATTGATAATGAGAAGGTCTCATAAATGCTTAAACATAGGAGGTGGATGGACATACCTTTCCAAGACTGACGCGACAAGGAGAAAGACCATTTTCCTTTGATAAAACCGAACTCCACGACAAGTACAGTCAAGACTGCATATCAATCAGCAATTAACACTTCAAATTCATTTAAAAAAAATCTGTTAATGTTACTAATAGGATGTGAATGAATATCAGACGATTAGAATTACTTTAATTGGCTAATCACGATCAAATCAATTACTTACTGAATTAATTTTTGATTGGATGCCACTCATCCATAATAAACGAGCGATATAATTATTCGATATGATGAAAATAAGACAAGGAAAAGGGCGACATGACTACGTGATAACAGGATATTGCGAGGCTGCTAAGACAGTGCTGTAATAGTTCGAAATTCACTCTCATGCAGTTTGTTGAGCTTAAGGTCCTAAGTTCCAATCCTCCTCCTCCAACTAAGATAGTTAAAATGAACTCTTTGTGTCAGAGTTTTGGCGGATGCCGGATTCTTGGACTATAACGTATATTTGATGGTGTTACGTTGATAAGGTCAATTTTAGTACTTGTTATTCAGTTAGTATGATATGTTTATAGTTAAATATGAAAATCAAAATATTGCATAGTGGAGGGTAGTTGGATCGCCACCACTTCTGAACTTCATTATTTAACTAGTCAATTCCCGGTCATGTTGAACCGATAAGACGTGCACGGCTCTCTTTACATAATAAGATCTGATATAAATCTGCAATGTAAAATCCACCGTCGAACGGATTTATCCCTCAATGGGTCGACTGTGCTCGAATTTAAACACCGGAAAAGAAAAACCAACTGAAAAGCCAGCAGAAGTTATTTTCACGTAATTATGAGAGAAATTCTTTGTACATGCTGTGCCACGTTCAACGGCCCACGGAAGCATTTGGCCCATTATAAGCCAAAAATGGGCCGTATGGGCCGTGGGAGGCCCATAAGCATTCAATGAAAGCCCTTGGGCCTCCCTTCGTCCGGCATTGCACATCGATCTTTCAAGTGTCTTCCATTTTCTTCTTAAATCGCATTTCTGGGGAATGAGGACTGGCTTCAACAGTGACAGAGTGAGAAAGCCGCCAAGAACAAGTCATCGGAGGGCAGGTAATGCTTGAGTAAGCGAAAAGGACTTTGTTTCCTCTTAATTCTATATATTACCATGATGCTTTTCTTTCAACTTTTTAAAATTCTTTGATAGGTCTGGAATCATTATTTCAGCTTTTACCATCGGTATCTAAAGATTCAATGGGTCTCGAATAATCCAGTTCGAGCCGGGTGGACCCATTAAATGGTAAAATCCTCTCCATTCACAAGCGTTAAGATTAGAATTCCACATCAACCGGATTGAGAAAAAAGCTTGGATTTATAAGAGAATTGAGCACCACCACCTATTAGCTTAAACTTTTGGGTGGAAACGGACTCAAAACTCTTACAGGCCCAGGTAGAAATTTAATATGGTATCAGAGCATATCGGTCATGGACTCACACCACGCCAGACCTGAGTGTAGAACTCGTAGTCCATTAAGCCAAAGACTGGAAGAAAAAATGGCTGGCTCGTGGTCAGTTTGTCGAGTTTGGAAAAAGTCCGACTCATGTGTTAGCCTGAGGAAGGAAGAGAATGCCTACCTCATGGTAGTTTCTGCTCCCTTACCCGAGACAGGAAGAAAAATACCCAGCTCAAAGTCAATTGTCGAGGGCGGGTGTTTAATGGCACGTGTCAAATATAAACATGTTGTCACGTGAGGATGGATGTTGAGACTAGAATCCTACATCGACTAGATTGAGAAAGAAAAACTTGGGTTTATAAGAGAATTGAGTACCACCACCTATTAACTTAGGTTTTCGGGTAAAAACGGGCTCAAGACTCTTACAGACCCAGGTAGAAATTTAATAACAAGACTCGAATCCGAGAACCTATACAAGGGGAAGATACTTCATATTACCTCAACTAATCAGTTGTTGTATTCTTTAGCCGAGCGAATAAGACTACCATGCCAGTAAAAAGGAAAGCAAGTGTTGAGGGTTAAAATTCCATATTAGTTGGGTTAACTAGTGAACTTGGTTTATAAGAGAATTTAGTATCATTGCTTGATAGCTTATATTTTTATGTGGGCATGAACTCAATATCTTATAAGTTTGGGTGCGAACTTTATATCAATCCTATTGTTTCTTTATTCTTCTATCGTAAAATTGATTGTATATTATCCTTGAAGGATTAGTTCAAGTGGATTGGATGTACATATGATTCGTGAAAAAATCCACGGGGTCGGAGGTTTGAATTTCCCATTGAGCATGTGATCCTTGGTGAGATCACCTACACATGTACTTTACACATTGACTTATCTAGATCTATGAACCTGTGGGGGTGTTCGTAGAATCGAAAAGAATAATCCATCATTCTAAAAAAAATAAAATTGATTGTATTGCTCAACAGATGTTTAATTCATTCATAACTTCAACGGTAGATCAGTTTGGAACTTCCCTTTGTTCCTTTTTATGCTTATTCAATCACTATGGGGAAGATGTATATTAATGTTCCGAAAAAATGTGGATTGATTGAAATAATATGACACAGTCTCGAATTCAAATATTATGAATAGGGATAATTAACTCTGGTACGATTTCACTGTCCAGTGGGCCCATTCAACTCAAACTACATTAGTCATGACACGTTACTTTTCTGGATACAGTAGTACAAATCGAAAAAAATAAATATGATAAACGAGATGTGATATAAAATTGCCATCGCTGACATGAGACCACCAAGTTCCAAAGTTCAATTCTCATATGTGACAATTCTCGTACTCATTTGTTCTACATTAATTTTATTCTCCCTTCTAGCTTATGTGTTTTTTCTTAGTGAACAAAATAAAAAGGAATATTCCTTTTGTGATCCTTTGTCTTTGGGTTGGGGGTGGGCATGCCAGCTGTCAGTCGCAGTTAGTGGGACCCGACAACGTCCAAACTCTCCCCTTTTTAATTTTATTTATTTATAATAGAAATATACCAAACTATTTGGAGGCAAAATCTCAATTCGGCCCCGGTACTTTGTCGGTTATCTAAAACCACTCCATCAGCTCGAAACTTTCTCATAGAGGGCTAAATGGGGTTGCTAAGGACTTTACCGACAACCTTGTCACATGCCACATCGTACAACTCCGCTACGATTTCTCGTTTATCCAAAGCTCAAAGTTAATCTGGAAATCAACAAGAAATCGAGTCTTTTTTTTCATCAGATCAAAAAATTCTAAAATAATTAAGAATAACTTATTATTCAATCTTTTTTCTTTTTTGAAGATGAACTCTTCTTTTTTGATAATTTGATTCAGATCAGCACGTCACTTCCAAGACTACATTGTCTAAATGGTCAATCACTACTCCAGTTGGACCAATGATAGATGGAGTAATACGGTCTCATCTCGACCAACTATCGAGGACTATTCCACAAACTAAAGGGGGTCAAATTCAAAACAACTCAAAAAGTTGGGTAAACAAATCAAAAAACCAAAAGAAACAACCGCAAAACCTTAAAAAAGCGTTTTATTACAGTTGTTTTTATTTTTTATTACAATTATATTAAATTTTTAGTACGTCAGAGAACCAATCAGATTCCTCGGCCTCCTCTATAAATAGCCTCCTCGACTCCATTCCCAACCTTCTCCGGCTTCGCCTTCGAGTCCCTCCCACGGCCTTTCAGCTAAGTCTTCCATCTCTCTTTTTCTTTGTTTTCAATTTTCCTTTTGTTGAGCGTTTCTCTCTTTGCCCGTAGCTCTTAGGAGTTTAGTTTCCCTTTGGCTTTCTGTTGTGTTGGGTCTCGATGATGATCCTGTGCCTTGATTGATTCGATTTTGAGTGGCGTTAGGGTTCCGATCCGAATCTGGGGTGTCAATAGGACTCTGACTTTGTCAGTTTTGGCTTCCGGTGGGAATTTAGGGTCCGTGAGGTTTTAGATGAATCTAGGGTTTTAGATGTGGGAACTTCAGCTCCAGTGTTTATGAATCTTGTGGTCCTCATGCGCCGAGTTCGGATCCTCCATTCGTTCTCAGTTGTTTTCCTGTACTGGTTCTACGTGTTTTCATGAATCAGCCTCTCCATTGTCAATCCTAACCTAAAATCTTGAATTTCTCGACGAAGTCTTGATTGCCTGATTGAGTCCTAGACCAGGCAATTCCAAGTTGTATTGTTCCGTTTGAAATTGATAGAAGAGAATAAAGTAAATGTCTTCACCTGAGCGGCAAGCGAGCTCGGGAACGGGCTCTGATTTAGGGCCTGGAAATGTGGGGATAGATGAGCGGAAGCGGAAGAGGATGGAGTCTAACCGGCTGTCTGCCCAGCGATCTCGTATGAGGAAGCAGAAGCAGGTGGAGGACCTGATCGGGCAAGTTAGCCAGCTGCAGAATGCTAACATTGAACTCATGGAAAGGATCAACATCACCACGCAGAGCTACATGGAGTTTGAGTCGAGGAACAATGTTCTAAGAGCCCAGGTGATGGAGCTCACCGACCGGCTTCGGTCTCTCAACTCGGTGCTTCAGATCGTGGAGGAGGTGAGCGGTCTAGCCCTCGATATCCCGGAGATCCCTGAGCCCCTGATGGAACAGGCATGGCAGGTCCCAATGCCCATCCAACCCATATTAGCAAATGCTGATATGTTTCAGTGTTCATGAAGACATTACGGCAAATAACTGTTCGAGTATTCCAGGAGTTGCTTTGTTTCCTTTCGTTCATCGATCATAATATGTGTCCTGTGGCTTGCATTTTGTTGTGTTTAGGGCTAATCATGCTTGATGGTACTTAAAAAACCCTAAAAAAGTTTGAACTTGTAAGCATGGTGCTTTGGATGTTTCAGTATTGCTTTGCTCCATATAACTTGTTTCTGCAATGAATGTTCCATTGGTGGTAAAGATCTGATTGTAAGCATGGTGCTGTGGATGTTTCAGTATTGCTTTGCTCCATATAACTTGTTTCTGCAATGAATGTTCCATTGGTGGTAAAGATCTGATTTCTTCCACACACAACCGGCCCCCTCCCTCCGATCCTCTACCAATTGCTGGATCATGATGAGCAGAGATACCCATGTTTAAAGTTGGTTCGACACTTCTTGTACATCGGTATCTGTAATTGAAGAAATTTTCCAATTGAAAGATTTTTATCGATCTATCTCAAAACTGAATAAAGTTTGTATTATCTATGGCAAATTAAGAATAACAAGAGAAGCCCATGCATTATTACTCACCTAACATTTTTTACAAGCATTAAACATTATACTTTTTCAGGAAATAGTGTTTTTATTTTTTTTAATTCATCAAGCACAAAAAAAAAAAAAACGGGGTGAAAAAACTAAGAAGAGCACAGCAGTAATAGCACAAAATTTTTTATTAATTATCATAAGTGCGGCACTCCTCGTCGGCGGGGTTGTCCTTGCAGAAGCTCTCCAGGGGGTCGGAGTTGGCCTTCTTCCTGTCCCGCGCGTGGCTCGCCGCCGCGCTCAGCTCCTCCACCTCGTCCCACGCCGCCACGCACTCCCCGCTCGCCGGGTCCCCCGAGCACGCCTCCTCCGCGTTCTTTATGCTCTCCGCCACCTTGTCCTCCAGGCTCTCCGGCGCCGCTGCCGCCACCACCTCCGGCCTCATCTTCCTCCCCGACCTCCAGCCACCCCACGGCTCCGCCCTCACGGCGACTGCCATGGACCGCGGCTTTCCCGGAGTTGCCCGCGCCGTGGGTGAAACCCTCGGGGCGGCGGCGCAGAGGCTGAGTCCGCTCAGGGTTGTCGCCATTGTCGATCGGAGAAGAAGGATTTCAGTGAAAGAGTTGAAGAAGAACGAGCTGATGAGCTGAAGGCGATCTTTATTGGGAGCTACGAGGATTTCTGAACACAGAATACTTATCGGCAGTGGGCAAACCAGAAGCTTCCACGTCGGATGGGCCGAGATATTTTTAGAGATAAAATGGAATTTGCCATGTCATCTCAACTTTTCCATTGAAGTTACTGTAAATTGCAAAACTTTGTGGTTGGAAGGGTATTAATATTTAACTAATTAAACTTATTCGAATTTAAATTATATAAATTTTTTGAATATAGCATAAAAATATATAAAAATATCATAATGGAAAAATGGTAGAACAAATCTTACATAAAAAGTTGTAGGTCAATTATTGTCATTGAATTTGCTTTATAACAAAAGAAGAATGATAATATTGGATTGCCCGGAAAAATGCAAAAATGGCTTAGTTTGGATTCAGATTGGGAGTGTGCATAAGTACAGAGTAAATTTGGAATCAATGAAAACCTACCCGATTGAATAGGTTCCAGATAAATAGCAATTAAATTTTAGCAGGTTCTACACAATGAATTGAGAGTCCAATTTCGGTTTCAATTAAAGGGCACTCGAGACCGGTATATTGTTTGTGCCATTGACTTTAATCAACTATAACTTCTTCCCTCGTTTTTTTCCCTAGATAATTCGGTATAATGTATTAATAATAAGCATCATATTTACATATCAAAAGTAGGAAGCCCATCCAAAAAACAAAGGCCATTAACTCCCGACTTCATACCTGATTGGGAGAGGTAATGGGCTGCCTCATTGTTTGACCTACTTGACCAACATAAGTTGTATGTTATAAAAGAGGAGAGTAGTTCTTGCGCATTTCTACACAAATTTCTAATATCCCAATATGCTAATTTCACATCCTGAAGGGATTGCACTATAACTAGAGAGTCCGTAAATACCAGGATCTTCTTCCAATTTCTAGACTTGGATATAGATATGGCCAAAAGCAAGGCTCTCGCTTCAGCATTGTGAGGTGAGGGAGCAGTTTCCTTCTGAAACCAAGCCAGCTTGAATCTAGAGTTATCCCAGGCAACTCCAACTGAGCATGAATCCCCATTCCAGTAGGCTGAGTTCGTACTTATCCTGATTGTGTCGTGATCCACCGGCAATGAAGTTTCTCCGACACCCCATGCGACAGACTGGTTATCTCCATTAGATTGTTCAAATTTATATACATGTTGGCATTCTTTGAATTTCTCATTCAATCTATTCAAAAAGGAAAACATATCAATTAGCTCATTTGAGTGAAGTGCTTTATTCCTACATTCCCAGATGAAATACAACAGTAGGGTAGCAAATAGTTGGAAATCTTTAACATTCAGTAACATTCTTCTGAAATTTTGAGGGGGTGAACTAATAAACTGAGCAATGCCAACATTTGTATTTCCTAGAAAAGATTTATCACATAGTTTCCAATGCGATTCCCTCCAAGCAACAAGATAGAAAATGCAGTCCCAAAATAGGTTATTTACTCTATCAGAGCTAGCCATACATAGAGGGCATACATCCTTTGAGTTAGGCCAGCGGAGGATGTTCTTCGCAAATCTCCACGAGAAGATTCTTAGTCTTTCATGTATTTTTAATTTCCACAGCTTAGACCATAGGTTGTCATATGTATTAACTGCACTAAAGGTTTCTTTTTTATCAAAAAGATAAAAGGATTTTGCTGAGTGCTTACCTTTGGGGTCCGGTGTCCAAATATATTCATCAAGAGTACTTACCTGGGGCAGCTCAATATGTTTTATGTTCCTTACTATTGTATCTAAGAAAAGAGCCTTAATGCGAGCCTCATTCCACCTCCTAGGATTATCCAGGATTAGATCTACAACTTTAAGATTGGCATCCTGGTTTGCACTCTCAGCAGGTACAGGTAAACCAAATGGATTACCTAGAATCCAAGCGTCTGACCACACCATGGTCTCTGTTCCATTCCCTGTTGCTATACATGTTCCTTTTCTGATGATCTCTCTACAGCTTAGAAGACCTTCCAAGTATATGATATTGTTGCCCTACTGATTTCTTTAGGTTTGAGGAAGGATCCATACTTATTTTACATTGCTTTGGCTGCTAAACTATTTGGTCTACTAGTGAGAGACCAAGCTAATTTCGATAGAAGTTCTTTATTTATGTCCTCTGACTTCCTAAATCCTAAGCCCCCTAGTTTCTTAGGTCTACAGAGGTTTTTCCAGCCTAGCGGTGCCCAATATCTAGTTTGCTCATCGTTTTTTCCCCACCAGAAGTTTCTTATAATCTGATCTAGTTTCTCATTAATGGACTTGGGTAACTAGAACAGAGACATGGTGTAAAGTGGTAGGCTCGTGGTAACTATAACTTCTTCCTTCACACACTAATTCATATATTCTTAATATTATTAAATTCTTAATTCAATAAACTTTTATTTGACGTGATAATTATGCTTGTTCAATGAATTTAGCATATTCAAAATATTAATAAAAGTAATAACAGAACATTTAATCTCAAGGGCTTGGCCCGATGGAGCCAAAAAGTACCTCTGACTTTATCTTGTCTTGGGCCATGTAGGCATGCTTACAAGGTTGTGTGGATTAGTTGGACGAAATTTGGTAGCTGCAATATAAAATATATGTAAAATCAATTAAAATTTATTAAATTCCAATAACACAACTACACTGAAATAAAAATTTAATTAACACTTTGAAAGTTTACAATAAACTCCATTTCATAGTAATTAAACCTATGAATAATGATGAAATAAGTTCGTAAAGTTATTATAGTGAAAAAGGATAAGTTCCAACAAGGCACCCAAAATCCATAATATGTTTCGAATAAGGTCCGATTCTTAAATTTAACAGAGTAAAATACCCATTCAAAATCTTGGTGCCAGTCCTATATTGGTAGGGTACTAGTACATTGAAAAATATAGGACAATCGGACTTGATTACCTCCGGTCATAATACACTGAATGTGTAAATGACATTATGCTATAACAGTTAGACCTCCTCACTGCATATATAAGAGTAGACTCGGTTATTACTAAATGTACTGATCTAATGGTTCAAACTTACTCTAATGTAATTTAATAATTCCACGATCTCAAGTTCGAATCTCATCTTTATATCAAAATATTTGCTGAAAGTATATTACTTAAACCTGAATCTGGGTATTGACTTCTTTGAATAACACCATATCTTTGGTGGTACTATGATTACGACGTTAGTGCAAGCGCTAACTATTTAGTTCATATGGCATGTCCATGGTTGATCACGAGAGCCTAGACAGTGTACAAGATTACTGCTACTGTTGTACACTTCTTTTTACTGATAAAATGAGTGTAAACTTGGATGGGTCTTCACTAGTCCACGTCAAACGGTAAGGGAACTTATATGGGGCAAGTTCTTATTTTTTTGCGACCTTGATCGAGCTTCTCGAGACTGGTTGGAGTCCTTGATACCTCGATCAAGGCTACCTTAAACTTGGCAACCTTGGCCAAGGTCGTGCGATCTTAGTCAAACTCATTGGATTGCTAGCAAAAGAAAGATAGGAGAGTAAAAGTTGTCGAATAATCCTTCTACTAGAATGACATTTTGTAAATTTCAATTAATTTAAATTTATTTCTATATACTATTACTAATATGTAAAATCAAACATATTTTAAATTATATTTTATACAGTATTTATTATTTTTTTATAAGTCGAGTCCGACAAGTGTGTGGGAGGGTCTAGTTCTTCAAGTACCGGTAGCCTTGCTGTGGTGCCACTCCTAATGTTCACTCCATCAAAACAAGAAAAAAGAAACTTTACTTTAATGAAATACTTGTATAGCGTGTTGCGTTTCGCTACCAGGGATAATCAACATTTAATAAAGTAAAATAATTTTGAATTAAATCTTTTTTAAATTATTCTTCCATGAAAAATTACGTTTAAGTAGGGATTGTTTATATATATAAGTATAATAGTTGGATTTTATATGAGAAAAGAATAATATAATTAAATATTGACAACAACAGATGTTTATCTGACCCGTTATGACCGATCAAGTAAAAGAAAGAAGAAAGAAATTGGAATTTAATACTTTTATTTGTAAATAATTATGTATTTATCATAATTATAGTAATATGTCCAACCAAAGAAAAATTATGATAATAATATGCAAAATTTCTAAATTAATATTTTTCTTATTTTATAATATTATCATATTTATATAATTGTACTTGTTTTAAAATTGCATTATGTTATAAAAAAAATAAAAATATTGAATAAATAGACAATATTTTCTTATTTTATAACACTCATTATATCTCCCAAAGATAAATTTTTCAATCATAAAATATTCATCTAAAAGAGATGGAAGAAATGTGTAAATGATGAGAAAAATATAAATGAAAAATTATTAAAACTTGTGAAAAATATTAAAAATGGAAAATAAGAAAAATAGAAAAAGATCATCCATGAAGGGTTTGAGAGTGGTTTGAGAGTAAGAAATTCTTTATACTCTCCCTTAAATAGTTGAGTGTAGGATATTCACCAACTCTCTCCTTGAAAAGTTGTTAAAACTCTCATTTAGGTTAAAAGAACAGATATATCTTAAGTTCTTAACTCTGAATAGCATAGTCAAATAAAAATATACAATAAAACAGTAAAATAATTACTCCTATTTCATTCAACTCTTGTTTACTAGCCTAACCTAATGAACTAGGGACGGAAACGAGAAATTTTTAGGTGATTTTACCACATCACATGTTGTGAGAAAATACTAATCAGATTATGGTAAACGAGTAAATTGATGTTAATCACTATAACAGTTGCCTTCATTATTTCTAATCAAATTAATTTTATTATCAATGTGAGATAGGATCACTTAATATTTTTGTAAATCGAATATAATAAAATAATCTCGATTGCCACAACACAAATTGAATAATAAAATAAGTAGAAATGATTTTTTTTTCATTTTTTTTCTTTAGGCACATAGTCGTGCTAAAAAGACTAGAGCTTTGAAATGAAGAATAATAGAATAAAAGGATATAGAAGAGTGATATAATCAACTAAAAGAAAAAATGTTACAGATTGTCGAGGTCCCATAGCCGGGACGAATATTCGGCATGTCCACTGTTTGCATGCGGACATTCAACTGAATTGGCCTATGATTTGCACTCCATGCAGGGCCGTGAAGCGAGAGTAAATCGTATAATGTAACTAAAGAGGCCACTCATCATAAAAACACTTCTTACTTATGGACCATTTAAAACTGTCATCCCTTATCAACATGAGATTGAATTTCCACCATTTCACCATGGTCTGCCGTAAGTTTAGTCTTTTCATGAGTTTATCTAAACTTAATTTATATTGCACAAATTAAGTCCATGGACTTAAATCCAATCAAATGCCTTCAATTTATGGGAAAAATTTATCATTCACTCAATGCCATTTTTTCCATCAATTTTTTTACTGGAAACACACTCTCAGAGAGGAATTGCGGAGGTAGAAAAGATGATTAAGAGCTGTTGGAACCATATCTTTAATTTAAATCGTCGATTGTGAGTTGTTAAATCAAACTCATGAAAAATTCAGAATACCACAAAAACTTTCCAAAAGTAAGATGACATATCTTTTGTGAGATGGTGGAGTGTAAAAAGAAAGCACTTCATCCACAAATATCCCCCAATAGCTTTAGAGAAAGGAGTATCTCATGGAAACATATATAACATTTCTTTTTATCTTTTCAAAATCTTAATAAGTCGGAGACAAATCGGTCCATCCATGTACAAATCCTATTAATTACAACTTTTTTTTTTTAATTTCGAATTCAAATACTATTTAAAAAGAAATAAAGATATCAAATTATTTATTTTTTTTTTAATTTGATTGGCTCGACGGAGGCTGAGAATATCCAAACACAACAGTCCACGCCACGCTCTGATGTTGAAAGAAAATGGGAATATTATTACTCATCCCATCAAATCAAAAAGGAATCCAAAAACAAAGCAGCGATGTTGCGGCCACCCAATCCCAAAGTTTACCATCGCCTCACTCTCCTCTCCCTCCTTCCACTCCCTCCGCCCCCTCCTCCTCTCCTCCGGCTCCGCCGCCTCGCCGCCGGTCGGACCCCCTGCCGTATTAGAATCCGGCTCCTGAGCAGCTCGTCTCACTCGATCGCCATGGCCTCCTACTCCACCTCCAGGCTGAGCAACCTCGTCCCCGTCAACGCAGCAGTCGCAACCGAGAATGGCGGCGCCTCCCGCCCCAGTAACGGCTCTGCTTCTGCTGCGGCTGGTAGCTCATTTGACGATGAAGGTAAGCGACTCAATCCATGTGTTCTGGATGTTAATTTGCGTCGCCGGTTTGGGTTCTGCTGTGTGCTGGATTGTCCAATTGCCTGAAGCTGATTCCTCTGGTCGGAGACTGTAGGATCTTCCTCAGGTAGGAATTAGAGGTTTTTGTGATTCCTGCTGGTGGCTCTTAGTTTTTAGACTTTAAAATTGGGGTAATATGTATAAAGATGTCGGAGGCTTATATGGTTGACTTCAGTATTCACCACATCTCTCCCAGCTTTTGTCACGTCTGGTGATTCATTGATGAAATCGAGTCCACAATTACATGGTACAGTAGCTTACCAGTGATCTTGAAAGTAAGGTCATGCCAAATATTGATTAGATTGAATTCTACATTGAAGCTACGATGTAATATCATGGCAAAGATCACATGATGATTCGTCAGTTATTCTTCCATTTTTCCAGGGAAAATGTTATAATTTCTCGATTATTCTTTCTTTTTGCCCGAGAAAAAGTTATATTTTTTGAGCTTTATTACCTGAATCTACGGTGTATGCACAGATCTTCTATTGGTCAAGCATCCTGTCCTTTTTGTTTTCTTCTTTATGGGGATTTCGTTTTAAATCATGTCTTTTTGAAAACATAATTGTTATTAGTCATTCGAGTAATTGCAGCTTCGTGCTGTAGATGATTCAGCACTGGGATGCGGATATCACCTTCCTCCACCAGAAATTAGGGACATAGTCGATGCCCCACCACTTCCTGCCCTGTCCTTCTCCCCACAACGAGATAAAATCCTGTTTCTCAAGCGGAGAGCTTTGCCTCCACTGGCAGAACTCGCCAGACCAGAGGAGAAGCTAGCTGGTATTCGAATTGATGGAAAGTGCAACACGCGGAGTCGGATGTCGTTCTACACTGGAATTGGTATCCATCAGTTACTACCAGATGGTAAACTTGGGCCTGAGAAGGAGGTACACGGCTTTCCTGATGGTGCAAAGATAAATTTTGTCACATGGTCTAATGATGGTAGGCATTTAGCATTTAGTATTCGATTTGATGAGGAGGACAATAGTAGCAGTAAGCTTCAGGTTTGGGTTGCTAATGTTGAAACTGGGATGGCTAGGCCTCTGTTTCAGTCACTCAATGTCCACCTAAATGCAGTTTTTGACAATTTTGTCTGGGTAGATGACTCTACACTTGTAGTTTGTACAATACCTTCTGGTCGTGGAGACCCCCCAAAGAAACCTTTGGTCCCTTCTGGTCCAAAAATACAGTCCAATGAACAGAAAAATGTTGTTCAAGTCAGAACATTTCAAGATTTACTAAAGGATGAGTATGATGAGGATTTGTTTGATTACTACACCACCTCACAACTTGTTTTGGCTTCACTGGACGGAAGTGCTAAGGAAATTGGTCCAACTGCTGTATATACATCAGTGGATCCCTCCCCAGACGGGAAGTACCTCATGATTGGTTCCATCCACAGGCCATATTCTTTCATTGTTCCATGTGGAAGATTCCCAAAGAAGGTTGATGTGTGGACTGCTGATGGTAAGTTTGTCAGAGAACTTTGTGACTTGCCTCTTGCTGAGGACATTCCAATTGCATTCAATAGTGTGCGCAAAGGAATGCGCTCTATCAACTGGAGAGCAGATAAGCCTTCAACCCTGTACTGGTAATACTTTGTTTTCATTTGCACTTTGTCTGACATTTTCTTTGTTTCTGCGCAGACGAGTTACTGAATAATTAGCCTGAACTATTGTTACCATTAGAGCCAATCAGTTAGATTAAAAAAAAAAAAATCAAGAAAGGACATTTGTTCATTGTCGGTTTTTAGCATCAGCGTTCCCTCTCTCTTGGTTGGCGCATTTCAAGGCTAGATTTTCCATATTTGTTGCAGCAATCATAAAGGTCACTTTTGCACTTATAATCAATATAATTTGGTGATATCCACCATTATCATATTCGATACTACTGATTTCCATATCTATTTAGCTGTTTTTGATGTAGTCATTGTGTTTAGGGCGGAGACGCAGGATGGTGGTGATGCAAAAGTTGAGGTTTCTCCTCGGGATGTAATCTATATGCAATCTGCTGAGCCCCTTGAAGGGGAAGAGCCAGAAATTCTTCACAAACTTGATCTTCGTTATGGGTATGAAAAATTATGTCCATTTTTTTACTCCACGGTGCAAACAAAAATATGTTTAGGGACCTTGTTGGTATCTTGACATCACTGTATAACAGCTGCACGCTTGCACATGCCTTGATTAATTATATTTTCTTGATTAAACTCACACAATGCATCTATACACCTGATGCGCACTGCTCTATTCCTGTTACCCATAGTTTTGTGTATTTGTGTTAACTAGGAATCTTTCATTATTTTGCCCCAGGGGAATTTCATGGTGTGATGACTCGCTGGCTCTTGTTTATGAATCTTGGTACAAGACACGGAGAACAAGAACATGGGTGATATCCCCTGGTCTTAAGGATGTCAGTCCACGTATACTTTTTGATAGGTCCTCGGAAGATGTTTACTCTGATCCTGGCTCTCCTATGTTTAGGAGAACTCCAGCAGGGACTTATGTCATTGCAAAAGTGAAGAAGGAAAATGATGAAGGCACTTATATTTTACTCAATGGAAGCGGTGCTACTCCAGAAGGAAACATTCCATTCCTAGATTTATTTGAGATGTAAGTAATTTTATGATCAATAGTTTGAGTACTTCGAGTCAACGATCTTGCCTTCTATAAACACAACTTTGATAATGAGCGTGTTTCTAACACAAATTCATTCAGAAATACAGGAAACAAGGAACGGATTTGGCAGAGCGACAAAGAAAAGTATTATGAGACAGTGGTTGCTTTAATGTCCGATCAAAATGAGGGGGATATTTATATTGATCAATTAAAAATCTTAACTTCAAAAGAGTCAAAAACTGAAAACACCCAATATTATATCTTGAGCTGGCCAGACAAGAAAGCATGCCAAATCACCGACTTTCCTCATCCCTATCCTCAGCTAGCTTCTTTGCAAAAAGAGATGGTCAGATATCAAAGAAAAGATGGAGTCCAACTGACGGCAACTTTGTACCTGCCACCAAATTATGATCCATCAAAAGATGGTCCACTTCCTTGTTTGGTCTGGTCATATCCAGGAGAGTTTAAGAGCAAAGAAGCTGCTGGCCAAGTCCGTGGTTCTCCTAACGAATTTGCTGGAATAGGTCCAACATCAGCTCTACTTTGGCTGGCAAGAAGGCATGATTTTTCCACTTATCCATCTTGCCTTTTGTGCATTATTTTGTTTTTATAATGTATTAGGAAGATATTCTTTTTAACTTCTGCTATTGCATTGATTAACAAATGCAACAACTTGAATGATAGCCCCAATTTTCCACCATGCAGATTTGCTATATTATCAGGACCAACAATTCCAATCATTGGTGAGGGTGATCAAGAGGCAAATGATAGGTGATTAGATTACTTGTCAAAGAGCTTTGCTTTCTATGCACTCTTAAGTGGGATTTAATTTCTGCTGCCTTTGAAGTTTGCTATTAGCGCAAAAATTTCTTTACATTTATGCAGGAAATAAAGGAGAATGGGATCTGAAAGCTCCACTTGTAATTTACTCTTGGACAATTAATTTTCTATTTTCAACTCCACTTTCCTTATCCTTTTCTGAATTTGATTTTCAATAGAAATGTGTAAAAATGCTCTTTCATAAATTAGAAAATTATGTGTGACATGATCTTAAAGGAAACTTGAAAAGAACTTCTCCAATATATCTATGAATAGTGGAGAAGAGAATTTTCTTTGGAAAATAATTCCTTTTTATACAATACAAGTAAACATATTTTTTTTTTGTATTTCTTCAATTTCTCGTTCATTTTGTCTTGCCCTGTACATATTTATTATTTATTTCTATTTGATTTGTTTTCTCCATTTGTTGGCCTTTCATGAAAGAATATTTTCTGTATCTTCAGAATGTTTATTAATTAATACCAGTTTCCCTTTCAGGTATGTGGAGCAACTGGTTGCAAGTGCAGAAGCTGCCGTAGAGGAAGTTATAAGGCGAGGAGTAAGTTACATTACAATTTTAGGCATAATTCTTTATTTTGAAGATATACACAACTCTCAGAAGGATTTCCTTCTCTCTTTTTCTATGGTATGCATCTGTCCAGGTTGCTCATCCTAACAAAATTGCTATTGGAGGACATTCATATGGGGCATTCATGACTGCTAACCTTCTTGCACATGCTCCTCACCTGTTCTGTTGTGGAATCGCTCGCTCTGGAGCTTACAACAGAACGCTTACACCCTTCGGATTTCAGGTTGCAGACCAGTTTAAGTCCCCTTTCTGCCAAAAGCTGCAGCTAGCTATATGAAGAAACTTGAGCTTATTTTCTCGCAAACGCGATGCTGCATTTTCAGTGAAACCACTCACCTTATTGCACATGCATTCAATAGTATTTTCATTCCTTGTTTTTGCAGAACGAGGACAGAACCTTGTGGGAAGCAACTAATACTTATGTAGAAATGAGTCCTTTCATGTCAGCAAATAAGATCAAGAAGCCCATTTTGCTTATCCATGGGGAAGAAGACAATAACCCTGGAACTCTAACCATGCAGGTATGCATATCAACCAGTAAGCTTTTCGATCAATAGTATGCTCTGTACGGAGAGAGATCCTACCTTTTCACAGTCAAGTTCTGTTCTTTCAACTTGTCTTTGTCTCTTCTCGTCCTTTATGTCCCAAACAGAGTTGTTTTGCTCGTTCCTGCAAATATTATATTGCATCTTCCTGTTTTGCAGTCAGACCGTTTCTTCAATGCTCTAAAGGGCCACGGTGCTCTATGCCGCCTCGTGGTTCTTCCCTTTGAGAGCCATGGCTACTCGGCAAGAGAGAGCATAATGCATGTGCTGTGGGAAACTGACAGGTGGTTACAGAAGCATTGTGTGCCGAATACTGCTGATGCAAGCGGCGATGCTGCTCCATGCGATGATAATGCTGATAAGGAGGCTGTAGATTCAGAAAAGAAGGTTGCTGGTTCCACTGGCGGTGGCAACCCGGAGATGGCCGATCACAAGATTGAAGAATCCTTTTGCACACCAAGGTCATTGTTGTGGTAATATTTCTATGCCCTCTACTGGAAATACTGCTGAAGATTCAATCTTGTCACCGATTTTTTTTCATTTTTTTAATGTCATTTGTTGATCTTGAAAAGGACTTTTTGACTGGTTAATTGGATTATATCTTCCTCGCATCAATTTTTTTTTTTAATTTCCAGCTCATGCAAGATATTTCATCAGAATTCTTTGAACATTGAGTACAGCATATTTCACGTGCAAAGATTCTCAAATGCTAGGCAATCAAAGGCACTCTATTAGGGTTCAAAATAATCCAATGAAACCTGGATCATTTAGAATGACTTTCGTTTGGAGTTGCTGTGATCAGATGCTACTTCATGCCCAGTTTGAGTTATCGAATAACCACTCCCCTCTAACTTTCCAGTTGTCTGTAGTCGTAAAAGTGAGATCTAGGACATGTTTCAGTAAATGTCTTCACTTTTGACATGAAACCATATTTGATCTGCCTCGAGAACTTTTCGGACTGTGGTCTAACTTTGCGTCACTTCTCTTCTTAGATTTTCAAGTGTTGCCTCGAGATCAGGATGATTTCTCATCAGGAGCCGGACGTAGCATGATTAACCACTCTCGGACGCTGCCAACTCTGTGAAGACAGAACCTTTCCTGCTTGGTTCTGCCTGGTCATGGAGACCTCTCCTGAAGTCTGTGGTCTAGAACACTGGCAATGGACTGGCTCACCATCGATTTCTGTTGAGCTGCATTATTGTTTGATCAGACGGTTCTCTGTTAAACCCATGCTTCTTCTGCTGCGAATAATGCTGTACAAGACACGACCGCTTAAAACAGTGCAACCTCTTGCGCCGGGAATCTGTTCTCCCGAGACTTTATTGTACTCTACTATACAATAAGATCTGCGCCCCTCTTGAGTTCGGTTAGACACACGAAAGCTTGTGTTCCTGCACAATGGCCAGTCTGTACGAGCAAAGTCAAGTCTACAGAGAGTGAGAGGGGACCCGATTCATCTTGTATTGAGCTCTCTGCTGACCTAACGATAGTTGCAGAACCGTAAATACTGCCTTAAGTCGGGAATTGTCCCGCTCTGCACGGTCGGTCCAACAAATTTGTACGTGACCACATTTGGAGTCACCAACTGCCACCAATTCTTTTCCCGTCCGAAAGATTTGCAGATATGAAAGGTCTCTTCCGTAAAATAGTCGACTGTTTCATTGACAAAGTTTTCTTTCTTCCTTTCTTTTTTTTTCAGAACAATTTATTAGTTTTTGCATATGCGAGAAATGTCGGAAAGGTGAGTTGGTCATTGGATGACCGGAGGCGGAGCTGATCATCTCTGACTGACCAAAACACCATAGTGGGTAGTGTGCATTCATCCCACCAAATAGGTCAAACTTTTTCTTTTTATTTTTTATTTTTTATTTTTGTATTTTTGCAAGTGTCAGTCCTTTGCTTTTGCTAAGAAATAGAAAATCACGTGAACCTATATTGAGAATTATAATTTATTTCCTCTTCCCCTAAACCTAATTGGATTATGCAGCAATCTTACCTGTCCTGATCGGTTCGGTGTTTGTGCTGGTTGTTTACACGTATGATATGTTTCAAGTTGAATTCGAAAATCCGAATTGCGTAGCGATTATCATTACTTAATGACCCGCCATATATTTTATTTATTAGGAAAATCTCCTCTATCAGGGCACACCGAAAGTTTTAGAGACCATGATCATACCAAACCCACCGTGCCACGGATACTCTGCGTCTGTTAGGGCTCGGCCTCTTTAACACAACTATATAATTATTGACTACATGTCAAATTCTGATTTGATCAATATACTGTGTCAGCATTGCATACGTAGTACAACCGCTCTGTTAAAAACTTTCTCCTTTAACGCAGCAGAATGTCGAGCCATTGCCAATTTCCCTTTTTTTAGAATTTTTTTCTAATTATATAAGAGACGCACAAAATTTAAAAAAAATAAATGGACACATAATTCAATAATACAATAATCTTGTTATTAATTTAGCCAAGCCTCATGCGTGATAAACCCGCTTAAAATTCCACTAATTTTCTTCTCTCTCTTTTTTTTGGTTATTTAAATTAGTAACTTGTTTAATTGCTAAAGAAATGTGATAAGGACAAAGTTAGTCCAACCTCCACGATATTGGAATCAGCTCCCACCAGACTTGACCAAGAAAAAGAATCCACATTAAAAAAAAAGGCAAATTTATAAATAATACTAAACAAATAACAATACAGAAAATGGACAAAGCTCACTCTTATACAGTCTGATGAGATTAATGTCCCAGGTTTGAATTTTACTTTAAGTAATACTGTTAGAAGAGGTCCTTGAACCTGTATCTTGGTGGACGTCGGTTTCTTAAATTATACTAGACCTTTGATAATGCCGATTGTGCAGTTCGTCTAATATGTTCGCAATCGAACACAAATGCAGTGCAACAAAGTAATAATCAGATCATGACAAACGAATAAATGAATATTAATCAACGGAGCAATTTCAATAATTATTACTACTTGAAACAACTCCAATTCCGTTTCGCCCATAACTATATCATAAAACAAATTATGACATCACATTTTTTTTTTATCTTTACCACTAGTATGTACAAATCTAACGGTCTCTAGCTAATACAGTCTGAAACGGATGGGCACACAAGGATGTAAAAATAATAAATCGGTAAAATGATAAAATGGTAAAATCACTTTTAAAATTATAATTATTACTAACTACTCTCTAATTTTTTTCTTTTTTTTCTTTTTTATTTTTATTCATAAAAATTGTAAAACATAGAAATCAACTATATATTTAATAATTTTGTGAAAAACACGGGTTAGGATCTAATCATCCATTATTAAAAATATAATTTTAGTAAAAAGAAAATAAAATTAAACACTAATTAAATATGAAGAAAAATAACGAAAATCAGAATCTTCTCCCACCCTTGTCCGGCTTATTTCCCCCACTCCCCAACTTCTCTCCTAACTCACTTCACACTCTCTCTCTCGCTGTCTCTCTCTCTCTCTCTCTCTCTCTCTCTCTCTCTCTCTCTCTCTAATGGCGCTCTGCTCGGCGAAGACCTTCGCCGTCCTCTTCATCCTCTCCGCCGTCCCCGTCGCCTACATAATCTACCTCGAGATCGCCCCGCCATCGACCCACGTCTACCACTACCACAGCTCCGGCTTCCTCCGCGAGTGCGCGAAGTGGGACGCAGACCACCGCCGCTTCCTCGTCTCCTTCCTCGAGGGCGGCATCGGAGCCGTCGCCGTCCCGGAGGACCACTCCCCAGGGGCCGTCCTCGAGGAGTCCGTGGTCGTCAGGGACGCCGAGCTGGCCGGGAACGCCTCCCTCGGCCTCGCCATCGACCGCCCCCGCAACCGCGTCATCATGGCCGTCGGCGACGTGATCGGAAACCGGTACTCCGCCGTGGCGGCCTACGACCTGTCCACGTGGCAGCGGCTGTTCCTCACCAAACTCAGCGGCCCCAGTAAGTCAGTCAAATCCAAATGAAATGATTTGAGTTGCAACGAAGCAATCAGCTCTCTTCCCTGCACCACGTCGTATGGGTATTCTTAAATTACCTAACTGCCCTTGCCCCTCTCCTCGTACAAGTGCCATTGATGCTGATTGGGAAGTTAATTACTTGAAAAAATTTGAAAACATGCCAAGTTTCTAAATTTGTTTATTCATAATTTTAATTTCAATTTTTTTTCTAAAAATACTCAGCTGGAACTGGAAGCATCGATATTTAGATAAAATATCTAGTAAAATTTATATGATAGTAATAGAAATTTTTTTATGAAATAGATTTTTTTTTAAAAAAAAGGAAGCATGGGGCTTCTTTGGAGGAGGAATTTGATTTTTGAGAAGTTTGATGTTTTTTTTTTTTTTTTTTTTTTTTTTTTTTTTTTTGATATCGATGGTGTCCGGCGCCGTAGCAACCGACTAATCCACCGGAGGGTGTATTTACAGCCCTGGGCCCCACATTAAACCCAAGATACCGACCTCCAGGGGGTTTCGAACCCGGGCGCTCTTGGAGTTTACTCAAGAAGCCTGCCACTGGGCCGTTGCCCCTGGAGGTGAGAAGTTTGATGTTGTTAACAGAACTTGTCCTTCTCTTTTCTTCTCTTTAGCACCCCCTTTCTCGTATCTAGATTTAAAATTTGAAATCTCGATCCGATCCGGCATTAGCCTTCGTAGCTGTAAATCTGCTCTTAGATAGCTAATGTGTCATGAACTAAAGAAATGACAATTTTTTTTCCATTGAACACGGTATCCGATAAAATTGGAACAATACGGATTATGAAACGTCATGCACATTGCCTTAAAGGAGCAGTCTTTATGAGCCTCCTCAACCGAACATTGCGGTGCTAATTGGGATTCATTGATAGGAAGAGCTGAGGAGCTTAACTTCACCTTCCTAAGGGGGCCTTACTGGTAGCTAGAGACTTTTTAGATTTGCAATAAACAGCTTTTAACATTGTAAGATTTGTCTTGGTTTATATGTAGAAACGTGGGATTGCTGTGTTGGTAAGTATGTTTTGTTATCGTGGAAATGTGTGATAATTTAATGTAGTTTACTTACCAAGTCAAAATGATTGTAAAGTTTGTTGTGATTGAAAAATTTCATGCGTAAAAATTTTACCAACTATGATGGTAAAGTTAATTTTAACATATTTCACAGCTAAATGCTGTAATTTAAGATGTAAAGTTGGGATTTTTACTGCATCAAACCAAACACCATCCGAGATTTTCTCATTACCTTAGCTGGGAAATCTGTTTTCCTTGTTTGCTTACTGAACAGCTACCTTTTCCATCTCTGTTTTCTCATAAGCATCCAACAGAAAACTGTGTTGAACTAATTTTGTAGGCATTTATGTATGGAAGGGGACATGTGGTGGGCCCAGCAGCTCGACGATGTTAATGTTTCCATTGCTTGGAATATATCTCATATTTGATCTTCAAATTTGCTTGTCCATTAAGACCAGAAAACATCGACTTCATGAAACTGTCTTCACACTCATAAGAATTGGAAAATGGAGAAATCGCTGTTGGAGAATTGTTTCTGGAAAACAGTTTGGGAGAGGAAACCGTGCGTTTGGCTGCATTTCCTTTCACATCCTCTGAATGCAGTGTGATCTGATTGTTGCAGGCGATGAGAAGTCCTTTGCAGATGATGTTGCAGTGGATGCAGAAGGCTACATGTATGTAACCGATGCGAAGGCAAGCAAGATCTGGAAGGTGAGCCCCGAGGGTGAGCTCCTATCGATCATCAGGGACCCGCTTTTCACTCCGAAAGAGTGGTACAAGGCCCTCGTGGGACTGAACGGGATCGTCTACCACCCGGATGGGTACTTGATTGTGATCCACACTTTCACCGGGAACCTATTCAAGATCGACTTAGCAAACGGAAACAGGGTGAAGTTGATAAATGTGGTGGGAGGGCCACTGTCGTTTGGAGACGGTCTGGAGTTGGTTTCTCCGACCAAGCTGGTGGTTGCTGGGAACCCTTCTGGGAGGTTGGTGGAAAGCTCCGATGGGTGGGAGAGCGCCAGCATGGTGGCGAAGTTCAAAGGGCCGGCCCACAGGCTGGCTACTGCCGCGACAGTGAAGGATGGTCAGGTTTATCTCAACCATATGTTCGGGATTGGCTACCCAAAGAAGAAGCACGCCATTGTGGAAGCAGTTTTCTCCTCCTAAGGGTACAGCAACAACTGGATCCACACAATAAAATCGCCTCGATTCGGGATAGTATACATTGTTTTAAATGCCTGCGATGTGTTTTTGCACGGTTTCGTTTTTGCCATGTACCGTAACTTAGTTTCCTCATGAGCATATACAATGTTCCCTTCTCTTCATATAGTTAGCTGTGAGTTGGTACGGAGGGTGAAAATACAATGAATCGTATTCTTCCATTCTATAGTGTGATTTCACTTGTGTTCTGCAGAGCTCCTATTGTTAAACAAGTTCAGTTTGTGGCACTGCCAAAGTCGAGATTGAACTGACACCGACTATACGCCCACTCGGTGATTGCAGCCAACGGGTGAATTTAAGCTATTCAGGGTGGCAAAAAGTAGTCATTTAAGCGGCTCATTGAGCGCCGGAAACAGTTGTACGCCACTCAACGGCTCCGAAGGGAGTCCGGGATTCTTCTCACGAGGAGCAAAGTACGGAATTCGAATCGGTCTGCAGCACTGGATCTAGAACAAGAATCAGACTTGTGTCTCCAGATTCAGTAGTACCTTAAGGTCTGCATTTGAAAACTGCTGACAGACTTTCAGCAAACATGTCTAAGGTACTTGGAGTATCCAAGACTTGCACGACCAAGCAATTTAGGCAATGCAGCAGCAAAGCAAGGACAGAGCCGGCTTTTGCACGGACTCTCTAGCACAGTGGCATCCCATAAATCGATTCTTACAGCTCTCTGAGCACCTGAAGAGTCGATGAAGATGATGAGAAGAAGATCAGAATGTTCGTTTTTTTCAAGTCTCAAGATTACACGAGCAACGCCGCATGACTAGCAAAGATAAGTTTTCTACAGGAAGCCGATGAAATGAATTGGTTCCAAACATCTTCGGCATTGTCTTTCTGGGACAAGTGTCTGACAGCATATACCTCTCATACATCCGCGAGGTTATTGTACATGACATTGCCGGCCTACAAGACCGATCTTTCCCACTGAAATTATTTCCGAGTTGATGGATGACTGAAAGACTTTCACAGAAACTACTTAAGCTTCTCATGCCATTCCTCTCTTGGTATGAATCTCTTGATCACGAGTCAATGCGGCAGTTACTGTGTGTAAATATGCACACAGACTTGTACACACGAATTGGAATTACAAAACTCGAAGCCTCCATCGGTGCCAGGAATTCTAGCAGGATTGCTGAAACCTAGAGCTGTCTCCTGTGAAGTACATAGTCAAATCCAAATCCCCCATAGAACTTACTCAAAGCTTGAATCTTTTGTCCATATCTTTCTGTTCTTTCTCTTTCTCTTCTTCCTCTACCCGAATCTGTAATGATTCCACCCCTCCAGCACGGTCCCAGTTACCTCTGGATGCCCCGTCAGCATCGGCTTTCTATGGTGAGTGAACTCAGCAGAACTCAAAAGTTGATCCGACGATTGTACAGGAAGAGAGAGCGTTAATTCAGATTACCATATAGTTCACATCCCATTTGCACTTTGCACATCTCATCCTCTCCCCTTTGGAAGTCGAAGAGAGCATGCCTTGTGTTTTTCTCTGCTTTGGTTCAAATTCCGGGTTGCAATTTAGGCCACTAATCCAGTGGGAAATACAGAAACCGAAAATAAACGGGTACGGGCAGTTCCACTCGGTAATAAAAACTGAAATCGCTCCACGGGAGTGTTTGTTTATATATAAAGTCGACCGTTACCTCTGATTACAGTGTTTTGGCTGTGAAATATTCATTTGTATCGTGACTTGCACTTAAGGACCGTTTGCCCACCAAACAAAGGATCGAATCATGGGCCAATCTCTCCTCAATTACATATATTTTACAACTAACTTTTCTTCTTCTTTTTTTCGGTTTAAACCACTGATATGTAAAAATATAGTGGTCATAATTAATTCAGTTTAAATCAGAAGGGTCATTTGAAGGGTGAAATTCTTTCCATTCACGGTCTTATTTATTAACTCATTTTTCTAAAAAAAATTTACCACAATTCAAACTTTTTCCATAATTTCAACATTTCTAACAATCTAATCTAACATTGATCAAACCAAAACCTCGCTCACTCCAATTGTGAATAGTCAAAATTGGCGGGTCGGCATCCCGGTGTCCACTTGGCAGGCAGGGATTGCTGGTGGCTACGGAAGTGTGGGCCCAATAGCAAGACACCACCAGTTTCCTTAACGATCGGTGGCCATATGTCTTGCCAGGAAAAATATCTCTTATCCGATGCATTCATGTGCTACGTGCACTGTACATGCATGTGTCAGGCGGGTACGCAGTCGGGATCGTGATGTCGAGAGGAAATTTAAGACAAGGGACAAGTTGAAGGGTGTGGGCACGTGGTTGATTCATCGGGACGTCGGATTTACGTACAAAATGTAGTTGAAATATGAGATGATGTACAGAATTTAACTTAAAAACTAGGGAAAATTAATGACCGATTTGCCATTCCCGGCATTCTGGATTTCAATTGGATTAGTCCGACCTCAGGTCCAGAGTAAATCCAACTGTACATAGTAACAACCAGTGACCTACATGTGGATCATATTACATATATATATATATATATATGTGAATGAATCCAACTTTCATGATACGTCTTCGACCATCGATCTGATTAGACGGTTTATGTATAGTTCAAGAACTTCCAAATTCAAGCACAAAAACGTGTATCTAGCCATTGTTTTGCCACAAAAGAGCGATCATACTGTATTAATGCACCGGATCCCATTGAAACTTGGAAAAAAAATAGTCGTATGGCCGTAAATACGTAAAAGGGGATTGGAGTATCAAATCTTGGACTCGTTGGACTGTGTATGAGTGAGATTTGAATCAGTAGATCACCGTACTTGATAATAGTAGAAATTTTACTGAAAGAGGCGAGATATGAAATTTTACAGTTATAATATCACTAATGCACCGGATCCTATTAGAACTCAACAAAAAAAAAAGTTATTTTACCACAAATCTGTAAAAGGAATTCGAGTGTGAAATATTAGACTCACTTAACTGAATGTAGTTAATCATTGTACTGAAATTTTACTTAAAAAGAAGAGGTATTGGATAATCTCAACGAAGGTACACGGATACATTACATGCACCATTGCTGTTGTTGGTGGCGCTGATAGTTTTGTATTAAATGAGTGAAAAGAAAAGAGAGGGATCCACTTGGAGGGAGAGCTTGTCATCTCTCTCCCACTTCCTCCTCTTCCCTGTCCCACTCATTCTCTCATCAAGACTTAAAAGCTCTGCTCCCTCTTGATCCCCATCTCCACTTGAAGAAGCCAATCAAACTCCAAATCTTGATCTTCTCCTCCAAGCTCTGCCCTGCCCTTATAAACAACCCTCAAGAAATCTACCAAAGGAACTGAAGAAGAAGAAGGAGAAGGAGAGGAGGAGGAAGGGGAAAACTTATGGAAGCTTCTTTGTCTGCAACAATGAATGAAGATTCTGAAGAGGAACTCAAACCACAGACACCCCCAGCTAAAAAGAGGTGAAATTGCTATACTTTTCTGTTACATGCATGCGGTCGAACCGGCCCTTCTACCGCCAACTGATTCAATGATCCATGGAATGTAACAAGTTTTCGGGCATGTTCTTGTTTTCTTGGGCTGGTGACACAGGAAGGTTGTGGAGAAGACAGTGGTGAGAGTGAGAATTGGAGCTGATTTTGGGAAGGAGAAGAATGAGGGCCCACCTTCTGATTCCTGGTCTTGGAGGAAGTATGGCCAGAAACCCATCAAAGGTTCCCCTCACCCAAGGTGATGAATAAAGATTTTGATCCCATTTTCTGCAAAATTTTGCCCTTTTTCTACCATCTTCTCTTGACTTTGAAATGGCTCGTGAAAAGGGTTTGGTACAATGTCATCCCTCGAACTCGAGTATTCGGGTTCTGGTTCTGTAACAGGGAAAAAAATGTTGTTTTGGTAAGAAAATTTTGATTTTGAACCCTTTAGTTTCACTAACATCATTCTTACCAACTACCCAGATTTCTAGTAACTTCTCATCCAAGTCTCTGTTATATGTCAAGCTCTTGCTTAAAATTCAGAATCCCGGTTTGTCACTGAATCGAATCTGACCCGAACTCTTTAGCAGGGGCTACTACAGATGCAGCACAGCAAAGGGCTGCTCGGCCAAGAAACAGGTGGAGAGATGCAAATCTGATGCCTCGGTCCTCATCGTCACCTACACATCTTCCCACAACCACCCCGAAGGAATCCGCGGCGTCCCCCAGATCCCGAAACAGACCAGACAGCAAGAAAGTCCCCCGGAATCTCGAGAAGAACCCCAAGAACAAGAAGAGGAACCATCAGCACAGGATCAAGAAGCTGAACCCACCATGGAACCAGAGGAGTTCCACTACTCCCAGGACCTGCATGAGGGAGAACTCTTCACGATGAGCCAACTAGACACGGCAGGCAACAACGGAAGCTTAGGTCTGGTCTTACTGGAACAGGAATCACTGCATGTTCTTCCTACGGAAAGAGGTAGTAATAACAGTAGCAGTGAGTTGATTCCGACGATGAAACCAACAGAAGCAGAGGTGGAAGACGATGAATACTATGACTTCTTCGATGAGCTTGAGGAGCTGCACCCGACAATCAGCCTCTTGTCCTACGGGTTCCAAGAGCATCATCAGCTCGTTGGATGAAAGGATTCCTCATGTCCTGTCTGATGCCTCCCCTTTCTCTCTTGATTTTAGTGAAGATGTTGGGCTCTGGTTTCGCTTCTAGGAATGTGTAAATTATAAGCCACAAAGATTTTGTTTGTGAATATTCTAAGGTGAAAAGGCACGGCGCACTAGTTAATAGTTCATCTCCACCATGGGCTGTCTTTCGAAATTGGAAAATTTTCGGTCTCAATGTTTTATTTTTCTCAGTGAGACACCTCAGTGCCCTTATCCTGTTACCAGAGACCATAAAGAAGGTAGTTGGCTCTCTTTTTAGGTGCACGAAGTTACTGTATGAAAAATACGTGTTGGTTGAAAGTATTCAGAGAACTCCTCCTAGATAAGGTCTTTGGAGAATTTTATAATTAGGAGAATTTGATTCTTTAGGACAGATCCCATCCGAACATAGATTAATTCAGATGCATACGATGTATAGAATATTTGGATATGCATTTTGGACATGCACACACGAGGAAAGGTTTGGTGGGGCGGAGAGATGTTTTTATCATTTTCTGATATGGAAGATTTCATAGGCCGTTGATGCTCAGAGTAAAAGGTGGTGACAAGCAAGAATATAATATGACATGAGATAATATGGATCAAATTTTGTCTGAATCACTAGTATCTAAAAGTTGAATGGATCATGACTAATCCAGTTCGAGTATAAATTTTTGGTTGGAGTTGTTACACCTCAATAATATAGAAAAGAAAATGGAATAAAGAAGTATAGGAACCCAGGCCCTCTTGGTCTCAAATCAAAAAACAACATCACTGCACCAAACCCTCTTTATTCCGAATCCCTATATTTTTATATGGTAATAAGATTTTTATTTTGGGGGGTCATTGTTAAGGTAGTCTTAACACTGAATCGAATAAGACATAAATTAGAACAAAACGACATCTTCTTCAATGTATCTTAGGTAGTGGGGGAGAGAGTGACATTTGTTAATGGTTTCACATGTGAAAAAGGTCACAGGAATGGGATCAAAAGGATCTTTTGTGGAGGTGAAAAGCTCAAAAGTGGTTAAGTTTGGTGGAAGTGATGTTCCACTTTCTACTCTTTTCTTTAGCTGGATATGATCAAGATGATTATCTTCCAAACAAGTCTGAATCTCTTTGTACTCAAAAAAGAACTACCATATCTTCCACAGAAGCACATTGACATAAGTCGGTATGTAAATGTTGCAGAAGAGACCCCCAAGTATTATCAGCACTAACAGGCAAGGATGCTCAAAGGACAAGGCCGCTTTCTCTTTCTTGTTATAATTATTCAGCATCAAAATTTGAGATGTATAAATATCAACGCTCATGAAAACAGAAGGAAATAGTAAACAGACCAGATGTCTTTCATAGTCCTGCAGCCGATGCTAGAGGCTGGAGAGCTTTGAGTGGGTTCATAATCACACCATCTATTAATCCGTACTCCTTGGCCTCTTTCGCGCTCATGAAGAAATCACGGTCCGTGTCCCAATTAATCTTCTCGAGGCTCTGCCCCGTGTCATAGGAGAGGTACCCATTGAGGTTTGCCTTGTGGTGCAGCATTTCATTGGCCTGGGTTGATTATAAGCATCAGGTAAAACCTTCTAACAGAAAGATATGCCTAGTCTTTGCCCAGCAGGTTCATCATCGATCCACAATCCAGTTCTAGATCTCTCACTAAAATCATCCCTGGAATAAGTCTTACTAGTTAAATGACAACTAACCGATTGGTATCCAAATGAGGCACAAGCGTAACAAATGATTCTTGTGCAATAACATTGCATGATTTTTGAAAATGTAAAGTTAAAGTGAAGATTCGGCTAAAGATAGTAAATACCTAAGAGAGGAACGATATGATAAAGCATCAGAATCTTTTCAAGGATAAACAAACCTGAATATCTATATCAGTTTGTCCACCTTGAGAAACCGAGCAGTTGATGGATCGTTATCCTCGAGCTTGGCAGGCTGAATCTTTTCCCTGCAGTTACATAATCAGAGAATTGCATATAAAAAGTGACAAAGCATACTTGACATGGAGAGATTTTTTTATTTTGGCCATTGACATGGAAAGATTGACAAGAAAGAGCAGAAAACTATTTACCTTTAGTCCCAGCACTGAGCAAGAAAGCACCCATACTGCCAAAAAATACTAAAATTAAAAGACAATTCTACCCAATGATCATGAGATATTTTTGTAATTTAAAACAGACAATTCTGATGGACTCTCCACACGAAAAGTTTTTGGCAACAACTTTATTTTAGCCACCAAAGCTGAACAGAAGGTAACATAAATAGCATGTGCCCATTGCCTTGGACCTTTGTTCTACTTACCCTTCATCTTCAGCCTCTATCTGTTTAACTATGAACCTCTACATAGTTATGCTTCTTAAATCAGGATGAAGGTATCTGCATTCTACGTTATCATATCAATGGTCATCTGTGATAATTTACCACTTCAAGTAGGATGTGACGCTTCTAAATCTCAAAAGGTAATTCCTGAAAACTGTAGTGCAAATATAATGTTGCTCCTCCCCTTCTATGGACAAACAAGAGAATTCAAATGTTAATAGCCATAGCAGAGGACAAGCTTTCAAATGTTAATAGCCATAGCAGAGGACAAGCCATTACCTAGCTGCAAGGCCAATGCATACAGTTGAGACATCAGGTCGAATGTGCCTCATTGTGTCAAATATAGCCATACCTGAGTAAAATGAACCGCACCAGTAAAACACTTCAATCTCCATAGAGAAAAGCAAGATAAATGAAAATACAATTCTCATGGCATGATATACCTGCAGTAACGGATCCTCCAGGAGAGTTGACATACATTACAATATCCTGTTCAAATAAAATTGCAAAGCTGTTAGTTTAGCCTTGCAAAGAGTTTTGGCAAATGAAGTGCTTGTTAGTGTAGGAGAGGCAAGTCTTGTTGTTCTTGAGTATGTGAAACATAATGATTAACATTATTCTGATCGTAAAATTATTAAAAAAAAAAAAAGGGAACACTACAAACTTAAGAAAACCAAGTCCAATATTTACCTTTATAAACTCCACATTGAAATGTTCAGTAACACGATAATGGAAATGAGGTAAAAGCTTTTACTTTTATCAAGCCACCAAAGCTGCACCTTGCTAGGATCAACAGCATTGAGGTAAAGCAGCTAAGCAACGATAATGTTGGCCATATCATCGTCAACAGCTCCTCCACAGCGTATTATTCTCTATCATTCAAAAAATGAACCACAATCACGAAAGTGCTAGCCGCATAAGAGTCAGATAGAAGTTGGAAACCAAACTAAGAGATCCTTACATATTGAAAAAGCTGGCTTACGACAAACGCTCTTGTACCATGGGAGGTAGTCCCTGTCCCTGTGCCTACGGAGGGAAGCAGGGCGACGATGGAACTTGCAAATCATCTCTGGAAAGATAAACAATGATATGCAACAACTATAAGGGTCTGTAGCTATGTGTCAATAGGTCACGAATTTTAAATATGTCATCGAATCCCACCTGATGGACCGAATGCCGTGCCGAGAACGCCTTTCAGGTGCCAAGGCCTTGCCAGAGTAAATGACCTTTGCTGGCGTATGCCGAATGCCATTTCTATTAAAACTTTCTTCTTAAGTTTCCTGAAATAAGAAAAGCAGCTCAAATATGCAATAATAGCTGCAACACTCATCTCTGGAGTTACCAAGGCTTGAGATATTGCGGACATTTCATGTGTTTTTTTTTGGACCCGCAAAAAAGCTCCATCTAATGTGAAAATTAGGCAGATAAAATGCCTGCCCTCGCCTCCCTCTACATCAACAAAAGGAGATGTGCAATGCAATTCCAATCATAAGATATCTGTTCTATGCCCAGAAGACAAGCGTTCTCCTTTCTGTACTCACTGACAATAATCTTCCCAATATGTTTTGAATCCTTAATTGATAAAAAAGTTAAAACAGAACGCACAAATCTAACTAAAAAAAAAAATGCTGAAACCAATCATCCCCACTTCAAGCTTTACTCTTTCGAATCAATCGTGAAGAAACATGTCTCGAATGCCAGTTTAATTCGATGCTTGCACTTCTATGTCTGACACTTTCCAATTAAGTCCCCAATATTTTACGACTTTATTGTCAATCGCGCCAGCCTTCTCAAGCAATAGCCTAAGTATTCTCAAGCAAAGCAAGCTATAGCTCTGAATCCAAACTTCAAAATGAAAAATTGCGCAGGTTCGCATATTCAATTTAATTCCTTCCCCCAAACTGCTACTCTGCCGAACAAAAAACAATGATCGCGTACCTCAAACGGAGGGGCTCGAAGGGAAGAGAGAGCTTGTGGGAGTCTAATGAGGAGCTAGGGCTCGGGGAGAGAGCAACCGACTTGAACCGGAGCGAGGAAGCCGCTGTGGATACGCAAGTATGCGCCATTTCAACTTCACCAGGTGAAACACTGAAGCTGCAATGTCTCCGGCGTCCCCTTCTCCAACGAGCTTGGGATTGACGGGGGAAAAAAGACGGCAGCGGCGGCGGCGAAGAGGAAGTGATAGCGGAAAAGAAGAGGCGGGAAGGAAGAAAGCTAAGATCTCCACTCTCTCAAGTCTCGACAGCGACTGCTGCTATCGAGAGCATCTCTCTACCTTCCCGGTCGTCCTCTCCATCTCCATGGCCAGCCGAGTCCGACCCGTATAGCTCGAGGGTCGGACGGCTGAAAATCCAAAATGCATGTCGGATCATTATTTTGCCGACTTATATCATCTAAGGCATGTTTAATGGGGTGGAATGCGAATGCCATCATTTGGTTGGCCAGAGTAGGCCAATCCGGAATAACTATCCCGAGTGCACCCGGAATGGAGGAGGAATAATTCCTCCTTCCCGGGCTGGGAACAGGGACTCCTAACCGGAAAAGGTGACCAAATTACATACCTACCCTCGATTGTTCATCAAATTTTCGTTTCGTACCACCGCCGCCGCCCCGGCCCCCGCCACCGCCGTTAACCCGCTGCCGTCTCCCCCCAGCGTCCCAGAACATTTTGCGCCTCCCCGAGTCCTCCCGTGTTGTTTCATCTACTCTCCCATGCCGCCTCATGTCTCCCCGAGCTTTCCCGTACCGTCCCATGTCCTTTCCAAACCTCTCAAGTCTTCTCGTGCCCCTTCTCGTCACAGATTAGACTTTGAGCAGAGAGAGAAAATTTTCGCTCTTTATTGGTTGCTCTGGTGGAGGAAGGGAGGACGGAAGAAGGCGTGGCTCGAGAGCTTGGGATGGCTCGGGAGCTCTGGATGTGGTGGTTCGGTGGGCCCTCGGTGGCTGTGGACGGTGGGTTGTTTTGGGGGTGTTGGAGGTAGAAGACGAGCGTCTTCTTTTATTTTTTATTTTGTCTTGTTTGTTTATGTTTTTAATATTATTATTTTTATATATTTTTAAAATATATAAAATAAGGGTCATTTAACCTTTTTACTTTCAAAAATTATTTTTCACATTATTTTATTCTCTTTAATCAAATAATAACATTCACATTGCTCATTCTATTTATTCCCACATTTATTCCTATTTTCACTTTATTTTATTCCAACAAATCAAACGTGCTCCTAATATTCGGAATCCCAACCGGATCCGACTTAAGGGACTTTACATGGCTTAACATGTGAACTACTCGGAGTTGTTGGTTTACTCGTCTAGAGAGGGGCCTGATCAAATGTGTTATCGTATCAAAGGCTACCGTTTTTTCTGAATGTCAGAGTGCAAAAATTGCACATAAATTATTATCCACTTAAAATTAAGAGATTTTAAATTTTATTTCTATTGATGGGATTCCCTTGCACCTTTATTCTCATCATTTTTCTTATAGGTGATCGGGTATGAGTATCATGTATTTTTTCATGGTACCCGGATTCTTTCATATATAAAATTGGTTCCTAAATCTTGGAACAGAACCCTCCTATTAAATCATGGAACCGTCCCTACTCAAAACCTATAAGATACTATAGACGCAGGGTACCTTATTGAAACATGTTTGTTATTGTATCTTTTACCTATATGGTAAGAATTACTTTGATTTTTTTTATAATTATTATTATATTTCATATAATTTTTTATCATAATCAAATATGTATAATTTTTAAATATGTTTTCATTGTATTTAAATACTATTTATTATTGATTTTAAGTTATAATAATGTTTTAGATATGAAAAAAATCAAATATGCATAATAATTATATCAAATGAAAGTTCATCGAGTTAGGAATGCAACAGTTTAAACGGTTCGCGAGTTGGAGTTCAAGCGAGAAAGTTACGAATGATTAAAATTAAACCGCACGATTATATTAACAGGTTCCGGTTTCAGTTGTGGATACCATGTGTGTTGGAACCGGAACCGACCGGTTCTTCAATTTACTACTCGGAACCTACCCTATTTTTATTGAGATCCAAAACCTACCCAAATTTACCGTATATCCGTGCACATCCTGGACCTTTTTTATCCTTTTATAAAGCAAGACTCTCCTTTGTAACCGAAACATTTGCTATAATCCACCTCCTAATTCCATATAGAAGGTGATGTTGGGACATCAACTCCCTTTATCATCCAACATCAAACTTGGAATTAAGTCAATTAACCGGTCTTCTGCATATGGCTGTCATTCACACACATTCTCTCTCTCTCGCCCCCTCCTCCTCCTCCTTCTTCATCGTAAGCATGGATCTCTTCTCTGCTCATCTTTCTCTGAATTCTGAAATCATGTCCGGGTTTAGCAAGAGACGCTCCCCTGCGAAGGTGGCTCATGCCATTCCACAACATGGGTAGGGTGAGAGAGCAAAGATTACATGATTCACCTAAGCTGACCCGAGCTTTCGCAATGAGCTCACCTTCGGCTTATACCACTACATATATGGATTATCTTCCGTCTCTCTTCCTCCATCATTTCTGTCTGCTCTGTTCTCTATTCTTTCTCCATCATTTCTGTTTGTTCTATTCTCTACTCTTCCTCCATATTACAATGGATGCGAACCCTGACTTTAATGGTTTCTGCAATCTGTGCGGTAAAAAGTTGGACAGCTCAAAGGACGTAACAAAGCACCAAAATAGGCTGCACGGTAACGCACGACACATATGTGATGAATGCGAGAGCCAGCGGCGGTTCAAGAGTAAGGGCGAGCTCGGGAAGCACAAAGACAAGCGTCACCCAGACCCAGATCAGAAGAAGAAGAAGAAGAAGAAGAAGAAGCAGGATGATGACAACGAAGATGGTGATGGGGTTGGTTGTTAGCTAAGCCCCATAGCTCTTAATTGGTGATATTTTATGGGTTCAAGTTTGGATTTAAGCAGTTGTTCTTGTTTTTCCTATTTTTCTAAGAGTAGGTTTCCTTGAAGAAATGATCAAGAGGCTCTCAGTTCTCCAAATTTTTCAGAAAATCGACTCAGAAAAATGGGCCTTGGGATATTATGGCACTGTGTTGGAGAAAACTGCCTCTAAGACTTCCAGTCAACTAAATATGGCAGACAACGACCTGCGCAGGAAGATCAAACTCCCAGATCTTCTTTTTTCCTTTTCTGGCCGCAAACTTCCAGATCACACGGGTTCTTTTGTCGTGAAAAAGTTTTCTTTTTCCCTCAAGAATAAGCAACTCTCCTGCGAAGAGAGGCGAAGAGAAGACATCGAGACTGAGTGCTCTTTTTTCTTTTATACAAATTAATTAGCAGTGCACTTATTGATCACAGCACATCGAAGAACAACAACTCGAAATATTACAAAGCCATTATACAGGCCCAGAGCCATGCCCAAACAAACAAGTTAGGCTCAATACCCCATCTCAAAAGAAGTTGCCTATGTCTTTCACCAGCAACACGTCTCGAAAAGTTCTCAAGACCCAACAATCTATACTTCACAGTTCACACTACAGCGAACATAATTCCAGATTTCCTCCACAGGAACGTCAGAACGCCCACTGCAAGCTCTCCAAATGAAATAGATGGAAGCATTCCAAGCAAGCTTTAGTAATACTGCAGAAATGGATCAGCCTTCAGAATGAGAAATCACCCAAGCAAGCTCCTCTGACCAGCTTCTTACGGATTGAAAAAACCCGACAAGTAAACAATACTGTTAGATCCCGCACAGGTCTGGTAAAATCACAAGAGAAGAAGAAACGATCACAACTCTCCTCCGTAGTTCGACAGAAACGACAAGTGCTGTCCACATCTCGATACCACGACACCAATCTATCGAAAGTAGACAGCATGTTATGGGTGGATAACCAGCTAATAAGACTAGAGCGTGGAGTAAAATGTGGGAACCAAACCAATCTTGCCCAAGGAACCTTCATCCCCAGCCTGTCGCAGTGCCCGCATTAGCAACCAAGAACTTGCCATCTGCAGAACCTGCCCAGAGTGCTACATCCGGCTAACCTGCAGTGCAGATAGGCGAATGCCAATCAAAATAAATTGCAGCTCCCAACTACAGTGGTCTCGAAATGGTCGAAGCTGCCAACGAGTATCCCTAAGAGCCTCAACAACTATGAGGTAAGGGGAGAAACAGTGCTTATTCTTAAAAACAAATATCCAAAGGACTTTTAGCATGCCAATTATCCATCCACAATAGGGTACTCAGGCAGGCCATCACCAATCTGACTTTGAAAAAGAGGATTAGCGATATTCCAAAGTTTAAGTAATTTCCGCCAAGCATAGGAACAGAAACTTGGCACATGTATGTCCCAACGAGCGCAACCTTTTATAACATTGGTTAGCCAAGCAATCCACAGGGACCCTGCTCTTCGTGACACTAACAGCAGTCAAACCATTTTTACGGTCTTGAGCTCAAAATTGAAATTTCTACATTCTGTAAATTTTGGTAATTTTTCTGAAATATTTTATTTTTGCCTAATTTTTCAGAAAAATGATGATGTTTTTATCGATGGTACACGTTATAAAAGCAATCATCGAGCCCGAAATATTTCTCGTATTAATTTTTGAGATTTCATCATTCAAAGTGTTGAAAATATTATTTAAAAATAATTTAAGATAAAGGTTTATAAATTGTACTCAATTTTTTATATTTAAAGTAAACTTCCTAATTTAAGATTTTATTTAAGGAATTTACTGAGCTGTTTTATAAATTTTATAGAAATAGTTAGATCTCCGGATAAGTTATGATCTTACTTAGTAGTTTGAGGGTAGATTAGACACCTTGTCTGTTGGGGATTTTTCGGAATATTTGTACGATATTGTGACGGATTTTATTATAGTTTTATCTCCGAATTCGGATTGTGACTGTGAGTTCACAGTTAGGAAAAAATCAAGATAAATAATTTGGATTCACTTCTATTATTTCTGTTATTTGTGAAATTATAAAATAATGATTTATGCATACCATGATTATTATTCGGAATTACTGCACACTTGAAAATAAATACTTATTAAAGTGAACATAAGTGATCTAATTTGAGAAATTCTTTGTATTTATAAAATTATTGAAATTGATTTGGAATGGAATGAGTTTATAACTTTGATTTTGAGGCTAATCTGTCGACCGCGTAATCGAGTAAATATGGAACGAGTTAGCTAACGAAATTATCTGCGTAGAGCTAGTGAACTACACTATCAAGGTTGGACTAATGCCTATGTTGGTAGGTCTTTGTCATAGGACAAAATGTAACCCTATTATTAAAAGATGATGAGCGTAAAATACTTGGATATCGATCATATAATTTACCGAATATATGTGCAAAGTATGATACGACTATAATTTATTAAAGGTATTAAATCCTATGACCGATATACTTGAAGAAATTGTATTGCTACATGTGTTTAAAATACTTGTTTCTAATGTGATTTATGATTATATATTGAAATATGAAAACGATTTGAAATGCATACTGTGAAAATGAATTCTTGAATTGCAAGAATTCGAAGTACAGGTTCTCATGATCATCATGTTTGACTTCTGACTGTTCATAATAAGCTTACACGATATCAACACTTTGATTGACCCGGTAGAAGTGAGAACCGATTGTTTTACCGAGCATGTGTAGCTCACCCACTTCCCTAATACCCTTTTCCAGATCTAGAATCAGAAGAATTCTAGAAGGGCAGCCTTTAGCAAAGTTGTTCGAGAATCAGGTGTCTAGAGAATTGAGTAGATTTTTCTTTTCCCTTAGTAAACTGCAGTTTACAGGCTTGCAGATCATTGCAATATATTCCAGTAATTTCAATCGCGATCCATTGGTTGCCATTGAATATCTTTCCCATAACATCTGTGGCAACAAGCTGATCAACCGGTCAGTTTCCTCTGGACTTCCATCGTTTGTCTGCAAAGCATGAAAACTATGTCTCTGTGATGAAATTCTTGTTAAACTATTGACCGACAAGAAGTTCCAGGTGAGCAGTGACTTCTCAGTTGAAACTTTTTACATAGTAGTTTCTGTTGCATAAATTATAAAAAAAAAAAAAATGCGTAAGAATCTATGAATATCTCACTGGTATGGTGTGAAGTTAGTATCCCACTCTTCCTAATTAGAAACAAAAATGCTTCCATGAGGATCATTTGAAAATAACACTACACTATGCATTGAGGTTAGAAGGAGGTTGATTCCTGCAGCAGGGTTGCCCTTGGAAGGATCCAAATGGGAGGTGGCATGTGCCCCTTACCACGGGCACCGCCCGCTATTTCAAGCGGCTTACAGCTCTGATCTTCGAGGTCGAAGACACCGGTGTCCACTGCCCCGAAAGGGTAAGGAGTCTCATCTTCATCTTCAATCAAGTGAAGACAATCATCCATGTAGTAGATGCGATTTCCCTTGTATTCGGGAAAATCATCAGTCGACACCAATTCTGAATCGTTGTGGCCCAAGAACACAACCTTATCCTCAAGCGTCTGCACCTCCTCCGTTAACTGTGGCTCCCCCTCCATGTCTTTCACCTTATAGACTTTGAAGCGTGATGTGAAGTGGTGATTCCGCGACTCGACGTTGCCATCGTGGTGGTGTTGCTGGCTGTCGATTTCAAAATACTCAGCAACCTTATCTCGACCATCCCTAATGATCCCCACACTTCTGAACGTATAATATCTGTCAATCCAAAGCATATATTCGTAAGGTGTTCCCACAAGGTACGTCTTGTGAACCCAGTCGTCAATCGTTCGCCTGGCAAGCTTTTCCACGCTTACAGAGACGGTGTTAGCTTGGAGTTCATTGCCATAGACCACATCGAGGCGTACCAATAATGCAAGACTTGCGGCGTAAAATTTTCCTTTGAAATATGTTATTTCCTCGTACGAGAGCGATCCTTCATCATGCTCCACCTGGATCCATGCACTCAACCCACATCTGAAGAAGGCAAGATCACTGTGATCAAAGATGGCAAGAGCCTCATAGTCATCCGGAGCCACGGAAGGGTCAGCGGAGAGCACTACTTTCTGGATCTTGTACTCGTGGTTGTAAAAATATCCTTCCTCGATCTCTTCCTTAGTCGGGGGACTAACTACGGGAGGGAGATGGATGGTTGCTCCTGTAAAGGGATTAAAGAGTATTAAACCAAAGGTTTCTTCGGTGAAGATCAACCATCCATGGGAGGAACCGCAACACCTCTTGTTATAAGGGATATGCAATCGAGCATTCACCATTCTGTTCTCGATGGCATTGTAAAAACCTGTAAAAATTTATCACAAGTATATGATATCAGGTAATACAACCGTTCGAGGGAGAGAATACAAATCTCAATCAATTACCGATATATCATCAGTTAAGAATAAAAGGCAAGATATCATAGTACACATGAACCTCGCAATAACTTATTATACAAACCTCGATGTATCTCGCTCTTGTCCTTCGTTGGGATCAGAAGCTTCGGGAAGAACGGCCTCTTGTGAGTTACAGCTTGATGATTGCATGCGGCGGAGTGCCAATTCTTGCATACGGCAGCAAACTGAACATAGTCTGAAACTTCCGGAACTAATTTTTCTAGTATAAAGGTTAGGAGATCCGTGGGCAGGAATCCCCAATCCGGAGATTGATCCGAACTAGAGCCATCCATGTCGAGTGAGCCACAAAGGTAACAGCAGCTGCAACAATTCTGAATGGCTAAGATACAGCATCCCAAATAAGTGATTTCTGATTATAGAAGGCCACTGATTACCAACAGCAGTCAAAGGATAAGTGACAACATCAAAATTTTACCTTTTTTACTTTGTGATTCTCAAGGCCTGCTGCAAGTACCGAGATCTACTGATAGATTCTGCAGAGAAAGAAAGAATGGTCCTGTCAGTAAAGCAATAATTCTTAGGTTCTGGAATGAGCGCCATGCGGATTCTGCTACTGTCTTGCTCCATCCTACAATGTTTCCTATTTCGATTAAAAAGCCTTCAGCTCTTTCCTTTCCAGCCATATCTGTAGGAATCTTTCTTCATTAGAGAGATCATGGAGCAGAAAACAAACGGACCTTCGTCTGTGGTTGAGGGATCAACCTGAGAAACGGGGCAATCATTGACCAGGCCACGAGGAACCTTGAGACCAACACACTGAAAGCAGACTCCTCTAAGCAGCACCCGAAGTATTCTCAAGCAAAGAAGCTCTCAGCTTCGAAAAAACAAAACTTTCGCACGTTCACATTCGGTTTAATTCATTCCCCCCAAAACTTACACTCTGCCAAACAAAAACAGTGATCGAGTACATCGAAGGGAAGAGAGAGCTTACGGGAGTATATTGAGGAGCTACGGCATGGGGAGAGAGCAAGCGACTTGAGCCGGAGCGTGGAAGCCGCGACGGGTATGCAATTATCCGCTATTTCAACTTCACCGGATGAAACACTGCTCCGAACTTGAAGCTGCGAAATCTCCAGCGTCCACTCCTCCCACTACCTTGGTATTGACGAGGAGGAGGAGCGCTGCAGTGAGAGTAGAAGAGAAGAGGCGGTGAGGAACAAAGCAAAGGAATCCACCGCTCTCGTGTCTCCACAGCAAGTCACAGTTCTCTCCCTTTTTATATGGAAAAAGGCCAGCCGAGTCCGACCCGTTTAGTTCTCGGGTCGGGCGGCTGAAAATCCAAAATGCATGTTTTTCTTTTATCAATACAAAACGCATATCGGATGATGATCCTTTTTTCTCATGCTCATGTCATCTGGGGATGTTTAGTTTTGCACTGCAAAATCAGAAACGAAAAATGAAATAGAGCGGAATCGGAAACAGAGCGACAAATTTCAATTCAGGATCATAATATAAGTTTTTTACTGATTAATTAATTAAAAATTTAGATATCAGAAACGGAAAGAGTTATAACAAATCAAATATAATCAAGATAAATTAAATAAATATAAGAAGATTATCAAATGAAAAATTATTAACCTGTTCAAAAACCCGTCAAATTATATATTATCATACACAAAATCATCTTCATAATCTGATCGATATGAGCAAAAACTTACTAATTTTGTGAGATTCTCTTTGGGTGTGGACGTTGAGTTGCAGAATTCGAAATTTAGTTGAGGTTTTTTGGGAGGATTTCCTTCGGATTTTGTAGAGTCAGATTTCAATGTTTGATGGGAGAGATTTTTTTTGATAATCGAGGTATTCGATCTCCTTCCGGATCCGACTAACGGTGATTGCAACACCTCCTACTGGGGCACACGTAATAGTCCACAAACTGCAAACCACCAATCCCGATGGTTATGAAGTACCCACTCACGAGGAATGCGCCCATGAGGATTTGAACTCAGAAGATCTTGAAAGACTTCCTAAAGCTCCATCATCAGGGCTGCCCCTCACGGGCTTTGATGGAAGGGATCGGATTCCTCTATATAGGGAAAAATTCATCATATGTCAGAATTAGATTGAATTTTTCGCTCAGTAAACATATTCAAATAAAATTAATGATTACATTTCTGATTTCATGTCTAATTTTAAGAAAATAATTGCACTCCTAATATTTAAAATTTTAGTGAGTTCTAATTTTAGTGAGCTCATATGACTTAACCCGTTGATTATACAAAATTCAAAGTGAATTAATCAGAGTTGTCATCTTTTTTTAAATATTAAGTATTATGTAAAAATTTATATTTTTTGCCAGGTAAAAGGACGGTAGCAGTGACGACGATCCAGTCACTCTTGCTACGAAACTTTTGGACTGTAGTGTTCGACTGCAAACATATCAATCGAACTGAACAGTCAACGCTCAATACCGGCACTGTCAGCGCAGCACCATCACAGATCAAGAAGTCGGTGTCCCGTGAACTTATGCCCAAAAAGCACACTTCTACTAAGAAGGATTCGGACGTGAAATCTTCGACTTAACAAAATGATTACAGTGAGTTTTAAATTATTAGATCACCAATAGAGAAATATTAAAAAAAAAACATTAGTAAGAAAATAAAAATAAAATATGATAAACCCAATTAATAACAAGTAACAACCGAACCCAATACAATACCTTTCTCAACGGATTAAAAAGAACTAATTAAATTATTTGGGTCAATTTTTCAAATATAAGAAATCACACTAAAAATTATTTGGATTATAAAAATAAACTATTTCGATTGTGCTTTTTAAAAGTTTTCTGACATCGGTTTTTAATATAATAATAAATAAATGAATGATAATTCGAATAAAATTCAATATAATAAATTAGAAATATTTTGATTTATTATTAAGATAGATAACATAAATATGACTTAAAATTAAAGTCGAAAAATCATGAATATCATTTTTGTTGTCAAACCTCAAAAAAAGGATAAATTATTAATGGTAGTATTATATTTTATGATTTTTAGTTGCTCTTGAGCCTTGTCAGATTTTTCTTGTTAGTTTTTTCTGCCCTGATAAACTCAAATTTTATATTTGACCTTACAAGGTCGATTTTTCCGACTCGGACTGGGTCATTTATTCGGTTTTTGTTTTTGTTTTTTTTATTTACACCTATAATTATATGCAGCAAGATAAGGGGAAAAGGGGAAATGAAAAATGTTGTTTTTCCTGAATAATTAAGAAAATGTTTTACACATTTATCTGTCCTCTCCTCCGGGTCCTCCCAGCATTTTACGTTCAGAGTGTCTGTCATCCACGACAGTCAGATTACTTATTTACAGATGGATCTGTTGGGCGATGGCCAGGCAGTTGCTGCCGATCGCGGCGAGCTCCGAGGCCGCGACAGAGAGCGGAGACTTCACTCCAGGGCTCTCGACGAAGGCATCGTTGCAGGTCTCGACGTACGTGACCACGGCACTGAGCTCGCTGCTCAGGGTGCCACGGTCGCGGCCGGCGATGGCCGTGAGGGAAGCCTGGAGGCTGTCGAGGGCGGAGTCGTAATTCTCGGTGCACACGGAGAGGCAGTCCTTCACGGTGGCAGTGCTGGCAGGGCTGGCAGCGAGACCCTCCACCAGCCGCTTCGCCTCCCGGAACCTCACCGCGGCGGCCTCGATCTCCGCCTTGAGCGCCGTCATCGGGTCAGCCCAGTGGCCCTTCAGCAGCGGCGCGATGGTCGAGACGCACACCTCCGCATGGTCGGTCTTTTGGCAGATGCTGCTCAGGGCGGGGTCCACTTTTAAGAAAATCAACGGCCGAGGGAGGCCGGCAAGATTGGAGACAACGTCAGTCTAATCAAAACCCAATGAACATTACTATTTATATATGAAATAAGCTGAGAATTGATGTAGTGATCTGTTTTATAAGTTTTGGTATCATCTGGTTCGTAAATTCTAATCCAAAATTTAACAATCAATCTGATAAAGCTTATGATCCTGGCGCCATGAGAAATACAGGTGCTCAGAACCAGTCACCATAGCACAAAATCATTCATTGTCCACAAGGACGATATGAATTTGAAAGCTCAACTCTCTCCGAGTCACATCCAAGCGGCATTTCGCTCTCGGTTTCGAAGAGGGGACGAGAAGTCCGACTTACCCAGGTCAGCGATTGCCCCGAGCTTTCGAGGGGCAGCAGCGGCTTCCGAGCAGAGGAGGAGGGCGGCAGCGGAGACTGTGAGGAGGAGCAAGACGCGACTGCCGGGCCTCATGTTTGGTGCTGTCTCCCTTGTCTTCTTCCGAGAGGAGGTTGAGATCAGATCCAAGTGATGGAGAGGAAGGAGGAGGAGAGACAGGAGGGAATTTGGTGAGGGAGGATGAGGAGGCCATTGCCTTTGGACTGTGCACTATAAGTAGCAAAGAAATTAGGCAGTTAAGCCACCTGTGTGAATCTAAAGGGAAAAAAACTGATTTTGTGTATATTTAGGAGAGTCTATAACTGAGTATAAGATAAAAACAGCTAACCTGCCCCTCGGAGAAAATTTGGATATCACATCGACATGGTGAGAAATTATCTGTAAAACCGTTCCAATCTGTAATGGTTATAGCAACTATTTATAAAGTGGTTATTTCGTAATTGCTCATTTGCTGCAGTTTGATTGATATGAAAAAGGAACCAAATAAAAGCCGAAGAAGGCATGTAAAGACGAATGAAATATAAAGTTGTTTGACTCACGGGAATTAAACTCACGTACTATTAACGTCAAATCCATGGAAAAAAGTCTTCGATAGAACGGTTATATCACGCAGACAACGTAGGTATGGTATATTAATACAATCAGAATTCACTGTTTATATACTTATCCAATTAGGATTCACTATCTATTAGGATTTTTTATATTTTTTAAGGAAATTTTAGGATTTAATAAACATATATGTATAATTATTGATTACATGTCAAATTCTAATTGAATAGATATACCACATCATCATTGACACGTGGTATGGCCATTCACCGAAAACTCTCTCCTAGGGGACTCATTTTCTCACATTCCATCCCTTTTCATAGTGGCTCCTTTGCAAGTCAAAGATAATGGTTAATTTTACCGACCAATTTGGATAAACCTATACTTACAAAATATTTGGAAAAACCTCCAAAAACCCTCTGTCGAGTTGGTTTCTTTAGTTTCTTGTAATCACAGTCCTTGAACTTTTCCAATATGTTAGAATACCCTCCACGCATGATTGTTTTTTTGGAAAATAAGATATCAGTGTTAGTTCTGTTTGTTCAGTTCATTTGATATGTTCGGGGTCAAATATAAACCAAAGTGCATAGTGGTGCTACAGAGCAAACTTTCATTATATGCACAATGCAGTTGACATAATGATCAGTTTGTACTTCAATTAAATGAATCATGGATGTGTGTAATCTACATTATGCTTTAGGGCAGAGGGGAATTTCAATGTCCTGTGCAACTTCTCTTCGTCGGGTCGCATTTGGGCATATCTCCAAGCATGGTTCTCTAAGAGCCACATCATCTTCGAGTGAAGGTGGAAACACCCCGAACTTGAACTGCCATTGTCAAGAGTCGATGAGCCAGACTTACAGTTCAACTCCTCTCGTGTACGCAAGTTGAAGCAATGCAAAATAAGCTCGTGATCTTTATTTGAATGCAATATCAAAGCTGAGAAGTTTGTAATTGACTCACCTGGCAACTGTAATCGCTGAAGTTCGGTTCCATGAGAAGAGGAACTCCCATGTAATCCTTGAAGAAGGTCTGAGGATATTGTAAAAGAAGTCACTTTACCCTGAAAGCTACAGGTTCAAATAGCAGGAATGGACCCTAAGCTTTGTGCTTTCTCCAATTTTAAGTCTGTCTACATTTTTGTCTGTTGGGACCCCTCAACTTTCACTTTGAGATTTACTGCTTTTATCAGATTCTGCCAGCCGACTGAGGAGGACAACAACAAATGGATAGACTCTAAGGCCATGCCGAGGGTTCTATGGCCTCTAACTATTTTGGAGAAAGCTCAGCCAAGGTCAGCAACCCTCAATGAAGGACTCTTCATCAGATGCAGTAAACCATTGGCTGAGGCTATCATGGTAGCTACAGAGACAGGCATCATGGTTACTCACCCAATCATCATCCCTCAGACGTTAGTTAAGGGCAGCCTAGTTAGCACAGGCAATTAACAAAATTTCTTATAGATTGAAATTTGATTTCCTTTTGAAGTTGGAAGACTTGTCTAGACAAAATTGGAAGAGTGCAAACAAAAAGGTTCAGTTCAGAGACCATTGATGCTGTTTGACTGAGAAAGAATATTGTTCCTTCTTAATCTCAATGAATCCAAAAATTGATATTTGAAAATTAAAATATCAAAAGAGAAAATTGAGATGTTATCGTAAGGTCTCTCATACCATAAATTGCTGAAAGGTAGAAGGTAAATGAGTTCACAAACCTGTGTTGGAAGCTTACAAGTATTGATGCATATTCCTACACACTTGCTTTCCTCCAAATATTTGCATCTCTCTACAAACACCTACACAATCCATAGCACAAGAAGAAGAAATGGCTCCTGAAACCACTGCCTGAACTTTACTGAAAATTCGAGAGTAGGACAGAGAGGAGAAAATTTTGAATGTCCAATTATAAGGATTACCCCACTCTCGCAGGAAGTTCCATCAGGAAGATCGACGGAATTGATCTTGCAACTACCCATGAGCCATTGGCAAGTGAATACAGTCACCCTTGCTTCGGAATCACAAGTTTAAAAGAAAAGATATCCATCAGCTTTGGAGAGTTCATAGGTTCAGCGGAGGATACACAAATCAGATTTGTCAAACAGACATGAGAAGTCAAACTTACCAACCATGACAGCAGCCACTTGTCCTCCTCCAAGAGGCGATATGAGCAATTTGTAGAGATCGAGCAGAAAAGGAGGAAAAAGAGATCTCAATATCCGAACCTTGTCAACATATAAAACTTGTCATTCAGCATCCTTTGATTCAGCTGGTGTGCGCAATTTCTAATATCAATCTCTCAGTCAAATGTTCCTTTGACCATCTTCCAATCATCTCAAACAATGTATTTCAACATTAACATTGTAAAAAGGGTTGATATTGCACAAGCTTTAACGGTTTAACCAGACAATGTCTCTATAAAACATCCTCATACTAAAAATGGTAAGTAATGACATCTAAACAATATGCCAATCTATGCCATCCTTTTTATCACAGAGTAAGTGGCAATGACAATAAACAAATATAGATAAAAAGATACCGCAGCATCTCTTGTATCAGAATTATTTGTGCCCTTCATCGTAAGACGATTCGCGACTTCAATAAGACCTTCGTAGCCGTGCTTCTCTGAATCCCATCCAACCTCCTGTTCTATCCCTTAAAATCAAACAACAAAGTATCATCACATTACAACAAAACCACTACACATAAATGCAAGAAAAAAGGAAATTCCATTTCAAAATGAGCTGAATTTTTGCTCCCTGATTGAAATAACCAGTTGCCAACCGATCCAGAATTCACAATTAATATGAAATTGCAAGCTTAAAACTGGAACTAAGAGATGAAACAGTTGATTATATCCAATATTACTTTGTGATTGCTAAAATTTTAAGCTTCCAACATAAACAAGCAAATCGTGCTAGAGATAGAAGATGCCTGCACATCTTTTTTTTCTTCGCCCATCTGTGAAAATTACTCTGGATGAAAATTTTTCACAATAAATGCGATTATTTTTTTTAATTGAAAATTTAACAAGAAACGGCAACCAACTGTTCTGGTCAAGTTGGACTGAATCCCACCTTAACCATTTTGTTACGAAACAGATTGAGGAAGACGTCATCGAGCGGGGTGGGCTTGTACTCATTTCTCTCAGCAGTCCCATCGGATTCAATCTGAGAAGTAAAAAAAAAAAAAAAAGATTCAACGGCGGAATGAACACGAGCAAGCTTCTAATTCCCAAACTGAAATCGAGATTAAGCAGAGCAGAGCAGAGCAGAATTGCAGATGAAAGAACGGAAATTTGGGAGAAGCTCACCGGTTTGGGTCCGAGAGACGAGCAGAAGACGCAGAGATTAGGGTTTCGGAGGCGGAGATTCCTGGCTTTGATGAGAGGGAGAGAAGAGATGGAAGAAGGGGGGAGAAGGGCCAGTGGGTTCATTCTGGGATTGAGGCTCTCTCCGGCTCCAGCCAGCTAGCGGTGCCGAATTTTCTGTTTTTCGGTTCCGTCTTTCCGTTATCTAGGAGGGAGGGATTCAATCGGGGAAGTTTATGTTTTGCCCCCTGAACTTTTATTTATTTCATTCTACCCCATCTATATTCTTTGGTTAACCTTCCGTGAGATAACTGGTACTGTTTTTGTTTATTATAACACGGAAATTCTTAAATAATTTTTACTTTATTATGTCATATGAGAAAATATCAATTAAATTATGATAAATAAATAAAATAATTTAATTATTACTATTTACATCAATTTTATCCATTTTGATTTCCATTAACTAAATTTTACATTTTTGATAAAATTAGTATAATAAAATTATTTTTTATATGTGATCGAGAGATATTTGATTATATTTTCATAGCCAATTTTACCATTCTCTTACATTTTTTTTTTCTTTTTCGGGATCTCGATTAATTTAAGTTTAATTCATGTGGATCCACTAAACAGTGAATCATTTCCAACATAAATTTTTTTATTTATAAAATTTAAATTCTCTTAGAAAATTGCGTGTTTATTAAAGTTTCTTTTTTTCCCTTTCTCAGTTAGTCCTTGCCGTCAAAAGCCGGGGGTAGCGCCGTTTCATCTCCAGCTGCTACTGCCGTCACCTTCTCCGCAGACCTCGAGCCCTCGCAAACCTCTTACTTGAATCCGTTCACCTTCGGCGGAGAATGAGGGTAACTCGTCCGGTTGCTACCAAGCTCTCGCAGCTGTGGCAGCTTAGCACGGCGGCGGCAGCGGCGGGGGTGGTGAAATTGGCGCCAAAGAAGTCAAGTGGAATCTATCAGAAACTGTCGGCTCTCGGAGCCACAGGAGGAACCGTGTTCGACACGTTGAATGAGCACATAATGGAGGGGAAGGTGGTGGCCAAATGTGATCTGGTGAGAATGGCCAAGGAGCTGCGGAAGTACCGTCGACCCGACCACGCGCTTCAGGCTAGTTTAGTTCCTCCGCAGAGCTCAAGCTCATGAAATTGAACTCTTAGGTTAAGCTTCATCTATTAAGTGAGCTGATAGAAAATCTCCGATTTGTTCCGGCAATCACTATCACTTGTTTGCTGTAACAGCCGATTGGGCAACTATTGTTGTGTTGTTCAAATCCCAATCTTTAATTTTCATTACTGTGTTGTGGTTCCGACTGAGCTCCCGAAACATTTGAGAATTCACGAAATTGGAAGATGGCTTTGCATTCTGTAATCTGCATCTTAAGATGAAGCATCGGGTGGAAAAAGGTCATCATTGTTGGAGAATTACTTCTTGTTTTGAGTTTCTCCATTGGTCCATGGTTCGTTTATCTGCAATACAGGCCCTGCCGCGAACTTGTTCTGTGGAAATTGTCCAGCTGCACTGATGTGCAGGAAAAGGATTGCACTGTATTGATGAAATTACTCGTCTACTAATACTTGTGATGCTTAATTTTTTTATAGGTGATGGAGTGGATGCAGAACAGGAAAATCAACTTTTCATTCGCAGATTACGCCCTATGCTTGGATCTTATATCCAAGGTCAAGGGGGTAGCTGAAACTGAAAAATATTTTCACAACCTCCCCGCATCCGCTAAGAATAAGTTTAGCTATGGTGCTCTCTTGAATTGCTATTGTAATGAGGCCATGGAAGACAAGGCATTGTCTCTGTTCAAGGAGATGGAAGGTTTGGGTTTCGGTCGGTCTACTTTGAGTTATAATGCCGTCATGGGCCTATATTTGAAAAACAACAAACTTGAGAAAATTTGGAGCCTTGTAGATGAGATGAAACAGAGAAACACGCCACTGAATGCGGTTACCTATAGTATATGGATGCAAAGCTATGCTCGCCTAGATGACATCAAGGGAGTAGAAAGGGTATATCAAGAAATGCTGGAGGATGATGCAGCACTCTGTGATTGGAACATATGTGGTAATCTAGCTGCATGCTATGTTAAGGCAGGACTTAGTGAGAAAGCAGAACCAGTTCTTAGGAAGTTAGAGTTTGTTATGGATCGCTCAAACCGAGAGGCTTACCATCACCTCATCACCCTGTATACGAATCTTTCTAATCTTGCAGAGGTACATAGAGTGTGGGAGTCCTTGAAGGCTGCTTTTCGAATAACCACCAACACCAGCTATATAGTGATGCTTGGCAGCCTTCGTAAATTGAAAGACTTGGAGGGCATAAAGAAAGTTTTTGAGGAGTGGGAGTCTAAATGCTCGATCTATGACGCCAGATTAGCAAAGATGGTTATAAGAGCTTATCTGGAGCAAGACAGGCTCGAAGAAGCTGAAACTGTATTCAAGCATGCCTCCATGAAGGCCTCCAAACCATTCCTCAGCGGCATGGAACTGTTTATGGTTTACTTCTTGAAGAGGGGTCTGGTGGATCGGTTTGTGGAGTTTCTGGAAGCTATAGTGTCCAAATCTAAGAACAAGGCATGGATCCCACATGTATCTACGATCGACACATTTCTGATGCACTTTCAGAGCAGTGCAGATGTAGAGACCGCGAATCAGGTTTTCCGTCTTTTGAAGGATGTGGACAGTCTCAAAGGTACTGCCTACCACTTGTTGCTCACGACATATGTGGCGGCTGGCAAAACTGATCCAGGAATGCGTAGGATGGTTGAAGAAGACGGGATTGAGATAGGTGGTGAACTCGAGAAATTGCTTCAGGAAGTTTGCCCATCATAACATTACTTCTTAACAAGCAGCTAAGTTACTTTCCAAAAGCTTGGGGAATCCAAAGGCTTAGGGTAGGACATTATCGATGTTTGTCGCTTTTGCAGCCCCATATTTGGACCTTATTTGCGAGCGTAGTATGTTATTCCTGTGGGTTTTTATCCCAAATGAAGTTGATCTTAGTCACAGAAGTTGATTGCTGCCTTGCTGGCCCTGTTACTTCGCAAATTCTCGGTATTTGCTCTGATCCTTGATGTGCAATTATTTTGGTAGCAGCATGTGTTCCCTTCGGGCCATTTTCAAACTGTACTGGAAGAGCATTGATTCGGCTGTATTGGTTATCGGGACATGTGATTAATCGACATATCGTTAATTTGCAGGGATCTTATCGGTGAAAGCATGCCTAATAGCTTCAATGCGGGGATCATTATGTTTTCTTCGATATGGGAGGGATGTAGGTGCTATTTCTGTAACTCATGGCTTGGGTACAATCATGGAGAAGATGGCTGTATCAAATATTTATCTAATTAAAAAGGTTTTATTCTACCAATATTAGTTTGTTCAAGTGGTAAGATACTTGTTCCCCTTAAGCAAAAGTCCTGAGCTCGAGTTCGAGTTTTTGTGCATGGAGAAAACTCGTACTGGGAGAGTTTTATTCCTTAAATGGGCCGACTTGACTCGAATTGGATTAGTCAGTAGTCCAATAAATTTTTAAATATCAGTGTCCACACAACACACAACAAAAAAGTTTTATTCTACATACGGTGCCATGGCCCATACATAATTTGCCACCAAAATCTTGAGTTATGAATCGTACGATATTGGAAATGCATTGATCAAAGTTTGAGTCCCATCGTCCATTAAGGATAAAATTGCTCAATTATGGGATTTTTTTATTTATAATATTTAAATTTGAGGTTTTACTTTAGCAATAAAAATCTATTTTATTTTTTAACAAATAATTTGAAATTGCAATTCTGTAATGATAAAATTAGTATAATATGTTGATGACAACCACGAATGCTCTACTTACTTATCTAAGTTAATGAATTTTAAATAAATTAAATTAGAATATATTATAAATAAATAATCTAAATACACCAATTATTCCAATATTTCGTTTTTTTTTTATTTTATTTTTTATCTGTGCAGTGCAGAGATCCATATCTATAATATTTATTACAAAAGTTGAATAGAAGCATTATTAATATGAAAAAAAAGTGAAAATTTTCACATGACAGATTGCTGTATTCACGAACAAAGTTTATTACAATCGAAAATTTTATGAGTTAAAATTTTACCGTTAGTGTTTAAACTACGTAAAATTTTTATATTACAACCACTACTACTTTTCAAACCTTATAATCTTTATATTCTCACATATAATATATATGAAAATTATTTATTAGTTTAACCCTATAAATTCCTCTAGGAGTATTTAATACGACCAATCGGATCTTCTATCCAGCTCTCCAGCAGTCAGCGACACTCTCTAAACCCTTGCAAGCCATCAGCTCCACATCCTGATCTGAGAGAGTGTAATGGCGACGAAGCTCTGTTTATGAGTATCAGATCGTTCTCTCGTCCAGGCGCATCTACGTGACAATGGCGACGTGCTCCGTGCACGCTCTGATCTGCTTCTTACTGGCCATCGCAGTTCATTCAATTTCTCACGTTTCAGCCGATTCGATCCATGGCTGTGGCGGCTTTGTCGAGGTAAAGTAAATAATAGCTGACTCATTATTAGGCGTCGTTGCCTGGCAGCTCATTAGGAGGTGATAGCTGTGGATCTGAATCGTTGTTCAGCTTGTATTCACGTTCTCACGGGCCAGTGTCTGCAGATTTTCGTTACGAGCGCTGAAGCTTCGATTCTCTGATTGGCGTTAACGTCTATGTGTTTTTGCAGGCGAATCCATCGCTGATCAAGTCGAGGAGACCTACTGACTCAAAATTGGATTATTCTCATATCGCGGTAACTTTCAGTTTGCTTGGGATAGTAGCACTTGTATATTATTCCGTTCATTTGCTTTTTTCCCCCCTTTAGTTTTAATATTTTGAGTATAGGAAATCATGTCACAGGTGAGGATTCTTATGACCAGATATGGTAATTTAGGAACTCTCGCCATCGATTCGGATTTTTGTTAGTTAGGAAGAACTGTGCCTGACCTGCCAGTGTCAAACTTCTTTTTCATCATTAAATAATCTCAAAGGGGTGGGTTGAATGTCATAAAATCATCAGTTTGATGTTGCTGTGAAGTGATTCTTCATTGCTAGAGTAGCCCAATGTTTTAAGCCCAACTGTTTCTCTGGCTGCTGTCTCAATTTCCCTGTAGAATCATTGCAGCATATATCCTTGCTGGGTTTGTTTGTTGATGAATCTTTCGCTAAAGATGTTTCAATCTTTGAGGAATTATGCAGTCACTCTCCTATGCATAGAATGCATCCCTGTTTTCTTTTCTTTTCCTAATGACTGTGGCAACAGCCATTAAGATGCTTCAAGTTCCCTTGAAAGGACTGCATCTCAAAATTCATGCAATTAAATTGCAGCCTGCCTATCCCTACCCATTACCAGTTTGGGCAAAAATTTGAATATGATGTGGCATGCAGACTTCTTGCGATGTGGACGGCAGTCCTTGCCATTTCTTGTCAATACTCATGCGGCCTGCTTTCTGAAATCATTCTAAGATCTGTCTATTTGAATTGCAGGTTGAACTTCGGACCGTTGATGGGTTGGTAAAGGACAGAACCCAATGTGCTCCTAATGGTTATTACTTTATTCCTGTATATGACAAGGTATCAATTTTTATGTTTTCTGGCATGGTTGATTGTGTATTTCTTTTGGTTACACTTCCTATAGTTTTTCAGCAGTCAAGTTTTTAGTTCAAGTGTTTTCAAAAAGAAAGAAGAATTGATTTAGTTGTGGTAGGGATTACTTCTTTGTAACCTTTATTTATGCAAACATTTTCATGGTATTGTGTGAATATACTTATATGAGCATACAGTGCACATAATTGCCCACGGATATAAATAACTCTCTCTTATCACTGTTGCTCATATTGGCAGGGTTCTTTTGTGCTTGCAGTCAACGGTCCAGAAGGATGGTCTTGGTCTCCGGACAAGGTTGAGATATTCCTTCCTTTATTTTCTTTCTCTTGCAATCTGTAATTCCTGTATCCTCTAACTTATCAATGTGACTTCAAAATGGCCTCTATGTTGCTCTCTACCCTGTCACAGGTTTCTGTGGTTGTGGACAATACTGGTTGCAATGGCAATGAAGATATTAATTTTCAGTTCACTGGGTATTACTCAACTTGTGGGTTCAGTATCCAAATATGCTTACATCTGCAGTGGTCCTGAGTCATCTGCTCAAATTGGCTTGTTGATCCTTTCAATGTTACATATGATAGGTTCACTCTATCAGGAAGAGTTGTTGGAGCAGTTGGTGGGGAGAGCTGCACCCTGAGAAATGGAGGTCCTTCAAATGTAAATGTTGATCTTTTGTCTTCTACTGGTGATATTGTCTCTTCCGTCACAACATCATCAGAAGGGAGCTACTTATTCAAAAATATAGTTCCAGGTATGTATGCTGAAATGTTTCCTGAAGGTTTTAATATGTTGAGCTTCGTACCTTATGTATTATCTTGCTAATGTTAATGTTTTGCCTGAGCATCTGTAAAGTTGTTCATTCGATGTTTATCTCTATCTCAATGGGAGAAACATAAATTAAAGATGACGAATTTGAATTAGGGTGGAATATAATATTATGATATTTTTACTATTAGTAAGAATGGAGACATTTTGCTGCTGTGGCTTAGTGCATAGTTATCCTCATATTTTGTACCTTAGGCACTCAATTATTTTAATACAGAAATGTTCTTTGCGTGCAGGGACTTATGCATTAAGAGCTTCACATCCTGATTTGAAGGTTGAAGTTCGAGGTTCGACAGAGGTTGTTTCTTCTTTCTGGTGTTTACTTCAAGCAAATCATCTCTACATATTAAAGAGTAATCAAAAATTGAAGAGTAATTATTAAATTGAAGATGATATGCGTATTACGGTGTTTCTACACACTGTGTAATGTTTTCCGGTCTTGAAATGCTGCTTGCCTCTTTGCCAGATATCTGCTTCCACGACACATTGGTGCATACCTTATACATTTATCTATCTACATCTGCATTTTGTCTGTCTGTTTAGCAGGTACAAGTGGGATTTGGGAATGGAGTAGTAGACGACATCTTTTTTGTGCCTGGTTATAATATCCATGGTTCTGTTGTAGCACAGGTAAGGTCTTTGGTGGTGATCGGGTAATTGTTGAAATTGCTATTTCTTCTATATTTGTAAAACTGTCCATTCATCTAGTTATTATCTAGATATTAAGTGTTTGTGAGAGCATGCCCCATTACCTTTTGTACATGCTTTGCAACTCCTTGCTGCGTTATCAATGGAAATTTGTTTAACACTAAAAAAAAAAGTATTTATGACAGCATTTCTTTTAGTTTTAATTATTGAGATTAGCATTAATGATTAAAATCCTTCGTTAGGGCCTCTTTATTGACTTCCTTGATAGTTGGATGGTGATTTGATCTGTTAATCAGCTAATATTGAATTGCTAACTATCAAATAAACAAGACTAACAGGAGCGGTTTAAAAAAAGATTGTTTTGGGGGGATGGGGTGGGGGTGTTGGTGAATGCTGCTACTCATTAATCTTTGTTTTCTGTAAAAGCTCTGTTCCTTGCAGGCCATTTCCAAAAATTTGTATTAGTAAAAGTTTTGGACAATGAGGGCTAGGATGTGTGAAAAAAATTTCTAAAACAAGATGGATGCTTATATTTTGCATATAGCTATTTATTTGAGGGTTATGTTCCCACACATCATAATCAAGAATATTTTTCAATTTTTTGCTAGGGAAATCCAATATTGGGAGTTCACTTTTATCTTTACTCGGATGATGTTGTGGAGGTGAATTGTCCTGAAAACGTTGCTTCTCCACCTGGAGAGAAAAAGGCTCTTTGCCACACAATATCTGACGCTGATGGAACATTCACATTCAAGTCAATACCTTGTGGTATTTTCCTTTTCTATTTAAAATGTTGCTATTTTACATGTCTCACATCCTGCCATTCTTTGTTTTATGCCTCATATCCTTTCCCTGTGGCTTTTATGTTTCTAGCCATTTCAATATGGATTTCTTCACTAGCTGCTGGCTTACATGACAAGATAATTCTTGCAGGAACTTATGAGCTTAAACCTTTTTACAAGGGTGAAAATACAGTATTTGATGTTTCACCTCCTATTTTATCAGTTTCAGTCACGCATCAGCATGTAACCATTCCTCAAAAGTTTCAGGTAAGATTTTCTTGAACTGAAGTAAAAAGATAAATGCGATCCCTGGACACCTTCATACTAGTATTTTCTTGTGTTAGATTTTTTTGGTCAAGATCATGTATATACATTGCTAAGCTTCTCTCCTTTTTTTTTTATAAGTAATCATAATACTCTTACCTCTGATTATTGCGTTGAGCTCCTCTCCTGGTGTTTATCCAAAGTCATATTTTAAATTTTTATGGCAAAGCATTATATTGTGTTTTATATTTATATATATATATATATATATATCAAAACAGGCACTATAATGTTATTACCTTTTTCCCTTCTCAGTCTGGGTTATCGTCTCTCTCTCTCTCTCTCTCTCTCTCTCTCTCTCGCGCACTTTGATTCAGTTTTGTTTCCCCTTTACCTGTCGCATGGTATTTGTAGAAACATAGTCATTTGCAGTTTCCTAATATAAACGATTGTAAAGAGTGCTGATTTTAAGACTGCTTCATTCGTCGTAGAAGAGTTTCCTAATGTTTTACTTTTTGCTTCTCATGACATTTTTCATCAACACCCATCCCCTCTCATTGCACCATTTATTTAGGTGACTGGATTTTCTGTTGGTGGTCGTGTTCTTGATGGAAATGACATGGGAATAGAGGGTGTCAAGATCATAGTTGATGGTCAGGAAAGGTCGATAACTGACAAGCAAGGATATTATAAACTTGATCAGGTCTCCTCTCTGTTCCACTACGTCTTCTGCGCCCTCCCCAATGTTGATTTAAGCTGCTATGTTGAAATAAGCGAACTGACAGATTGAGTGAAAATTAATATTACTCATATTGCACCTGACCTTTTCTTGCGGTGCTCATGATAGGTGACATCCAATCGCTACACTATAGAAGCTATGAAAGAGCATTACAAGTTTGACATGTTGAAGGATTATTTGGTATGTCATCTAAATAATTTTACATCCTCATTCTGTTTGATTATGTTCGACTCCTTTTTATTGTTGGAGCATCATAGAGTAGACTGGGAGCAGCTTATACTTAAGATTCTTATAGGCTGAGTTTGCATTGCTAATCTCTTTTTTTCCGCTAACAATGTCAATTGTTCAGGTGCTGCCCAATATGGCCTCAATAGCAGACATTAAAGCAATTGCCTATGATGTCTGCGGCATAGTTCAAACTGTTACAGTTGGTCAGAAAGCCAAGGTGATTTTGTTTTCTGTTGTTTCTGATTTCCCAAGATTTCATTTTCTCTATATTTAGGATTTGGGATATTAAAGCTTCTATGTTAGTAGGTGGCTTTGACTCATGGTCCTGAAAATGTCAAGCCTCAAAGGAAACTGACAGATGAAAGTGGAAACTTCTGCTTTGAGGTATGCAAAGCAATAGAATCAAACTGCCCTTTGCAATACTAGCATTATACTTGTGAACTTCGTTTTACGTACTGCTCAGTAATGCAACGGATCAACCTCATCATGTATACTGCTCATTAATGCAACCGACTGAAGGTCATAGGATCTTTTAGATGTAGCTGAAATCGGTATATGAGCTGATAAGTAATAACTGTATTAGCAGCTTCCTTCCGCTGCCCTACCTTTGAAGATTTGAGTTGGAATTGGCATGATAACGAGCAATTATATAATGAAGGAAAATGATAAGTAACTGAATTAGGCCTTTTGCTAATATAAGTTGATGATATTAAAGATAATGAAGGGAGGAAAAGGGTTCTGAATTGATCCCCACCATATTTTCTTTCTGCATTCTGTCAGTAGGAATTAAAAGGGCATGCAGTTTTATCTTGCTTAAAATTTAAATCATAGGAAGATCAAATCATGTACCATAATCAGTTGTTTAGGGAAGAACTTCAAAAGTTCCATTTGAGAAGTATAATGAGTCGTCTAGGGAAGAACTTCAAAAGTTCCGTTTGAGAAGTTAGTGTTGTTCATGAGAAATGCTGCATGTACTGCTCTGAACAGCGTATTTGTCAAACCAGCCATTTCCATGTGTGAAGGATTAGATAAAGCGGTGCACAACACACGAACACAGGAGGGAGGGACGGAGGGAGAGTTGTCAACCTTGTTATTAGTATTTTATTGCGGTGGTAGAAGACTTTTCAACCTTCTCTAAGTTTGGTAATAAGCATGATATGGGATGTGTCACAACTACAAACAGTTGGCAAGTTTATTATGCCACTGTAAAAGGCCTGGGAGTAAGAGCAATTCCAGCTCCGTGCAAGTGATTTGCAGCTGGTCTACAGGATCACCACTCTTCCATTTGACAACTATTTTAATAATAAATGGTTAATGTCTTCGTGACATCTCTTGAATTTTCTATGATACTTCTGTACAAGTATAACATTTCTTTACCCATGGATAAGAAACATCCACTAGTTTGGCATGCCTGTTGTCATGGCAGTAGTGGTCTACAACCTATCATCTGAGATGCATGCTTTCCAATATATTTGCATCTTTCATTAATGTAAATTGTTTATACTGCTCTTATGTTTTCTTTTGAGTATGGCACAATTCATGTGGTAAAAAGTTTGGGCAGAGTTTTGCTAAATTATGCATATGTATTTATCTTTTCCCGCAAGATCCTTACCATTGCAAGCTTGCTTTTCTGAACCTATATGAATTATTCCTTTTTTCCTCTGTTTTAATGTAGGTTCCATCAGGTGAATATCGGTTGTCTGCTTTATCAGCAACTTCGGAGAGCGCTCCTGGACTTCTGTTTTTACCTTCCCACATTGATGTTGCAGTTAAAAGTCCATTACTGAATATTGAATTCTCTCAGGTAATGGTATCCTATGTAGTTGTTCTAATTCCTCCAATATATGTGATCATTCTGTTGTTTTTCCCCTTCAGCAAGATTTTTAAGGCTTTTTGTATTGATCTTCTATTTGTGCACTCCAATGGAATGAGATTGATTTACTGGATCATAACAAGAAAAACTTCGTAAAATTGCATTAGATATCTTAGTAAATTATAACCATCCAACCTGTCAAGAGAGCAATTATAGGATATCGTAAAATATCTTTATTTTAAATTTGCTAGTAGCTGATTGTGGAAGGGAACTTGAGCGACCAAATTTTCTGTTGTAAAAGGGGCATATCTAGCATGAATAGCAAACATCGACATTGGAGAAAGTAACATAAAGAAGAGCATCAAAGTCATTCCCCTCTTTGATGTTAGCTAGTATGAAATGGGAGGATGAAGATGAATCTTGATAAGTGAAAATTTTTTTATTTTACTCAATTACATAAATAACCTTATTTTTGCTTTGCGTTATCATCATACTGGATACAGGACAATTTCCTGGCTTAATAACAACATACAGACATCTGTTGTGATTCTTGTTTTGTAATTATAATTCTTTATATTCTCGTGTGCCAGTCCATTTCACTTGTAGCTGCTCGTGTTCACTCAAACAATTTGATCACCACATGATGTGGTCCAGTGAGAGCAAGATTCAAATATTCAGTCAAAAAGTTCTCTGCAGATTTTCTGATCGACCTTTTCATTGTCTTCACCTTGGATGATGCCCAAAATGTTCACTTTATCATTAATCATGGTGTGGATTCAGCTGTTATTTCATGCCACTTATGTGTGTGTTATGTGTGACCTGTCTTGTAACGCAATTTTTCCCTTCAAATGAAGGCTCTGGTCAACCTGTTTGGTCATGTGGATTGCAAGGAGAAATGTGGCCCATCTGTTTCAGTTACTCTCATAAGATTGAGCGGTAAATATGGTGGAGAGCGGAAGACAGTGGAGTTGAGCAATGATAGCAGTGAATTCATCTTTTCGAATGTCTTGCCTGGGAAATACAAGCTTGAGGTAATGTTTTAAACACTCAAGTATATAATATGGTCAGCACTCCAGTAAGCATGGGCAGGTTATTTTGGTGCAATCTAAGGTGTAGCATAGTTCCCGGACATCCTAAATGATTTCTATCTTTGAGTCACATAGATCTGATCTTTCTTATTGTTTTAGGTCAAGCACAATCCTGAGAAGATTTACTCTGGGGAAGATAATTGGTGTTGGGAGCAGAGTTCAACTGATCTTGATGTTGGTGCTGAGGATGTCAAGGGGCTAATATTTGTTCAGAAAGGTTATTGGATTAATCTCATCTCCACTCATGATGTGGATGCTTCTCTGACTCAACCCGATGGCCAATTGGTTAATTTGCAAATAAAGGTTGCTTACTATGAACTGAAGTCATCCATATCATTATGTTTAACTGCAGAAACCCCTTTCTGTGATGCTTATATTCTCCTCCATGAAACTGCAGAAAGGTTCCCAGCATATATGCATAGAATCTCCTGGTATCCATGAATTACGATTTGTGGACTCATGCATTTTCTTTGGAGGCTCATCTCTGAAGATTGATGCGTCAAATCCTTCGGTGCGTATCATTTTTGTCTGCTTTTCTATTCACCTTTGTGCTAGCTGTATTTATTTTTTAATTCCTTCGGAAAAATTCACTTTGTCACTCTTTTTTTTAACATTTTTGCAGCCTATCTATTTGAAAGGAGAGAAATATCTTCTTAAAGGACAAATTATTGTAGACTCAAGTGCAGTTCAATTACCAAAAGAATTCATTGTTGACATAATAAACAATGATATCGGTGCTATTGATAGTACTGCAGCAACTCTTTTGGCCACTGGAGATGGAGACACAACTGCTGCTACATATGAATACTCCTTGTGGGCAAAAGTTGGAGATAAAATAACCTTTGTCCCTCGAGACTCCAGGTCCATATACTTAATGTTTCATCTTTTGGAAAGTGCATTTGCTGCTTTCTTTTGTCGGATAGCATAATGTTAATTTTTTTTCTCTACTCTATTTCTTCCTGTGACATATTCTTTCTATGACATTATTACCTGCTGTAATTCAACAATTTTTTACCTTAATTTTCATGATCTTCCATCTGCAATGCCATTCATGTCCCACGACATTTGTTGGATGAGTTTTTTAAAATATCCTACTCATTTTTGTAATTTTATTCATAGAATGCATTTCTTGGGACTGATAGGTTCTCGTATTAACAATTGACAATGGAATTTTGTGGCTTATTTTGCTTTAAACAACTGATGATGATTTGCATGTGCTTTGATTGTTAATGCTGTCTGGTAGAATCCTGTTAAGTTGGATGGTTTATGTAGTTATTGCATTATATTGAGTCACGTAGCGAACAGGTTCTTGATTGAGGCTGTTTCTTGGGGTCAAATTTATTTGCCGTAGCCTCTTACTGGCTTCAGCTGTAATCTATTTTCTCCTAATTTTGTAGCGGGTTTTGATATCATATTATTCCAAACCACGATTCAAGCAGTCTAGCCTAACCACTGCTCGTATCAAGTCCATCTGTTTCTGCTGAGTTGTCTTGTATTTTATTGCAGAGATGATGGGGAAAAGAAGGTTTTGTTCTATCCTAGACAACAACAGGCAAGATTTATCTGCTTTTCTCTCTAACTTTGTCGGAAAAGTTTAACCATTGAGTAACCTTAATTCATCAGCAGGTTCTTGTTAAAAATGGTGGCTGTCAATCTAAAATTGCTCCATTTACCGGTCGGAATGGGTTATACATTGAAGGATCAGTCTCGCCTCCTCTTTCTGGTGTTGACATGAGGGTTACAGCTGCAGGAGATAGTGAGAATGCGTTAGTTAGGAAGGGTGAATTAGCCCTTGTGACTGCCACGAGGGATGATGGTTCCTTTGTAGCAGGGCCTCTCTACGACGATATAACCTACAAAGTCGAGGCTTCTAAGGTTTGGATGAGCACTTAACTCTTCTTTCTTTGTGTCTTAGTCGTTGAATTTCAATAGTATATCACGATGTGATTTTGATCCTCTTTGGTCAGCTTGGCATTTATCATTTCTATCTGCTTCAACATTCCATGAAAAAATTGTAAATTAGAGAGCTGGAAAAGGGTTCGTTCAACCATTGCAGCATTAGTGAGATTTAATACATGTTTATCAATTAGATTTCTTCCGTAGAGTCAGGATTACAGTTGGGGATCACTACATGCTTATGGATATGTTCGGTTTTATGTCGGGCTCATGAAACTCTTTTCACTTGTTCGGACCCTGCTTTTTTATGTGCTCGTTTTGGAACCTCTTGTGTCTATTGATGACTCTACCACATTGTTACTGAAAATAACATATAGAAAATTTGTGTACTAATAATTGTATTTCCTGATATTTCACTTACTCTTGCAGCCTGGATATTATCTTAAGCAAGTGGGACCTCATTCATTCTCTTGTCAGAAGCTTGGTCAGATATCTGTTTATGTATATTCCAAGGATGATGCTACAGAACCCATTCCATCTGTGCTGCTTTCATTGAGCGGAGATGATGGCTATAGGAACAATTCTGTCTCTACCACTGGCGGGACATTCCTCTTTGATAACTTATTCCCTGGTAGTTTCTATCTGCGTCCTCTGCTTAAGGTATTGCAATGAGAAAGCCTCCATATTTTGTTAAAATAGTGCACTTTCTAGATAGTTAATTGTGAAACCATTTTTACCTGACACTGATCATTTCACTCTATTTAGGAGTGAAGTAGGATCTTTTGCACTTTCTTTAACTCTATTGTAGACATACGATAAACACGTGCCACTCGTCACTCATAGTTGAGATAACCGTCTCTTGCAGGAGTATGCATTCTCGCCTGCAGCACAGGCAGTAGAACTTGGTTCTGGAGAATCCAGAGAAATCGTGTTCCAGGCAACCCGTGTTGCATACAGGTTTGCCCTGTGAACTACTCTTTGAGAAGGGTTTAATGATTGACAGGTGGGAAAAGGCAGTTATGATATAGCGGCATGTACATAATTCTAATATCCAGCAAAAAGAAAGTACATAATTCTAATATTGCTCAGATTTTCTGCCAACTTTCCTCAGATTATGGTTTTTGTTGATGAGTTGAAATTGGGTGGAAATAGATAGAACGCCCTTAACTTCAGAAGTGAAATGGCAACAAGCCTTTTGACTCCTTGTTACTAGAGAGTGAAGAGTTGAATCTTTGAAGCAACTTAAGCAACCAAAGCATTAATTGTTTGTAGTGTGTGTCCGGACTGACTTGGATTGACTATTTCTTTTGAGACAGTGCCACTGGTATTGTCACCTTTTTGTCGGGTCAACCGAAAGAAGGTGTTGTGGTGGAAGCCCGTTCGGAGTCAAAGGGCTACTATGAGGAGACGCTCACGGACTCCTCCGGCAGCTTTCGACTGAGAGGACTTCTTCCCAGCACCACTTATGCTATCAGAGTAGTGAGCAAGGATGGCCTGGAAAGCAGCAAGATCGAACGAGCCTCTCCAGAATCTGTTACTGTCACGGTAATACAAGCAACGCTGCTTGGTGTTCCACCTGCCTTTCTTGTTCCCTCTTTCCATCCCTTTTCTTCTTCTCACTCCTCCCATCAAATATAATTATAAGTGCTTACTCTTTCGAAGTTTAATCGAGAGAAGTTCTGCTAAATTTCGAGAACTCCAGTAGTATCAGCAGCAATCGAATTGAGTTGCATCCTATTTTGTGTCTGATCTGCTTGTCGCTTGATCTTTATAGGTTGGTACAGAGGACATCAAAGACCTGGCTTTTGTGGTCTTTGAGCAGCCTGAGAGGACCATCTTGAGTTCTCACGTCGAAGGACATAAGTTGGGGGAACTGCATTCAAGTCTTCTGGTCGAGATTAAGTCGGCTGCTGAACCATTCAAGGTCATATCTGTCTTCCCGCTCCCTCTCTCGAACTTCTTCCAGGTAAAGGATTTGCCCAAGGGCAAATACCTCCTTCAGCTGCAACCTGAGTCCCACTCTACCGCACACATATTTGAGTCTGAGATTATCGAGGTCGACTTGGAGACAAACCCCCAGATCCACGTAGGTCCCCTCAGATACAAGATTGAAGATCGTCACCACAAGCAGGATTTGACACCTGCACCCGTGCTTCCTCTCGTCGTCGGAGTCTCTGTGATCGTCTTGTTCATCAGCATGCCAAGGTAACCCGAACGAAAAAAGCTCACACCTTTCTCCCTAATATTCGTATTTCTTCGTCACCCTCTTTCCTCTAATTTGTGAAGGCTGAAGGACGTCTACCAGAGCTCGCTCGCAACGTCAGCAGCAGGCTTCGGTGCAGTTCAGAGGAAGGAAATCAGAAAGCCAGTCGTTAGGAAGAAGACCTACTAGGCATCCCTCGTCCGACTTATTTGGTGTAATGTAGGTGCTCTTAAGGGCAAAATTTTCAAGAGAAAACCAAATGACAACTCGGCCATTGTGGAGTGTTTTCTCCCTAACTCGACCGTTGGGACATTGTTCTAGTTGATATTGATTAGGACTTGTAAGAACACGGTACAGGTGACAGTTTCCTAGTAGGTCTCTAGGTACTCAATTTTGTTCATAACCTGGGAAGTCTTCTGGAGAATCTACGACCATGATACCGTTTGGAATTTGTACTCGGCTTTGAGAGTTCTCTCACGTTCTTCACGAAAGAATACGGGATGAGTCTTGTTCATTAAAAAAAAAAACCTATTTAATAGATTGAAGTCTGATCGCTCGATTGAGTTGATTAACTGGCAAGCTTCTCCAATTGAGATTACCGTCTTTATCAATCGTATGCGTTCCGGAGCAGCAAGTAGTGGAAAAGCAGTCAAATCATTATTTTTATTAAGAAGCCACAAACATACAAGCTCGTTGCAGCAAAGAATTTACGAGGAAAGAACTTAGAAGGTATCAATAGATCTTTAATTTCCATCTAGCAATGAATTAACCCACGCTTCGATCTCTGCTTCTGTCATGCTCGAACCGGCTGCGTGTGGTGACAGATCAGTCCCCGTACCACCTTCAATGTTGTCCGAGGAGCTTCCCGTCTCATCGGGCATGTCGTGGAGGAGCTGTTCCCCCATCTCCAGCAGCAGGGCATAATCACTTTCTGCGATGGGATTTGGGGCTGCCTGAAGGCCGTCAACCCGATGACCGATACGACAGGGACCCATGAGTGCCCCACCTGAGCTCGCTACAGTTGAAGAGCCCTTCAAGCGAAGTTCCACAGTCTGCTGAAGCGACTCGTAGTCTCTGATCAGCGACTCAAGATCGTCTACGGTCCTGCAACCACCCACCGCACTCTCGATCCAGTTGACAACATCCAAGAACTCAGGCCCCATCCCCGACTCTGTCGAGAACTCGTCGATCACATCATCCCCGTACAAGTAGGGCTTCCCCGCCGGAGAGAACATGACGATCCCGACCCGAGCCCTGCAGAGGGTGCCGATCTCTTTCGCCTTGTTGAACAGTCCCTTTCTCCGCTTCGAGAATGCAACAAGCTTCGCAGGTTTGCTCTCGATTTCTTTGATCTCCGTCCGTCTCCGTTTGAGCGACATCCTCCTGAAAATTGGCGGACAAGACAGGGTGAGAACGAGACAGATATATTGACAGAGAGGAGAGGAGACAGCTCAACCTCCCGCTCTAGGCGCCCTTTTTTCTAAAAAAAAGAAAATATAAATATAAATATGCAATCTTGATTCTTGAAGCCGTTAAGCAGTTAAGGTCGGTGATGGTACGTAGAGACCGGGACCGGACCGGTTTTCTCCGTCCGCCCGTTTCACATATTCATGCTAAATAAGAAATTATATAATCTTGCCTAAATTTAATAAAACAAGTTAGTTATTATTTAATTTATTAAGTAAAATGTTATGAATTATGTAAGAGTTAATTTTTAAATATATAATATAATATAAATATATATGGTATATCAAGATAGGACGGATCGAAAAACAAATCCGGTCCAACATAATCCGTGAACAGATGTGGTTAGCACACGCTCAACATGGCATTAATATTGATATTGCTTCTTCCTGCATTCTATGCTATAAAAAAGGGCTTTTTTTTTTCCAATTATATATCACATAATATCCGAAAGTCCATAAGACACTGACTAGTTCAACAAGCTCATATCGTGTTTTATTTTTTTGGTGAGTATAAAGGAAGGTAGCAGCAGTAGCGACCTAGTCACCCCTCACTACGTAATGTTCGTGCTTTCGTATTCAACCGCGAACATATCAAATGAACTAAACAACCAATATAATTAATGTCGTGTTTTTAAACAACTGGTTTGTAATGTCCCAACTTGTATATTCATGGTTTTTGAAAATGGGCATGCGAAACCAAAGTGTATTGGTTGAGGTGGTAGAACTTCTTTTCCCATTAAATAATTTATGGGATTCGAGTCTTGTAAATAGGGATAGTTCACATTGGGAGAGTTTTATCTTCTGGCAGCCCACCCGACTCAAACCAGATTAGTAATGACCAATTAAACTTCTAGATATCTGTGATACAGAAAAGAATAGAAAAATGTAATGCAGAAGAACTCGTATATCTATCAGAAGAAATGTATTCCAAACTTCTTAAAAATAGTTAGATATTATTGGTTAGTGCTACCACATAAGCACTAATATTATGCAGCATAAGTAGAGTTTATTATGTCATCACTTGTTTGTAATGTCCCAACTTGTAAATTCACGATTTCTAAAAATGGGCATGCAAAACCAAAGTTGATTGATTGAGGTGGTAAGACGTCTCTTCTCATTAAATAATCCATGAGATTCGAGTCTTGTAAATGGGGTAAGTTCGCATTGGAAGAGTTTTATCTCTTGGTAGCCCACCCGACTCCAACCAGATTAGTCACGACCCATTAAATTTCTAGATATCAGTGGTATAGAAAAGAATAGAAAAATGTAATGCAGAAGAACTCGTGTATCTATCATAAGGAAAATGTATTCCAAACTTCTTGAAAATGGTTGGATATTCTTGGTTAGTGTCGCCACATAAACACTAATATTACACGGCATAAGTAGAGTTTATTATGTCATCATATCACAGTAAACTTTACAATAGCCCAAAGATCACCTCAGTAGTATTATAAAACATAACAGGACAATATCTAATCACGGGTCGGTTCACGTGATTTAAGACAGTTTCTTCTTAAATAAGTCTTGGATTAAATTTTATGAACGGAAAGAATTATCGATTAAGAGAGTTTTACCGTTATTGACCCAACTCAAATTTAGATAACCTAATGTCAATAAGTTTTTAAATACTATTTATCAGCCCAATTGGGATGGGCCTGGGCCGGCCCAAGAAGTCCAGCAGTGGGCCTTCTGGGTTGGGACGAAAGAGAGCACATGGGAGGAAAAAGTCGAATCATATATATATATATATATATATATATATATATATATATATCCTGATAAAAAGGGGGTGATAATTATGTCGCTTAAGCAGAGGTGCCGGGTTCGAGCCCCTGTGAACGCAGCAGACCTTCTTGGGAGGGGTCCCCGGGAAACCGCCCGACAGTACCCCGAATCCGGATTAGTCGGCCAGCCTTCGGGTACCGGACACCGGGTGGGAAACAAAAAAAAAAAAAAAAAAAAAAAAAATTATGTCGATGAAAAAGGTGGAAAAAAAGCACTGAATAATTATTTGTATGTATATATGTACGTATACACCGCCCAGCTAAAATAGAAAACAAAAGATTACCAAAAAAAAAAAAAGGGAAAACAGATGGAGAAATGGAGTTGGCGATTGGCATGGTGTCTATGGGAATCCGTTCGATTCCAACTAATCCAGATTCAAGTTGGATTGATCGAATAATGGATGATAAAACTGTTCCGATTATGTACTTTCTCTGCTATCAAGACTAGAGCCGAACTTCGTGCGCTCGTTTTCCTTTCAGAAGAAGTGGAGCTCATTTTCTCATTTACATGAACATCTTACAAATCCATAAATTCAAAGAAGTTCACGTACAAGTATGTATATGTAAAGTTTCACCGAAAGAGAAGCAAATTAACGATTTCGTAAATCACTCACGAATCTTTAGATGTTAATTTTTTTTTATCTGCCGCTTTAGTTCACGTGCTCTTTTATTTCTTTTTTTTTTTCCTCTCTCATTTCCTTTTAGCTTACGAATCTCATTTATAATAACCGGTATAAATAAGATAGAATGATTATGCTTCAAGAAGGCACGATGGGTGAGAAATGAGCGCATGCATGTGTACAGGTCACAATGCACATGAACATTCGGACCCAGTTGTCTCATCAGTCACATTCGAACTCTGCCTTTATTTGCCACGTGGTGCACACCCATCTGCCCCATCTGTCCTTCAAAGAACCTGGCACAAATTAGTACAAAATTGATGGAAAAAAAAAAAGAGGAAGAAAAATTAAATTAGGAAATTTTTTTTTTGACCAGAAGGGGGAGGGGAGATTTTGGAAAATGCTAATTAGCTAGATAAGATAGATGAATTAAAGAGAGGTAGGGGACAATTGAGTCATTTTAAACCCTAATTAGGATTCATCGATATGAATAAGTTGAGGTGATTCAATACTTTTTCTTCACGAGGATGTAATTTTAGTGCAGTGACACAATATTCCACCTCATAATGTAGAGGTCACAAATTCGATCATCACTGTGGAAATTACGAGTCGCTTTATTTTTCTTTATTTCCTGTCACTGTAATAAACTCATGTGCCTCCCATTATCAAGGAAAAGTTCACCTTTTACATACAATGGATAAAATGGGAAGCTCGAGGAGAAAGCCTTTTATACCACGGTATCACTTCATGACAGTGCTTAAGTAGTTACACCGACCAATCAAAATTAATTATTCGTATGATTTTTTTATAAAACCCAAAAAACAAAAAAAAAAAAAACAACCCTAACGATAACTTATTTTGATCTATCGATATCACCATGTAAGCACTGTCATGCGGTGATACTAAGACATAAAAGACCATCTCCAAATGTGCGAGATGAAAATTACTTCATCCTCCCTTATAGTAATGAATAAATGCAAGTGCTATATTGAGCATAGAGTTTTCTTTCTTTCTTTCTTTTTTAATAGAAATTGTAGATGGTATTTGGCATATACGAATAGGACTCTATAGCAAGTACGCAATAATGCACCGCAAACCCTAGAAAGTGAATCCTATGAAGGGCGTTTTTTCGTAGGTAGGGATTTATATCCCTCGATCCTGTCAGGTTCACATACTTATCCGATACACACGGTTGCGGGCTATTACATGTGTCCAGAAAAGGAGGTCACACAACCACCGCTAATCGGATTCAGAAGGCGCTCGGATATCTCAGTTGTCAAAAAAATAATGCACCGCAAGCCATAGAAAGAGACCGTTGACAATAATGAATAAGTGACCATTGCTTATATAATACATACACACATACATACACACAAACGAATATATTGATCAGTTGATGATCGCATGTGCCCTAGCCGTCACACATCCGCACAAAATGTCTTGTCGCTTTTTCCCACTTCGATGTGTCGCTCTCTTTTTGAGCTGATGAGAATGTGCCCATTAACAGTACGTATATATACACACACATATACATACACACACGAACAAAAGTGACATGACATGACATGATCATACAAACCTAAAATGTACACACAACTATACAATATGAGTTTAGTGCAATGACATTCAAGATTGACATGTGAAACCGGTAAATCAGATAGGGTTCGATTCTCACCCGTGTGACTTTAGCTGCTTCTTTGTTTTCCCCTCCTTTTAATTCAATCCGCGCCATAGACCTCGCCCTGATAGTTGTCAAGAGTTATAATCTCGTATTTGAATCTCCATAAGAAAATCCTATAAATATATATATATTTATTTAAAAAAAGTGTGGGAAAGTATCACTTGTTATATTAAGCTTTTGAATTAAACAAGGACATAATAATTTCTAATTTTCTAATTTCATAAACCCAGTGAAAATTTATAATCTCATGTTAAGAAAACAAAAAAGACAATATGCTCTTAAGTATTTTGTTTATATACATGTGTGTGTATATATATATATATATTGTTAATATGGGGCTAATCCCACACAAAGAAAATAAGAAGAAATTTGGGGATGTGAGTAATTAAAATATCACTACCAATCTCTATTATACGAGAATGTTTTATATGTAATGAGTATGTTTTGTGATAATATTTATGAGGTATTATAAATTAATAAATTTTAGTTAACTGTACTTTTTTTTTATTTTTAGGATTTTATTTTAAAATATTATATATATACTATTATATGCAAACCTGTGGAAAGTTTAGTGTGTTTGTCGTTTTTCTATGTCTGCCCTTAATATAATTTACATATTAAAATTTGTGACGTATATCCAATTTCCAGATTAAGGACAAAACAGTAATTTTGTTCATTTTCTATCACCTCATATTTACGATCCTAACCACAAAGATATTTAATTAACTTATCAGATTCTCATATCTTATTCAATATCTATAATTTTAGTTGCAAAAATTTCGTCAAGTTTTTTGAACTAATAATTTGAAAATTTGAAAATTAAAAAAGTAAAATTGACGTAGTATACTGATAAAAATTGAGAATATTTTACTTACCACTATAAGTTAACGAATTTTAAAAGAATTAAATTATAATAAGCTATAAACAAATGATAAAATTATACGAATTTATCACATTTATTTATTTTTACTTTTTTTTTGTACGTGGCACGGTTCCAGTGTCTAGTGTGTGTCTATATAAATATATATGTATATATATGTAAGCAAGTTCTGTATGCTCTTGGCATGTGCTGTGCGGGTGGGGCATGGACTACGATAGGGAATAAAAGGCCATTCCTGTTGGCTTCTCTCTACAGATCCACAATCCCTTCGTCGAGACTTTGCCACGGTCACTTCCCCATTGCCATACACTCCACGCCCCCATCAATCTTGCCCACAACAAATTATTCATGGCTCTATTCGTTGACCTAACTTCGGTCTAGACCACCTGATATAATAATATTCAAGAATTCCAATACACCCCAGTTAATTTAAAATCGAGCCCGGTCGGTCCACTAAGGATGTGAAATTCTCCCGACATGAATTTTCTGTATTCATGGGACTTGAATCTAAGATCTTACAAGGAATTATTCTCACTTCGGTGTTGACCGTGTTTAATATTCAGATAGTCCAATGAATTCTAACTAATCTTGTATCGAGCTCGGTTGATCTGTTAAAAGGATAAGACTCTTCCAGTATGAATCCTTCTCCATTAACAGTATTCGAACTTGAGACTTTATTTAAAGAGAGCAGATACGGAACCATCTCAACCAACTCATATTTAGTTATTCGTTCATATATTATTTCATGATTAATTAGAATGTAACGAGCGTACGCAACGAAAAATTCTTAGGTAATCCTTACCCACCACGGGATGCGAGGACCAATGACGAACAAGTAAATTTACATTAATTACCCGAATAATTACAGTAATTATTGCTAATCAAAGTAACACGATTGGTTCTTCCCCAATTATACCATATACTAGTCTCTTAATGAAGCATTAATTTCATCTACAGATCACGAAGCGATCGATAAACAATTGAGCATCTACACGAAAGCGACGGTATCGCACGTTACACCACCTACTGTTCTAGAGTTGGAAGACGATTTTATTTTCACCTAATTATTAATCAAGAACGAGGATTTTCTATATAAGAATTTTAATTGTTCTTTAAATATGAATATGCCGCAGTGTTATTTAGAGTTTTCCACTCGATAGACTTAACGAGAATTTTAACATAATACCAGAGTAAGTTTCACGCATTGATATGTCTCGTAGCGCATCACGCCATAGTCGAGACCTGCGACATTGCACCTCGTGCTGGTGTCTGTCGGAAATAGTAATGCGGTGAAAACTGAAATTTTTGAAATAATAACATTAATTTACTAGGTACTGGTAAATTTTTCTTCTGATCGGACATTAACTGTCATCGGATCGGACATTTTTCTTCTGTTCGATTTACTAGGTACTGGCCAGAAATTTTTCTTTTTGTGCTCGAGACTTTAACGTTTGGATAAGATGTATTGTGAGCATACATGTTATCCTACAATGATACCATAACCTCCGACTTATTAGAAATCGGGCTCACATCCACCTAAAAAGTGTAAACTTTTCAGTAGTGTTACCTGACTCACCTCACTTCTTTTATGTTTTAGAATTCAATTTGTTAATTGTTCGATATAAGATTTATTTCTCCATGTTTAGGTTCCACAACCTAGATTATGTCTTAATTTAGAAGCTAGACGATACATTCACAGGATCAGGTCGACGTTTCTCAGCCAAGTACGATTCAAATTGTTTGCATTACGAATACAAGAATACGAGAAACAGTAAGTACAGTATCCGAAAATTAAGGCATTCGAAATGCTGCAGATCAACTAGAGATCAGGATTCTATCGACTCGACCGATCCTCGATTGAAACAATGTCGCCCATACAATACCCATTATGTAAAATATGCATGCATGGTTGTCCCTGAAAATTAAATTAATCGCAGATTCGGTACATCCGATCTTATTGCATGTCAGGGACATGATTCTTCTTGAGTGAGAAACGCTAGGGTTCATGAACTTGTCAGAAGAAACATACCTTATCCAGACTTTCTAGCTCCTCAGACATAAATAAAACATGCATGCATCCTTGACAGATAATAATTTTAGTTCTTTAATTAGACTTTGATTTATTATTTAAACGGGTTCCCCAGTGGGAAGCAAGAAAAGGGCTAATAGATCACTTGTGAGCCCTAAACACATAGCTAATGCAGGCAAAAACTAAGCTTGCCCGTGATGATCGAGCTGGAATTTTAGCCTATAAATCACCCGCATGACCTGATTGATCTGGTTTAACGTCTCGTCCTCTTAAAATAAGGTTTTTGGATTTGAGTGTTAGAGTGAAGAAAATTCATGCTTGGAAGAGTTTCACCTCATGAATTGACTAACTTGGCATGGATCTAGATTAATCGGGATTTGCTTGATTTCTAGATATAAGGTGGCACGGACCGAAAAAAATTAAAACTCCCTTATCATATGCATTTAATTGAGGTGATTTGACGTTTCATCCCCTTAAAGCATTGTCTCAAATTCGAACATTGGAATAGAGAAAGCTCATATTTGGAAGAGTTTCACTCCGTAAATTGGCTAACTTGACATCGATCCAGATTAATAAGAATTTATTTGACTTTTAGATATAAGATGGTACAGATCGAATAGATTAATACTGTCTTATCATATGCATTGAATGCGAGTGTATTCTTTGGTTTTTTTTTTTTTTTTTGGTTGGGTGGTGGGAGGGGAATAATACAGAGTGTGTTTGATGAGGGGAAGGAATTAAGAGGAGAATCATGTGGCAACATGTGCAATTGTGCATTGAGTTGGAGAACATGCCTAAAGCCAGCAAGCTCATGCTAAGGGGGAGAAACTTGTGTTTGACACTTGGCCTCTTCTCATTGAGTTTGTCCCATTCCCATGGAGACCCCCCCTTGTTCAATTGGCATTCTTTATTTCCGAATACTTGACTAATCTAAGTTCAAACCAGGTCGATCTACCAGGTGATAAAACCCTTCCGAAATAATTTCTTGTGTTCATAGGATTCAAATACGAGATCTCACTTATGAGGAAGAGATGTCTTACCATTTCAGTCGATCCGTATGTGTGATTTTTCATTAATTTAATTAGATGGAAGGTGTGATTGTTGTCCTTATGAATAAGTTTGTATTGTCCTCAATGTGGGCACAGATGTCTCCCAAGGTATTCTCTTATATATAATAGGGCTCCCTCAACTCTCCATTTCCATGTCCTCACAGGTCTTCTCCTTCTCATCAACCCCAGTTCTTCGACTCAGTCTAACTCGAAATCCAGCCTCTGCCATCATCCTCAGTGTCGCACATCAGGATTATCGGGAAATATCGAGATGGGGGATTCTCCACATTCGTTCCTTGTTCCCGGGATCGATGAATATCAGGATGAAAGCCGAGTCCTTCCAGTCGGGTCTGCTCTGAGGATTAGGAGGAGATCATCTCCACCAGTGATCAACCGGAGGTTGGGTAGGAGGAGGGTCCACAGCAAGAAGAGCGTTCGAAGATCGGGATCGAGAATCGAGAGGAGGGTCCGGATGCTGAAGAAGCTGATCCCAAACAGCGATCGATCGAAGGATTTGGAAGGGCTATTCCGGGACACAGCCGATTACATTTTGTATCTGCAGACGAGGGTTACGGTCATGCAAATGATGATCGACGTGTTCGCGGGTTCTAATTGATGAAATTCAATTTACCATCTTATTTCAAAATATTCTACTATTCTTTTGTAAAATTTCCTTTTTCATTTTTTGTTTTGCTTTTTCTCTTGTTAATCTATGTTGGGGGAGGTGAGCAAAATGAGTTCGAAGGTCAGACATTATGGTATTTGCTGTCTAGGTCTTCTTCATATGTTTTAAGTGTAGAGATTAATTTCGATGTTTCTGGGTTAATTATGTTTCCTGTCAGATAATCTGTTTTCTGATATTCTTCCGTATATTTACTAAACTGTTTAATAATTTATTTTAACGGCTCATAATTAACAATTTAAATTAAAAAAGGATATAGTAGTTTATGATTATTTTTTTACCTATAAACATGTTTGCGCATTTCTGTGCACTTCACTAACTACTATGCTTGTAAGTTAAGCTACCGATTATTTTTCGATGTCACCTTATCATGACAAGCGGTTGACCCAATTCGATTATGAACATTTTCTATGTGCTCATGAAGCATGCAAAATATGTTATCCCACGTTCCTGAATGGTCCGAAATCACCAAAAAGAGAGGCGTGAAATAGGAGTCGCCTCGATCGAGAAAGGAATTCTAAATTTACATTGATATTAACAAAACAACATGAATTTATAAGGGAATGAGAAGAATCGGGGACTAAAAATATAAGGTGAGTTCCAATAATAAGAGCCAAATCTACTATCTCTCAGTATTAACTCGAAAATGATATAACTGCACTAAACTTTATTTTCACCGACCTCATGAGACCAGTCCAGGTGGTGAGGTATTTGCCTGACTCATCAGTAGTAACTACTGAGGTTGGGAGTTCGAATCACCATTCAGTCGTAAAACCTCTAGAGGCCACCACTTGCACAAGCGGGAGCATTGACTTGCCCGGACTCATTGGTTTGTAGGGTATTCATGAGCCCCGTAGAGACTAGTCAGGTCACATACCCTGCATACCCCTCGTCATAAAAAAAAAAGGTTCATTTTCGCCCATCTATAGGGATAGATTTAGAAGGGCCATGGCGGGTGGCCGCCTCTTAAACTCGGTAAAATCCATGATATATTCTGTAGATTTCACTCGATTTTGTTCAGTTTTCGTTAAATTTATCCTATTTCACCCACTGAATGCAACATCTTACTCTTCCATTGAATTCCATCTCACCGGACAAGTTTTCTGGATCAGTCCTTGCCCTTCGTCATTCGATTCAATGGGCTGGGCCTGTCTTAGCCCATTGGGCTTTCTTCTGTGATAACAGAGTCACGTCGACGAGCCCGTACAGGGATTTCAAATATCGATGCTCGAATTGCTATTTAATTTTAAGGGTCATTTTAATGATGCCCCCGTGGATGAAGGAGGCACTTCGCAGCTTTGTCGTTTTACTGTTTGACTCTCCAAGTCCAAGCGTGCTGCCCTCGGAAGACAATTTCTTGGAACTGCACGAGCCCAAATGTTTGACTTTCGATTTCCACTTCAATTTTCTTCCTTTTACTTTAACTTCTTCTTCTTTTTTTTTTTTTTTTCGTTCGTATCACGCGTATCCATAAATTTAATGGAACTAATTATTTCGATTAGAATGGGTTCATTAGGGGTAAAAAATCCTCTTAAAGTGAATTTTCTCAATTCACAGGATTCGAACCCGGGAACTTACTTAAAGAGAAAGACGTTCTGTCATCCCAACCAATTCACTCTGACTCTTTTATTTTACACTCTATTGGTCGGCTCTTCCACGGGCAATTCATTAAAAGAAGAGATTTTATTAGTAACTTCTGGACGGTATTTTCTCGCATCTTATTTTAAAAGTAAAGTTTTAAGTTCAAATTTCGTAAATGAATAAAATTTGCAAATGCGAAACTTATCAGTTTAGTAAGTCGACTGGGAGCAAATCTAAATCGGTCAACTTCGGAGAAGTTCTTGATATCAGTTATGCACAGAGAAAAAGTGAGATTAATTAGCTCGTTATTATATAGCGATGAATTATTATCTCTGAATCCATTAACACGCATAAGTTTATGAGTCCTAATAAGCCCGATTTGCAAGCACATGCGTGAGAACACGCTTTGAGCATCGTACCACGAGCAGGGAAAATCGAACTTACAGTCTCATAAATTACGTACGAACGTACGCGCGTTGTGTTTAAAAGAGCTTTCTTGAAGTCCTAATTCGTGAATTTTATTTTAACCCAAAGTTAACTCCCCAGTCAACCGGGCATCGAATTAAATATTTACTATAGAATTTGACTATTTGTGATATTTATGTATCTGCCGAAGGAGCTGTACGAGTTTTCATTTGAATCTTTTTTGATTAATTAAATAATTAGTCGATTAATTAATTGCAAGGGGGCCATGAACAGGATAATTAATTGAATTAGAGAGGTAGGGTTAGGTGAGATGGGAGAGGCATCTGTCTCCAAATATTTGAAGAGAATGTGACTAGATCATAATAATTAGCATCTACATGAATATATAAACACACACACACATATATATATATATCTTTATTGAGAGCATCTTTTCTATAAATAAGATTTCAGATTTGAGTCTTATAAATGAAAAGGATTCACCTCGTGAGAGTCTTACCTCTTAGTGGGCCGACCTCATTCGAACTGAATTAGTTACAGTTTGTTGAATTTTTGAACAACAGCAGTGCAAGCCAAGAATCGTCTCTTTTATCCAACATCGTCAGTTGGTTAAGACGATTTATTTTTCCGGTGCCATCAATACTCCCACAAATCCATAAATTCATATGAATGTATATACAAGATACATGTGCGAATTGTCTCATCGAGGATTACACGCTTAAGGAGAATCGAACTTCCGACCCCGTGGGACTTCATTACAATTTACAGGTATGCCCTATCTACTTGAGGATAAAGTCTTGTATCTCACGGGTACATTATGTGACAGTGCGTACGTGATTTTACAAACCAATGAAAGCAATCTATTTCTAGGATAGATTTTTTTTTTCTTTTAGGTTTTACTAAAAAAGCCTAAAAATAAGTTAATACTATTGGCTCGTGACATCACGTCAATACGGTCACGTGTTATATCTTGTTACACACAAGACTCTGTTCTACTTGAGATAATCCTTGAGGGTTATATTGACTCTTTACTTAAATAAAATATCATATTTGAGTAATATTTCATCTCGGATCTAAATCAACATGCACGGTGGTGCATATCGAGAAAACGTAAATGTACGTATCAAACAAATTGTCAATTGAGTGTTAAGCAGTATCGATTTGTTAATGAGAAAAACAATACAACACTATTATAACTCTAAAGCAAAAAGATGTCAGATCATTTCAGCTAGCTAATTTTGATTTGAAATTCATTTTTGTCCGAACCCTAATTTTTTTTTTGTTGAATTATCAGGACCAGAACCAAAGAGAAACCAAAGGACCGCGTGTAACTCTTGTGATGATGATCGAACTTTCAACCTCTAGATCGTGACAAAGAGTCTAATACAGTTGCACCGATATTCATTCCTAAAAAAATTATAGAAATTAGAATGGTACAATTCTCGCACAGATTAGGTCGAAAAGATTATCATTTTCAGTTTTTTTTTTCACGGGCATCTAGGATAAGAATATACCATTTTTCTAATCGATTCAGTTCTCTCACCGCCGGTGAGCTTTTATAATTGTCGATTCAAATTTGACAAAGCTCTCAACTTTTTTATTTTTTTTGATCTGTATATCGATGGTATCTAGAAATTCAACGGATTATAACTAATTCAATTTGAATCAGGTAAATCACAGGAGGACAAAGCTCTCTCGAAATATATTTTTTCAATTCATAAAATTCAAATATAAGATCGTATTTAAGGGAGGTTTCGTTCTACCAATTCAATGCACCAAATTAAAGTACACATGCCTAATATAAAAATTAAAATCGATTAGAGGAATAGGATCTACATTAGAAGTGGCGAAGACTCGGAACCCGTAGTCAAAGTTTGTGCTCAGAGCCCCAAAAATATAAACATATTTTTTAAAAAAACACGTTTTTAATTTTACGGAAGATGGTGACTTCTTCACGACAAGACAAGATGCTTTACATCTAACAATTTCGTTTTCGTGCATTCGTGTCTCTTTTTGAGGTACTAAACGTACGCTTGAAGCAATATTTTTCTACCGTATAAGATCCAATATCTAGAAGTTTATTACATCCTGTTTTTTCGATCTGATTTAGTTCTTCTCATAATGGAAAGAAACCCTTTTGATTATGAGTGTTTTTTTATTTACCGAATTCAAATTTCAAACTTTCATTTAGATAAGAGATGTTGAAGTGTTTGAACAAATATGAACCGGTTCACGGGCAGTGTTTAGATTGTTGTTATCGTTATCTTGCACTGAGATAAGGACATAAACATCTGGTGGCCGGTTCGTGTGAGACAAGCAAGCTCTATTGGAATATACTAAAACCAGACAAAGGCCAGTGTCCCTACGTCCAATTTTTTATGGCCACGGATCGTGTTGACTTGATCTTTCGGCTAGAACCAAATTGGAAGAACAAAGAAACTAGGGGGGGGGAAGCAATAGAGAAGCGATAAGAGCTTTACAAGAGTTATTTACCTCGATTCTTCTCGATCTCCTTGCTGTATGGATGATTCTAGCTGTTCGATATGCGAATTTCGAACCAGGAAACACAAAGAAATGATCGTAAATACGTAATATGGCTTGCAAGAGGTTTTTCAAACCCTTAAATATGACACATGAGAATGCATTTTTCTCGCACGAGGCTGAGAATTGAGCGGAGAAATTAAATAGGAATTAAATCTGTGAAATAAAATTAGAGTTAAGAGTTCGTTTGTTCAAAATCCAAACTTTTCTCATATTTTTTGAAACCCTAATGAGAAAATCTTTAAAATACTATTTTACAATTATGTAGAGGAAAAAGAAACAATCGCGTTAATAAAATTATCAATAAATATGTAATTAGATAAGTGATTAACATCCAATCACTTCATTGCAAAATTTCCATTGGTATTCGGTGTGAGAGGATAACCGGAGACTTAGCGTTGCTTTTTTATTGATATTTTCTCACCGTCACATGGTAAATCACGACCCATTATAAGTAAGAGTCTTATCTTTTGCCATCATTTCATGTAGATACCATCGGGCGTAGATTTGGGGTGCGGGAAGCGATCACCACATTGAACTTGAAAAAACTACACATATTTCATTTAATTATATCTAGTTTTTAGTTGACTTATCATATTTCGTCCACAGAATTCTTTATACTACATACCCTTCTATGGACTTTTGCCACCTGAAAGAATTTTCTGGATCCATTTATGGATACGCATGAGCAACACGAGGGAAAGAAGAAGAAGAAACTGTCCCGTGTATTTTTAGATTATTTTATTTTTTGATGGATAGAAAGAAAGAAAGAAAAGAAAAAGAGAGATAAGATCTCTTCCACCTTTTCCCTTTCACAAGCTGCCGAATTTTCATTGTTATAAGCTTATGAAAAGAAGAGAGAAAGAACGGATGGATACCATGTCCTCCGAGAATCATTCCTATGCACGCAATCTCCTAATTAGCCAAAACCCTAGTTTTCACACCCGTGTCTTACATAATTCATCTCGGCTCGAAATACCCGACGAGAAAACGGGCGACAGGATCGAATTTTTCCCGAAGATTTCGGATGCTTTCTTCCTTTTCCTGTGCCTCAGTCTTGTTCAGATGCAGTAATTTCCACTTAATGGATGGAGTGATATCTCGTGTACATGCAGTGCTGGAAAGACTGTTAGTTTCTATGGGTTCTTTTTTCCTTAATTCTCCTATGATAAAAACTACTAATTAAATTTTTTCGTGATTCTTTTTTTATTAGTCTGATATGAGATTTAATCCTTCACGCAGAGGGGTTTTTCTCTTGACTTTGAGCTATACAACTGACCATGACCCAGCCATATCAAATTTGTTAGTGTACTTTAAGATATTAGACTGATATTCATTTAAAAATCTAAATTCATAACTCATGGTGCTCAATATTTCTCTTATATTTTAGGATTTTTAATTCTCAACACGTACGAAACAAGTGGAAAGAGAGTGACGTGGTATCCAAATTCCAAAAGTCAAATCAGTCCTGACTAGTTCAAGTTCGAGCTAGTCAGTCTGCTGTAAAGTAAAATTTCCCAATATGAATTTTTTATATTCATAAAATTTGAATCGAAACTTTATTTAAAGGAAAGACATATCTTACTATCTCAATCAACTAACCAAACTGATGTTCGTATGCTTTGTCTTTATTTATTCCTAGGTTATACACCACTCCTAATTTACTTTGGGATGGAAAAGAACTCGAAAGTTATCACATGGGAAGGAACATCAGATTGGAAAGTAATAGCCATGGAGCTCACTGGCTTTTCTTAGTATGAATTTCTTTACATATGTACACTCACACAAACACACATACACACACATATATATATATATATACACACAAACATTAATTCATGTTTTCTTTTTAAAAAGAAAATGAAAGCAATTCCATTATAAGAGGCAATGGTCTAAAAACAATGCATTTCCATTTCCATCTGATTCTCTGCAATATTATTCTTTTTTTCCTGCTTTTTTGGCAAAAGTTCTTCACATTTGATAAAAGAAAAAAAAGTCTTATACGTACCGGATATATTACGTGTCATATATTTCAATTCAACGGTTATTAATATATTAAATATATTTATTAATTTTTTATATATACCAGGTGATATAATGAAGACTCTCTCATTTGATCAAATGGTTATGGTAAATCTTTTTAAAACTTACTGATCAACTTGTGAAATTACTGATTCCCAGCATCAGAACAAAAAAGAAAGGAATTTTAAATTTCCAATCATTTTGATTTTGATTATTTATATGCACGGCCCGAGCGCTGTGTATCCACACTGAGAAATCGGTGTGTGGTCCTATTTCATCACGTGATATGTGAAAACGTCAATCAAAATTTAACAATTCAGTAAATATATGTTAATCGCTCGAGTAATTACTATAATAATTACTAAGTGAAATAATTTAATTGATATTTCTAGCCTCGTTATTGTGAGGTGAGACCATTTAAGATTTTCTCGTATGTATTACACCCGGGCTAAAAGATTTAAGAGGTTGAAGGCATTAAAGGAGTATCGGAATTTTACTAGTAAAATTTAAATCTAAAATTTCTTGATATCAAAGACGATACGATTGCAGTAAATCTTCTTCCTTATTGTTATGTGGGGGCTGATTAGGTTCTTGATTTAATACCAAAGATTATGAAGGATCTAAGTAACAATGACTAAGAGGAAAAAGACCCAGAGAGAAAAATGACTGGATAAATTACATACCATCAGCTCTTGTGATTTTAGTGAATGAAACGTGCGTACGTTTAATTAGCAGTTTACGAGACAGTAAATTCAGCATTATTCTTTTACATATAATTCTTGGCGAGGCTATTCATATGTATGTTACTACTCAATGAACTTAGCCGAACTGAAAGACTCGTAAGGTGTTTCATGAATCCGAGCAAAATAATTTGCCTTTTTTATCGATTAAAAGGAGGGTAATGTTGATGGCTACCCAGCCACCCCTATTGTATAAAATTCGAGTTTCGTATTCAACCGCGGTCATATAAGACAAATTGAACAAACAAACAGTGTCATTCTTGTCAACGTAACGGTATTAAATGTTTAGTATAATCCAAGAAACCGATGTTCACCAATACTCAAATTCAAGAGCGTCTTCTAGTAATATTACTCAAAGCGAGCCTTAGACCTGAGATCTCGACCGCATTGGTGAGACTACTTGAACACATGTTAACATCTGAACTTACTCGAACTTACAAACCTAAGGGGCATTTCTAAACGAAGAGAATAAATTGTTTGTCATTAAAAAATATACACTCTCTAATTAACATTATACAAAATTAATATATTTTGTGGGGTATTCATAAATCCGAACTGAATAGACTATTCGTCATTAAAAAATATAGATCCTCTAATCAAGATTATGCGAGAACTAATTTCTTTGTTCAGATGAGGTGAACCGATACTCAAACAACAAACAGAATTAGAAATTCGAACACGATTCATCAGATCGACGCACTTTATTCGACGGGATGCATAACGCTCGAATCGATTGAGCTAAAGAATGCTAATTTAACTTTTCTTCGGGGGCATTTGATTGGTGATTAATTAGTTTATTTGGTGATTAAGAGGGCTGACTAGACAAATAATGTTAGTCCAGTCATTTTTTATTTTGTTGCGTGTACGGGCAGGATGAAGAATAATAAACAATAATGTTTGGCCATTTAGTTTAAACGGATAAAATATGCACCTGCTTCGTGAGAATATTTACGATGTCAGAAATTTAATTTTTCATGAACATGTAACCCTCGACGATGTTTTACACACACATATATGTTTTAGTCCAACCGCGACTATAGCTCGAGCTAATAGACTGTACGTCCGCTTAATTAGAAAATTCACGAAGTCAGAAACTTGGCTTTCCGTTAAGCGCACAACCCTTCGAAGAGGTCATCCACGTATGTAATTTACACATGAATTTATCTGAACAATGGACTTGTTGACATATGAATTTACGATGTCAGGAATTTAATTTTCCTGAAATATGTAACCCTCGACGATGCTATGCACACATATATATGTTTTAGTCCAACCGCTACTATAGCTCGAGCTAATAGACTGTATGTCTGCTTCATTTTCATTAGAAAATTCATGAAGTCGCAAGCTTGGCTTCCCGTGAAGAGCGTAACCCTTTGGAGAGGTCATCCACGCATATAATTTACGCGTGAATTTATCTGAACCGATCGACCCGTCGTCCATTTATAATTTGTTTTTTGTTTGGAGGATTTGAGGTGATCAGCTCACATGCATGCACACGTGCAAGATCGATCGGCCTTTTCATGTCCAGCCGTGATCATCCCACGTGTCCTTAATCCCCGTTCATACGGGACCGGTTCACAGGTCCAATTATCCCAAATATATATCGATATAATTAAATTATTGAAAAACGGGGTCTAGTATAATAGTATACCGTTCTTGACTCATTCGATTTTGATCAATGAGATTCCCTATACTCTTTTATATTCCATTTAAACCTTATTGATAAGATTCTTTGTACCCATTTCGTTCCTATTACTTTTATTATCTTTCAAATATATGAATATTTTTTCTAAGTGAAAAATACTAAAAGAAAAATATTAAATAATGTCATGAGTTGCTTTTCGGAATCTAAGATATTTCTTGAAAAAATTTCAATATGCCCTTTTATTATGCGTTTGAATTATTAAAAATTAGTACATTGGTCCCATCAAATGAAAATTTTTACTAAAATTAATGAAATTAGCATTTCTTAAAAAAATAGTCACGAATAATCATTTTCTCCATTTTTCTTAAATTTATATAAAGTCATTTCTTCTAATTTTTGAGGTTAACATAAAAATTTACTCACTGTTCTCAATTCTACATTACTTTATTAAAATAATATTTCTTTGTATTTCCTCCCACCAAATACAACCTTTTACTCTCCCTTTTCGTACTCACATCTTCTTTTAGATAACGAAGAGCTTATTCTCATTGTATCCAAAAATACCAACGAGTCTAAGGATCTAGATCAGTCTATACGCAAAATACATGTACGAGTAATCTCACTAAAGGCTACGAGTTCAAGGGGTTCAAATCTCTGATCTCGTAAATTGCTATGCAAGTCGTACGTATGTCATATTCGAACCCACAAGTACTCCCACAAGTCCATGGATCCTGATTAGTCAATGTGTAAATCACATATATGAATATCATCACTAAAGACTACGTACTCAAGAAAAATTCAAAACCCTGACTTGATGAATTTTTTATACAATTCGTGCGCACATTATATGACTCAAAAAATAAAATAGGGAAAACGCAGAATATTAAAAAAAAACAAGTACTGGGGACGAGTATCGAAAAACCTACAAATAGGTACGGGGGGACAGAATCTGTGCAATGTTTGACCTGTAATCGCCGGTCAATTCTCTGTTCTGCCCAACCTCAACTCTTCTCTCTCTCTAGCTATGAGCTCCTCGCTTCTCTCTCTTTGCTACACCTCTCACTTTCTTCTCACCTCCATCTCTCTCTCTCTAGAAAACAGATCAAAACCTTCCCTACCACTTCAGCCCCACTTACCCTTCTCCCTCTCTTCTTCTTCTTCTTCTGTTTGTTTTGTTCAGCTCCAAGGACACGGATCAGAAGCCGTTGCACTCTCTGAGTCTCAGGGACACAATCATTTGATGATTCGAGCGCTTTGATCCCATGGAGAATCTCGTCAAGTCATCACCGCCGCCGGTGGTTCCATCGGATCATTTCACCCCGCCGACGTCACAGTACGGGTTCGTGGAGCTGCTAGGTTTACAGGACATGAGCCCTTATTACTATGACAACAGCTCCCTGCTCGATGACATGCTCCTCCTTCATCGAGCTCCTCCGAAGAAAACCCCAATGATTTACACCGCCGTGGACTCCTCCGCCGACGTGGCGAATCAGCCCGTCACCCCGAACGCCTTCTCGATCTCCTCCGCCTCGAGCGACTCTGTGGCGACGGATCGCGAGGAGCCGGCCAAGGTGGCCGAGGAAGGAGAAGAAGAAAAAGGAGAAGAAGAAGAAGAAGAAGGTGGGAAGCGACAAGAAGAAGGAGATGACGTGGAGCAAAAGACTAGAAAGATGTAAGGAAACCCCTTTTCCTATGTGAAGGAAATCCCTTTTTCTATGTGCACCATATCCTCCTTTTGTAGTTTGATCGATTCCCTCTAAGAACTTCGATTCGATCGGCTCGTGCTAGTATGCCAACCGATCAAACCCTAAAAGCCATCTCATCGGGTTTCCGATCTTTCGTGTTTTTTTTTTTTCCCATTTCTATTTGATCTAGAAAATGTGGGTTCCTGTGGAGTTATATCCAACCATCGCTTTGGCCATAACTGGGTAATTCCTCAAAGCCTAAACATACGAAATGCGGGACACGGATGCTTCTGGAGCGAAGTTGTTTGGTTTGGGATAAATCTTATTTACATTGATTTATTGTGGATTAATAATTTTCTCGTGGTCTTGTCTTGATTATATCTCTTGATGGAGCGTGTTACATTTATTTAATTGGTATGGTTTTGTATTATGTAGGGCCGTGAAAGGGACTGTGAAAGCGAGGGAGAAGAAGCAGAGGCAACCGAGATTCGCGTTCATGACTAAGAGCGAGATTGAACACCTCGAAGACGGCTACCGCTGGCGAAAGTACGGCCAGAAGGCCGTCAAAAACAGCCCCTTCCCCAGGTATTTACAATTACATATATCAGGGATCCTATTTTACGTTTCTTGCTCCTCCCCTTAAAACAATTTTCTGATCTCTGTGTTCGTTCCTGAAAAGAAGAATCCTCGAGAGTTTCTGGGTCGTATTACCCCTATATCGGCTTAGAAAACTCAATCGAGAGACATTAGGTTTAGCTAGGCTCTTTCCATGCTACATGGAGCTTAAATGCGAAACCGAAGAAGATAATCCTTTGTTAAACGACTTGTAACTTATCATCAAGAAGTCGGAACTAGCAGTCCTTGCAATCTCATATGTGCCCTTTGAGGGTTTCTATCGGCCAGAGCAGTGTGGCACTATCGAGAAGAGGAAAGCCGGTCCTTTTTTTGGTCAAGACCCCATATCAAGAAGTTCTGAGTAGACGTTTCACCTCTTCCATTTCTTCATCAAAAACCCTTGCCCGGAATTATCTGGCTGAGATATATTTTGATAATATATTTGTAAGCAGGCTTTGATATCTTGCCATAATTTTTTTTTTTGGTCATATTTTGGTTTGATGTGTGCAGGAGCTATTACCGTTGCACCAGTGCCTCCTGCAACGTGAAGAAGAGGGTGGAGCGGTCACACGACGACCCGACCATTGTCGTGACGACCTATGAGGGCCAGCACATCCACCCGAGCCCTCTCCTCGTGCCCCGCCACTCCGCACTCATCAGGCCTCAACCGGGGTGCTCAGCCTTCTACAGTGGCGGCGGAGGCAGCAGAGCCGTCTTCTCGGTGGGGCCGACTATGAGCCAAAGGAGTGGCCATCACCAGTGTGGTCCTTACTACGGCTTACCCACAGTCAATAACTTGTCCTGCTTGACGAGACCCGGTCAAACCCTGGAGTCAACAAGTGCGGCTGTTCTGGGGAAAAGACGGTTCTGTCCCTCCGTGTCATCGGAGACTACGGGTGTTATGATCGGAGACCAGGGCCTCCTCGAAGACGTTGTCCCGTCTCATGTCCTAAAGGAAGAGCTGTGATTAATTAGGAATCCCAATCTCTCATCTTCTCCGTAGATTTCGATGTTAACTAATAGGACGTATAACTCTAGGCGAACGATCAAAATTTCGTGCTATGGTCAGAACTAGTCCGATTGCAGTTCAGTGTTCCCGAACCAGGGCATCAACTTGAAGTCCCCTCCTCGTGTTAATGCTTTGCTAGTACTCACTGCTACAGAGGTTAACCCTACTCCATAACTGTCTTATCTGTTACACTGACACGAATAAGAACGTTCTGCCATTTGAATCGAAATCACGGAGATTTTGTTCCAGTGAACATCTCACACCCAATTTGGCTGCGATTCCATCTTCATTAATCCCACTGAGCACTTTTGTCCTTAGGCTCTTGTTTGGGTTCCAGGAGGAATGTGCATTCAATTCGATTCTATTCAATTCAGTACACTGTACATTGAGCGATTAGGAAGCAACCTTTTTTTTCTCTCCAGTACCCTAACGTCTCCTTTGTCTGGGAATCCGAAAGGAACCCATTTCGAGGAAAGGAAAATCGAATCCGAGCCCACGATTCATTTCTCACGGAAGAAAAAAGGGGAAACCGAAAAGAGGAAGATTGATGCAGTGACACTGCTTTATGACGACCAAGAACTTTACTAGAAATTCTATACCCTTCAATATTTTTCACTTTATTTTTTGGGAGTAAATGAGATATATAAATAGAAAATAAAAGGGTACGAGAATTCCACTAATGTAATATAAATGCACGACCTTTTAGTCCCACATCTAGACCAATGTCAATAATACTAAGCCCTTTCTCTTTCTTTTATTCCAAGGGAGATTTGGTGGGCGTGTTTGGTGCAAAACTAAGGAGTGGACACGTGAGTAAATATTCAATGTGTAACATATAACCAATTTGTTACGTAAAACTCTCAAATATTGACATTTGCATAGTTTTTAGAATTTTCGAAAGTCACTTTATATGTATCACAATTTGAACGATGATGATTTACATGACGAACTTATTATATGTTACATAATAAATATTTACTCATGGACATGAGCATAAGCGTGAATTTGTTCTGGAGGGGAAAGAAAGGATTATTCAGCACCACCGCCCCATATTAGGCTGTGCCCCAATTAAATGCCGCCCATCTTTCACTTTTTTTCTTGCCGCAGATTCATTGTCTCTTCCTTCCCCCTTTTTCCAGGAAAAGAAAAAAGAGAGAGATGAAGTCTTATTTCCTCTTATGTTTAATGATGCATAGGCCATGGCCATGTCTTGCCATGCAGTTTCCTTCCTCCTCCTTTGAGTTGCTTTGTGCCCATAGGAGCAACTGAGCTCGGAATTTTCTGTAAGACCATTTTCTGCTTGGCGGGGATCTAGCATTGCAAGAGGAGTTCGATGAACTCTTCACATGATCTGGTTTGAAAACTTGTGATGATACGATTTCACTTTGCCTGGTTTGGCAAGGACATGGAGTCTCTCTGGATTCATTTGATGAATTAGGAACAGGACAAAGAGAAGTAGAAACGAATACAGCAACAAAGGCGCAGGATTTCAGACAGAATATGCAATTTACCATTCGTTTGAATGAACAATGCAGAATATTGGCTGCTCGCTTAGCCTCGGAACCGGATCATCACATACCAAATGTAGGTCCTGACCACTGGCCTACTGCCACCATCAACAACCACCATTAGCAGCAATGGAAGTAGACACACGTTCATTATTAGACTCTTTTAAGGTCATTCATCTAAAACACAAACTTGAGCGCCTATCAAGCAGATACCATACAACTATTTTGATTAGCAAATATGGGCAGCAAAATTTGTACATATCATGTCATCGTATAATGAAAGACTTACCTCATCTCTTGAAAATCCAAGAGGCTTTTGATGCACAATGAGCATCATGCAACCAAAACCAAAGTAATAAAACACATGGAAAAGATATCACGAAGGAAATTCTGCAGTACCAAAAGAGTGCTTGATATTCCACTCCGAATTTGCACATCTAACCTTTCAGTACAAAAATTGATCTCTCGGTAGAGTATTAATTGAATAAAATGGAGAAAAGATAGTAAAGAACCACGTGCAGATGCTAAATGATACAAACTCACCCCCAGGAATGTGAAGTCATTGTTCAATGCTCCGATCGCTCTATCAGCATCCTCAGATGTGGCATACTTCATAGAACAACTTCCAGCAGAAGTATGATTAACGTTGTTTATCAGTGTGAAAACAGAGTTTATCCAAACAATGCGAAGAACCAGATAGCAAAAGAAGTTAAGACAAAAGCAGAAACTTCAGAGAGTCCGCAAAGGTTCTTTGCCAACTGTAGATATGGTAGCAAAGAGTTTGCTTGGTCCAACATTAGATGAATACTGCCCACTGCCCATGAGGTAAGAAGATGCGTCATACTGGCCAAACACACCACAAGTAGAAACTGATTTTTTTTTTCTTTTTGGGTTTCATATCCATAGTGTACTGCAGCAAGTCAGCTACAGCAAATTACGTTCAATTTAGAAGTAAGATAAGGCCGTCCAGCAAATCTAAAAGTTACATAGAACATAATCAAGCACTATCAAGGTATAAGCATATAGCAACAGAATGAAAGAAAGATTTCGCTTCAATTTTTCATAGTTCACATACAGAGAAGAAATGCTCTGAGATGCAATCAGACGGAGTAGCATGACTCTAGTGAGCTGTTTAGGAGTCAAAAAGAGATGATTGCGTTTCGCTATGACCTCCCATCTACTCACAATAGCCTGAGTTTATGCATCATATGTAAATGCATTTCAATTTCATGCCCAGTTCAGCACCAAAACACTGACACAAACGCATTTATGTATATGGTACACAAGGATGTTGGCAACAACACAAACAAGTGATATAGTTGTTACGAAAAAAGTCATTTTGGCTGACGTTTATGTTTGGTGAAAGAATTGCTCACATCTTTTTCACTAGCCGTTCTCCGAACAGATGTAACATAGAGTTTTGGGATAGCCGCTACCATTACCACGTTCTAATAACAGGGACATAGAAAGAGCTCAACAACATGACAACCTTAAACCGTAAAAATGACAACTTCACATGAACCGAAGCAGAGAAAATCTACGTTGAAGATAGAAACACAGTACGCGGAGCATGCCGAGGTCTATTGCGGCCTTGGAAAGGGGCAGCCGACCGCCATAGTTGCTGCTGATGCTTTTGCCACTTACCCAAAATCCCCTCCTTCCACCGGAGGAAGCAGTTGGGGGCGTAGGATGATGGGGGGGGAGGCTGGGGGGTGTGTGGTGGTGGCGGTGGTGGTGTAGAATCTGCACGGAAAAGGAAGAAGCGAAAGAGGAGTGCAAGGTGAAAGAGAGCATAGACCAGTTAGTGCTGCCCTTAACGTGGCAATGCAGGGCTTCAATAGGCCGGCAGAGCCCGCGGCCCGCTTGTTGAATTCCACGGAGCCCGGTCGCCCCATTTTACTTGGGCCGATGAATCTTCGGGAAGTTGAAGGCCTCAATGAAAATACTTCAAAAAATAGGGACCAAACAGCAATTCCAGAATGACTCCCATGTTCTTCTAGAACAGTTTCTCTCTCTCTCTAAACTGCTCCGTCCTCTCGCCATTCTCCCGGTTCCCCCCACCGCCTCCTCTCTATAAAACCCAATCCCCGCCTAGGGTTTCAGCTTTCCGTAATCCTCCTTCGGACCGATCCTCCTGGGGCTTAACGACATCTCGGACTTCGACCAAGCGAGTCGCTTGATCAGTGGTTTGTTATATTGATGGGAACGGAGAGGAAGAGAAAGGTGAGCCTTTTTGACGTGGTGGATACCTCCGTCTCCGCCAGGATCAGGAAGCCGAACGGCGCCATTTCTGACGGCGGCAGCAGCAATGGAAACGGAAGCGGTAACAGCCTTATCAACTGCTGGAACGGGAGGGCCTACTCCGCGAGGTATTACGAGATATTGGAGAAGAGAAAGTCGCTCCCCGTTTGGCAGCAGAAAGAGGAGTTCTTGAAGGCTTTGAAGGAGAATCAGACCCTCATCCTGGTCGGCGAGACGGGCAGTGGTAAAACCACTCAGGTCGGTTTTTGTCTGCTTCCGTGAATTACTGCCATAAATCCGTGCCCTTGAGTGCTTTTATGCATCTGATTATCGAGTAGCTTAGTTGTGAGCCCAGCGATCAATAATGACGTTAAATTTACGGGCTTCTGATGAATTGTTGGTTGGGGTTTATCACAGTCTCTTGGATCTTTCCAAGTCATTAAAATCATGCTCTATGTTTTATCGGGGGTATGGAATCTCTTTATGAGGATAGTTTTAGGTTGTCCTGTTTCAGCATGTTACTCTCCCTACTAATTATAGTCCATTACGTCTGTTTAGTTAACTTATTGACAGTACTCTTTGACATTTTTTTATTCTCTTCGAATGTTGGTGAGAAAGATTTTTCCTTTTTGGGAAGAGAGTGGTTGAATGTGTTTCCCTTCTGTGTCAAATGGTTAATTTTCTTCGCAGGGCTATGTTGGCTGGTTCCATTGGGTTGAAATGTAGCCCTGGATGGTTGAACATCCTCTGACTTAGCATTTTTTTAACCTGCAATATTTAGGCATGCATCTGAAGCACTATGAGGGAATAACAACCTTTGTGAAATTTATTTTAAACTAGTCTTTATTTAATTTTTTTTGCTATAATTTGTATGCGTTTTCTATAACAGATACCTCAGTTTGTCCTCGAGGCCGTGGATATAGAAACTCCTGATAAGCGGAAGAAAATGATGATTGCCTGTACACAACCTCGTAGAGTGGCTGCTATGTCTGTTTCTCGACGTGTTGCAGAAGAGATGGATGTCACGATTGGAGAAGAAGTGGGTTATAGCATTCGTTTTGAAGACTGCAGTAGTGCAAGAACTGTCTTGAAGTAAGCCCCTCTTCTTTTCTATATATGTGTGTGTGTATTATCCTGCTGCTCTCTTTTCATGCCATCTAGAAGGCTCTTTCCTATGATGGAAAATCCTTACTTGCTTGCAAATTTCATCTTAGGTACCTCACTGATGGAATGCTATTAAGAGAGGCTATGACGGATCCACTATTGGAACGTTACAAGGTCATCATCCTCGATGAAGCCCATGAAAGAACCTTAGCAACAGATGTTTTATTCGGCCTTTTGAAAGAAGTCCTAAAGAATAGGTCTGATTTGAAGCTTGTTGTGATGAGTGCCACCCTTGAAGCTGAAAAGTTTCAAGGTTATTTTAGCGGGGCACCTCTTATGAAAGTTCCTGGCAGACTTCATCCAGTGGAAGTCTTCTATACTTCAGATCCAGAAAGGGACTACTTGGAGGCAGCTATTCGTACAGTAGTGCAGATTCATATGCTTGAGCCCCCAGGGGATATACTTGTTTTTCTTACCGGTGAAGAAGAAATAGAAGATGCTTGCCGCAAAATCAATAAGGAGATAGGAAATATGGGTGATCAAGTGGGCCCTGTTAAGGTAGTCCCATTGTACTCGACTCTTCCCCCAGCTATGCAGCAGAAGATATTTGAACCTGCGCCTCCTCCCTTGGAAGAAGGTGGTCGTCCCGGAAGGAAGATTGTGGTGGCAACAAACATTGCTGAGACTTCTTTGACCATTGACGGCATAGTGTATGTTATTGACCCGGGGTTTGCTAAGCAGAAGGTTTATAATCCTCGTGTTCGCGTTGAGTCACTTCTGGTATCTCCTATATCAAAGGCGAGTGCACACCAGAGGGCAGGTCGTGCCGGTAGAACTCAACCGGGGAAATGTTTCAGACTTTATACTGAGAAAAGTTTCAACAATGATCTTGTCAGTCAGACTTATCCAGAAATCTTGAGGTCCAACCTTGCCAATACAGTGCTTACCTTGAAGAAACTAGGTATTGATGATCTCGTGCATTTTGATTTTATGGACCCCCCGGCACCGGAGACACTGATGCGAGCATTGGAAGTTTTAAATTACTTGGGAGCATTAGATGATGATGGGAATTTGACAAAATTGGGGGAAATCATGAGCGAGTTCCCATTGGATCCTCAGATGTCGAAGATGTTGGTGGTTAGCCCTGAGTTTAATTGTTCGAACGAAATCCTGTCCGTCTCTGCGATGCTATCAGGTATGTGTGTTGGCCCATCTTATCATATCTTAACTCTTGTTTTTCAATTGAGACATTTTTCATCATGATTCCTTGCCTGTTTAGTGTTAAGCTTCGATATTAGACGTTCTACAGTTCCTATTGACTGTTGATACCGTTATGAGATTATGCATCTGTACTGCCAAAGTACATCTGTTGAATTAGGTAGTGCGATATAACAACTGTTTTTTTGTGTGGGTCCCATGCCCCCTTGTGACATGCACCATAGGATTCTAAGTAAGTGCTGGTGCAGATAGTTGCAGTTTCTCAGTATTATCTCATGAAGCAAATGGTTCGTCTTCCCTCTATGCATTGCTGACCTCCCCCTGGGCCTCTGCTGTGATACCCAATTTTTTCTTTAGTACCCAACTGCTTTGTAAGGCCTAGGGAAGCTCAAAAGGCTGCAGATGAAGCTAAAGCCAGGTTTGGCCACATTGATGGGGACCACCTGACCCTCCTGAATGTCTATCATGCCTACAAGCAGAACAGTAAGCTTTGAATCCACATCTCTCTGATGATTTAGCTTTTGGTGTGCATTCATAAGTTCAAGTTATTTTAATTTTGAGAATCATCTGTAGATGAGGATCCCACGTGGTGCTACGAGAACTTCGTCAATCACAGGGCATTGAAGGCTGCTGATAATGTGAGGCAGCAGTTGGTCCGAATAATGGCCCGGTTTAATCTGAAGCTGTGTAGCACGGACTTCAACAGCAGGGATTACTATGTCAACATAAGGAAGGCAATGCTTGCTGGATACTTCATGCAGGTTGCTCATCTCGAAAAAACTGGACACTATCTGACAGTCAAAGACAATCAGGTTTGCGCATTTTCTCCATGGTTGAGTAGTATCTTTAATCATTATTAAGTATATGCATTCTCTTTTTGATTAAAAAAAAAAGTATATGCAGTCTCTTTGGGGTGTAAATTGTTTGCTAATATTTCACTGTTCCTCGCAGGTTGTCCACTTGCACCCTTCAACGTGTCTGGATCACAAGCCCGAGTGGGTTATCTACAACGAGTATGTCTTAACCAGCAGGAACTTCATTCGGACAGTTACCGACATTCGCGGTGAATGGTACTGTCTCCCTCTCTCATGTGTAGACAAACAATTGGTATTGGGGGGAGATTTCTTTTTTTGGGGTAAAATCGATATCTTTTTTCATCTTGGGCTGCAGGTTGGTCGATGTAGCGCCACATTACTACGATTTGGAAAACTTTCCCCAGTGCGAGGCCAAGAGGGTCCTCGAGAGGCTCTACAAGAAGCGGGAGCGTGAAAGGGAGGAGAGCAAGAGCAGAAGATGAAGATTCCCTTTCGTGGCTCAACCTCGAAGTGGAAAACCCAATACCCCGACTGATGAGAATGGTGCAATGCCCAATAGAGAATGTTTTTATGTATCCGTTTATGTCTCTAGAGAGGCGGCTAAGCAATTGGAAGGGAGCAAAAACTCTGTATGGACGGTGGTCATTCACATCTCCAAAATTTTTCATGTTAGACGGCGTGTTTATGTAGTTTTTGTTTAGCTAAACGTGTAATGTGATTGTGAGATTCCTCTGCTATCTTGGCTCGTAGAGAGAGCTGGGAATGAATTTCGATTCAATTTTTATCAGTGGAGATGATTTAAATGGACTGACCTTTACATTACTAGTTGGGTTTTGGTTGAGGTGATTTGATGATTTAGTTTACATAAGATCTCGAATCAGTAGCAAATGGAGAAAATATATGAAGTGGGGGGGTTTTGCTCCTCGGTGGATTAATCGGGTTCTTCAAGTACATGCTGTCCTCTTCTAATGAAGGTAGTCGAAAACTACCTCATACATGCCGAGACTGCTAACAGCTATGGCGGGAATAAGTATTATCAGTTGGAAGGCCTGTGAATGCCTTGCCATCGAGCATTTTGGACCTGAGTCCATCGGGTCCGGAGCCAAAAGTATTACGATGAGAAGTTTCCTGATAGAGCCAATGTCGTGCTTACAGCCTAGCCTGTCCACCCGAAGGGTCGTGATTGTTGGTCAAGGTTCAAGTCTCTTCAGAGTTCTTTTATGCATATGAACATGATGAGCTCATCAATATGAATCTGTGGGCTTTAGCTGTGGGTTTCTTGTAAGTGCAAGAGTTACACAAGAAAGGAGGAGGACAGCGGACAAAGTAGTTGAACGCCTTGTTGACTGGGGTCAAGCATTATGGACTGTTCAGGTGACCGACCTAAGACTTGACTGTCCTTTAACTTCTACCCCACGGCAGGGAGGAAGATTGAGAGTACCAACGCGTGAAAGTAAAGAGTTCATGGTTGTTCTGCACATTCCTTATATTCATACCTTGAACTTCTGCAGTGATTACGTTCGTTTCTTACCTCATTTGCGGAGTTCGGGAAGCATGGCTTCGTTGCTTCTGTTGCTCGAAGCACTGGTGCATTGCTGCAACAACACTGATCTCTTGCTCGGTCGGGAGTGGAACGAGGGTGAGGTTTGCTGCAGTAATGAGAATCCGAAGCAAAGTTGGGGAAAGAGTCCCCGAGGTGGGACACCCGAGTTGGTCTTTGAGGGAACGGAGAGCGGCAGCGAAGATTTCCGGCAATGGGAGATAGCATACGGTTCCATTTGGCCATAGACTCGCCAGAATCCGGTAATGACCGTGTACACACATCTGTCTTGATCTGTACAGAAATAAGTGATGGAATGTTCCATTAGGTATCTCTACGTTCATAGTGGCAAAGCATGGCCACAGAGTTAACTTTTACCACTGTGAAACTTGAAGCATTCTTCTGTTTTTGGGTTTTTTTTTTTCCTTACCTGTAAAATTTATTCTGGATTTATATAAAGTTGGGATCATATCCACATAACAATTTAAGTTTATAGGTGGCGGGCTAGTGTTTTTCTTCACGATCTTGGATATAGTTTCTTCACGATCTTGGGTATAGTTCAAAAGTTCAACTCTTGGGTTCAACAACTAACATGAGCCATGTATTCTTCTTTTTGTCCTGGGCTTGTGGATCATGTGCTCCATGTGGGCTTGGCAAAGCGCGAGCATTTTTCTTCTTATGTCGGGCTTACTGGCCACATGCTTTAAAAGGGTCGGGCACCATATGAGCTTACAAGGTGTCCTGTTACTTTCCGCCTAATGTATAAGAAGTTGTTGAATTGGGTAATTTTTTTTTTCAGTGTTGGGCTTAATTCCAAGAGTTACCCACTCGGGTTCAGTCACTAATACTGTATGTTCAATCTCGAGTTTACTGTCCACGAGAGCACCACACGAGCATGGCAACTGTGAGCAATTTCTTTCAGTTCAGGTCTCTCTGGCTCACTGGTTAATGAGCCATAATTTTTGCTTGATCTGAATGTTTGTGAGAGCGAATGAAGTAGTGGTCGGAGTAGAAGATCTCAACCGGAAACATCAATGACAGAAAATTATTTCAAACCGGGTGATTCGCCAACACATTTCGATCACGACGAGTCCCGTGGAGGATGGTACGTTATTCATTCCCTCTTCCTGGGTGGGCGAGGGATTTGAGGTGCCACAAGAATTTCGAAATCCACAGTGAAGACAGACATGACTTGGAGTCTTGATCTCAAGGGCTCAAGAGCCAAGTGTCTCCGTCTATGTAGTAAGTTCCGATGAAGGGCTGAGCCTCCTCATCCGACAGAATCCTCGCCCATGTCACTCTTCCTGTCGTGTTGGCTCCCGGTCCACTGCACTTGTATTCTCCGTAGTACACCCTTCTGCAGTCGCACAGACAGAATTAAACAGCATAAAATCAAAACAAAAAGGAAAAAAATTCGATCAACTTCAGAGAAACCGAGAAGTTCACAGCAAGCAAGTGAATGGATATTCGGTCTGGTGGGTCGTGGGAGTCTGTGTCCTACGGGTCCAGTTTCGATCTTCTTAACCAGGCCATGCTGAGAACACTAACGATTTGCCATCTACTGAGCGGGTCAATTACCGTAGGTAAAAATAAAAAGGAAAAAACCGTCAGTGAAGAACCTTTAGAAATAGACGAAAATGGATTTTACCTACAGCTTAAATATCTGTCAGTAAAAGCTGCGTCACTATAAATCTATACCGACAGTAACACCCAGTAAATTTTTATTTTTTGTCGACTATAATTTCTGTCGCTATATCCTTTCTTAGCAGTAGAGGCTCTTCTCTTAGCAAGTCATTGCCGGGCATAGAAAATATTCAAATATGAGACTAAGGATGATCTGCATTCACTGTCAGTCAAAACCCGAAGAACTTACGAGTCGCGCTTGGTCTTCCCCCAGTCGCTCCAGCCCCGGGGGTTGACGAGCTTGTCGAGGAATGTGTATGAGAAGATGACCCTCGAGTAGTCTCCCCAAGCCCTTCCCAGGTAGATGAGTCCGGTTCCCGTCACCACGCTGTTCTTGAACGAGAATCCACTCTCCATCGATGACGCAGAGCGCTTCTGAGCCGTCACCGAGGCCACCTTCTTCGCCACCGAGTTCAAGTAACAGTTCTGCACCATATATCCCATACCACATGTAGATCAGATCCAAGGGTGATCGGGTCCAAGTACTATTTTCATGTTACCTGAACTTTACTACTTCATATAAGATCGGTTCCTAAATATTGGATCTTAATCCTATCGCATTGAGTTTAGGATCCGGTTCCTAGATTCCTCTTATAGAAAATTTAGGAACCGATCCTACTTAGAACTTACATAATGTCATACGTTTTGAGTACCTTATTGGAACTTCTTTATTATTTTCTCTTACCTCTATTAATATAAAATTACTTCGATATGATAAATTCATCGAATAGATATAATTGTTACATCAAAATGAGTGATTATCAAATTAGGGTTTTAATGGTACAAGCAGCTTGAGAGTTGGAGTTCAAATAAGGAAATTATAGACGATTGAAATTAATCATATAAACTAGTTTCCTATGTAAATGGTTGCATTCCGGTATCTATTTTAGAATACAGTGCACTGGAACTGGAACTAGAGCCATCTGGAATCGATTTCTTGATTTCTTATCTAGAACCTATTTGGTGAAATTTGGGCAAATTCTTACTAGTTCAAATTATACTTTATACCTGTGCACATCCCTGCTCAATGGGGTTGTACTACATTCATCCCCGACCGACCCGGTCTGGATGCACTTGTTGTGGACCGACTCGACGACCGGTGAAAAGTTCAGTTTGGTGACAAGAAAAGTTAGGGGTGCTTATTTAAAAATTCAAAAAGTACAGGGGCATTAGCTAACACTGACATTGAGGATGAAGAGGACGAGCTGTGAAATTAATTAAAGTTACCTCGTACAGTGATCTGCCGTACCCGAAAATGAAATCGACGGAGCCTTGGATGAAGCAGTTGTTGAAGTAGTGGAGTCCCCTGTGGTCGTAGAGTGTGTCTTGGGACCCTACGAAACTGCAATTGTAGAACGCGGCCTTGTTGCCCGATACGCGGAGCGCCACCGCCTGCTGCCCGATCACCCCGATCTCATGCGGAGCAGTGTTCTACAAAAGCGATCGTCAGACCAAGTCAGTAGAAGAGGCAAGCCGGGCATGTCTCAAACCAAACTAAACCGAATCGAACATCTGATTAAAATCGGTTTGGGATGTCAGGTGGTGGTGGGCAAATTCAAATGGAAGAATGAGGGGCCTGAGGAAAGCAAATTCCTGATGGTGACTCCTCTTCTCTTCCATTTACATCCTTTGTTTTCCACTGATTTCTAATTCCACTTGCCATTGAAATTTGCCAATGATCTTACCTCGTGAAGTGAAATAAACGAGTGTTAATGTTGTAAGCAGTTATCGTAATTACTTCTAATTATAGCAATTTTCTTATTAATCGCTTTCCATTAAATTACAGCAAACAAGCAAACGAATGGTAATCACGCGAGAATGATATGATAAAATCTGGTTTTTAGGATCAGATCCGATCGGGTCTTTTTTCTTTTTTTTTTTTAATTGCACAACTGGACTGTCCCACTAGGTGGTGTAATAAAATTCAAGAATCTAAAAGATTGCTTGTCCTAAATTCAATGGATGCATAGATGCAGCCAAATTTGGACACTTGAGCCTTGTCCTTAACCCGACAATGGAATCTCTCTCTATCTTCGTTCCCTAACCCCATTTTGCCTTGAGCTGTTCTGACACCGAGAAACTACAGAATTTTTAGGTGAATCGAATTCGTCACGTCATTTTTGAACTCAGTTAATCGACATTACACAGTGACGAAAAGTATCACACCATCGATTTAGTGTTATACGGCTTCAAGGTAACATAACACACTTTACCAACTTATCGAACAACCATTGACCGAGTTTTTAGATGAGATGATCCAACTTAATTCACCAGAGAAATCCGTGACATTTCCGACCATTTTTTTTTAAAAAAATTTATTTATTTGTTCATTTATTATCTATTTATGCATCTTATTGTAATGCTGACAATTCGTTTGTTCTTCTGTTGTGTTCCCAAACGAAATCAACCGACTTCGATGAAAATTACAGCGCACGTACCTCGAATCTGATGTTGATGGCCACGAAATAATGAGCATCCACTGCGACGGTCGCGCTCTGGAACGTCCTGAGCGGCATCCCTTCCCTGCCCGCTACCGACGCAGTGTCGTTCCCGGTGATGGTCGGCGGATCGGAAGGGTCCCCTAGAAATGTCACGAAGGGGAGAGTTCTAGGGATGTTGATCTTTTCCCTAGATCAGCACAACCCCCCAACGCACAAACTTGATCAGTCACGCACAAGGAAACCTTATCTAATCATGATAGAGATTCAAGACTCACCTTGCTTTGGATGATTTTTGTATATAGTTGGATACATTTAGACCATAACTTAAACAGTTTTTGGTAGAATCTTTGATTCTTTTTAATGGAATAAAAATGAGGGTAGCAGTAGTGGCATTCTAATTACATCTGTTATGCAATATTCGTACTTTCATGCTTAATCGCTAATAAATTAGATAAACTAAACAACCAACTGTCAATGTTGGTACTGCCAGCGTAACACCGCTAAGGATCTAATATAGTATAAGAAATCGGTGTCGTCTAAACTTAGGCTTAGAGAGCATACTTCTACTTGATTCAAACTTGGGAATCTTGAACTCAGGAGCGAGTTTCGAACGACTAGACCAACAACATCGGTGGTGGCAAGATCTTTTGTTCTTTTTGCTGAATAAAAGGGAAAGTACCGGCAGTGGTGAGCCAACCCTGCTGCACAACGTTCAGACTTTCTTGTTCAACAGTTACTATAGTATAATTTAAGAAGTCGGTATTCTCCAAGTCAAGGTCTAAAAATAGTCTTCTACCAAATATTTTTTTTTAACAGATGTACAGAAGGGTTTGAAATTGTAACTTTGAACTCACCGAGTATGAGGTTTATACACTAAACCATTACCCATGGCGGTGGCAAGATCTTCTATCCAAATCTACTAAACCGGTTATTGCTTACTAAAGTAAGATTCCTAGACACACAAGCCTCATCAGTATAGTATGCCACTATACCTAATGGCAAGTAGCTAGTAGAATGGCAAATTTAGATCTGAGGATTCCTTTTTTTTTTTTTCAATTTAAATCCGGGATCGAAGCCAGAAGAGAACAGATCGCAATGTAAAGAATTAAACTAAGTAAAGTCGGGATGAGACAGATCGAAGAGAATAATGTTCTTCAAACCTATAGACACCAGGCTTGATGGAAAGTATCACTCTCCTCTTGTTGAATAGGGGAATCCCATCAACGGCCTCTTTGATGGACTTGTAGTCTCCGGTGCCGTCCTGGCTCACCGTCACCTCGATCTTGTTTGCCTCCGCGTACCTGAGCTTCCAATCGAGGGCGCCCTGGCTCGTGTTCCGGGCTAGCTGGGTCGTCGCTGCGAGCTCCGGCCTCAGGACGATCCTCCGGCGGTGGTTTTCCGCGTTCCAAGCCAACCATTTCTCGAATCCGTCAGTCTTGGTCCTCTCGGGAGCAAACGACCGGGGAGAACTGGAGGAGGAAGATGAGCCCGATGTCGAAGAGACATTGAGCGAAGAGATGAGGATGAAAAAGATGAGGAAGAGGCTGGAGAAGGAGATTGGCTCCATTGATGGTGGGAGTTATCGTGGCTGAAGCTGCATGCTTCTGCAGGTACATATGGAGGAATAGTATAAAATGGTGGTGGGAGCAAAGGGAATGATAAGTTCAACCTCTTTCTCGAGTAGATTTGTAATTTAGCTACTCGATATCGTGGGTTCAGTTCTCATAAGCACTTATTTGTACCGTCTTTCTTCTATTCCTTTTATGCCTAAGCGGCTCTTCGCACACTGAAAAAATACATTAACTATACATATACACTTATTCAATTACCAGTGAGTATTATGAATGGAGAAATTTGTAATCGGGAGAGTTATATCTCAGAGTGAGACGGTCTAACTCGAACTTAAATCAGTCAAATTCCATCTAAATATGGAGTGTATAACTAAATATATATATATATAATTGAAAACTCGATCCTATCATAATTTGTTATGTATATACTACTTGGTGTCAAGAAGTCCAATACCTAACTATTCTAAGTTCGAATTGGGTCGGGATCCTACCCTGATACAAATAATTTTGGATTTGATTCAGTGAGCCCTCTACAGTTCTTTAACGGTACTGTATCTTAGCAATGATTCGATCACGAAACCGCCAAGATTAACAAACTTTTCCTTGATTCGCAGTTAATGAGTAGAGCTTAGAACAGTTAGTACGGAACTATTGCACATACCACAAATATTTTGAGGCAAAATTGCACGGGTAGTATATAGCTTTTTAATGAAAGCAACAATTGGTTAAGATAGCTGGACGTATTTGAAATGCTTGATTATAATAAAAAATTTCATAATTACGATAAATTTATTACATAAGTCGACCTTACTCGAACTTAAGCCAGTCAAAATTTATCGAATTTCTAAATATGATACGGCATACCCTTTACAAAATATAAGGTGTTTGATACATGAAGTAATATTAGTTGGTTCAAGTGATTCAACAACACTTAAGATCTTCATAACTAAAGATCTTAGGTTCGAATTTTTATAAATAGAGAAAACTCATACGGAGAAATTTTTACTTCTCAGTGGGCAGAAGAGGCTTTAAGCGAGGTGGTAATTAATAGGCTTTCTTTTTTTCACTTCTTATTACAAGGGACATAGCCCAAGAAAGAACAAGTGATCAAACAACACGATGATGTCATGCTGTCATCTTCATATCCTCATCGTACAGCGTGTCCTTGCATAAGTATAGACGTATAAATACAGGTAAATATATATATATATATATATATATAAAGGTGGAAATTTTCAACAAATCGTACGAGCCATGTCCCCGGAAGAGCTGGGCCACTATCCATTGAGAGCTCAACCATCTATTATTCAGGGATTGATTTAGACTAGCACAGAAGGAATTTTTATGAATTATTACGTATACTTCACTTAATTTCGTTTAATTTTATTGAATTATCTAATTTCATCGCTAAATTTATCATATTATCTTTTAGTAAAGTTTCGCGCACTGAACTAGTGTGTGTATATATATATATATGTATATATTTTTTTTTTGGTGTCAATTATGCTTCTACTAGGAGAGGGGCCCCATAGAAGTGCGGACATAGCTGTATTCCAAATTAAATTGCTATCCTCCAACTTCATCTGATTTTGGTGCCACTTCCAATATTTTTTTTTTTCCTATAGGTATTTCTTTGTCTATTTTTCTTTTTCAATTAGAAAACCACATCAACTTGAAGAATAGGAAAATAAATGGTATAAAAAAATCTTGCTACTTTTTAGTAATAATGTAAAACGCGAGCACCTTGGCCTACAAATCCGACGATCTCATCCTAACCTGGCCGGCGACTCTCCAGCACAAGTCGGGCAATGCTAACAGTCTCATCCTACCCCAGCTGATAATACACCGACGAGGTCTACAGTCGAAAACAATCTTGCTAATAAAGAAAAATCATACTGAAACACTCAGTGCAAAGTTGTCGTCCCAACCTGATATTAAGAGATTACGTGTTCAATTTTTCTGAATGGGACTTTTTGTATCCCCGTATTCGATTCTAACCTTATCCGTCCTTATTAAAAAGTTAAGAGTAATATTACTGTACTATTCATTTTTTAGCTTTTGTGAATTTATTAATTTGCTGTTACCGTGCCTTGCCTGGACAACACATGTGGATGATTGCTCTGCGGAGACGTGGCCTGCTGCAATTGAGTTCCGACCGGAGGCCACATGTCGCTCTGTTATTGCTCAGCCTTTTGCTCTGCGAGTTTGGTTCGAGGACTATTAGATTACAGATAAAGTTAATATTATGTGAGAAATTTGAAGTACGTAAAATTTCTTAAAAATGAATTGAAATTTGAGATTGTTATGTTTGGAATAATATAAAATTGATTGTAAAGTTTGGTACGTGTCAGTGAAAATGGTTGTAAATTTGGTTTTAGAGTTCATGTAATATGAAAATACTATTTTTAAAAATATAAAGTCTTTACCAATTACACTATAGATTGTTAATCCGTGTAATCTCTGATTACGCTACATTTTATTTTACAATCAAACGCTGTCATCTGTGGTATAAAGTCCAATTACACCACACTTTACAGCCAACCAAATGCGACATAAGAATATCCATGCTTTCACAACTCTGATTCCCTTGATGGATTCTTCTCTTCCCATGATTTAATTTGACGAAGCTAGCTTGTACAATTCGTTTATTAAACTATTTAATGGCTTAATTAAATGGTTCGTAATCAACGATACAAATTAATAAAAGGAATCGATGGACTGGAGCACTGGAAATCTTTGAAAAAAGAAATATTATTGATGGACTCATTGCTCTTGTTACATTATTCATCACATACTTGTTTTGCTATGGAAATTCCTGTCTTGTTATGTGGTCTAAACTTTACTAGCTCATGCCAGACATGGCTTAATCCTATAACGCTGCTGGGGCTGGAGGAGGCCCGAGAGGACAGACCGACGAGCCAGAAATTCTTAAGCGATCTTAACCTCGCCACGTTGTGCGAGAAAATACCAATTAAAATGTGACAAATAAGCAAATTATACTTACCATATAATTAAACACTAGTCAAAGCAATTTGGTCGATTCTTTTTCACCGTGTTATCATGAGGTAAGATGCAAGCAGTCATTCTTGACATCGAAGCACTTGAGCCGGGGATCCGTCATGCAACACCATCCAAATTCGATTATACTCCTGTAGCTAGCACGGCGTGATCACTAGCTTCGAGTCGTTATGGTTAACTAGTTTCTTTTCCCTAATAAAAGAAGCTTGAATCAATTTCGTTATTTTCCTATTTTATACCCCAATTTCGTCCTTTAAATATCAATCTCATATTCCAAGTCCAATTTTTGCATTCTTTCATCAATTTCATGTTTTACACATTAATTTTATCTTTCTTCTATCCATCAATTTCATCATTCTTATATCAATTTTATCCCTTTTGAACGTGATACTGGTCTTTTTGTCTGATATTTCATCAAATTGATGGGAGTCAATTTCGTTCTTTCCAACATCAAAAAGGCAATTCAATCCATATTCATTTCACCACAGCAATGGCTAAAGAGTCAGCAGATAGTGAACGATCTGCACTATTAGTGTCAACTTTTTCAAGTTTCTTTTATTGTTCTGTAACACCTCCGAGATAATCCATTCTTCTCTTTGTATGTGGTAAGGCGACAAATTTGGCCTCCCTTTACATAAGTTGGGGGCATGAATGAACAGGAACAGAATGAAATCGAAAAACTTATTAATTATTGAACTCATTTGTGACAAATGAGATCCATAAGCCCAGAACAAGAACCGAACACTCTTATTCCATTACTCGTTACATGCTTGACTTACCTGATATATAACCCGGCTGGAAAATTGACCCAAGGTTCGGAAATTTGCTCTTATTATTTTTGTGGTGTAGACTTTCCTCGTGGGCAAAGGTATACTGACTCAATCATGGTTAATTCGGGGGAGGCTTTGAAGGACAGAAAAGCAAGCAGGTTTTTCTATCATCGTAGCACCCTCTATCAGGATTCGTATAGCAACACCATTTTTTTGTGACTATGCTCTTACCGCACGGCGTGATCACTATCTTTGAGGGACCGGTCGACGGCTCGGGCGGTGCGGTTGGGGATTGACGGTTGCAGTACGGGCTCGCCGCGTCGATCTCTTCCCTTGTCTTGAGCGACTCGCAGTATTCATGGGACACGCGGATGAACCGTGATGCAGTGCCTGCCAAAGTTGATTGTTCGTGTTCGAAAATTCTGGTTAGTTCTCACTATATTAATGAAACATGTTCCTATGAGATGGTGCTGATCATATAGCGATTAAACAATTCTTATATTTAACCTCCATCGTATTGATAGTGAAAAGACTGAAAAGTCGTAGCTTTAGTTGAGAAGCCAGTACTGGTTCGGACAAATAAAAAATCACAGTATGATTTATGAAAAAATTGAGTGCTACCACATGATAACTTAGGGTTTTCTGCGGACTTGCGCTAAACTTCTTGTAGTATGAGATCGAAAGAGAAATATCCGGTCTTGGCCAATTTATCGAGAGTGGAGGAAAAGCCCAACTTGTATGTTAACTTCAGGACAGAAGAGAATGTTCGCCTTGTGATAGTTTGTTTCTATCCCTCCCCTGGGACCGGAACAAAAAAAATATCTGACTCAAGATCAGTTGTTGAGTGTGCGTGTCAAGTGTGAGAGTATTGTCATGTGATAGTAGGTGCTAAGAAATCAACTCCGCATCGGGCAAATAAGAGACTAAAACTTGACTTGTAACTGAATTTGATACTATCATCCAACAAGTCAGATTTTTAGGTGAAAATAGGCTCAATTTATTGTAAGTCCGATAGATATTTTACTGCATCGATGGTTACATGGGAGAAATTGAAATGTAAGCGCTTACTGACATTGGTGAAGAGCTAGGAGGACCATCACGACGAGCAAGCGGGATGCCTGGTCCATTTTGAGAACGCAGGGAAGATGGTTTTGGGAGAAGAAAACATGCACACTGTCGAAGGTGGGTGTGGGGGCTTCACGTATTAATATTGTTTCGTGCACCTTTTAAATATGGTAACAGAGTAATTTACAGCAGTCAATCATCGAATCTGTACTTTTCTATTTTGTACAATTTGTGATTGAGTCAATCTCGAACTTAATCCTACCGCATCATTACGTAAATATTTGTCTGATAATTTGAAATTTAAATAAACGATTGTATTTTTAGATGGTAAAAAATATTGCAAGACTTATGATGAACATGAGTATATATGGAAATTAAAGAAATGGTTTGAGTTTAAATGGTTAAAAAGTAATGAAACACTTACCATAAGTATGCGTATGGGAATGAAACAAACAGTGTGCTTGAAAGGAGGTTTTCGCCCTGAAAAAGGAATTGGTACAGTCGGTACTGCTCTCGTCCGATAATTTAGATGCCAAATATTCGATCTCACCAGTAGGACTTCTTGTGCTCTCCTTTTTTTCTCTCTTCATTCTATCAATTCTAGGCCTTCGTGCCTTCTTGAGAAAAAATGAGGTTTTGACGGTAGAGAAAGTAAATGGAAGAGGGAAATAAATATCACCAAAAAAAAAAGAATTAAGGAAATAAATGCCAAAAAAAAAAACCGAAAAAAGGGGGAAACAAAGTGGTATAGTGTAAAGCATTCATGTGCTTAGGTTAGTGCAAAATTGAATAAATTATTGTACTTAATTGGTAAAAAGTTTTTTTAATTAAAACATATTACATTATGTTATATTATATTACTCACTCACTCTGTCATTTTATTCTTCTTTCATCTATTCTTGATTTTCATCCGTACAACCACTAAGGACGATAATCTAATGGTTTAAAACACACTCTCATATTGTTTGGTGAGTTCGATGTCACATATTCAAGTCTCGCTCTAAACAATACTGTCAGAAGAGACTCTTGAACCTGTGTCTTGGCGGGCCCAATCTTCTTAGACTGTGTTAGGTCTTTTGCAGTATTACGTTGATAAGGGTAGTCTCAGTACTGATTACTCGGTCCGCCTGATATATTCATGGACGAACACAAAAGGTCAAATATTACGTAACGGGGGTAGCTGGGGCGACCGCTACTGTTATCCCATCCTTTTTACCGGTAAAAGAAGTGTGAATTAAAAATGTCCATGAAGATGTGAGTTACACAAACTAGTAACTCACTAAGAATAAGAATGCAATTGATTCATATTATTACTAAGATGATATTCATTGTAAATCATCACTTCTTATACTTATTCAGGTTCGGTCGGTCCACAAAGACGGAGGATCGATTTTCTGACATGAGACTTTTAACCATGTAAATCCATGGCCATGGGAGGTCGTATTGGAGGACAGCGACGCAGGCACGTTTCTTTATCATCGAAGCACCCTACAGAAGAATCTGTTTGGCAGCACCAATTTGCCATGACTATGCTCCTAATGCACGGCGTGATCACCAGTTTTGAGTCATTATTCGGGGGCTCCGATGACGTGTTCGGGACTGGGAGTAGATAGTCGCATCACGGGCTCGATGTTTCGATTTCTTCCCTTGTATTGAGTGACTCGTAGTATTCTCGGGATACGTCAACGTAACGTGCCGCGATGCAGTGCCTGGCAAAGTTGATAGGTTCATATTAGAAATTGTGGTTAGTATTCATGATAATAACAAAACATGTCTCTTTTTTTTTTTTTAAATGCTCATCGCATACCAAACGAATTGTAAGAATGATGGGGCAAGACCAGTCTACACCTCTGACTTTACCTTGTCTCTGTTTGTATAGGGATGTGTATGGGACCATGGAAATTAGTCTGATAAAATTCAAACAACTCTAAAAAATGAATAGAATGGAAGCAAATAGAAGACATCCAGTGGATTGGAATGGAATCCTTAACAATGATGAACATTGTTGTTTTTTTTCAATTGAAGTTGAGAAAGGAAGAAAAATGTATAAATATTATTTTTTCAGTTTAACTTGTGATCTATTAAACTCGAGACTATAAGATAAATACTCGATTGATTTCTAGTTTACCGAGTACGGATAGAAAGCCGGACTCGTTTATTAGTCCAAGGGCTGTCTCCAGATAATTTAGTCCTCATTGTCTGAGATTAGAAGTAAAATGTCCGACTCAATGTCAGTTGTTGAGGGCAGACGTTTAAAGACATATGTCAAGTGTGAATATATTGATAAGTGAAAACAAGTGTCAATGAGTCAATCCCATGTCAGACAAATAAGATATTGAAATTTTGCTTATAAAAGAATTGATTACCACCACTAAATAGTTTAGACTTTTAAGGTGGAAATCAGCTCAACCCCTCTGGGCCCAAATGAAAATTTTACACAGATGAAAAGTTTATGAAGGACTGAAGCTAATTGTGCCAATTGGCTCCCTGCGTATCTGATTGCATATCGATTCTAGGCATTCGAGGTGGCAAAGAACCGGGACCGGAAGAGAGATCTTGATCATATCGTTATCGAAATGACTGAAAAATTGGCATCGATCGTTACATGGGAGAAATTGGAATGTAAGCGTTCACTTACATTGGTAAAGAGCTAAGAGGACTGTCGCAGAGGATTGGTGATGAGCCTACATTGATAGACTTTTTCCAACCTTACCTTCAGAGAGAAGGGGAGAAGAAGATTGATCTTTCACCTTATTTGGATTTAATTTTTTAAGAGATAATTATAACGAAAATTCTATACGTTCATCATTTTTTACAGTTAAATCCTATAATTTTGAATATGACAAATTCAGTTATATACGGTTGGTTCCGTCACACTTCAAGTCCAAATTATCATTATTTTACAGACATGAACTTCACACCATTAATAGTTCAGTTAACGGAACAATAAAGATTTGAACGGAAAATATAATGAAATTAATCTTGCTTCCCTTGAAGTGTGATACAGTCAATTAACTGAAAAATTTTCCCTTCCATCGCTCGGACACAACTCCTATTTCTTCTCAAGTCGAATCGACTTTTTCCCCTCGATCTTTTGTCTTTGTTCATGGGTTTAATTTACGCGTATTAAGACATTTACATTTCACTTGTGTGCTCGATGATACTTACTGTGCAGGGCAAGAGTCATATACTAGCAATATTTAAAAGTGTGTGTGTATATATATATGTATTGTAATTTAGTCATGGATGACGTAAGCAGTGATACCATGGTCGATGATTAAGCATCCACATGAATTGAATCTAGATATTGTACCTGTACACACACACATATATATATATATATGTATATTAAAGCTAGCCCGTCTGAACGTGTTAGAGAACATTCCGTAGTCTGACCCAAAGTACATGGGGCTGCTGATTTGACCATATTGTTAATTTGATAGTCTACATTTCCAACGCGGACTTCCACTGTCCCACTGCCACCAGTAAAGCTTCAGATGGTTTAATATCGGTTCCGTTTAAAATCTCGTATTTAAATAACGTAAATATAAAAGAAAAATCTATGATTGGATATCAGTTTGCATCTTTCAACGGGTAGACTCGACTCGATCCTTAGTTAGTCGAGGCTCGTACGCTTCTGACACCAAGTGTTACACTTTGACGATCGAGGACGGATTCACACCGCTCTGAATTTAGAAAAATATGTAAAAATATATGCGTTACGGTAACTTTATCTACTTTCTTAATTAAGTTGCAGCGTTTTATCATCTTAAATTCTTCTCTTTTTTTTTTTGCCTTCACTGTGAGTTTAACCCCGCAGAAAATCTTTTCGGATCTGCCCTGCGTACACTAATCGGGAAAGAAACAAAACATAATTATTAGATTTTTAGCAAAATCCATGGAAAAAGAGGAGACATAAATCATAGAAGTATGAAAAGGTTGGAAGATCGATTCAAAATTTGAATAGAAATATGCACTCATCGAAATCTGGGTCAACCATTCTCATTTTTCCACACTGTAATAGTGAAATAATTCGCTTATCTTATGATCCGTTATTACATGGTATTCAAGGATGAGTAAAAATGTGTAGTAGGGTTAATGAATGGATTTTGAGAGCTAAAATACCCATAATACATATTAAATTCCGATCCTGTTCTACACGATATTATCAATTATAAATAAATTTTTATTTTTAAATTTTAAATAATATTAGATATATTTGTCAATTGAATGTTAAGTTTTTATAAGAGTAATGATGAACAAATAAAAATCTATACACTTGGAAAAAGATTTAAATGTAGTTGTGGCTTTAGTGATTACATTTAAGTTCCCATTTCTCTTTCTTTATTGAATTAAATTTAGATTTATTGAGAATTTTTTTAAAAAAAATTAAAAAGTGATTGTATATCGCATCATTATATAACATATATGTTTTATTTTCTCAATTGTGGAAATTTTTTGGTAAATCTCAACCCTAGAATTAATTCTATTGTTTTTTAGGGTGCAAAAGAGGTTTAGTTCATTTATAAGATAATTATAGCGGAGTTCGCATAAGTTTGTCACTTTTAAATATGGAGTAGTAAATTTTTCAGACGGTCGAAGTGAGTTCTAAACATTAACTCCATCGTGTGGCTTAGTTCATTCCACAACAAACCGTTAGCTCATGATGACATGGCACTAATGGTGCTGCCACATGTCATCTTTTGCTAACATTGCAAGCACACATGATGCCACGTGTACAGAATATTGTACATGTGTCTATCTTTGCTTCGAGGATTTTTCATAGTTCCACTTCAATTTATAAAATCATGAAACGTTAACTAAATCATAACAAATGAATAAATGATTGTTCGATATATTATAATTACCAATATGAGTTAGTTTAAGTGGTAAGGCACTTGTTTCCCTTAAGTAAAGGTCTCGGGTTCGAGTATTTGTGAATGGAGAAAACTCATGCTTGGAGAGTTTTGCTCCTTAAATGGGCCAACCTGGCTCAAACTAGATTTAGTCAGTAGCCCAATGGACTTCTAGATACCAATGTGCACATAAAAAAAAAAGATACATTATAATTAATCATTTAAGTTTTTTTCCCTCATATTTATAATTTGTCAACAAACAATAACTTTTAAGACAAATGTTAATTAGGAATAGACGATTTTGTCCCCAGTGCATTCATTTTATATCAATTGGATCCTCAATGCACATTTCTACACAAACACATCTTTAACATCTAGAAATCTTTATGTATTTAGTCATTGACCAAACATTTCTACATCAATCATGTTGTTGGATACCTTATTACTATTAAATGAACGGAAATAAGTTTCTTTTTTTTGAATTTCGTAAATTTAAAAAAAAAACGTAAAGGGCTGATCGTCCCAACAACCTAATTTTTTTAGTTTCGAGAAATTTTTTTGAATTCAAGAAAAGATGAAATTCACAAATTTTCCATCTATTTATTAATGTCATAGTGATCGAGGGATCCGATTGATATAAACTTAAAGAGAGTTAAGGACATGATTGATGTAGGAAATGGGTCGATGATCCAATTAGTGTAATGTGTCAAAAACCTGATTGGTAATATATGTAACTGTGAGGGATCAAATTGTAATTTTACTGGTTAATAAAAGATGTTTGGTATTTCAAGAGTTGCGGCGGGTTAGTGCTTCCTTCAGAAAAATCCGAATCGATCTCATTGAATTACTGGCTCCTAGAGAAGCACGAACGGCTTCTTCTTCAGCCTTTTTTCCTCTTTTTCCTATTTCTCTCTTTTTGTGTCTTCTAATTTGACTTCAATACAGTTCATCATTTATAACACGTGCAAAATTATAATGAGGAAGGTCTTAAAAGTCGAGTCTTGTTAATGGGTGAAATTTATAGTTGATTAACACTAACTATCTCACTTGAGTCTGTAAATATCAGATGGCACACACCGAATGATCCACAACCAAGATCATGGTCTGCGCAAAATATTTACAAATATCGTGAATATTTTACGGATGATGTTTTCTTATTTGAATTAGATATCTTGTAATCCATTTGTTTTAGAGAATATTTCTGAGAGATATTAGAAATATTTTCAATATCAATTAGTAGGATAGGTCTTGTATCTATTGTTGTAGAGCGAGGAAAATGTACCTAAATAAGATGGTGATATCAGCTGGTTGGGTGGTTCGATCTTTTTGAAATTCCCTCGAGATGTTATTTTGTAACTCTCGAGATTAGGGTAAGAAATATTAGAGAACTGAAAAGTTGGTTGTGTCTCTTCTCGATGAGGTCGGGTATAACGAGGTTTGGGCTCATGAGTGTGATCTTCTAGTGAAATCAACCTCTTTGTCCGTGTTATTTCCTTCTACTTTGAGGATTTTTTCATATGTATCCGATATTTATTTTTGAATTTCTCATTTTATCGTTTTATTAATGATATCTTGATTCCCAACGAGTAGCATTAAAGTAAGGCTCGTGAGATGGAAGAAATTGGTTGTGAAGCCCTAAACACGATCCAGTCGAGCCTTTCTAACAATGTCCTACCAAGACATGTGTGATCGGGGCACAAGACCGAAAATGTGGAAGAAGTTGGGGTCATTGTATCAGTAGAAATCCTTGATGAATAGCTTGCACTTGAAATAGCAACTGTAGCAATTGAAGATGAGTCCGGGACATCAGTAAGTGATCGCATGGACCTGTCAAGCTAGGTCGTTATGGATCTCGTAAACATGGGCATCAAGATCGAGGACAAAGATCAAACCCTATCATCATTGTGTTTATCTTATCTATTCGAGGCATATGAGAGTTTCATTGATACCATACTATAAAGTAGAACTGACTAATGTTAAAGTGACCTTCATTTTTTTTTTTTAATATCAAAGGTATCTCACGCCGTGACAACCGATTAATCTACCAGATGATGTATTGTACAGCTTGAGCCCAACACAAAGAATGCTTGTGTGTCTCGATGCTGATAAGGTGAATGAATGGGCACGGGTTGGTGCATCCAGATGAAAAGTCCTCGAAAATCCTTGCCACTTATTCATAGTAGGTACAGAAGTCGGTGGTAAAGGTGGAGTTCGTGGTGGGACACTTTGGGGACTCCCGATACTCAGCTTGCGTGGTAGAGACTGTTCAGACTAGATGGTCAAGTTTGAAAGTGAGCCAATACAAAATTTTGCTGATACTGTCATGATTCTGAGAATACTGTCTTCTTTTGTTTGAACGAGATTTTATGTAACCTCATCTCTATTTACTTTGAACATTGAACAGAAAACTGATCCGATACATCGTTTACTTCGTAATGAAAGAATTAAGTGCTTAAGATCAAATGAAATCGAACTATGGTGTGCTAATACTCTATCCCCTGCCCAACATTAGATCTCTTTGTACAGTTGCATAAATTTCTCATCTAATTAATGGAGTGTCTAATGGTTTTACTTTCAATCATCGAAGAGCTGCTGCTGCAAGAACCATATGTTCTCCTCGTTCCACATATTCTCCATCATCAAGTCCCCCTCGGTTAGCCAGTCGGATTCTTTCGTGCCTAACGATGAGCTGTCGAGCAAACTTTCGGGCCATGAGCATGCCACTTCTCTAATACTCTCCGTGCAGCTTCCGTCCCGTGGATCGTACCATTCGGACGGATCGGATGTGAGAGAGGTTCGGGCGTTATCCGAATAGTACTCGGACGATGTTGCCGAGATCTCGGGGCTGAAACTCGGGTTAAAGGAACCGGACCCACTCTGAACCATCTGATAGACGACTTGGTTGCTTGTCATGTTGCTTATCGGGTCTACGGCGTTGGCGGGCTCAGTGGATGAGGTGCCAGTCGATGAACTTTGGATCCGCTCTCTCAGCCGGGGAATCCAGACGTTGTGCATCGCATCCCGGAACTGCTTGCTGTTGACATCGCACTTCAGCTGCTTCGCTTGCTTCTGAACCCTAGTCCTCCAGTAGTTCTTTATCTCGTTATCGGTCCTGCCGGGCAGATACTGGGCTATTTTCGACCACCTGCAACGTTTCCAATACACAGTCATGCATTCGTTCCTCGGAAAATAGTGAAGATCATTCACTGTTGTGTAAAAAATGCTTATAATTTACCGGTTTCCCCAACGAGAATGGAGTTCGAGGATCAGCAGCTGTTCCTGGAGTGTGATGTTACCCCGCCGGAGGTCGGGTCGCAAGTAGTTCAACCATCTTAACCTGCAACTTTTCCCGGTTCGCTTCAGACCTGCATCGATCGACAACATATGATTAACAAACATAATCACATGTGCAATATGCCGTGCTCCACATGATAACTGTGTACCGCGGTTTTTTAAGCTGACCTGCAAATAGAGCCACGGAGTTCCATCGACCTTCACCGTAGACGCTCACATAGTTCATGAGCAAGGCATCCTCCTCCACCGTCCACGGTCCTTTCTTCACCTCCGCGAACTCTTCCTCATTGGCATCACTCAACAAAGGGCTGAAACGACTCTCGGCCTGAGCTTCCATATCCCGATTCCCGAATACTATGGATTATATATGTATGCGTTCGTATGTGCTTGCAGCTGAAAGTAGGAAGAAGAAGAAGAAGAGATGGGTTTGGATTGGATTAGGAAGAAGAGATCGGATGGCAAGGGTATATATAGGTGGAGATCACAGTGGAATTGACCAAAATTATGTGAAATAAAAAATGGGATTTGCATTTTTATTAACGCGCAAATCTGATTTATAAATAATAAATAAACAATATTCTTTAGAAAAGGGGGTGTCAGCTTAGACCCCTTTTAGCAATTGTGTCATTGCCTTGGTTTCCTGAGTTTGACCCTTTGACTTTTCAACAATTTCGACACGCCCACTATAGTATTTTGCCAAATTTCTTTATCTGTTTGGTTTACAGGCGAAGGAGCACAATCCTACACAAATCACATACCGACTTATCGAACCGAGAGATCCTCGATTCAAATATGAATTAAAAGGCAGCCCTTTTGAGGTTCGACTGATCGATTATGGAAATTGTACAACAATATCAGGAGCAGAATCCCATGTCGGATAGAAATTCAGGAAAAATGTATGTAAATACAAGAATGATGAACACTGTTCAAACCTCCTATAAATCCATCACTGAATCTAACATAGTGTCGATATGTACCACGTAAGGGCTGGATGTAAAGCTCATGGTAAGTAAATCGAGAGCAAAAGAGAAAACTACCCAGTTATTAGTCATCATCCTCTCTTACTTAGGGATGGAAGAAATATCGTCCGGCTCGTGATTTTTTTAAATTAGAGATGGATGTTTAGAAGTACGTGAATTGTGTAAATCATATTTTGGGAAAATAGACAGAGAAAAAAAATTCCTAGAGGTTTTTGAGTTTACAAGAAAAAAACTGGTAAAACTCGACGAGGAACTTGTAGGGTTTCACGCGAGAGAGAGTCTCACAGCATTGCTTTCCATCTGGGATGAGAGGTCCAACTTACACAGCCCCTGAGTTGATGTCTAACTTACACAGCCCATCAAATCTCTACGTGGAATTACGATCGATAGGGCTGCTCATCCCACTCTAGGTGTCCGAAGGCGTGCTCAATAGTTCTTCCCCGATCGACACGGGATTGTAAGCACAACTTGCCATTTGAATATGTCCCAAAATTGTACACAAATAGCTAATATCGGATGGATGGCTGAGATGATTCTAAACACCCTCCCCTTAAACAGAAGTTCAGGTTCTGAGTCTTACAACTGAAGAAAATCCATACTCCGGAAAGTTCTACATCTTAATGGACAGGCCAGACTCGAACCTAAAGGAGACAAGATAGATTAAAGTTCTGAATGTGAAGCCGTAGACATGGAAAAATAATGTATACAAGTGTTTAAACATGTGAAGATGATGGCAAAGCTGTTAATTGGCGACTAGAAATATTTTATGGATCACTTCGGGCGACCACTTGTAGGATTTAAAATAATTAATTATTTTGTAGGATTAAATTAATAAATTCACTCATTCTTTCTTTTGGTGCAGTCTAGGAATCTAGGAATTAATTATATGTATTAAATTTGATTAGGGAGGGACATTAGTCCACCAATAGGTTACTTTAATAGGGCTGACTTAGACGATCTCCGTGTGGAATTGAGAGGCGCATTCAGTCCAAAAGGAGAGCAATTTGTTCTCTTATCCCTCTGAAATTCACGAGGGGGAATTGTTACCCAATTTGAAATTGTCAATGTAAACTTATGTCACCACCAAGGACAATGATCCGACGGTCCAGAATCCACTGTCATGTGATTCGATGAGTTTGAGATCACAAGTTCGAATCTCACTCTGAACAGAGCCACCAGAAGGAACTTTCAAGTTCGAGTCCCGTCATACACTGTCTTCTGAAACTACACTAGATTGGTGTGACGCATACTTTTGGTTGATGAAATCTTTACATTGTATTACCCAAACACGTGAAATTTTTATGTGATCCTACCTTGTCACGTGACATGAGTAAATATCAATCAAAACATGAAAAACAAACAAATTTGTATTAATTACCGGAGCAATTACCGAAATAATTTAATTAGTTCTTCCTCACCATATCATTGCAAGGTAGGACCATTTTTCATAACACAAACTTTTTCCATCGTTATATCTATGCTTGCCAAATTCACGATCAATTTTTATATTTTTTGAATAATCCAATATATTTATCAAACACAACAGTCTCAAATTTATTTTTTAAACCGATAAATTTTACCATAAAATGAAATTCTTATTGCAGCATTGATAATGATATAACCAATCATGGATTATGTTTGTTTCATTTTCTTCAGAGTGAGACATCAGCATACACCCTGTAACTGCTACAACACTTCTTCTGCTATTCTCAGTATATAGTCAAGAACCCATGATGCTTCGTTTCATAGTTATGGTAAGCATGATGCCATGCTTCCGTTGGCGTGTTCGACTGTTGAAGACAACCGAGACAAGTGCACCGAGCCAGCGAGAAGTTCGTTTGTCAATCGGGGGACTTTGGTTTCGAGACCTGACTTTCCGGAGAGGTCCATAGATTTGATAGCACTTGAGATCTCCTTCCACACCATGCAAATTCAATGAATGGGTTAGGTGGGTCGAGAAAATTCCCAAAGTATTGAGATAGCGAAGAGGGGAAGGAGAGTGGGAAAGTCAATTTCTTTGGGTGTACAATGGAGACTTAATTGACAAAACTTATGCAAGTGATCTAACAAAATTGGACTCAGTGAGAGAAAATTAAAAATGATTATTCCATTCAGTTTATTTTCACAATTGTTTACTTTTTTTTTTTACATGAATGGTGTCCGTCGCCGTAATAACTATATAATCCATCGAACAGTATACTATACGGTTAGGAACCTACCGTTAATCCCTAAATCCCAGCCCTCAGAAGAATTGAATCCTGAACTTGGCATATTTCATGTTGTCAGCTTACCAGCGGGTCCATCCTTCGGATGCTTGATAACTGTTTACTTGGAAAGAGAAAGATATCGATTGTTTATGGTTGAAATTCTATAACGGCTGATTGAATATGGAAACATAGCAAAATGTCAACCCATTAATTGACAAAGCCTGATTTTGTAATGGTTTGGTGTATCTTTCTTTTGAGTAAAAATTAAAAATAATTACCACCTAAAAAATATCACTGAAAAATGAAAGATATCGAATTCAATTTTTATCAATGAAAGAAAATTATAATTAAAAGAGTTTTACCTTTTTAGTGATGTGATTGATTGAATTTTAGATACTCGTTTGATGCATAGTAAAAGGTGAAAGAATAGTTCGCTGCGCTATGCTCGACGCGTGGACGTGTATGCTTGGTGACACACAGTAAAAGATAATATTAGTGTTTGGAATCGATTGAGCAAACAAAGAACACAAAGAGGAGAGAAGAGAAGTGGATACCCAATATACTCGGTTCGGAATAGGAGAGTGTCGTACATACGTCCACGGACAAAGCAGTAGGAGCAGCGATTTTCACTATGAACGTCAAACAACGTCAGAGTGCAAATGTGGAACCCAGAGCCTTAACTTGCAATCTGACAAAGAGCCCCTTCTAATCTTAATTTCGAAAATACGTAATTCGCCCCCACCTCCCGCCTCCCTCCACCACGCACATAATTCGGGTCGCACAAAACTTTTAATCAAATTCAGGTTTTACATCGAGTTACATCACAAAAATTCAAGACACATCCAACAATTAGTGAAAGAGAATTTGGTGCAGATAACGTCACATTCAGACTAAAACTAAAAAGTTTCGGATTGTATTATAATCAGTCGAACTTTCTACATTTAAAATTTTTCCCTACTTTTATTCTCTTTTAAATCGATTATATTTTTTATCTTAAAAAAAAAGGATTTTGCAGGGACCTGTTACACTATAAGGGACATTTTGTTTTCATTGGCTGCCATCTAGAAATGTCAAATCTCTGCCTAATTTCGTTCGGAGTACATAAAATATCTGAAAAATGTGATAACGATGAGATCGTCTGTCTGTTGACTTCAAATACTTGGACAACACTTGTCCTGATTACAGACAAAACATTTAGATACACACCCATATGCATCCTTCTGCGACAGTCAATGCATAGTTTGAACAGGCAGTTAGTTAATCTTCCACACTGATGGAGGAAAGAGGCAAAGTTAAATCTTTTGTTACGATGCTGTTCGGGAAAACGGCCGCCTGTGAAGGATCCGATCTATCTGCCATGGCATTACCATCGACCAAACCAACCACACTGTGAAAGGGTTAAACGCCGTGCCAATACCGATCATATATTCGATATCGGCAGCAAGCTGAATGCATGTATTATACTTGCAGAGTCGTGCTACTTCTCATGCTGCTGTAAATTGTAATTTGATGTGATCGGTTCATCCATCACAGGCAAGGGGCTAAACGGGTTGAGAAATGAATTTCTTATCGTATAGATATAGATGATAAATAGAATACTAATATATGAGAAAAATAGGGCAGTGTCACTTACATTTTAGATTTTTAGATGGATATGAGCATAATCTCTTATAGGTCTGGTAAAAATTTTATATGGTATTAGAGTGGGTTAATGTGCGGGCCTGCATCAAGGCTGAGCATCAAACTCATGTTATCAAATTAAAAAAAAAAAAGGCTCGAGACAGGAAGAAAAATGTTCGATTCATGATCTGTAAACTGGTTAAGTAAGAAAAAGCTCTGACTCATATATAAAGTTGTTATATGCAGGAAGGAGGAGGGAGTTCTCCTCGTGGTCAGTCATTCCTCTTGCCTAGACAATGGAACGAAAAAAGCCCTACTCAAGATTAGCCGTTTGAGGGTGTTTTGGGTGTAGATTACCTTGTCGACTGAACGCGGACATTGAGAATTGAGTCTCACATCAAATAGGCTCGAGATTTCGATGATTCTCGATGAAACTGACTAATGGGCCTGGGCCCATTTCAAGCCCAATCAACTTTTGCTCATGGGCCACCTTGGCTAATATAATCCCTAAGAAGAAGAGCGCCCAGAACTCAAGCCGCTGTCCTGCTCAGCTCGTTATTCACGGGATTAGGCTAATACAAAGCCATCGCAGGCGAACCCAACTCAACCCGACTTCATGGTATACTTGTCTTGTAAGGTTCAGTTGCCCGATCGAGCTCGTAGTTAACGACCACGCTGACATGTCGGGGACACCATAGACTCGGCTCGCTGCTGTGAGTTTCATGAAGTTTGAGTACGCAACACGATGGCTTGGTTACCCTTACACACCCAGCACAGAAAATGCCCTTATGGCTGGTTCTGCAATTTACGAATTTTATGAGTCCTCGATCTTTTCTTTCTTTCTTAATTTTGTCCCAATATTATTATTATTATCTGGCAATAAAATGGGATTTTTATATTTGAATATGCATTTTTTTCTATTACAATTTAAGATAGATTTTGATTTTATCTACTGATATTTAAAAATCTATTATATGTCGGCTAATTCAAGTTTAAATTACAGAGACCAGCTAAAAAAAAAAGCTCTTCTAATTGTGAATCCTCATTTGGACTGTCTCTAATATGTCTTTTCAATTGAATAAAGTTCCAGTGGAATTTACCAATTTAGCCGCTAGATCGTTAAATAGCAAAAGGAAATAATTATTTATTTAGATTTTAGATTTTTTTTTTTAGTTTTTTTAGTTTGATTGGGACATGAAAATGAAATTCTGATTCTCTCTTTCAATGGAAGAAAGGCATTTGAAGGAAAAAAGAGATTCTCTCGAGCTATAGAAATCGTCCGTAAAAAGATAAACTTTTTCTTTCGTAACAGTAATTTACCACGTAAGTAAATTAAACATCACTACTAATGATTTTTTGGGTCCGTCTCCGGTTGAGCACACACGCGCTGCCTAGTCGATCGACTCATCGCGGTCAACCTCGTCTCCCAACTCACCCAACATCGGAATAAGGATGCGCACGCACCTGTGAAACTCTCCGCATCAGATACCATGTATCTCATCTATAGCTCACGCTCAGCCCTCCGCATAAGAAAGTTTTCAGTGAGGTGATTATTGCTTACGTGGTATATCTGTTCAATAAGAATTCACTATTTATATATTATTTCCAATTATGATTCACCGTTTGTTAAGTTTTTAAATATTTTTTATCATTTATATATTATTTTCAATTAGAGTTCACCGTTTATTTAAGATTTTTTTATTTTTTTAAAGATTTTTTAGGATTTAATAATTATAATTATATAATTATTGATTACATGTCAAGTCGTAATTGGATGGATATATCATGTAAGCGATGCTGACGTAGTATGACCGTTCCACTGAAGAATTTCTCCCTCAGCACGGGACAGTTCTAAAATATCGAGTTAAGAGAATGAAACTAAAAAAAAAGAGAGTTAAAAGATCAATTTTGTGTATGAATTTTTATAAATTTTCTTGAATTCAGTGGATGATAAGAGAGCAATAGAGGGATGAAGGTATCCTGAAGCTAATGTAATAAATAGAGCAAAAGAGGGTGAGTCACTACTGTGGGACCCTCTAGCTGACCAGGTGTCACCACGGCGACTGCTAAGGCAGAGGTGGATGGAATGACATGGCAGCTCTAGAAGCCTCCAGCTCACGCAGGTGGATTCGCTGGACACACTCGTATTCACACAATTTCGAACAAGCCAAAGAGCAAATAAAACCCAAAAAAAATATGGAAATTAAAAATTCCCTCTTTTTTTCGTGAAACACGTGGAATAAATTACTTTCGAGAATTGTCCTTTTTTTTTTGTCACGATCACTAATTGACCTGCTCGACCAAAGTTGCATTTTACAGTCACAAATAATTTAACCCGAAACGAATGGGTATCGATCCTGTTTAAACAAAAAAAATCAGATAGACCGTAAGGAGACCTCGACGACACTCTTTCTGGGCGATTACATTTTTTCGAAGCACTTGATTTTGCAAATTCGAGAAGAGAATAATCATAATGTATATGGTTAATACGAGCAGTAGGCTCATATGAAATATTGTGAAAAAAAAAATCTCTAAGAAAAATCGCCCTTGATTAGAAAAATCAACTTCTTTTACTAATTTAATGAAGCCCCATGTAGTTAAGATCTATAACCTTGCCATTAATTTGTCCTTTCGTGTTAAATGCAAGTTCATTTGACGAACTAGACAACCAGTGCTTAAGACTGTCCCGCGACCGTAACATTATTAGGGATTTAATATAAACTAAAAAGCTGATGTCGACCACAAACTCGATTTTTAAACGTGAAATATTAACATTACTTAATCCCATGAAAATAAGTTTAAGAAGGCTTCGGCGACCGTTCACATGAAATGTTTGCCTGCACCTAACAACACCCAATCGCGGCCCACAAATTTCCCCTTGAGAGTAAAGCAATTAACCAAATTATTTTACACCAAAAACAAAAATTAACCAAATTATTCCTTCTTTTTTTTTTACCATAAATTAATAGGGGGGTCCTTTCAGTCTTCTAGTGTATTCCATGCTTAACTTACGGCATATCAGCTCCAGAACCTTCTCCCGGAAACTCAAATCTCACCGTTCATTCTCCCATCGCCGCCACGTGTACGGTCCACACTCCCCAATAGCCAAAAATAGAGAAATTAACCCAAAAAAATCCCAAATTTGTTAAAATTACCATTTTCACCCGCTCTCCCCTCCCCCACGCTTATATAACCACCCGCTCTGCACTCTCTTTCCGTAGCCGGGGAGGTTCCAAGAGTGTTCTAGCGTCTTACAGAGAGAGAGAGAGAGAGAGAGAGAGAGAGAGAGGGGAGAGAGAGCAGCAGCAGCAGCGCGCGCCGCCGGACGACGATGGCACCGGTCCTTGCACCCCCAGCCACAGCCGACGTGAAGCCAGCTGTGACGACGGCGAGGCCGGTGGGCCGGGCGTACGTGACGTTCCTGGCGGGGAATGGCGACTACGTGAAGGGAGTGGTGGGGCTGGCCAAGGGCCTGAGGAAGGTCGGGTCGGCGTACCCGCTTGTGGTGGCTGTGCTGCCAGATGTGCCGGAGGAGCACCGGCGGGAGCTGGAGGGCCAAGGCTGCCTGGTACGGGAGATCGAGCCGGTCTACCCGCCGGAGAACCATACACAGTTCGCCATGGCGTACTACGTCATCAACTACTCCAAGCTCCGCATTTGGGAGGTAATCTACATTAATTTTTCAAAAATAAAATTTGAATTTTTTTCCATCTGTAATTTTTCCTGTTTACTGTATTTGATTTCAAATAACAGTGCTAGTAAATAATGAAAAGTTTGAATTTTTTTCATTTACCGGACTTGAACGTTAGACACAATCAACCGGGTCGAAGTTCCTTGATCACGGTTGTAAAAAATACTCGGTTTCGACTCTGTTATGTTAGATACGTCAGCAAATTCCACGTGGCCAATTTTTTATTTGGTGTGATAACACGTGTTACATGACGGCTCTTCGTAGATTTGTGCTTTCGGTTCCTAAAATGCCCTTGCTTTCTCATTCTCCTGATGCAATGTATGTGGGCGTCTGAATGGGCACTTCGGTCATTTCGGCGGCTGTAACACGCACGTGATCGGTGCGGTGCAAATTACCAGTTGTATTAAGAACGTGAAAATATAAGGATGGAACCGATTGATAATCTAAAATTTGAGGAGTCCTCTGGAAAAAGAAAATTAATTAATTTTAAAAGAGCATTTTTATTTCTTGGATCAGGTCAGATTAATTAGATTTTTAAATATTAATGATTTAGTCTAAAAAAATTCTGCATTTTGTCGTACATTGCAGTTCGTGGAGTACAGCAAGATGGATATACCTTGACGGCGACATCCAGGTGTACGACAACATCGACCACCTCTTCGACCTGCCGGACGGCCATTTCTACGCCGTGATGGACTGCTTCTGCGAGAAAACCTGGTCCCACACTCCCCAGTACCGGATCGGCTACTGCCAGCAGTGCCCCGACAAGGTGCGGTGGCTTGAGGCTGAGCTCGGCCCACACCCCGCACCCTACTTCAATGCCGGGATGTTCGTGTTTGAGCCTAGCTTGGAGACCTACGAGGACCTACTCCGGACCCTCGAGGTCACTCCCCCGACCCCCTTTGCTGAGCAGGACTTCCTGAACATGTACTTCGGGAAGATCTACAAGCCAATACCGCTGGTGTACAACCTCGTGCTCGCGATACTGTGGCGGCACCCCGAGAATGTCGAGCTCGACAAGGTTAAGGTTGTTCACTACTGCGCAGCGGTAAGAGACCTGATCTGAAAGCATCGGTCGCTGTTCAGTTTTCGATGGGTGATTCTTAAAGCTCGATTGATATGTTTCCTGGTGATTCGAGCAGGGTTCGAAGCCGTGGAGGTACACAGGGAAGGAAGACAATATGCAGAGGGAGGACATCAAGATGCTGGTGAGGAAGTGGTGGGACATCTACAGCGACGAGACACTCGACTACAGGAAGTCGTCTGACGTGGCTGGTGATGCACAGCTGGAGCCGGTCAACATGCAGCCCTTCATAGCGGCTCTCTCAGAAGCTGGCAAGGTGCAGTACGTGACGGGCCCCTCAGCAGCCTAGGCGGAGGCCAGTTGGTCGACTCGAAGTGTGTCTCGAGAAGACGATGCAGATATATATATATATATATATATAAAAGTATATTGAGATGTTAAGGAAGTGTAAATCCCTGATGATTTAGGTCATCTATTGGTTCTCTGTCCTGAAATCCCTGCGGGGCTCGTGAAGGAATTTAAACCCAAAGAAAAGAGGTTACTTTTAGTAGCTCAACTCCTTTTATTTATTCAGTAAACCAAATTTTCACCTCTGATCTCCCTCCTGGTATCACCATAAGTCATCAGAAAACATGGAATTGTTAGTTTCTTTTCTTCGAAAAAGACGGCAGCAGTCATGATAGCGCAGTTATTTCACAGTACAATGATCAGATTTCTATATTTAACTACGAAAAGATAAGATAAATTGAAGTAATTATGATAATTCAATTATTTTAGAATATAATGGCCGGATTTCTATATTTAACTATGAAAAGATAAGATAAATTGAATGATTGATGGTAGTAATGGCTCTTGTTAATATAATAATCTGTGAAAAAAATTGAATGATTGATGGTAGTAATGGCTCTTGTTAATATAATACTCTCTGAAAAATTTTGGTATAGTTTAACATATCAGTATCTAACTATTTTCTAGAAAATTCCTTTTAGCTAATTTATTTACTAGAAAATTTGAAATTCAAAATCTCAATTTTATTAAATTATATCATATCGAAGTAGTGAATCTTGAGTCGTTAAACCATCACTCTCCAACATACAACAATGTTAAATCTTGTCTTTTCCATTCCCATCTTAGCTCAAAGACATTGTTAGATCAGATCAGCTGCAAACATGGTTTCCTCGTATCCATGAGACTGCTCTATGTCATTGTTCCAAGTTCTCGTTTCAGAGCCAATCGGTCATTGGAAATTAAATGAGCATTTTTCACTGGTTCTTGGAGACAGTATGTGCATACCTTCTGTAAATAATTCACGAAGTTGTGATTTGAACTCCACTTTTAAAAGCGTAGCCATTGATCAGACCACGCACACATTTACTTACACATCGACTAATAATACTGACACCATCTAACAAATTTTAACAGTTACAGGATTCAGTCAAACCAATTGCACTAATCAAATGAGAAAATGACACCAGAAGTTCTATATATTTATCGATTCTGATAAGTGAGTTCTACATGTTTTAAAGTGTTAAATCAAGTCCTATATATTGTTCACGGTACAACATCGAGTCTTTTCCGTCACTTACCGTTACTTTATGCTGACGTGACACTGTTGTTCACAGTACAATATCGAGTTCTTTCCGTCACTTACCATTACTTTATGCTGACGTGTAACAGTGTCAGGTCAGCATAAAGTAACGGTAAGTGACAGAAAGTACTCGATGCTATAACGCAAATAATGTATAGGACTTAACTTAATACTTTCAAATATTTAGTACTCACTTACAAGAATCGGCAAATATATAAGACTCCCGGTATCTATCTCCTAATCAAAGATTCACTTGAAGATTCATCTTGAATCAAACTTCAATATTCAATTCTTTGAAGCTAAAGATTTCAACGAGAATGGAATCGGTGACATTGCTAGATGACACTTGAAGAGACCATATTTGTGTAGACAATAAGTTTTTCCAGTAGAAAGTACTTTCAATTCAAAGAAAATATTCTTGACATGAGTGGGTTCTTCTGCAAAACAAGTAACAAATTTTACAGTAGCAGACAGACAATGCAAACAAATAAACCTACAAAAGGCTGAGTTTAAAAAGGACAATGTCCATGGATAGCTGCTCAGAACGGAAACATGACCAGGAAGAAACCAGCAAGCCCTCTACGCCTGCAATTGATTTTAAAAAGGGGGCGAATCTTTTTAGATGAATATCTAATCATTCCCACGACACGAGTGCATACATAATCAAAATCATTAGTTTTCAGGACTAACCTTGCTCGCGATGTTGTTTGAGAGCCAGTCCAGGCCCTCATACAGCCCCTCACCGGAAGTGGCACATGTGCTCTGAATGTACCTGTGATTAACAGAGTTTACAGTTTCAGAACCTTGGGACAGGACGAATTAGATGTTTGGAAGGAAAACAGAAAGGAGCCTTACCAGTGGCGCTGCCTGAGGGAGTGAAGGCCAAGCTTGTCGGTTATTTCTGCAGCATTCATTGCATTGGGCAGATCTTGCTTGTTGGCGAACACCAGCAGCACAGCATCACGCAACTCGTCCTGTCAAAAGCACAAAATACATGTCAGTTTTAACTTTTTCGAGAACTTGTTTCTTGCATTTAATTCTCATAAAATGATATACACAGCCCCTTTTTTCAATAGATCTTTCACCTTAAGAGATCTGGCTAAAATACTTCTCTTCATTCTGTTCTCAATCCTAGGCAACATAGTTACTTTAAATCTGAAGTGTTGGTTATAATTTGCCCACGACAATTTTTAGAACAACCTTATTTAACTGGTATTCGCAAGTAATGACCACATCATCTATGAACATTGTTAACCTGATCTGGAGAAAATAACTTGAGATAGGGGGGTCTCCGCATTACCTCATTCAGCATTCTGTGTAGCTCATCCCTGGCTTCAACAACACGGTCCCGGTCATTGCTATCAACCACAAAGATCAGACCTTGTGTGTTTTGGAAATAATGCCTCCATAAAGGGCGGATCTGAAGCAAATTAGCAAAGCAAAGGCAGATCAGATCAGGACATGCACCCCTTCATTTGAGGATGGTGAAGACTAAAATGTTAACCTTGACTCATACATCATTCAGTAGTTACTACATTTAAATTGTAACGTTGGCATATACATCATTCAGCAATTACTAAAAGTGACATTGAGCACAAAAATTAAATAGGGATTGATTATCATGTAACATTCAATTTTGACATTACATGTTATTATGAAAGTGCCTGTGAATTTCTGTTTATGGAAGTTGCTCCTGGTAGTCCCGATATGAAAATATTGAGGCTTTATGTGCAATGTAATTGCATAACCCAATATCTCCTTGAATGCCGAGAACTATGCAATTTATTGCCAGCATCACATATCAAGCATGGCGTGGTTTTCAACTTCATGTTATCGATGAGGTTTTAAACCAGAAAACAAACAGTGCATCAGATTGTCTTCTCACATAGCAGATCAACAGTTGAGGACAAAGGAAGAAAATAAAAGTGAAAGTAACCAAGGCAACGGTCCAACGGCCCATCATTGTAATCATAAAAGAATGTAGGATGTACCTTGTCCTGGCCACCAACGTCCCAGACAGTGAAGCTGATGTTCTTATACTCAACAGTCTCCACATTGAATCCTTAACATAATTGAACATATAACCAGAAAAGGTAAGAATAATAATCTGCATGGGTAACCCTCATGCTCAATATAATAAGCAACATTTACACGTGGAAATAATAAGTTAACGTAACAGGATCTTAATGGGTCAATGTCCTGATAAAGCAATTTACAGATCTGTTGGTGTTGCACAGAAGAGCTTACCGATGGTGGGAATGGTGGTGACAATCTCTCCCAGCTTGAGCTTGTAGAGAATGGTGGTCTTACCAGCAGCATCAAGACCCACCATGAGAATGCGCATCTCTTTCTTGGCAAAGAGCCGGCTGAAAAGCTTCGTGAAAGACAGCCCCATTTCCGATTCTGCCGTATCAGATCACCCAAATCAAACGCACAATCCCAATTTGACAGACACTAAGCTGCATCAATTCTCAAGATGACAAAATGCTATCCACAGGAAGCCCACTAAAAAATCAACTTTCAGTGGAGGCGGAAAAAAAGATCATTGGCATCAAAAGCGCAAAAGGATCCCCTTTTCTGTTATAAATCAATGATGGCTGAATTAACGTATTAACCATTCATCAGAACAGCGATTAAAACATCCGTATTGCAGATAACAGTCAGATCAACAGCAAATAAAGATCGAAACGGATCAATCCAACAATCAGGCATCAGCCCGGCATTGAACAGCGTACATAAAGAACCGTAAGCCAAGAGAGAGGAAATCTCAAGTCAAAAATGAAAGAGGCGTCGAGATCGAACAGTTACAAAGAACTGGATCTCGCTCAGAACGTTCAGATCGACCGTTAGATGAAACACAGCCAAGATTCGTAGACGGGCGGACAATTCAACTGTTAGATGGAGAAAAGACGATGAAGGGAGACCGCATACCTCGAGAGAACCTCCGATCTCGAATATGATGATCAGAGAGAGGGAGAGGGAGGGAGATGCTGTAGGACGAGGAGGAGACAAGGAGGGAATGCAGAGCTATGGCGGAGAGATCTTAAAATGAGAGAGAGAGAGAGAGGGAGAGAGAGAGACAGCTGCCTTTCCCGATTCAATGTCGGCGATTATTTATTTTTTATTTTATTACTAGGATCGAGGATTTTCAGTTTCTCTTCCTTTATTTCCTTTTTCGCTTGTTGAGATTAATTTAACCAGATACAAACTCGTACTACAAATAGAAATAAAATAAAAATAAATAAATATAAAAATATTGAAGTAAATTGATATAGTTGTATTGTTTATTTATATTTTATTACAATTTAATTAATTTAAAATTTGTTAACTTACGATAATAAGTAGAGTATTATCAGTATTCATCGGTATACTACACCAATTTTACTTTTTTTATTTTTGAAATTTCAAATTATTTGTTCAAAAAATGTGATAGATTTTTACTGTTAAAATTGTAAATATAGAGTGACATAAGGAAATCTGATCAGCTAATAAAAGATTTTTACTGTTAAGATTATAAATATGGAGTGAAAGAAAAATGACCGAAATTATTATTTTACCTTTAATTTAAAAATTAGATGTATATTATAAATGTTAGTATATAAATTAGATTGAGAGCAAATATGAAAAATAAAAACCACACAAAACTTTCCAAACAATTGCATATAATAATTAGATAGATTAACAAAATTCCTTGATTTTTAATTATTTATTAATTCAGGATATGCAGTTTTTTTAGCCTATCTTTCATAGATATTACGTACGAATTTTGCTATTCAATGTAAGATATTCTACTTATAAATGACTGGATAAAGTTTTTTTTTCTGTTAATGCGATTTTTCGGAGATCTAAGTACGAAAATTAAATACGAATTAATGAGAAAAACCAAGTCATTTTGTATGGGTCTGTAAGAGACAGCCTTGGTGGTGGGACTTTGGAAAGATCTCCTAGATTCAAATCCTTACGGATGCATTTCTCATAGGTGAGAGTTTTATAACTCTTGAATCCGTAAGATTCGCCTGACTTACTTAGTACATGTGGTTTGCGAGCTATTGAGTGTGCCTCGAAGAAAAGGTGTTACAACCACCGCTAGTCAAGCACGAAGATGCTCGGATAACTCGGTTGCAAGAAAAAAGAAAGTCATTTTGTATTGGGTGAGATGGAAGAGGGGAAGAGGAAGATGAGGGGATGTCTTGAGAAGGGACAGGAGAAAGAGGTAGTGAGAGTTGCAAAAATTGTGAGTATTGGATTTCTATTCTGTCATGGCCTTTGACAATATAATAATTGTCACGTGTTTTCTTTTTTCTTTAATGAAATCAATATCACAGAGCTAATTCTCTTAGAATTCTCCATTAATTATTGACGTGACGCAGAGATGTTGGTATTAAGTTGTCATGACGAAAAATTGTGGAGAATTAGTATTTTGCATCATACAAATAATAAAAGAATTTTAAAATAAAATAGACAGGATAAACTAATTATAACTTAAGGGAGTCATCCAGATACGTGAGTTCAATCTCTCACAGCTGATTGACAGATATAGTAACAAATTTGCATAAGTAAATCTAATCTCATTATGCAATAGTAGCGAATCTGATCTTATCTGATCAAAATCTCATATTTTTCTATCTGCGTGTAAATAAAAATGATACACCAATAAAATATGGCATGCCATCACATCATGTCAACGATTTAACAGAAAAATCTAGTTGAATTAACTCCGTGAAATTTCTTAAAAAAGAAAAGAAAAGCACAGGACAATTTCGTTGTGTTAATTGAAGGTTTAAATTGTCGAAATTGGAGGTAATGATAAAGTAGAAATTTTAGTCAAACATCATGATTTAAAAAGTAATTTACCGTATCGCATTTTTTTTACGAGTTGTTATTCAAATTGGGATGAAAGCAAAGGAAAGAATGAGAATTTTCAACCTTCTTCAAGAAAAGATTTGTCACTCAAGATTTATTTATCATATTTGGTCACAAAGATTTGTGTCTTGCCCTCCAGAGACAGTCCAGCTGGTAGGGCTTTGGAATCTTAAACTTCCTAAGTTCGATTCCCAATGTCAAGGGTGGTTTGCAGGCTTATTACGTGTGCCCGAGGAAGAGGTGTCGCAACCCCTGCAACCCACGCTTTATAAACAAAGAAACATATATGGACACAAAGATGGCCAACTTTTTTCTTGATAAATCGCTTTTAAACACATAAAACTATCGAACCATGTTGAACTAGTCCCTGCTGCTCTCTAATTTACTTAACGAAAGTAGACCCTTCCGCTTCGACTAATTGCGTACTCATATCAATCGAATTTCTTCGGTGAGTGAAGCAGAAACCTCAGCAAGACCGCCCAGAACATAATCACAGAACCCTAACACCAACATTGTTAAACTAAGATGCTCGCATTAAAGATTTACCGAGCCTTCTTCAACAATAAAGTTGCCCAAGAGATCTCTTATTTTGCAACGCCACTGACATCAAGATGTAAGAAGAGATTCTGCATTCTACTTTCGCCACGAACACGAACATCACGCGGCCGGTGACATATCAGCCCGACCTCCGCTCATCCTTTCAGCACTCTCTCCGCGTTCACCTGTACGATTGGTTCATTTACAGGCTCGCTAACATGCATTTAACGAACAGGTGATCAGTGAATGAGTAGCGGCTAAAATGGCAGTTAGTTACCTGTGCGAACTCTGATTACATCTGCAACCGGCACCACTGCAAAACCAGCAATAGGATCTCACCAAATTTGATTGACAAAAGGCGCTCAATTCGTCAAGCATCAGAACAGACAGGATAAAACTAATATCTGGATGATCGCTGGGGTACGCCACTCGAATTACCACAGCGTTCGATTTTCCTAAAAGCTAAAGAAACAGAAAAGGTGGAGCTGCAGTTTATAACGAGCATGGTTAACTATTCCATTACCCAGTTGAGAGTATTACTAGAAAAGAGTCCGAGTGGATATACGATATTCCTACCGAAGATTTTGCCATCGCCAATCTCGCCAGTTCTTGCCTCCTCGATAATCTTCTCAATCACTGCTTCAACCTATGGAAACATGATATCAGCAGGTAATAATATCCACTCCAGACTTGTAACACCGAAACCACATATTTCAGTAATATTAGTATTTATATGCATATTTGTATTCATAAATAACTTTCTTTTTCCTCGAGATACCTGGTCTTTGCTGACGACAATCTCCATTTTAACTTTAGCAAGAAACTTGTCCTCTGAGAATTCAGAACCTGCATAGTCCATGAAAGAACTACTGATTGCCAATGGTCGGCAAGAACAAAGAATCGATTGCTTAACGAAATTAGAAGCTATAAAGAAGTCCATGGAAGGAAAACACACTGATGAATCATGCCAAAGAGCGTAGATCTCGTCAAGTTACTCCATTGGAGCCAAACTGGCTCCAGCATAGGATTTACTCACCTCCCTGTCTTTCCGTTGAACCACCCTGCGCACCAAAACCTCGAACATCAGAAACCGTGACTCCACGGATCCCCATATTCAGCAGAGCCTTGAAAACCCAGATAAAAAGACCGCCAATCAGAACAGTGGATCGGGAATACAAACCATTGCAGTTCCAAAACATAGATATTATGTTGAGTCGAATAGAAATCCTCATCTTCTTCAGGCTACAACTTCAACTCCCGCGAAATATCCACCAAAAACCATCGACATTTTACTAACTGTTCGGCTTTCAGAAGAAAACATGTCAAAATTTAGCATCCCAAGTTCTACCAACAATCACCTTCTTCATTAGCTAAGCAAGAGTTTGCAAGTAATCGAGCATGCAATGCATCTAACACAACTAAAACTCGATAGCCCGGCATAGAAGTTTATCATTTTTCCAACTAGAATCAGCTGCAATAGGATTATAGAAGCCAATATTTCCAAATGTGGCCATTCTAATTTTGGTGCAGACAAGTGAAATGCTTATTGCAGTGTCCATTTCCCTAGAAACTGAACATTCAATGAAACTTACAGAGGAAACCTGCGACACCCTCCATGGCCTGTCAAGCAAGAATCGATCAGCAGGCAATAACAAGCACATAAACGAGAGCTGAAACAGAAGAAAATTGACAGCATAGATATCAAAATTAACAGCTTCAGTAACCTCAGTATGGCTTCAACTTTGTAGAATTGCGCATCTGGGAGGTAATCTAGCAACCACAACATGATAAAAAGGAACCCATCAATCCTCCAGCAAAGAACTGGGGTTCGGAACATAACTTAGCACGCGTCTTACCGGGGGAGCTCTGGGCTCTGATCGGGTGGAGGACAGGGGAAGCACTCCCGCTCCGGCATCGTAGGATCGTCGCGGTCCGGCGAGAGAAAAGGAGTGAAGCGGGCGAGCCAGTGAAAAGGAGCTCCCGGGACGGCGAATGGAGAGGGCGGAGAGTGGAGGGCCGCGCTGCCATTGCGCTCGAAGCTGCCATGGCAGTGGAAGGTCGGATTTTGAATTGAGAAGGCTACGTCTGCTCTGGCGGGTTCCGAATCTCGACGACGGCGACTAGCTCACGTCTGCACGTCTGAGCTGAGCTGCTACTGAGACCAGTGATCGGGTGAGCCTCGTATTGATCGCCCAGTTATCAATTTAATTAGGAAGAAGGGAGAAGGGCGAAAATTACAACGTGATTTATATTACACGATAACGAGTAGGCGGTTGTCCCATAATTAATTAGACTCGAGTTCGGTTAATTCATTAGAGGGTAAATGTGTCCAATTATACATTTTTTCCGTTCACGAGACTCAAATCCGAGATTTTAAGGGAAAGAGTTACAATGTCATTTTAACTTATCCATATTGATTTACTGCACCGTGACATAAGATACCTTCTTTTCCTCCAAAAGACTCATTCGATTTACTAAGAATTTGAATTCAATCGAAGACAGATTCATAGCTGCTGCAAAATCCTGTCCCTGTCAGCCTCCAGTGCTGCTGGGTTCAGTTCGATTCAGATTCACTCGGAATTGAAACGAATCGAGCAAATCAACTTTCTTCTGAGAATCGAAGCTACGCAGGTCTCCACAAGTGACCGAGGTGGCTCTACAGAGGCTTCGGAACGAGTTCTTTTCGAGGAAAGGTCGTGCGAATATTCTGTTGTTTTGATCGAGCATGCCGTGCTCCATCGATGATTGCCAGGATCCTAAGCTGCAACACGATGTTCTGGTTAGCAATAAGCGGACACAGCCGTCATCGACGGAACGGCTTTACAAAAAGGTGGCTATTTGGGCCAGCCCGATAAGCTTAGGGGGCCGGGCCGGCAGAGTCTTATCGGTTAAATAGTACACAGTCCGAACACGGCACGACATTCGGTCGGTTCGCCGAAGCTCAAATCCGATGCTCGGCTCGTGAAGAGCGGTGCGCCAGCATGGCCTTGAAGCACAATGGAACCTGGTCGGGCCTAGACTAGCCTAGTCAAACCGAGCTCGAATTTCGTTGAGCCTCTCCATCTTGGCCGTGCTCAACTCCGGCCCAAGACCTTCTTTCCTTTCTCCGGAGCCAAGCTTGAGCGTTCAAATCTTTTAAAGCCAAGCAAAACTCGAGCATGCTACGCTAGGTTCCATAGCAACTATTGTACTCAATCTCGGGTTTTGGTCCTCGTGCTACAGCAATGCTCGGAGGCTTACGGCTCGAGCCCCTGTGCAACTTGCGGTTTGATGCTACAGTCGGGATTGCATTTCGTCAGATATTCGAAAAGCTTCCTTAGCCTGCGAACGTATCGTGCAAAAGCTGTTTGCTAGATCAATCAATGAGATAATGAATAGAAAAAGGGGATCCATCCAACTTCCCTTACCCGAGAAGCAAAGTGAAGAAGACCAAAAACAAATCACAGATCGAGTTCCGATCTCTCCTGTCCACTCTGTCATTCAAATATTTTACGGGATCTCATTCAATCAGCTGAATATACGAGAAATGGTCAACGGTATGATAGTTTCGAGCTCACTCTCATGTGATTTGATAATTTGAAAGTCTCGGGTTTGAATCTCCTCCATGCACACTTGTCGAAATAATTGTTGAAAATGTGCTTTTTGAACATATGCCTTGCAGGAGAAGATTTCTTATGTCACGGTGTCATCATATGTCAATACTGCCACGACAGTACTGCCGACACCATTTTGTAAAATTTCTCGCTTGGCAGACGCATATTACTCAAAAGTATCAAGACAATACTCCTAGTCGATTAGAACTGAGAGAATACTGTCTCTATTGCTATAGTGAATTATCGGTGGTACTACGATGACTGAGTTAGTGCTTACACTTATCGTTCTGTTCACTTGATATGTTTGGAATATTACGTAGTAATGGCAAGATCGTAATCGATGCTGTTCTCTTTTAACTGATAAAGAACCCTAAAAATGCTGAGGGGACATTGATGGGGTTGTTGATGTTATTCATAAAGTTTCCGAGGGCCTTTAAGGGAATATTCAAACCTATGTAAAGCAAGCAACCAATCAAACCCTCTAGACCGTTCAACGTGTGATGGGCGGTGTCATATTACCGTCTCATCCCTTTCTGCATCGATCCCAAGTTAAGTATCTGTGCTTCGCTCGGATTTTACATTTATTTCTTATCCCGTATGATATCACGAATTTCAAATTTCCACCCTAATGTAAACCAATCGAATGTCGATAGAGAGACGGATAAATTCTCATGTTCTTGCTCACGGGACGTACAACGGAGCCACCAATACGGTACGCAATTTTGCATCTCTGAGCTAGGGTTTCAAAGATACCACTTAGACTTAACGTGGCATGAGATTCAACATCAACATTAATCACCCGACCATTTGTCATAATTATGATCACAGCAATTTAATCAGTACTTCTTCACCACGTACGTAATTTTGAGATGGGACTGTTTAAGATTTTCTCTCTCGAACTATATCATATCTTTTCCATTTCAAAGGAGACCCACGAGCGTAAACAGGGTAAGATGCAGAGGGAATAACGGAATATAGATTATCCCATTGAGGAGAGTCGGATACTGAATCTCTCAGCCCCAAATCAAAAACAATTTTACTGTATCAAACTCTCATTATCTGACGACAGTATATTGTGTTTAGGGCACACATGGACCTACCACTTAGTCAAAGTGAACGAATACATCAAATAATTTTCGTTCTTTTTCATTTTATTCCCTTGGGTAGAAAATGATCGGCATGATCACGAAATCGATGCATCTTTTCTCTTTATCAACAGTTGGCTTTGTCCTTACCTCACATTTTATTTCAATCATTTAGGGTTCTTTATTATTCTAAAGTCAAGTGCCAGACAAAATCATTTTAGTGCAACTTCGGCTATGTACAGATACTGGGAGAATTATCGAGATTGGTTACTCGAGATGGTTCAATATCGCCTCCAGAAAAGTAAGGTGTCGGTTTCTAGTCTTATTAATGGAGAAATTATTAATCATAAGAGTTTTATCCTTTTGGTTAATCGACCATGCTGGAACACCTATTAATTAGGACTCACTGAACTTTTAAATATTGGATCATGTACATAACAAAGATGCATGAACAACTATATCATTCTCCAAGGAGATGATTTCAGGAACTTCATCTACTGTTAGATAGGAGAGTGGACTCCGTATTACATAGTCTCATACCTTATACAACTTTTTTTTTTCTTCTGTAAGTGTTGAATTTCATTAACTAGAGAAGAAATTACATAAAGCAATTTTACTAACTACAAAAGGTTCAAGTTAATCCTGAGGATTTGACTGTACAAGAGTGCGGTAACTTGTGCATGGGCTTGGGAAAACTGGCCAGTTTCAGCTTCACAAAAGTTACCAAGCCATGTAACAAGCCACTAAGGTTGTATAACTAAAATTCTTGAATTCTATACAGTTGGCACCGCTTCACCCTATGACCTAAAAGCCCTGAATTCGATCTCAGTGGTGGGACTCTCTCTACTACACCTCTTAGGCCCATGTATTTCTTTTGTACACAAAAAAAAAAGGGAAATTCTTGAATCCTTCTCAAGCTGGATTTTGTACATAGTAAGTTGTGCATGGCGACTTTAAAGCAAATGGTGTACAGAGAGTGACCCTAGACCGTAGAGATCAACACGAGCTCCGTGGACCAACTCATGTTAGTTCTGTGGAGCCCTGCTATGGCTAGTGTACTTCTCCATATAGTCCTTGTAATGCCACATGATATGAAAAATGTGGTCCCTAATTCTTCCCTTCCTGTCCACAAAACTCAGGTAGACTTGTCCTATTTCCCATGTCCCAAATTCATCAACACGCTCTTTGTAGCAAGTCAACCGTGAACAGTCAGCCAACAAATAAAAGAGGCTCTCCAGACGTACCCCAGATATCAGAGATAGGAGGAATTCGCACTTCTTGAAAACATATACCATTCTCTACCTGTCGGGTTTACAAAAAGATAGGAGGAGGAAGGGAATAAATAGTACATGAAATATCATCAAACGATCATCGAACCTATGAGCACGATATCAGACGGAGAGCAATATTAGTGTGCCACACCTTAATCGTAAACTGTACTCATGTATAGGTTATAAACTCTGAACTGCTACTGCCATTTTAATCTGTTTGTGCCTTCATTAAGAGAGGAAACCCTAATTTTTTTTGTTTTTATTGGGCCCGTTTTCTTGATTTTAAGTTGGTAAAGAAAAAGGAAATGATCCGATTGATTTGACAGCTTGAATTGATGAAGTATATTTTGTTATTATTTCTTTTTCCAGGGGTGTCCATGTAATTATCACAAAACAATTTTATATCCCATACCACTAATATAGGAAACCTTTTTATTAACAGAGGAAAATATTTTTTTATATATTTAACTGGCCCATTTTCTTTATTATAATTAGGGAAAATGAGGAAGTGGCTTGATTGATTCGAGAGTTTGATGGAATGTATTTCGCTATCGTTTCTTTTAACAGGGGCATCCTAGTAATTATGCCAAAAGAATTTCATATCTTAGACTAGTGGAAGCAGTCGATTAACTTCTATTGGTTCTTTTGCTTGGAAATCTTTCTTATTATAACAATTAAAGGGACCCTGTCAGGGAGATAATGACCAATGTACGATGACACAGTCTCTTTAGAGATAAAAAGAAAGCATATTGAATATGCAATCCGCAAACCAATTAATGCAATGATCTAATGGCTTAAAATTTACTCTCATATAATTTAATAAGATTGAAATCTCATGTTTGAGTTTGCTTTTCAGCAATAATGCTAGACCGGGCTTTCGAACTTGGAATTGGTAGATATTGGCTTCTTAGACTATACCGTGTCTCCGGTGGTGCCATGTTAATAGGACTAGTTGTTTAATTCATCTGATATGATCGCAGTTGAATATAAAAGGCGAATATTATGTAACGGGAGTGATTGAGTCGCCATTATTGACGCCCTACTTTTTTACTTATAAAAGAAAAAGAATATGCGATTGGCAAGTTGCACCGTTAATTAATAGATTTTATATAAAAATATCTCTTGGGTACATACTGTTTGGTGCTTAAAAGTTCATTAGGTCATGATGTTTGAATAGGATTGGTCCGCTAAATAGTAAAACTCTTCGAATCACAAATTCCTTTGATTAAAATATTTATAATGATATAACTTAAAGAAAAGATGTGTTTAACCATTACAACTAATTCGTACTGATCCGCTGAGAGTACAAACCATTTATAACAAGCCGATATTCGAACAAAAAAACAATTTCAGATAATAGACTGATGACCGATCGTTATCTTATCAAAAACAAAAACAAAAGCGTGTCAAATTTGATCAACAAAATGGAGGAAAAAGAGAAAAAGGGAAGTCTAATAGCAAAGGGGCTTGAGGCACTTAAATGGCACTTTACAATTAAATGCCAGTTTTTTATGTGGAGGTCTTGGCCTCATTCTTTGGCATGATGGGCATGCTCATCATTCCAATTCCTGAACAAAAAAAGTGCATCAATCATTCCTAAATTGATCATGATTCAATCTCACTTGCTTGGTGATCAATGGTACCAGTTGATTCACCTTTTTTTTTTCTTTTTATAAATGAATTTTTCTGGTTACAAACAGACACACACGGACCTAAGGAAATAGAGGAAGTGTCAATATTCGACTCGTGTTTTTCGAGTTATCAGTCCAAGGAACGAGTAGCAGAACCAGTTTGAAAGCGTGTGAAATTAAGGGACTACATTTGGGAACATGGAGGAGAGCACAAATACTATCAGATCTAGAGCATCCGGCGCAGTGTTGCAATACACTGAATAAATTGCTTTTAGGCTTTGTTTGGATTGAGGTGGAAGGAGGGTTGTGGAGGGGGGTTTATGGAGGGTTATGCTTAACCCTTGTTTGGAAAAATAGGAGGTTTATGGAGGTGTAAATTCAACCCTTGTTTGGGAAATTAAAATAGAATGGTTATGGAGATTTATAGATGTTTATGGAGGGTTGTTTTCAACCCTCTATAAACCTCCTTCGAGCAAATATTTCAACCCCCAAATTAGGGAGTTACGAAGGGTTGAGAAACTCTCCGTGATGTCTACATTTAAAAATTTCAGTAACCTTCCACCTTCATAACCCTCCAAAACCCTCCACCTCTATAAACCACCATAACCCTCTACCTCCATAACTCTCCCCTCCATAAACCTCCTCACCCCTCAATCCAAACAAGCCCTTAGGATGATGGTGTTGCAACATAGAGTTTCGACAGACCTGTCCAAATTTAATTCTTCTAAAATTTAAGGATTTTTGGAGCATTTTTTTGGGTGTTTCCTTTTGAATGTAATTTCCTTGAATCAAACATATCTGTCAAGATATATGAGATATATTTTAGCTCTATTTTCCGATTTCATGTGATTTCTCTTATGCCGATAAATAGGAGAATCGGGTCCTAGAGTCGGTGTGATGAGAGGTACTATGTATCATGAGGTACATGTGGGAGTAGTGGATATAAGCTCTGATGTGAGTGCATATTGTGTTCAAGATTTGTATTCCACTTCTACTTTACTTACGACGAAAATCTGGACTAAATATCCTTAGTCCGTGGAGTATGGACCATAGTTAATTAGATCCTACGTATACGAGTGTGTAACCTTCTTTCTCGTTTTACGTCCACGTCCCGATTGATGCTCGGATATTGATCTCAACCCCTACAAATACAAAAGCAGAGACATATGAAGAGGTTTTACGGATAATAATTGAATTTAAGATCGCTTTATCTCATGCGAGAACAAATGCTTTTGCATCGGACCCTCTTTCTCACTCGAGCGATAAATTTTTCTCTTTCTTTTTAAAGTGCAAAGACGTGCATGTAAAGTCATGTCCAGTATTAACATCAAGCATGTCCAACGTATGACTTCTGCAATACACTCATGTAACATAACAACCAATTTACATTTTATCGATTAAACTATATTTAATTTATATAAAACAGCTAAATGAATTATAAGAACCAATTAAAAGTAAAATAAATACAGCTTAGACTTAATATCTTAAATTAAATCAAATCAAATCAAGTGCTTTGAAACAATATAAATCGATTAAGAGAAAACGATATACTTAGTTAATTATGACCATGCTAGATCAACCTATCAGCACTTTGCAAGCAAGCTCTAAATCCTCGTCATTTACGTATTCAAATACGAGATTTTATCTAATAAAAAAATAAATTAAACTATCACAAATAACTCGTGATTGCGTCATATTAACTTGAATCGATCCTTGAGTTTTTTTTTTTTTTTGCCCTTTACTCGTGTCGCTTGATTTTTCCATCAGATACTGCTGCCATGACAGTCTTTGCTCCCTTGACCGAAATAGATAAATATCAACGAGACTTAGGTAGCAATCTCACCCTTGTGCCACCCGTTGAATCAATCTTTGAGGAAGCGAGATCATTACTGCTGTACATGATAGTGGTTACGTGAAAATATTAATCGGTGAAATTAAATTATTCTCCAGGTTATATTTTGAATTTTTTATATCTCATTAAAAATTCTTTAAAATTATTAAATTTTCTTAATTAGTGTCAACTTACAGTCACTGTCACATGACGACACTGTGACGTCGGATCCCTTCTCCCACAGGTGCTAGCAATGTAGAGTGTCGACCCCTCCTTCCTCATCCTTAATCATTTCAAATTTCATAGGCTTTTAATCCCTCCTAATAATAATCCTTTAAAGTTGATCTTCCTTTAACCATGGTCCACAATTTTTCAAGTTTCATGGGAGCCCAGCTCCAGCACCACCTGCCCTCGATGTCACAGGTGACATCCAGGGCAGTGGTGGCCGGTGCTGTGTCCCCACAGGCCACGACCCTTTCTCGGCAACCCTGCGAGGTAGGCGGCGGTCACAGTCGACCCTCCACCGCCCTTCTCTCGGTCTCTATCTTTCTCGATTTATTGTCGATCCTCGAATTACGTACCAAATAATTACGATAATCGAGCTCCTAGAATATAAGAGATTTGGTAGATGGAAATTGTGAGGACACACACGGGTTGATCTAAGGATAGCTCATTTTCTTGCATGAGTTGGCTCATTTTTTAAAAGCCAAGTTGAGAATTAATTTTGCGTGTAATAGAATAAATTATCATAAATAAACTTTGATATAACAATATCGTTTTCATTTTGGGACAAAAAAGTTTTAAATTCAATTAATTATTTATTATTTCTCCATGGGCCTCTAATTTCTGTAAAAAAAAAAAATTTGTGATGATACTGTAAAAATTTTATATAAAAAAATAGAGAACACTGTTAAAATGGTCATTTCATTTACAACCCGCCGTCAATTCTTCCAACTTCTTTGCCACCGATTCGATGCAACATTTACAACTCTGTCCATCAAGATGGTCATGACATCGACAAATATAAACCGAAGTGTGATAAAGTAAATAATTTTTAATCAAAATTTACATATAAAATGCCCTCCCACACCACATTATCTATTAAAATTTCCATCCTTGCCACTGGTATTACAAAACAGTTTTCTTCGTTGGACCACTTTCCTAATTAAAAAAATTTGGAATAAACAAGGGATCAAACTGTCAAGATTCAATTAAAAAAAAAATAGAAGGGATGGACAAATGAGTTGTTAAATTTACATGGCCTTAAAAAAACATCTACGTACGTGAACCTTCGTAGATGTTCCTTTCCCCGAGCCCAACTCACTTCCTTCTGTTTTTTTTTTTTTTTTTTTTTGTCTTTTGTCTTTTTTATCGGTGAATGAGTTTCGCAATTCGTCGATCGAAGATGAGTCCACTAATCAAGACATTGAGAACAAGAGCGATGTCTCACATCTTCGGTATGATTTCTGTAAAATTTCCACTGAGTCTCTAAGAGATTAAGTCTATGTCCATCTAAAAATGTATGGTGTGATATCTCGAATTTCTTATATTTTAGATTTCAATTCATTGACTGTCCGATGTGTGATCTATTCATCAACACCCTCCCACGTGATAACTTGTTTGCGCTCGACAGTTGACTTGAATACTCACGTGATAACGTGTTTACGCTTGACAGTTGACTTGAATACCCACCACCCTCAAAAACTGACTTCGAGTTGAATATTTTTCTTCCGTACTCAGATGAGAGTGCAGCTGACCATGAGACAAGTTTCTCTTACATCCTCTTGTTAGATATCTGACCATGAGCCGGTACTCTTCCATGCTCAGACTGGCGTAGTGTGAACGTACAAGATAACTCGCTCTGATACCATGTAAACTCTTAAGTAGTGGTATTTCAATTCTATTATATTTAAGATTTTAATTCGTTCCCTGTTCAATATAAGATTCACTTCTCAACGTGGACATGAAAAATAACCTTTGTGAATGCGCTGCAATATCCAAATATATTGATAGGTACTAAATAAAAATGAGAAAAATAGTTGAGATAATTAGAATTAATTCGGTATATTTCTCTTATTAAAGATTCAAGTTCGAGTAATAAGAGAAAAAATAGTTTGAACGTCTTGTCTCTTAATAAATTGATTTCGCTTAAATGTGAATTAACTTTTGAATTTTAGTAATACAAAATTTAAAAAAAAAAAAGAGAGGAAAGATCTGAGGGAGGCTATGGAATTATTTAAATCTTTTTTATTTTAAAAATTTTTATCGGGAATTGTGGGCGAGAGTGAGGTCAACTGCTTCCAGGTACACGCAAAATACAACTAGGGCACAGCACCAGAGTCGATCCAAAAATAATTAATCAAGACATGGCACGAGCCGCCAAGACATGTTATCTCCATGCTTTCCGAAATTTCGAGCCGAGGTTTACGATCGGTACGCGATCGAACGACTATTTTATAACGTACGACATTTTTAAATATCTGACGAAACATAAAATAATGCGAATTGCAATCCTCAGGAGTCTACGTCAGTAAAAGAAGCACAGCACATTATATTGTTTCATGTGTTGCATTTGACATTTGTTACCGCATTAGACATAACTAACGATGTTAGAAAAGTGTTATATTTTTAAAATTATTATATGCTATATTTTTAATTTTTATATCAAATATTAGATTTACCATTGCACCCCTGTGCACAATTTTCTCCCATGTTCTTGTGAATTATTATCTAAAAATTTGGGATGATCACTGCCTTTTTCTATTAAAAAAAAAGTTAAGGAGACATTTTAAAAAAGAGAAAAAAAAGAAAATTAGGATGAAAGTAAAAGGGGAAAATAAGTAATCAAATATTTTAAAATACTTAAATCTTAAAAAATATAAAACTGAAGTTGTTTCCACTGTTCACAATAATATATCGGATAATATTATTTATTTATCGTGGACGAATTCAAAAAATTTTATTTAAAATGGTGAAATTAAATAAAATAATAAGATAACGAGTTTTCAGTTGAATAAGATAAAATAATTTAATAAAAATCAGATAAAATTAATTGAATCTACATAATCTCCCTACCTTCTTCTATATTGATCAGTGAATAATATCTTATTAAAATTAATTTAAACAAAAAATTATTCTTTTTTAATATTAAATATCTCCACTTAAATCAATTTCGATGGAATATTACTCTCGTGCCCGGCAGTTAAAGGGGTGCTCATCTTTTTCAACGTGCCTTTTTCCCCCGGTCAGCAGTGTCGTGACCTCATAGGCTCATACGAAAATGGACCGACTAATTATATTTTATATTCTTTAATTGGACATTATTGATCCGTACAATAATATTTATATAAAATAAATATATTGGACACAAAGGGATGCATTTAATAATCACTTGTAAAGTCAAACTAATGTTTAATAAAAGACATGGCAGCGCATGGCTGTCTCTCAAATCTCCAATTTTAATATTAAAAAAAAATCATTGCAACTAAAAAAATAAATATAAATTACATTTTTTAAATAAAAAGACACTTTAATCTCAAACTTTAGACCTTTACCCCTTTTTTTGTTATAATTATTTATTTTTTCTTCGCATTCTTATTCTCAATTTTCTGCATTTTATCATTTTGATACAATCGTTATTTTTTTATTTGAAAAAATTATTTCCAATCTAAAATTTATTTTTTTGGATTATAATATATTTAAAAATGAAAAAAAAATCATGATATACATTAACGACACGAGTAGTGGACCGTTGCTAGCAGCCACCGCTCACTCGATCGAGGTTGTCAGTCGACCTCGTGGCCAGCGGGAGCTGCATCCCCTCCAAAGTCGAGACCCATTTTGATTCGGAATGGGTCCCGATTTTAGAGGGGTTGGTGGACTCTGGGGACCCATTTACCTCTGACTTTTTTTTTTCGATTTTCTGAATGTGGAGTAATTGCTTTTTAATATAAAAATGTAATAATAGGAGCAAAGTAATAAAAATACTAAAAATTAATTAAAAAATGATTAAAAAAATTTTTAAGCTAAGATGATTAAATATTAAAAGTGTTCATCTCCCATTATTAATACCGATCCCCACCGGTAGTGAATTGTCAAAGAAAAACTGACTTGGAGTTGACCTGGTGATTCTTTCACTAGACCTCCAAATTGGTGATCTCAGGATCGAATCCCAAGTTAGGAGGGTCGACGAGAATTTTTTCAGGGATCCCAGCCCGATCGCATATTAGTCTCGAGGTGCGCTTCGGCTGACTCGGAGATACTGCGTGGTGCAAACAAAAAAAAATTGTCAAAGAAAAAAAAAAAGAAAATTAATGATTGTTCCTGCCTGGCTAAGTTATCTTGATGCATGTGATGAATTTCATTATGAAATGTATTTTTCTTTCGATAATATTATCTGCTATTCAGAAATTCGATAGAATAGATTGTACTGAACTAAATAAATACAGGCCCGGACTGTTAAGTAAATGATAAATTTTTTTAGATTATAAGACTCGAACTCGAGATTTTATTTAAAAAAATTGCGCAAATATTCTAATCAAAATTGTTGGTTGGCGGTTCATGAACGAGCACGTTTTTTTTTTTTTTGTCGCAAAATATTTTTAAATTTATCCATGAGAAAATAAAAACTAGTTTTTTCTGCTGTGGATGAATATGTTGTGAAGAGAAAGTCCAAGAGTGGCTGAATAATGGAGGAAGATCCATAATGCCAGAAGGTCCCACCAATACTTCACGTCAAAATAAATGGAACGTACATCTACTGCACATAGTCAATAGTCTCGATATTCACGTACTTCGGTTCCGGACTCTCCTGGTCGACATTCGCTCAGACAGATTCCATTAAATGCAGATATTGAATCATTATGTCGTATAAGTATGCATATGTTCATTTTCGATAACAGATATATTACCAAGGGGGGTTAGGCCGAGTGGTAAGCACCTCGGTGCCGCTTAAGGAGGTCTTGAGTTCGAGACCTCACGTACGCAGACACCCCCCTTGGGAGCCTCACCCGCCATTGCCAGGCGTGCGACCCGGGGCGACCAACGGATTAGTCAAGTATGGTTGGCTGAAAGATGTCATCTCACCGCTGGTGGGACCTGCTTGGATACCGTGGCTAGCGACCAAAAAAAAAAAAAGATGACAAATATATCGAATTTGTATAATGTTCCCGACCGGAGCCACAGTTTAAGATCATCTAATAAGAAGATAAAGACACCGGGAATGTTATATATTTATCGATTCTTGTAAGTAGATTCTAAATATTTCAAAGTATTAAATTAAGTCCTGCATGTTATTTGGGTTATAATATCGAGTCATTTCCGTCACCTGTTGTTACTTTAAGCAGACGCGGCGCTGGCGCAACACTGATACACGTCAGCTTAACGTAACGGCAGGTAATAGAAAGGATTCATTGTTATAACGTAGACATTATATATGACTTGATTTAACACTCTGAAACATTTAGAACGTACTTATAATAATCGACAAACATATAAGACTTCTGGTATCATTATCTCATCTAATAAGTATCTAATAAGTATATGGAGCTCGAGGGCTTTCAGCCCTCTTGAACCAGTCAGGTTCGTTTAACTTACCCGGTACATGTGGTCTTCGAGCTATTGCATGTACCCCGAAGAGGAGGTATCGCAACCACTGCTAGTCGGACCTGGAAAACGCTCAGATACCTCAGTTATAAAAAAAAAAAAAAAAGAAGTATATGGAGCTCGTGGTGTATTCCCGACCATTATATGTATTTGTCAAAAATATTTAGTGAAAATGTGCTCTTTAAACTTGGGTTTGGAGAATGATGCCGGAATTAGCGTTGAAAGCTTGTTATTTGGTTTGTACGATGTATTCGTAGTTGAATACGAAAGTTTGAATGTTACGTGGCAGGAGTATCTAAATTCCACCGCTACTACTGTCTTTTTCACTGATAAGAAAAAATATCGGTTGGTATATACCGGAAAATAGTACACGCTCGGAGCTTATAAAATTGAGGCCCCCTTCCCCTCTTCCCTGCACGCACAGGTGAGAGAGAAGAAACACCAGAAAACAAGGCTGAGGCCATTGCTGTCATATCATCAGCGCTTTAAATATTAACCTCTGACTCCGATCCTCTTCCAGTGTGGTGTCTCAGCACACAATCCTCTCTGTTGTGTCTATAAAACAAAGCTTCCCTCCACCGAATCATTGCACTAATCCACCTCATCCCTGTGCCCTTAGTCAACCTCTCTCGCTTCAAAAGGCACCATTGGAGATGGAAGGAGTTTGTGTCGAGCCCTGAGTAATCGTCCCAGCAGCCCTTTAGTCCTCGGCATCTGTCTGAGCTCGAGAAACGCTGTCCGAACCGAGCTCGAGTTCTAATCAGCTGAGAGAGGAGAAGGGTCGAGAATGGAGGAGACTTTCGTTCCCTTTGAGGGGATAAAGAATGATCTCCGGGGAAGGCTGATGTGCTACAAGCAGGACTGGACCGGCGGCTTCCGGGCCGGATTCAGGTAATGTGTGAATGAATGGGAGCCGTGAAACTGACTGTTACGAGCAGACTGCCGGCTTAAGTTAGAGAGCTCTCAGTTTGGCTTAAGTTAGAAAACTTGCGGTTCTTTTCCATTACGATACATTTCCGGTCATGCCTAACACTACCCGGTTAGATCCGCGTATTGTGATCCTTTTTGCTGATATGTTTCTGCAGGATCCTTGCCCCGACCACATACATTTTCTTCGCCTCTGCAATCCCCGTGATATCGTTCGGCGAGCAGCTCGAGAGGAACACAGGTAACGGTCGTGTGCTGGAGTCTCCGATCAGATCTTCCGGAAAACAATTACAGAGAGCTCACGTTCCAATGTTTTTTTCTTCTTCTTCTTCCTGGTTCTGGCTCGGGATTTTGATACAGAGGGAGTGTTGACGGCGGTTCAAACCTTAGCATCAACAGCGGTCTGCGGGATCATCCACTCGATCATCGGAGGACAACCTCTGCTGATCCTAGGAGTTGCAGAGCCCACCGTGATCATGTACACTTTCATGTTCAACTTTGCCAAGGAAAGACCAGATCTGGGTAGAAACCTCTTCCTACCATGGACAGCTTGGTAATTTCTTCCTTTCCATACTCGAAAATCATATAACTGATGCCAAGTGATGTACCTGACACTCTTGTCAGGGTCAGGTTTAAATTTCTCTGGGCATTGTTTTTTTTTTTTCCCTTTTTGTTTGACTTGTATGTCTTTGTTCTGATGGATCATTGATCTCGTGTACTCCTGTAGGGTCTGTGTCTGGACAGCAGCCTTGCTGTTCCTTATGGCCATACTTGGAGCTTGCTCCATCATCAACCGGTTCACCCGGGTCGCCGGAGAGTTGTTCGGCCTGCTGATCGCAATGCTCTTCATGCAGCAAGCCATTAAAGTAATTCATTACACCTCTAATCAGTCTTCGATTGGCTTAAACGACTTCAGACCCGAGAACTGATCATTTTTCCGCTAGTTCGCTCGGTTCGGTTAACTTCTTTTTTGTCATGTTCTACTCGGGTCAATCAGGGATTGGTCGAAGAGTTCCGCATCCCAAAGGAGGAGGACCCGAACCTGACGGAATTCATACCTTCGTGGCGGTTCGCGAATGGGATGTTCGCCCTGGTCCTCTCCTTCGGGCTCCTCCTCACGGCTCTCAGGAGCCGTAAGGCAAGATCCTGGCGATACGGGACAGGCAAGTAGAACAACAGTAAAAGAATTTAAACTTTTCATAACCGTCCAATCTAAAAGATTATTCTCCTTAATAAACAGAAAAACAACAATCCCGTGATTGGAAAGGAAAGGATCGAAACTGGAAATCCTTCTGCAGTTTCTGACGGACCGACTCACTGTATATGGCAGGTTCGCTCCGAAGCTTCATAGCCGACTACGGTGTCCCGCTCATGGTCCTCGTGTGGACTGGAGTTTCTTACATGCCGTCGCACACGGTCCCTCATGGAATCCCAAGACGGCTCTTCAGCCCCAACCCCTGGTCCCCCGGTGCCTACGGGAACTGGACTGTCATCAAGGTATGAAATGGCTAACCAGCTCGTGTTCTAAACTGACTCCTCTGGATTTTATATGGACCGACCTGGGTTTCGAATTAACCATCAACAGGACATGCTGAATGTCCCCATCTTCTACATCATCGGGGCCTTCATCCCGGCTACCATGATCGCCGTGCTCTACTACTTCGACCACAGCGTCGCATCCCAGCTTGCCCAGCAGAAAGAGTTCAACCTCAGGAAGCCTTCGTCTTACCACTATGACTTGCTCCTCTTGGGCTTCTTGGTATGCAGTTTCCTCCTCAAAATCCGCTTTTACTTTCCTTTCCCTTGTACCATTTCCGAGGAGAAGGTACTGAAAGTTCGATACGGTGTCTTTCGAGTACAGACCTTGATGTGCGGCCTGGTTGGGATCCCGCCATCGAACGGGGTCATCCCGCAGTCTCCGATGCATACAAAGAGTCTTGCCACACTCAAACACCAGGTACCAAACCATCGCGACCAAACATCATCGGTTTAGTATTGTTCCTCCTACATGTGCTTTTTGGACTCACCCTTTATGTTCGGGAAATGCGTGCAGCTGCTGAGGAACCGGCTCGTGGCAACTGCCCGGAAAAGTATTCAGAAGAACGCGAGCTTGGGGCAACTGTATGGGAACATGCAGGAAGCCTATCGCCAGATGCAGACTCCTCTCATCTACCAGCAGTCATCTGTTCTTGTACTTCTCGATTTCCCAATAAAAATCCGAGAAATGGCAAACAAACCCGGGCGAAATTCTGAAACATGTGGAGTAATCTCACTCTTACAGCCTTACTTGTTCAACAGGGCTTGAAGGAGCTGAAGGAAACGACCATCCAGGCTGCTGCGGGCACGGGACACATTGATGCTCCGGTGGATGAGACACTGTTCGATATTGAGAAGGAGATCGACGACCTTTTACCAGTCGAGGTTAAGGAACAGCGGCTGAGCAACGTCCTCCAAGCGATGATGGTTGGAGGCTGCGTCGCAGCCATGCCTTTCCTCAAGATGATCCCGACTTCCGTGCTCTGGGGATACTTCGCATTCATGGCGATCGAGAGTTTACCCGGAAACCAGTTCTGGGAAAGGATTCTATTGCTCTTCACAGCTCCGAGCAGAAGATACAAGTAACCATTTCGATCCGATGCGAAAACTACAATGAACTGAAATGGTTCATGTCCAAGTTTCCAGATGAGCATAGCTCAATGTTGTTTATTCTGCAGGGTTCTTGAGGAGTACCACGCGACGTTTGTTGAGACCGTGCCGTTCAAGGCGATTGCGATATTCACGGTGTTCCAAACAGCTTACCTACTGGTGTGCTTCGGGCTGACTTGGGTACCGATTGCCGGAGTTATGTTCCCGCTGATGATCATGCTTCTGGTCCCTGTTAGACAGTACATCCTGCCGAAATTCTTCAAGGCTGCCCACCTCCAAGACCTCGACGCGGCTGAGTACGAGGAGGCACCAGCAATGCCCTTCGATATGGCTGCAGTAAGACACTGCCCACTTTTCTGCATTAGTTTTGGAGACGTATTGCGTAGATTATAGTTAAAATAGGGACTAGTACATGCTCAGCAACTCGAATCTGTGCTCTGCTTTGATATTTATTACTTAATATTTTCAACTACGAGAAGTTAACTTCTCTTTTGTGTTCTATATGTTACCAGGAATCGGAGCTCGGAGCGGGAGCTGCTTATGCCGGGGACAGGGAGATTCTCGACGAGGTCATCACGAGGAGCCGTGGAGAGTTCCGGCACGTGAGCAGCCCAAAGATTACAAGCTCTAGCACGACACCGGGTCACGATGCTGCTAAGAACCAGCAGAGCCCGAGGCCTGTGTTCAGTCCTCGAGTGAGCGAGCTGAGGAGCGAGCGAACCAGTCCCTACACGGGACCTCACAGCCCGAGGACCGGAGACAAGAGATCCAACCTTGGGAAAAGTCCGAGCAGCAATGACAGCTCGAAGTAGCAGTCGGGCTCTCCTTTGATGCCTGACTTCTGATATATCAGTGTGTTCTATATAGGCGTTTGCTGTAAAATCTTAAACTTCCTCGTTTGCCTCCCTTGCCTTGTCTTTCGGATGATGAATTGTATGTCGTGTAACAATAGTATAGCATGTTCTTGCTGAAACAACTAAGGTAGTGAATGTTCATTGCTCTTTAAATCTCCAAAAGCAACTTGGTCTAGTTACTGCAATTTTGTCGCCAAATGGATGTTGATGAACATTATGATCATCACGACTTTATCACATCTCGGGCTTAAACTGCGTACAGATCTGCAGTCAAAACTCGGTTTTGAACAGCATAAAATGTCGCCAGAAACTTTTAAGAGGCAGCTGCACCATCTGCACAGAACATGGCCAGAAACTCTTAGAGATAGCTGCACCAAACTGCAGAAGGAGAGAGTTTACTATATAACAAGTATACCGCGTATCATATATTACAGGTAAATCTGCATTTAACACGTCAGTATAACACGCAAAATCTTTTAAATTTCTGCAACTGTTTTTGCTACTCTATAACAGACGACCTTTGACTTGTGACACATGTCACACGGTACACCTGTTATATATAAGACTTTTTCTTGCAGAAGAACTCGTGTAGATGGTCACAACTTTACTACATCTTGGACTTCGACAATGTACGGATTTGGGTCAGGTTAGTGCAGCTGGTGTGACTCGGTTTCGATAGTGCAAAATAAAGCTGGAAACTTGTCGAGACAGCTGCACGAACCTGAAGAGCGATCGAACAGCAGAATAATCATTTCCACGAACACGTAAACCGTATCAGCGATGCGAATGAGCAGCTTCAAGGTGGCTGAACAGCTGAATCCATTGTAAGGTTCAACGATCCCATTAACATCACCAGTAAAACGGATGGATGGAAGGGATTCGATGAGTAAACGGACAAGTGAAAGGGATCGTTCGAGGAGTACGCCAAGTTAAAAGAAGTGGAGGAAATTCACGCAATCGAGTGTTCAAGCTGATCAACCGGCGCGGGCCCCTCTCGTGCTCGATTGCGAGGAGAAAGATATGAAATCGATGCAATGTGCTGTGCGATGAATGAATGAGCCTAGCTTTTGATTGAACTGACTACTAACAGCTTAGTGGTTCATTCTCCATGCCCCTCACTGACAAGAAAAGAGCTCATGTCCATTTCTAGAGATTTCAGAATAATTATTTTTTTTGTTTTTTTAATGCATAAAAAGAAAAGCAACAATTGTGACTAATATATCAGACGAACTGAATCGCCAACATAATGCCCGCTATATTTTATGAGCACATTTCTACTAAATATTTTTTACAGATGCATTGCGAGAGTTTAAATATGAGACTTTGAATTTGCCAAGTCATATCAAAGTAAATTTTAGACTATTAAATCACCGTGATTATCTTTCTGCATTTTTTGTGCTTAAATCAACAAAAAGACAGTCCAACATCATGCCATGATTCATCCCACCCACAATGTATCAAACCAGAAGACAAGACATCAAAGTTGACCGTTCTTTCTTATTTAGTTATAAAGAATGCTCGTGAGTCTAGAATAAACACAAGATGAAAGGAAATCGGTGGTTTGATGAGAATTAAACTGGGAGTTTCTTGGCTCTATATTAAAGTATGATAACTCTGCATCAAAACCCATTTCTCATGTGAAATTTAACCTTAAAATTTGGAAAAGAACAAAAGAAACAGCAGGAGGAGGAGTACAACTTAAGAATAATTGACATGAAAGTGAGCTAAAAGAGGGTAACTCTCGACCCTTCTTTTAGTCCCTGCTCATCAATGGCATGGCTATCAGTGAATCAGGGCAAACAGCTGTAAAGGGCCATTGCCGCAAGTTATTTTCAGCGTCAGCGAACCGAGCTATGGTGCAGTAAGCCAGTAAAGAAGCGCATGATCGATCGATGTGAAATCGCGCGGATAGAGACGATTGCAGTGGGTCGAGCATCCTTTGTCAGTCGACTGCATCCAGTGATGTATACAATAGATTCGTGCAGTGAATTTTTTAAAATGCAGACATAGCTCCATGCACTGCATTCATTTGCTAATAGGTAATGGTGATTGTGGATTACTCGGTATGTTTGATTAATAATGCGTAGCATAGGAGAAATTTTTGCAACAGCTGAGCTCACAGTGGACTGACTACTTTGTCTAATGGTTCACAATGAGGTTAAATTACATATTTAAATTTGAACTCAAAAATACTGAGATAACGTTTGGTTTGATTTAGGGGAACAGTAAAAAATGAAAATAAAAAGAGTCCAACAAATGTAATATATTGAAAAAATTAGGGATTTTTGGAAAATAAAAATAAGAGAATATATTTGTGAAAAATGACAAAATTAGCATTCCATAATTCTTTCCAACAAAATCCCACTCTACTAAAATGAAGATATAAAGTCTACCTTAATGGGATGCACATGATGACTCTAAAATAGTGCAGCCAAATAAAAAAAATTAAAAATGGTACGATAAATTACTTTACATTTCATTGCTTTACTTAAAAAAAAAAGATTTATTATGTTTCATTCTATTTCATTTGATTCAACCATACTAAATGTAATATAAGCGTTATTTTAGGCATAAAAGGATTAAAAATAGTTTCTCGATGTGACATCTTATATTCATAATCAATAGGACGTCATTAATTTAAATTCGAGTTAGGTCGAACAAATAAAAAATAAAACTCTTTCGATCATGAATTTTTTTTCATACACATGATTGGAACTTAAAACCTTATGTAAGATGAAGAAGTATCGAATTGATCGAGGTAGTTCAGCAAAGGTGGACAAGGAGTGACGGGAAATTCTTAAATATTACACCTCCCAAAAATATAGTGAGCAAGAATCGATAGGATTGTTATAATCATTAATAATTATGGTACATTAACAGTGTGATCAGAACCCGTAGCGTACATGTCACAATATCATTTTGATTGGTATTTTATCAAATCGCTTCATCATGTTAAGATTAGGTAAGATGTTCTTGGATAGCTCACCTGCCCTTTCTCTAATTTGATCCTAATCTTAGGAAGGTGAGGATGAGAAATAATTGCCCTTTTTGTCTCTCCCATGATTCACATTGGAAAGTGAAATTTGATGTTGAGTGGGTCACCATACTTGTGTAACCTCATAGCAATAAATGGTACTTTGAAAATTCATTCAAGTACTATTAACAATGATGAATGCCAAAGATTCGGAATGTTCATGAGGAGAAACTAAATTCCCGACAATCATAAATGAGCACGTGACATACGAAAACACCAATTAGATTGCATCAAATTGCTAATTAACATCTGTGGCGATTGACACTTTCCTCATGCCTCATAAACAGTGGTAGGAATTCCATGGTAAGTGTCGTGTTTCCTCAACAAAGATGTGCAAACTTGAGCTGCCCTTTTACTGGTACGTGCTTCGGGTTTTGCTTTTAGGTATCAGTTGAGGCAATACTCTAAAAGATCACATCTTATAACGATATAATGAGAAAGAATCGAAATTGCAAGAGACATGTAAAAAATAAATAAATAAAGCAGTGCAGGAAGTCTTACTCATAACTCTTGATGTTACAAGAACACTGAAACCCTAAAAGCCCCTTTCACTGTCACTTCCTCCCTTTCCCTCCGAATCGAGACAAAGCCAAATTTTCCGAAAGCAAAGCTAATGGTGTATTTGAAACTTTGGGACTCACAAGCACAGAAACAAAATCTCGGCCGCTAGTGATCCCAAAAGCTGAGGTTCAAAATTTGTTCTTTCCTTCACAGAATGGTCTTTGACTTGGTTACAGGGTGGAGATCTGTCCACCCTCCTTTTCCTTTCCCCTTTTGTATCTTAATCTTCGCTATCATCGACTATTTACACACATGCGCCATCAAATATCATCGAGAAATTTTTTTACCCGGGTTCCAGAAGAGACCCAAGAAAGAGCACTAAAAGAAGATGTTAAACGGGCACAGAGAGTTTCATGTGTGAAAATCAAATTAGAACCTCAACAAATCTTATTTCTCATCGAGTATGAGTTTTAGCTGGAGAATGAGGGTTTTGTGCAGTAATGCCACCCTCAATCCGATACCAATGAATCTTAGATCCAATCTTTTGTCAAAGTTCTCACGACCCTTTTCCCCCTCTTCCTCCGGTCTCTTCTGGACCGGTAGGTCTTCTCTGCAGTGGAAAATATTAATCTCTGAGTGGTGGGTCGGTGATGATATCAGTGCACTGTTCTCTCCCTCTCTGGTCCAACAATTCGATCATGCACATCTATTAATATGTCCTTGACCCGATAGAAATGGTGGGTTGATGATCTTCTCTTAATCTTTCTCTTCAGTGGTGGACATCCCTTTTGTGCGACAGTATCTTCAGACTTGGACAACCTTATCTGCCGATGACCCTTGTTGTCATTCATCAAGGCTTTGACATGTACATGTGTACATCGTAGTATACTATACCTTCATTGCGACACTATGTCGATCGAGCAGCTCTATCGGCTATTCATGTACGTCATTTCACGTTGACCGTGCCCGAAATACGTGGACCAGTATTAATGGCAACCACACAAGCACCATAAAAGCAAAGTTGTGTTGGTAGAGAGGGCAAAGTCAAGATGGAAAGAAAGATTTTACAATAATTTTCAATTTCATTTTGCCGTATATCGTCAAGTAATTTTTTTATGCGCATCACTTAATACTTAAAAAGTCAATGACTATCGTCTAATCTATGTTAAAATTATCGGACCACTGAAGGGCACGGATCTCTCAATCATAAATTTTCTTTGTTCGTAATTACATTTAAATTCGAACACTGATATGAACTTGAAATCAAGAAAATACGAGAAAATTATCTCAATCAATCCGTGTCAATTTTCAAAGCGAATCCAGCTCACAACCACACAAATCGGCACGTACATGTATGTCGTAGCAATTATGGCTGATATACCAAATTCATGCACTCCTCGTACATTGGGATGTCTCAATGTCAACGTCCATTAGGCTTCTCAAGCCATACACTTTCCAAATTCTTTTAATAAATTATTTTCTTGGGAATAATATTTCAAGAGAAAGCATGAGATGTGCCCAAAATACTCAAAATACCAAAACTAAAAAGCAAAAATTAATAGAGAGGTTGAGAAATTATTTTTTGATGAGAGCAAAGGTTGAGAAATTCAAAAACACCAGTAAAAAAGGATAAATTAACTCCAAGAGTTAGTTTAAGTAGATAGGACGTGCGTACCACTCATGTGAAAATCCACGAGATCGGAGGTTCGACTCCTCCCTTGAGCTCGTAGCCCTTGGTGAGAGTTTACACATGGATTGACCTGGATTTATGGGATTGTGGGGTGTTCATAAGGTCGGAGAGAATAAATTCCTCGTTATAGAAAAAAAGAATAAATTTACCCAAAAAAATTATCAATAATCTTTGCAGTCCTGGTAAGTTCACTAATACTTACGTCCGAAGTGCTGTGTTTTCCGATGAAATGAGTTGGACTATCGGGCCAGCCCAAAATGCAGATGAGAACGCCAATGAGGTCCGAACGGCCCAATAAGGTCCCGATGCCATGCCGGTCCAGACCTCCAGAGGCTGTAAAACTATCGGGCCGTACCGGCAACAGCCCGCAACTTATAATGGGCTGGCCGGCATGGCTAGGTTAAGCCGGCTCTGTCAGGTGACGATTACCAATTTGGTTGTGCAGGAAGCTAATTAATGCCCCAAAACTGGGCTGGATATGGACCAAACACAGACTAATTGTGGTCTGCATATGAACCAAACCAAAAAAAAAAAAAATGTTTTTGGTTCGACATTAGGACAATCTCTGACCAGAGAGTGAATCGAGCAAAATCCAGGCTTGTATTCTCGAGGAATGTCATGGGAAGCACGAAGGCAACAATTTCTCACTATCTGGGTGTTGGGAAGTCAAATTCCTTAGGGAAATACCTAGGCTTTCCTGAGGAGCTAGGGTCATGTAGATCCCCTTCCCATACTTTCCTGATATAAAGGGTAAGAAACAAGTTAGAAGGATGGAGAGCAAAATTCCTATCTAAAGCAGGTCGTATTGTGCTAAGCAATACAGTATCGAATTCGATCCCTGCACACGTAATGCAATGCACCATGCTCCCAAAATATGTGAACAAGAGATTAGATAGACTGTGCGCGGAATTTTCTGTGGGGCTCCACGGATGAACGGAGAAAGTTGCACCCGGTTAGCTGGGAGGTGGTCACTAAGTCGAAGGAAGAAGGTGGATTGGGCCTGAAAAGGGCCGAGGATATAAATAAAGCCCTCGTTGGAAGCCTTGCCTGGCGGGCCGCAACATCTAGGAAACCTTGCGCCGGACTGCTTAGAAAGAAATAGGGGCGTGGCTTGGGGCCGGGAAGGGGAAATGCGACTAACACAAAAGCTTCAAGAGAGGGATCAAAAGTATGCATTATGGGATCTAAATGGGTGGTAGGTGGGGGACAGGAGGTGAAGGTATGGACTGACAAATGGCTTGGACGATCACCCTTGCGACTGCTTGATCAAGGTCTGCTGACCCTTCAAGATGAAGATCAGGTGGTGGCGGACTTGCTTGATGGTTGTGGCAACTGGTGCTGCGATAAACTAGGATACACTCTACCACAGGAGGTTATGGATCGGGCAACGGGAATCCCTAGGGCTTTATATGGGGGAATTGTGGATAGGGTGGTGTGGGGTCATGAACCATCAGGTCACTATAGTACTAAATATGTCTGCATCCTAATTAGAGGGCCTAAGGAGGGTGAATCAACCAATTGGAATTGGATTCCCCTCGCATCCAAATATTCCTATGGCAATGCTGTCATATGAAAGTTATGACAAATACATTCCTCGGACATAGAGGAATAGCTGTGGAGATAAGGCGTGCAGTGTGTAACAGGGGTGATGAGACCCTGGACCACATTCTTCAAGAATGCAAGGTAGCTATTGACCCTTTGGCGATCACTAGGCATTCCTATTTCAAAAAGGGCTACCTTCTTCCTTCCACTCTATGAATGGATAAGATCTAATATATGCAGCTATGAGGTGTTGGACAATGGCCTTGAGTGGACATTTGTCTTCGCCCAAGCCCTATGGTGTCTTTGGAAACAAAGGAACAGGTACATCTTTGAAGGAAGGGGATATGACAATCAAACTCAGCTTTGTCTGGGATGGGCTACCAAGGCCCAAGCAACCCAAAAGATGAACTACCGGGAGGCCAACCACTCTCCAACTATGATCAGATGCTACCCACCAGACGAAGGATGGTTCAAACTGAACTCCGACAATTCAGTGGCAGGTAACCCCGGTCAAGCAAGAGCAGGAGGATTCTTTTGGGATTCTAATGGAAATTGGGTCTGGGAATTTATGAGATTGTTGGATTTAACTGACAGTATCACAGACGAATTATGGGCAATCCAAGATGGATTGAAGGTTCCTACTGACATGGGCATCCAATCCCTCGAAGTAGTGATGGATGCCAAGATAACTTTTGATCTAATATGGGGATCGAGCGATCAGAATGAGATACTAATGCCTATTATTCTTGAATGTAGGATGTTGTTCCAGGGGATTCTATCGAAGCCGGAAGAGGTTTATCTACGATGAAGGCAATGGAGTGGCGAATGCACTGGCTAAGCTTGCAAGGCATGGGACGCATGGATTTTTTCTCTTGGACCATCCTCCTCGGGAGGTTCTGGACTTGCTGTTTGCTGACTATATGGGAACTTACGTTACCCGTATGACTTTGTCTGGTGGAGGTATGCCCCCTAGTTCTGTAACAGACACCTTAATTAAATAAAACCCTCCTTTTTAAACCAAAAAAAGACATTAAGACAATCTCTCATAAGTTCGGAGGGAATTTAACATGGTACTAGAACAACTAATTGCATAAGTTGACACATTGCCAGATGTGAATGTGAAACTCGTAATCATCAAGTGTGGAAGAGTACTACATGGCTCGAAACAAGATAAAATCCTACCCAAAACAAACGAGAAAGTCCAACTCATGACACCATTGTCGTAATATGGAATAAAAAAAGGCATAGCCCACGGTTAATTATTAAGGACAAGTGTTTAAGAGTACCTGACATATATAAACCACGATCCCATCTAAGAGCGGGTTGGTGTTGACTCACATCAAACAAAAAGAAAACTTTGAAGAGGTAAGACATGAATTTTAACATCAAATATCAATCTAATCTATCAAACGTGGTAATTTTTCAGGAATTTCATCAAAAGGAGTTCGATTTCATCACCTATCAATTCAGTCCGTTAAATTTGACATGAATTTTAACATCTTCAAATTTTAGTGGAATCAACCAGGTATAGTGATCATTACTCCTTAGGGAGCCAGCTAGAGAGGAACTTGCCAAACTACTTAGAGTTCTATTGAGAGTTCTGTGATCAGAAGCCTTACTTCCTATGCCTGTTTAGTGAGAGATTCGAATCCTCCATATATTTTGATAATCATCGTCGCACCACGACATTGAAAACACATTGCGGGAAACACGAACAACAGCTAAGGAACATCCACCGGACACCTCAACCTCAAGAGGGACACAGCAGAGCAGCATCTGAGCCATTATAAGCTTCACGAACAAAACCTATGCCAGAAAAGGAAGAGAGACTGCTCTATGTGCAAGCACAGAGAGAGGAAATGCACCTACCCCCTGGGTTTTAAGATCGAAAACCATATACCAACTAATAACCAACGGCGCAGCCATCGAAGCAATTAAAACATGTTGTAGTGTATACAACCAATGAAATGCTCAGATGAACACATTTGATGCGATTAGATAACTTACAGGTCAAGAATGCATTATCTGCATTGCTGCTTAAGAATGGTGGAGCTTAGCTGCAACTATTAGGAAATTGCAAATGTAGCCAGGAATGAGTTGTAGCAATGGTTTAATGGCTTTTAGAACGAGAGAGATGGCCGGGGTGTTTAGCTGGCTTGATGGCTTTTAGCGAATCTTGCAAATTGCTCGAGACCACGCACAAGTAAGCTTTCAAGGAAGGGTTTCAGTGCCTGCAAAATATACATATAGATAAAACATAAGCAGATGGACAAGAACTTCTGAATCTCCTAATTGTAGGTAATGGCCGATAAACAATTTGGGAAGCAGCAATTGCTTCCAGGTTGCTCTGCTTTTACAGTTCTTGGCATGAGAAGAAGATGATTCCAAACTGATTATAATTATTTATTATGCATTTTCTCAGAAGTTCTAAATTCAAACTTGTAAATAAACTGGGGCATGAATTCTTACAGATGCCACGGGGACAAGAAGTTGGGGCACTTCATACGAAACAGTTAGCTGAAACAGGGGAAAAAAAATCTCCACTGTAAGTATCTAACCATGAATTCAAAGCCGTATACCAAGAAAGTTGAAGAGCATGGATGCAGTGACAGTTCACCCTCGTGCCCTTTGTTTATGCTCAAACAATTTTTAGGAATCCTGCTGCATGGGCAGATACAGAGGAGATGGAAGAATCATAGAGAACGCTAAGAGTACTGGCACACCCACCTCTACTAAACACGAAGATGTGCCCTTGGGATAAAACCGAACAGCTCCTCTGCAACACAAGCATTAAACCATGAAGGTTCCGAAGTCAGTCAGAGTGATACCATCCTATGTGATTCTTCTGCGTAATGGAGCCTCTCAAGGGCAGTAACATGAAATTCGAGTTTCGTTGTTGCAAGCACGAATAATACCTGTTAGGAAGGCCTTCTAGCGACCGCCAGTGAATCTTCTGATTTGGGATTGGCTGCAAAAAATTGTGGAAGAGTTAACAACTTCACAGCAGATTGATTGCACAATAACATTTCAGTTGGACCCTTGTATCATCATCGCAAACTTACATAACTAGTACAAAACCTTTGCAATGTTCACTTTGGTACAAAGAGTTAAAATTGTAACAATTTTGTAAAAGACATTTTCGGTTGTGCACTAAAGCTGCCATTGTCTCTATCAACATATTTACCTGCATATTTCGGGCAAGCCAAGAGTACTCAAGGTCCCGACCAAATGCTTTATATTTTAGAGACCATCTCGACAAATCAGGCTTGTCTTTCAATACCTGCATTTTCATTAAATCACTAGAATTCTCTGAGAGAAGCCGATATCAGAAATTATTCCAATCCCATAAAAGTCTACATCATCCCGTCCTAGGACTTTTTCCCCCCTCTTTTCTTTACAAATGGAAGTCTGAGAAGGATTCAGTGAGCATTGCAGTTTGGGCAGGAGCACAGAGCACGAATCTATCAGAGGAAAAAACCATGAAAAGCAATTGCCTGACCTTTACAGTGGAAATAAAAGGCATCCATTGAGGAATGGATTCACGATTTTCGTAGCACTTATATGCAACGGAAGTCGGCACGTCGATCTCCATCTTAACCCTGCAACCGACCTCATGACATCAGATTCCAAATCCAAGCACTGAGATGTTTCACAGTAATGCAGAATATCGCACCAAGATAGCAGAAGAGTAGCAATTCGGCGTCAAGAATGCCTCAATTGTTAACATTCCCGTCGCAGCTTCCAAGATTGTTAACAAAACCCTATAGAATGATTTGCTACGTTTTCATTCAAAGAATCCATTCAAGGATGAAAATTGCACAGCCAGTCTTCACAAGAACCTATCTCGCATTACCAATTTCAAGCTTGACACGGTGCGATCGGCACAGAAACAACAGAATGACAACAAGCGGGCAGAAGCAGATTAAATAATGGAGGAGAATTACGTGCAATCCTGCCACTCCATGACTGGGGGGAAGGGCCTGAAGATGAAAGGGCGCCCATGGAGCGACTTGCCCCTAGCAACGAAGATCTGCTTCTCACCGAACAATGAAGAGCTTGAAGAAGGAGAGCAATGGGAGGAGTAACTCCTACGGGTCGGGATGGAGCCGTAGAAAAGAGCCGATCTTGAGCCCTGCCGATTTCTTCTACTTCGGGGCAAGTGGGAGGTGCAGGGGAGTGAAGCGGCTGTGGTCGCAGCCATGGCTGCCAGGTGGCCCGATGGAGGCGGAGGAGGCGACCCCATAGAGCTATCTCCCCCTCTCTCTCTCTATCTCCCAGAGTCTTGCTCTGTCGCTCGACGCACCGAATCCTGACTGATTGCCATTTGTCAGAAATTCACATATTTTTCTATAAAAAAATACATATCCCAATTTCTTGAAATTACATAGGAAAAATGACACTATAAATTATATATATTTATTATTTTTTATAATTGAATCTTATAAATTTAAAAATAATTAATTCAATCTTATACGATCAATTCCTTACACTTTTCAGTCTGAATTTTCACTGTACCGTTAACAAAACTGTTAACAGCGTAAAGTTTATATTAGTAAAACAGTGACGATTCGAATTGAATGCGTAACGAAATTAATCTTATACGACTTAATTAGCTATTTTCAAATTTATATAACTCAACTGCCAAAAAAACAAATAAGGACTTCCATTATAATTATCTCATAATATGTCCGTAGCTTTAAGAAATCGTTGAAATGGCTCAAATTTGAGAAAGAATTCTGTCCGATTGTGATACCGTGTCAGCATTATCATACATTATCACAAAACAATAAACGTTCTTCACATTTATAATTTTGTGATAAAAATTTATGTTGTAAAACATATAATCAATTAACCCTTTTTCAGATTACATAATTAAAAATTTAAAAAAATTCTAATAAACTCTGAAAATCCCAATAAATCTCAGCATAAATCATCGAAAAGGTAAAGAAGTCGAAAATTGTCAAACAATAATTCTTAGGATTCGTCAAAGCTTTTAGGATTTTTTTTTTAGCTTGAAAAAAGAGGAATTGATTATTATATTTCTATCATGGAATTGTACGTCCGGCAAACTCTCATTGGGTTACGATATTACGCGGTAATATTGACATGTATCACTGTTGCGCCAAGACTTTCTCCTCAAATTCCGTGCGATTTAACCTTCTTCATAATCTCAAAATTCCCAAGAACTGTGGAATCTTACAAGCGTGTTATATCATCCAGTTACTAAATCGTTCTTTAGTTTAATCTAGTGATTCATAACTAACGGTTTACATAAATTGGTTAGGTGATCGTTCATCGTACATCTCACTTATCAATAAGACGAACAAGTTTTCTCGTATCATCAAGTGGCAAAACTTACGTAGTGATATCAACTGATAAAATTCAGTTTTTTTTTACATTGATAATATCCGGTATCATAACAATTGACTAATCCACCGGACCGTATGTTATACAGTCCGGAGCCCACCATTAATACCTAGACGCCAACCCCGGAGAGAGTAGAACCTTGAACCTAGTCTACTACATGCTATTGACTTACTAGCGGGTCCGTCCATCGGAGGTACTAATAAAATTTAATTATTTTTACGATTAAAAAACCGGTAAAATTAATTAACTTTTTATTAATATTATAGTGTGAATATTATCATGTGATGTGACACATTCACTTACGAGACTCCTCTAATAAGACAGTTTATTGTGTAGATTGCCTGGAGCGTGACTGATCTTCTGGCCTCCACCCCTCGATTATTATGCACGAAGACTCCAGTCATTCGATTTGAAAGAAGAATTTGCTGAGGACGCAGGTCTTTTAGTCGCGGACGGCAAGCCCTTTTCAAGGAAGTCCTAGGTCATGACCCTATGTCATTCTCGATTTCTGACCGGAGACTTCGGACGAAAGACACGTGAGGCAATTGATCGGGACAAAACTGGCCGTGATCATCGGGTTTGTTTTTTTTCTTTCTTTTGGCGTACAGAGGAGGCACATATGTTTAGAAATAGTGGAAGGAAGAGGGAACAAAAGGAGTGCAGGAGGTCCCACGGATGAGACCGGACCCAAGACCACTAGGTTCGGTTTAGCTTCGAGTTAATAGTGCCATCAATTAATAGCACTCATCACCTTATGGTACTGCTCTGGGCGAACAAGCACGCAGACAGGGCCATGGCCATGGCCGTCAGTAAAACCCGCGGCTCCGTTATCTGCACAAGTAGTGTCTCGTGGACCTTGGTGGGGTCAGGCACCACCCTCTGCACTGTCTCGAACCACGGGTTGCTGGGCCTGGTCAGGTCAACCGGCGGAAAAGCAAGCTCGGGTCCTTTGGGGTTCGGGTGGCGAGTGTCTGTAGGATGCAATGCAAGTGAGGCAACGGCGAACTTCAAGGCCGGGCAAGTCGCCGAGGTCGCACAGGAGACGTGGAATTTCTTCCCATGTCGATCGATCGACACGATTCTCACACAGATCCGAGCTTGTGGTTTTTCTCGCAACGAAGACTAGTACAGTTGTTTGTGCTCTGCTCTCCCATGAAAACTTCCAAACATTTTCTGCGCTTCACACATCCAACTTATTTCTCGGATTCTCCAAAATGTTCATTTCGGCTGGAACTCTCTTGCAAGTGAAATATTCGAAACGAGTCGACTTTCACTTTGGTCCCTTAATTTGTACTCAACCAACAATTTAATTTCTAAACTTTTTTTGCCAACAATTAGGCTCAAACATCCATATTTTTGCTAATAAATCAGTCCGACCGTTAGTTTACATTTTTCTATTCAGCAAAACGATATCGTTTTAATGTTTTGCTAATTAAAAAGTATAAATCTAACCCCGTAAGTGACATATTGAACGACAAACTAACGGTAGGACTGATTTGTTAACAAAAATATGGATGTTTGAGCCTAATTGTTGGCAAAAAAAGTTTAAGGACTAAAGTAGTGGTTGAGTACAAATTAAGGGACCAAAGTGAATGTTTGCTCTATTCGAAACTCATTCAAAGAACTCCTTGACCATGGTAAACCGAGGCTCAAATGGGAACCTTGGTAACATGAGATTTTGAACTTGAATTTTGTTTCATGTGCTTTGGACATGGAATCTAGATCTTATGATACATGTCCTTATCATGCATGACTGAGACCGAGAGGTTCGATGTTCGATTTTTATCAGTATAACTCCAAAAGATCGTGTTACACACGTTGGTGGGTTGGTGAGCCTTGTGTCAGAATCGGTGAGAGAGATGGTCCAGATCAACTGGGACATTCGGCATATGCCCGATCGAGACCGGTGTCTCAGGTCAGAGTTGGAAAACCATGGCGGAACCAGATTCCGACGAGGAGAGAGAGAATCGACCCATGTGTGCCGCAGCGGGTCCATTTGATTTGGACACTTAACGGCCATTCCCTACCAACTGTTCCAATTCAAAACTAGAAGTTCGACCAAATCTAGGCTACCTCAAATGTAAAATGTCTGAAATTTCATATTCACCGGTAAATATATCAGGCGAACTAAACAACCAGTACTAACACTGACCTCATTATCGTAGCACCACAAAAAACTTACTATAGAACAAAAAGCATATGTCCGTCAAAACACAAGTTGAAGAGTTTGTTCTACCAACCTTGCTCAGAATAAGACTCGAACATGTGATCTCGAGCTCACTAAACTGCTATGGGAGTGAGACTTGGATCATTATACCACCGCCCTTGGTGGGTAATACATTGTAAGTTGTCCGAGCAATTTCCTTCACTGGAAAGTCCAGGACTCAGAAAAACCAATCCCGGGGCATGCTCGTTTTGCCATTTATGTTGATACTACGGTTACATTTCACGAGCCACGTTATTAGTGTTTCACGACTGTCCATCACCGGACCTACAATCGATTTAATCAAGCTTGTTGCCGTTGTTGGCAGTACCATAATACTGCACTACTGTCCACATAGAGCTCTTAAGAACAAGTATGTGCTACTTTCTAAATGCTATCATTAAAGGGGGCTGTTTTGTCAAAGCACTTAATATCCACAGGGGCATCTGGGACGTTTCCTACAGATCACGGGACCCAGTCTCCGTCAACGGCCGTAAGTCGCCGCGGTTAGCGACAAGCAGCTTCACAGCATGATCCCGGTAAACACGTCCGTTGACCTAGTCTCAATCCCTGTAAAACCAACTTTACAATTTTACCCCCGGCTGGCCGGAGATCGAGATCTGGGATTAGAGGTGTGCACGGGTACAGGTAGATCCGACCGGCACAAATATATAGAATAAGCTCCAAACATATCATAGTAAAATTTAGACCGGACTTACTGGTTTCTATTCGAGTCACGAGAGACATTGGTATATACATGGCGATTGTTTTGCGCGATTCAGTTATAATTTATTCGTTCTAACTCAAATTCACATGTCATTTGCACTGTCAGAATCCTAATTCAACAAATTTTTGTTTGACATAATAATCATGTATATTCGATAAATTTATAATATTCAAAATATCAATGGAGTTTAGATACCAAAAAAAAAAGTAATGAAATATACTAAAAATTTACCTGAAATTAACCCAAGCTTACTAAATTCTAGTAATCCAACTATATTTAATTAAGAAAAACTAAATTATAATTATAATATTCAACTATAAATTTATTATTTAGAAGCAAGTAAACTTACGAAAAATGTCCAAAAGCTATGTCTTATAAAAATCGACCAAGACCAACCTGAAAAACCAAAATTTTGGGGGGTCCTACATGAAAGTTGATCGTTTTTTAGGGGAGGGAAAACTCACCTGAGGAAGTTAGGCCCTGACTCGAAAAAATCGCAGGGCACAGACGGCCCCAATTTTAACTGTTTTAAATATTTTTTTGAGTATTTATATTAGGAGTATAATTAATTTTTAATATACTAGAGCATTAATCTTGTCAAAATAAATATTATAGAACATAGATTAAGTTTCATTAAATTTATAAAACTTTTGAATTATTTAATTGAAATTCTAATATCAACATAATTGTATATAAAAGTCAGAGCCTTAAAAAACCTCATTCAAAACAGTCGATTTTTCATAATCCTCGATAGTTCTCAGTCCAGTTCTCTAGACTGGAAAAAGTCGAGAATTGAGTGAAAATAGTGTAACTTTTTAAAATATTTCGGCAAAAGTGGTTGTGTTGAAAGAAATTACCAAAATAGCGATTTTTAACCGCAGGTTCGAAATGCGGTTTCGGATTAATGAAGAACCGCATTTCCAAAATGCGGTTCCACTGAGATTTTTTTTTTTGATTTTCAGGAACCGCATCTTCAAGATGCGGTTCCACAAAGAAAAAAAATTAGACTGTCTTCTCCTACTCGGGTCTGTGTCTTCTCTGCTGAAGCTGCTCCGATCTTCTTCCTTCTTCCTACTCGAGCTCCTCCTACTCGGGTCTCTGTCTTCTCTCCTTTTGCTCGGTCTGGCCTTCTCAGTTTCTCCTCTGCTGCCCTCTGTCCTATATGTCGTCCTCTGCTCTGTAAAAGTGGGAATAATATTAATTTCCCATGCAGCTACAGTGTTCTGTAAAAGCAAAAGCTGAGCTGAGGGTGATGGTGATGGACGTGAACTGTTCTCCAAGCTGTTGAAATTTTTTAAAAAATTTAGAAACAGTTGGGAACCGCATCTTCAAGATGCGGTTCCTCTAAAAATTAAAAAAAAAAACAAAAAAATATGAACCGCATCTTCAAGATGCGGTTCTTGAAAGCAAAAAAAAAATCTCGGTGGAACCGCATTTTGAAAATGCGGTTCTTCATTAATCCGAAACCGCATTTCGAACCTGCGGTTAAAAATCACTATTTTGGTAATTTCTTTCAACACAACCACTTTTACCGAAATATTTTAAAAAGTTACATTATTTTCACTCAATTCTCGGAAAAAGTCGGCCCGAAAAAGTGGGGACCCACTATTTATAAAGAAAGCCCCGAGTTATACCACTTTCGCCCCTACTCAAATGTGATAACGAAAGGAAAAAAAAAAATAGGTGTGCCCTAGTAACGGACTCGTAACATGTATTGTAACACAGGCCCTCAACAGTATTCGGTTTTCAATTCAGCAGATAATATGCAGAAGCCGATCATTTTTTTTATTTTTTTTATTGGTAAAATTTTACAAATCGGTCATATGCGGATTAGGATCCAGACCCGGTACCATAAAGATATGGGATAAATTGACCAGTTGACCCCTAACTTAACAGGCTCCATCGTCAGGGCATTTCAGTAAAATCACCATTACGTGCAACTGTCGCCCTCGCTCGGCACTGGACATTGTTATATAAGGACTTCGCTTTCTCCTTCCAAAAGCACGCTCCGATTTACAGAGAAACAGAGACGCACACAGAGAGAGACAGGGAGGGGGAGAGAATGGAGTCCTATGGAGCTCAATCGCCTCCGCAGCACCACCACCGTCGTCACCGGTTCCCGAAGATGCAAGTCCTGGCGATCTTCTCCGCGGCGTTCTTCTTGTTCTACTCTCCCCTGTTCTTCCTCCAGCTCAAGGTCCTCTTCGCTGCCATCTCCGTGCACTCCCTCGGCTACAGCAGCAACAAGAACTACATGTTCCTGCTCTGCAACGGCATCCTCGTCATCCTCGTCAAGAGCTCCGGACTCATCAAGAACTCCTCCTCCTCCTCCTCCTCCCCCTCCTCCTCCTCACTCCCCCAGTCCCCTCCGCAGAAGCCGGCCGTCGAGGATAGCTCTGCCGAGTCACCGCAGGAGATTGAAACAGAGGACGCCGAAGCCGAAGCACAGGCCGGAGCTCCTCCAGAACAGGGCAATAATGCAGGTGCTCCTCCGATCGAGGTCGAGCCCGAGCCTGAGATTCGATCCGATGGTGATGAGATGGAAGGAGAAGGAAGTGCTGGTGAAATGGAGGCCGAGACATTGGTTAGTGTTGCTGATGATGAAGAGGGAGAAGAAGACATTGGTGAGGAGGAGGAGGACGAGGACGAGGACGAAGGGGAGATGAGCGGGGATGTGCTCTACTGGAAGTGCGAGGACTTCATCAGGAAAATGAGAGGGGAAATTAATTTTAATTCGAAGGAAAATATTTATAATTTTAGCTAATTAGCCCCCTTTTTTTTGTTAATTTTCCTTCCATTGAAGAATGACTTCAAGTCTCACTGATGTCAGCCTAATGTTTTCTTACTACAATTAGAAAGAAATAACATTACTCTATTTTTCTGAATAACAATAATATAAATAGAAAAAATTAACAAGTACACAGACAAGACAAAGTGACACCAACAGCATCTCCGAGCAAAAGAGGCCCGAGTCCGACATGGGTAACTGTAAGGCATAACTTGCCTGCTAATTTGCATCGCATGTATGTCTCATTCTCGATAAGAGTGACAGATCAGAGTGAATCTCTCTTGTCAAAAGATCGGTCTTATATCATCTCCTAGAATAGTACACTTAAACCTCTCCTGAATCCAGTTCGAGAATGGAATTGCGAAATTCAGACCCGACCCGTTATCATGTGGAGATCGGTACGAGCAGTTCATGATTCAGATAGAATCGAATAGCTAACCCCAGTTTTTGTGGGAACACTGCTGAAAGGTAAAGGTGATGTCGTTAAATATTATTTCAATTCTTTATTATATGTTTTCATTCCATCCTAATTTTGATATTTGAATTTTCAATAATTTCGGATCGCGGTCGTGATCGACTTTCCGATCAGCCCGAGAATAATTTCCACCGGCATCGGTACCATTTCAAGAACGACTCCCGAAAACCCGACGAAGACGATTTTCCGGCACAAACGGTGATGGTGGGGGACTCGCTTTTCTCCATGTGTGAAATTTGAATGCTGCGATCTTGCTAGGGACCCATCTCTGTCCCTTCAAGAAGAAGCTGCACTGCAACTTCACTGTTGACTCCCAAGTCTTCCTCCTGACAAGACAAGAACAGAGTTAAATGATAAGAAGAGGACGCGGGCCAGGTCATGTTTTCACATTGAACTGTGCCCTTTTAAGTCTTTTTCTTTGTTGTTTTTTCCCCGAGGTATGCAGTACTTAGTATTTAGAAATCACATGGGTCATGACTAAAGATTTGAACCAAGTCGACCCGATAAAGAAATAAATCCCTCTCGAACATGATTTTTCTCCTCTCAAAGATTCGGAACCTGAAAACTTGCTCGAGGAAAATGAACGCAGAACAATCTCGACCAACGTGTATCTTCGCCCATGAAGTACACCTTTTTTCCCCCCTAAATAAAAGGTGGACAACAGTAATGATGACCTAACCGTCCCCTACGCCATGTTCTGACTTTCATGGTCAATCGCAAGCATACCAGACAAATTAAATAACCCGTGCTCAACATTGGCCTCGTCATCATAGTATTATCAAAATTTTAATATAGTTCAAGAAGTCGGTGAATTCCAAACCTAGGCTTGGAGAGCAAAATTCTATCAAATATTTTTTTGACAGATGTACAAAAGAATTCGAATTTAGGATATGAGACTCACCAAAGCACATTAAAGTAAACTTTTAAATCACTAAATCGTTATCTTGGTGGTGACCAACGAAGCAGTCTTATCCTAAGAATCTCATGGCTGAGGAACCAGTTAGTCAGCAAGGCCACAAAGTTGCAATAGCTGAGGTCCCCACTTAAGGAGCAATCAAGGCTTCAACTAAATCACAGACATATGATGACAATTCCCACTCAGATTTGTAGACTCTGTGGGACAGGATACTAAAAAGCAATGCCCTACAGCATGATTGTTCCACCCCCATGGGTGCAGGAAACTGTTTTTGGACATGAAGGGAAACATCCTCATTTGGTAACAGATGAGATAGATATTCAAGGGGCAGGTTGTGCTACTCATAAGATCTTCGATGACTCATCTTGATTTCCTCGAGCAGAGAAACTCTCCGGGCACGTAGCACCGAAGCTAAAGGGAGCACTTTCGGAGAAGATTGAAGAAGAAAGTGTTTGTGTTCTTTATCTTTAGAAGGTAATGAGAGGACAATGACATCTACATGGGAATGAACCAGAAAGTATTTAACCCAAATCAAACACCGCAGAAAAATGCTTATGGAAAACAGAAAACTGGGAAAAAGGCGGAACGGTTGTCAACAAGTCAAATAACATTTGAGAACCAAAGAATTTCCACGACCCAGGTTGTCTTGAAAGGCCAAGAAAATGTAATATTCTGCAGTTGGAATTTCTTCCAAGAGTTTAGCTCGAACGACTCGGTCTGTACCGAAGTCTTCAGACAGGTGATGGACAAGGCATGGATCTGATCATGATTCCCAAACCGAGAAAGCATGGTAAACAGCATAATGAGCTGTGGGCACTCTTCTTCCCCCTAGTTTGACAATAAAAGAACATGGAAAGAAAAGCTCTTGACCCACAATCTACAAAAAGCGAAAACCAGGAACAGCTAGGAAAGTGTTTTGAAAAGCAAATCTTTCCTTCTGGTTGAAATTGACAATGATTGTAAAGTTCATTTTATCCCAAGATTGAAATACGCAACACCAAATATCATTCTCCGAAGCAACAAAGAAATTCTGTCCCCAAAGTGAAAATGGTGTTTTAGCTTGCACTGGACAGTAATATTTCACTTGAATAGGGGAAGAAAGGGAAGGGAAAGAAGATCTCTTGCTGCACAAGGTTGCAGATAAAGAACAAAATTACTCTACTTTTGAATTATCAGCTCGAATCAACTCTACCTGGAAATATCACAAACGCGACATAACAGGAAATAAATAAATAAATTCACCTCCTTTAAATGTTTAGTTTGGTCGAAGCGAATTTACACACTGCATAAAGAAAATCATAGGCTCCTTATAGCATGACAGGTGATTCAGCCAATGATGATTCCATGAGAAGCACTTATCTCATATCTTATTCGCTAGGCCTAAGAAAAACTCATGCAATGCTTATATGAAAGGAAGAATAACGTGTCATAGAACTATTTGGCATTCATATCTCCACAGTGCTGAAAACCGAAGCTCATACTCCATTACAAAACAAGAGTCTACCTGATTATGCCCTCCCTGCTGCGGATGAACTCGTATTTGCAACAAAGCAGGAACAGGAAATGTCCTGAGGTGGTCGAGCATCAAGGATTTAAAGAGGATGCCAAACTTTCCGCAACCATCTTGATTCAAGCCAGTGAAAATGTCCTTTAAACATCACGTGCAAACAATTTCTCACAGAGCAAGAAAATGAGGAAAGAAATCAAAAGGAATAGACATGCCAACAAGGAACTCTTTGAATTTCTGTATAATTTGAAAAATATAAGGATACAGTGACTTTATACAAGGGTTATGTACTTACAGCAAGTAATGGCATTTAATTGTTTTCCTTCTTGAGTTTTAGGCTCCCTAAACATGATCATATCTGCTGGTTCGCATGAGCCTAAAGTTCTATCCGGGATCGATAATAATGCATTCACCAATGATCTTACAAACCGAGAAAGGATATCCAAAATTATCTAGGAGATGTCCCAAAGGCTTCGTGATCAGTGACATTATTTGCTGTGTTAGACACAACATGATGAGCCGATGGAATATTCCTAACATGGTCAATTAGCCCCACAAGTTCTTTATGGACAAAATCAAACCTTTCCTTCGATACCAATGATTCCTCCAAAAGAGTTGCAGCTAAAGAATGGAAGGCTTGAGCACATTCATTTGTGTTTCTTGTGATGTTGTCTGCATCCAAAGGAGCCAAAGAGCTGTCCAACCGCCACCGAAGAGGCAAGTATTTATCGGGAATCTGAAAGAAGTTTTTTGCCATGAGGACTCTAATGGAGTGCCTGCAAAGTATTCCTGAGCACTCGAATTCCTTGCATGAGCAGTGGATCTGCTCATCTTCAGGGATCCAAATGACAAGACACTCTTTGTCCATTTTCTTGTAATGTCTGACAAGATATGACCCATCGGCCATTTCATTAGTTGCATATTCAAGGGAAAGCACAATCTCATGCTGTAAAACATCAAGAGCATAAGGAGTTAGGATGCGGCAAGCATGTTCTTCCATGGGCGTGCTTGTTTTCACATGCATGTAAGGAAAATCCTCAATGGGCTGGTTTCCAAACATAGAAGCAACTCTGACCTGCAATGATTAAGGCTTCAAATATCAATGACAGCATTGCAGTACAGTGTGAGGTATGATCTATCTTGCATGAAAATTGTCTTTGCACTCAAAACATGAGATTCGCACACAAGATTCAAGTGAATGCTCTTCGGTGGACAGGAAAGATATACTGTCCTTCTAAATGTCAAATCATATTTCACAAGTGGTATTTAAAAATGAAAGCATGAAAAAAGATATTTTTACTCTTCTGCAATAACTGAAAAGAGAAGCATATGATACTTTAAAAAAACAGAAAGCTCTCCTAGGAGAATAAGTAAGAGTGTGAAACATTTTACGAGAAGTTTTCCAACAGATGAATGATTCAACAAACTAGATTCTAATGTTACCGACCCACCTGCTCAAAGAAAGCCTGTAAACACATTTGTGAACTCAGTACTATCTTCATGAATGCATCCACTGATTTTGAATATTCAGGGGTCATTGCACGGGCCAGGAAATGACCTCTTATAAAGGAGATCGGCCATGAATTTTGGTAAGAGAAGAGCAATGCAACATGTTTATCAGCAGCAAGTCCAAATCGAGCCAACATGAGATTCCACTTATGTTCAAACTCATCCATGCTTTCCAACTGACACAGCATATCAAGCTCCACCTTAAAGTCCCCATATTGAGGCCCCAGTATCATAGAGAACCAACTAGAGAGTTTCGACTGAATGTGCCATATAGATATAACATGCTTCGTGTTGGGTAACTCCTGCAAGATTGCATCCCTGAGCCCAGAATTAATGTCAGTTATTATTGTCTGCGGATGTCTTCCTCTCATAAACCGAACAAATGTCTGTTTCAAAACAAGAACATCATGAATAGAGTACAAGGAGAAGGACACAAGACAGAGAGCTTCTTTCATAAACCGCGTGCAAAAGACTCAACTACACTGGATCAGTCACATGAGTTGATTGTGATATATGTCTTGTCATCACACTCTGTGAAAGACTGGATGTAAAAAAAGCCTGTTTACACCCAAGATTGATCACAAAGGAGTTTGCTTGTGTCTACAAACCTGGAAGGCCCATGTAAAGGAATCGGCAGTATCATCTTGAAGCAATGTGCACCCGAAGAAGATGGCTTTTCCATAATTACTTATTCCAAACCAAATCCCAAGAATTAACCCGTAGGTAATGGAACGATAAGTTGAGTCAAAAGTAACAACATCCCCAAAAACCGAAAAAGCGCTTGCTGATTCAGCATAAGACCAGGCGATATTTTCAACCTTGTCATTCTCATCCACAGTATAGTTGTAAGAGAAATCTGCATCTTTCTTGGCCATTGCCTTGCAGGTCTCGAGAAGTTCCATCATATCATTTTCTCTCTTTTCACTAAGCAAGGCATCATTTTCTTGGATTGTCTTCTTGCAAGTCCGCACGAAATTTCTGACATCTTTCTCTATGAAGGGCAATTTCCCTGGCTGGACCCCCTTCTCCAATTCCAACAACTTCACAATTCGATTCACTGGAAACCCAGCCTTCGAGAGGAGAATAATCTGTTCCTGATCAGCCTCTTGAATCTTACGGTATGCAGGAAGTAGACGAACTTGGTCATCCTCCAAAAGCTCATGATTGTGAACATTACTAAACTGTGAAACATACCATTGAGCAACACCATCAACAATTTCTTTAGTTAAGTACAATTTTGCATCACAACCACACCGGACAGATTTTCTGTCCCTAGGATGCTCCACGTTGGCCTTCTTCCTGGGCTGGTTGAACCCAGATCTATAACAAACAAAATCCCGCCGATATATTCCTAAATTCTGGCTCTCGGTGGAACGTGCTTTTCTGATCGAGAACCCATTTTTACGAGCAAAGTTACTATAATATTCAAAAGCCTCTCCATCAGTTCTAAAGACCTGACAAACATATGGAGTAAAGACAGGTTCCAATGCTGATGACAATGACGATGATGAGGATGCTGTTTCATTTTTTGCAAGGTAAGGACCCGCAGAAGGCTGTTCATCTCCTTCATACCTGATGTAACATTTCCAATCTCCACACGGACATTGTTGGTGTCGGATCCAAATGTTGTTTGATGGCTTCAGTGTCATTCCGACCTGAGACACTCACAGCCTCCCGACCACTAAAATCTTTGCGTTCCCTTCCTCTCTGATCACTGTTGAAGATCCATTGCGTCAGAAAGCTACAGAAAATATTTAGAGTAAGAAAATGGAGGTATACTCTCGGCAATTTCACTTATTGAACTTTACACCTCGCTGTTTCAATTGGTTCTCATGACAACTTCACAATCAAGTGCAAAAAAGAAGGAAGGAAGAAAGAAAGCTTCTAGACTGCTTATGGCATTAAAAAAACACATTGGGATGAAATGGAGCATTATAACCATGCATAAACCTTTTGCTGTGAAAAATCTCTAACTCAGGCAAGAAATTTGAACGTAAAGCATGACACAATGCCTACTTCTTACTCTGTCTCGCATTTGCATAACCATTTCACACCCAATTTTCTTCCTATTTCCATAATTTTAAACAGCAAGTGCAATTCAGCAAAGAAAATCGCATCCGTTCCAGATAATGCTTGCAGTAAGTCACTACAAATCAGACACGGATGCCAGAAAAACTCAAGCATAACAGACCCTCTTCAGAGTGAACATGAAGAAAGTAGAAGCTGCAACTTTCTTGACAGAGATGAAAAAGATCCAATCTTTATCGATGATCCGAGACATATCAACTTACAAACCCATCCAAGTTAGAAAAATCGGGAGGAAATGTGACAAATTTGCAGCCAGTGATGTAACTATAGCTTCAGACCATTGCATCAAGAAACGCTGGGCAAAGCCGCTCACCAGAAACGGGAACTGCCCGAACAGTTCCGACTTTTGCTATATGTGGGCATGCGATTTCAAAATTGAAACTGCAGAGGCAACTGCTATAGCCAATGAGGAGGACCGGCGTTGGCATATGTTGGAGCTCAGAAGGCTGAAGGAATGATAATCCCGATCGCAAAGAAATTTGGATGGTTTGCTTGAAAAGCACAGATGGGAGGATTCCTTGCTCCTCAGCCTCCGAGCTGCCAGTGCGACTCGAGGAAGAAGTGGCAATTGCTAAAAGTCAATGGTTGGGGCCCGACATGGGTTGTTGGATCAGGGGTCCGTCCCGCGCCACTGGAGGCTTTTCCAGCGAAGGAAACTCCCCGGGAAGCTTTGGCACTGCTTCATCCGAATTCAGCAGTTCTTTTCTCATATGTCTAGTCGGTCCAATTGAAAGCTTTTATAACCTCTTGGCCAGTTGGGGTGTCAGTCTGAGTTCGCTCAGGTTAGGGGAAATCCCGATGATTCTACAAGGGGAAAGGGTCAAATGAATCTTTTTGTTCTGAGTCCAATATTAGATTTAGAAGCGAGACCAGTTTGGAATTGCAATTATATCTTAATATTTTTAAATGAGTTAATGGATTTATATATAAACACGTAATAAAACAGATTTAATCGTGTTATGTCTAGTTACGTGAATTCAACTCAATTTAAATTGTTTATATAAACGAATTATATAAGTCAATCTGTTTGCACATGAAACTCGTTTAATCTTAACCTGAACTTGTCTAATTCCGGGTTGTGTTTTGTCAGGTTATTATATTGTGTTAAAAATTGTCAACCTATGGGCGCGTTAGAAGACCAATCCTGGTCCTGGCCCATGTACGAGTCGAAACATGTTAAAATGAGAAATTTTTTAGGTGATTCTACCTCACCACCTGACACGAGGAAATATCAATTATATTACGACAACCGTCTAAATTTATGTTAATCACCTAGCAATTACCATGATTATCACTAATCAAACCAATCTAATTGGTTCTTCCTCATCACATCATCGTAGTGTACGACCATCTAGAATTTTTTTTCCTATCTTAGTGCATGGAATTAGAGCTAATAACTTAATTGCGCATTATACTTTGACCGAATTTTTACTTTTAGCACAATTTTTTTTGCGTGATCTAGGAAGGTACGAACTTTAAAACACTTGTCCCGTTTAGTATGTTGTCTATTTTTCCATCAAAACTAACAGATTGTCCTACGTGGCACACTTATATGGCAAACAACGGCGGATGTAGCCATGCCATGTCAAAGGCGTTAAAAAAATCAAGTTTACCCTTAAATACTCATTATTAATTTAAAATTATCGAGAACAATTTTATAATTTTATCTTTTTCTTCACTTAAACATCCCTACAACTTTCCAAAACTTGTATTATATCCCAAACTTTGATTATCCAGTTGAAACATATTCTTTTGTTAATAAATAAATTTTAAAATTTTTAATTGATTAAATCGAGCAATTAATGTGCACTTAAATTAATAAAGAATATTAAGGAATAAAATCGACATTTTCTTAAACGTATTTGACCTGACATTATCACACAAGCCATCATTTGCCACGAAAGCGTGCCACATAGGACAATCCGTTAGGTTTAACGGAAAACAGACGGCGTGCTAAACGGAACAGACATTTTAAAGTTCGTGCCTTCTTAGGTCAAGCAAAAAAATTAGTGCTAAAAGTGAAAATTCGGTCAAAGTACATGCGCAATTAGGTTGTTTGCCCGTGCAATTATTGCAAATAAACCTACCATTTGAAAAAATTGAAAAACATTAAAAAGAGATAGTATCTTCAACGTACGAACTCTTAAAAAAATAAAATCACATTTTCAAAATGCATTTTAGCAATACTAGATAAATAGTTTTCAAAATATCCATTAAAAAAAGGTTTTTCAAAAATAGGTCTTTTGACCCAAAACTCCAATTGGGATCCTGAAACTTTGCTTAAGCTTTTGGGCTCTTCCCCAAATCAAATTAAATTGAAAAAACAAACATTATTTGAAGAAATTTTCTATGTTTAGTGAACCGAGATCCAGTTGCACTTCAAAGTGCTATTTTTCAAGTTGAGAATAAAAAGATCTGTAATATTTTAACTTTTCTGTGAGTTAAAAAAAAAAATTTTTTGCTGAAGTACTATTGTGAATTAAATTGTTGAAATACAATTGATAAACTTTACTTGAACAGTCAAAATTATCAGAAACTTTCTTCATCAATTCACCAATAATCTCGACAGGAACATTCCCCATCCTCGAAGTGATGAAACCTGTTCGAATCTCTTACCACTATCTTCCTGCGAACTATCTTCGATATGTACTTGAAGGCGACGTGACAGTCCCCACATACCCGAAGATTCTTCATGATTCGAATCGGCTTTTCTGATTCCCTGGTTAGCACAAAGGCTACAGCTATCTTCTCGCTGTGATAGCTTAGCAGCTCTTCCTTGTTCTCCAAGTCAAGATCATAGAGAGCAAACCTTGTCTCAGGAACATAACCGAGGTCACGCATTTTAGCGTTGAGCTCTTTTAGCTTCTCATAGATTAGATCGTTTTCTGGGTGTGATTTGTCCCCGGCCACAAAAACATGAACGCCATCCTTCATTGTGACCCAACTGCAGCCTGCTTCTTTTTTCACCCGGGCCTGCCTCATCGCCTTTCTTGCTGTGGCCATGTCTTCCCACTTCTCGCTCGAAGCATACATATTCGAGGCAAGAACATAATTCACAGCATTCTGGGGTTCCAACTCAAAGAGCATCTGGGCAGCCCTTTTGCCCAATTCAGATTTACGGTTCTGTGTATTTGCTCGGCAACAGGCTCCCAATACTGTCCTCCAAATAAGAACATTGGGCTCCATTGGCATTTTATTGATGAATTCCTCAAGCTTCCAAAGCCTGCCTGCACGACCCAGGAGATCCACCATACATGAGTAATGCTCCATCCTTGGAACCAATCCAAATTCTTGAGACATGGATTTGAAATGCCGGAAACCTTCATCCACCAACCCAACATGGCTACATGCTGATAAAACTCCGACAAAGGTGACATGATCAGGAGCTTGCCCGCTTAACTTCATTTTTGTAAAGAGTCCAAGAGCTTTCTCACCAAGCCCATGGCGGGCATAGCCTGATATCATGGAATTCCAAGAATAAACATTTCTCATGGGCATCAGATCGAAGAACCGAGACGCATAGTCTATTCTGCCACATTTAGAGTACATGTCAATCAGAGCACTTCCCACTACGACATCGGATTCCAAGTAAGCTCGGGTCCCACAAGCATGAACTTCCATGCCACGTTCCAATGTCGCAACTGAGGCACAAGCACTGAGGACGGTTGCAAAAGTGAAAGAGTCCAATCTCTGGCGGCTTTGCAGCATAAACCACACCAAGTCCATTGCTTTGGTTAGAAGCTCATTGTGTATATATCCTGAGACCATAGCATTCCAACTCACATCATCCCTTCTATCATGCATCCTTGAGAAGATCTTTTCACATGGATCCATCTCTCCGCACTTCCCATAACAGGCCAAGAGAGCATTCTCAATAGCAACATCTTTTCCAAGATCGTGCTTTAGCACTAAACCATGGATTTGGTGTCCAAGCTCACAGAACAATAGGGAAGTTGCCGCCGACAGAATGTTTATGAAGGTTATCCTGTTAGGACTCCACCCAGCTTGCATCATCTTCAAGAAGTAGTATGTTGCTTTGGAAACTTCCAACTCTGAATCGGCCAATGCTCCAATTATGGAATTCCATGAAACTTGATCGTGCTCAGGCATCATTAAGAAGATTCTGTGGCACTCTGTAATGCGCCCCGTTTCAGCGTATAGAGCAAGAAGAGAATTTGAAACTGACACATCTAAATCAAGCCCCAGTTTGAGCCCTTCTCCATGGATCTGCTGACCCAATCGAATCCACCCTAAGCTAGCACATGAACTCAGAGTACTGATCAGGGTGAAGTTCACAGGGACAAGTCCAGTTCTCCTCATTTCACGGTAGACCATTCCCGAACTCTCAAAACACTCATTCTGGTCAAACCCAGAGATTAGAGAATTCCACGAGACTAAATCCTTGTTGTCGATTATTAAATTGAAAACTGATCTAGCATCATTAATAGAACCACATTTAGCATACATGTTTATCAGTCCGTTACCAAGAGCGACCTTAACATCAATTAAGTCAGTTCTCATAAGGTGGGCGTGTACTTCTCTTCCTTTTCTAATTCCTTCACCTGGATCAGAAAACTCAGAAAGAGCACTGAGAAGAACAACATAAGAATCGATATTCATATCAACCAAGTCTCTTGTCTCCATGAAGATTTCAGTTGCTTCTTCACCTCGCTTCTGCCTGACCAATCCAACCATCAAACCGTTCAGAGAGATTGCATTCCTCTCCCTCATCTCCCAAAAGAGATCTTTGGCATAATCAGTCAACCCGAACCTCGCGAGCCCACTCACTAGAGCACTACCGACATAAAGATCATTTAGAAAGCCGGATTTCTCAACCCGCCCAAGCATCTGTTCAAGCAAATACAAGCATGATTTACCAGCAGAATAGGTTGCCATCATTAAGCTACCAAACGTGTACTCGGTGGGCTTCAAAGCATAGCCACAACCACCATCTCTCTGCATACATGAGAATAGTTCAAATGCAGTATCCACATCACCCCTTTGGGAATAAATCGATATGATCGAGTTCCACGATATCGAGTTCTTCAACTTTATCTCATCGAACACTGAGCGAGCATCATCAGTAGAGCCAAAACAACTCCCATACATTGATATCAGCACGTTCGAGACCACTACATCACCCGCATAACAAGTCTTGGAGATGCACCCATGCACCTGCATACCGAATTTGAGTCCATCAGGCCCAAATTCCTGGCACGCCCTCAGGACACTGCCGAATACGTAATGGTTCACCGTGAACCCTTCAAAAATCATGTCTTTGAAAATCGTGCAGGCCTTATGGGAGTCGCCATTCTGCACCGACCCTGAAATCAAACAGGCCCATGTGACAGAATTCTTATCGGGCATTTCATCGAACACCTTCACGGCCGAGCTTAAGTCCCCACTTTTCACGTAACTATTAATAAGGGTATTTCTCAAGAAAAGATCTTCAATGAACCCAGTCTTGAACATCTGCAAGTGGAGCTCTTTTGCATCTTTAGAGCAACGCGAGCCCTGGTACCTGCTGACCAGGTGATCGCGCACTTGGGAGCTCCCCCAAGGCGAACCGCTAGACGGTGAGACTGGGGAGCTGCCGACATGGGTCTGAGGGGCGCCGCACCGATCAAGCAATCTCTTCAATGGGATTGGAGGAGGATGGGGTAGGATCGGAAGCTCTTGAGATCGGACCCGAGAGTTGAAGAAGGAAGGAGATTCCTTTGGCAAGGGAACAGGGTAGGGAGAAAGAGAAGCGAAGGTGGTGAGGGAAAGCTCCGGTCCGCGGCTGAACGTCCTTCGAGAGGGAGTTGATGTCGGGAAGCGGTGAAGCATAGCACGCTGGACACGACCGTGGTCGTGTTGTAAACTCCCTTGGTTCTCGCGTCACTTATACCCCTCAGAATTTTTTTTTTTTCCTCACCTGGTTCAACCTATCCTAGCGCTTGACAAGTGGCAAAGAGCAGTGCCGCTGGTGGACCCCAACTTGGAGACATTTTAAGGAAAGACAATAGATTCTTGTACAAGTTCAGACCATCATTTCATTTAGTAATTTTATTAATAAAATGTAACTATTAACTGTTATGTTATTTCTTTATTTATTTAAAATATGTATTTTTTAATTATATTTATTTACCTGTTGAACGTTCATTTTATCACACTATCTCTGAACTCAACTCTTCTGAAAAGTTTTCACATTTCAGAGACATTGGTGAACCCAAGATAACTCCAATCCAACCACATCCAAAAAACAGTGCCATATAACCCATCTGCCGACCGAGATGAGGAGCACACATCAGAACGGAGATCCTCTGCAGCAAAGATGGCAGCCCAGCTGGGTCTCTCTTCTACTCCCTCCTCCTCCTCCTCTCTGACCACGAGAATTCCATACTCTTTCAACCAAAAGCTCAACTGCCCCCTTCACCATTCTCTGCCTGCTCCACCTTCGACCGGGCCTCGGAGATTGAAGATCCATGCCGGATCGGGTAAAGAAAATTCCCTCCTGCAATTTCCCCACCTGGGTCTTAGTTGATTACTAGGAATATATATTGTTGAACATCAACTATGATGTTATGAGCAGACTGATAGCATAATAGGCGACTTGGTCTTAGAGAGGATTGCCGGATTTGCGGGCTTACATTGTAATGGGACTACCAGAGATACTCCGGATTTACTTCAGCTATTGTTGTGGTCATGCATTCATATATTATATTATTATGAATGGACCTTACAAAAAAAGGACCGTTTCCATCCAAAGGCTAAACTATCAAGTAGAGGTACTCCGTTATCTTATAAACTCATTATAGTCCTCGTATATGACTGATGTGAGATCTAATATCCCCTCAACGCGCAGTGCGTGTTAAGGAGCTTAACCCAACTCTGATACCATGTTGAATTTTGTATAGTGAGAACATTGTCCGCTGCAAATATGATTTATCAAGACAAATTATAGTATGAGAAATTCAAATCATATGGAGTAATATTGAGAACTGTTATACTAGCAGGAGATAAAATGGTTATTGATGGGTGTTCATCGCTTTGCCTGCGATATATAAAACGGGGATTGATAGCTTGGCCAACAGTATACAAAACGGGGATTGATTGCTTTTCTGGCGATATATAAAATGGGGATTGATAATTTTTCAGAAGATTATACAACGATTGTTGGCAGCATTGGATCAGAATCATTCAATTTTTCAAGACGCGCATTTCACGCTATTACGTGCTCATCGTAGGGGGAGTGTTGAGAATTAATTTTATTATTTTAAGAAATAATATTTTAGATATCTGCCAGATATGGTTATTGAAATATTTGATTATCTATTGGATACTTTATTTTATTGTTTTATTCATCACATAGTCTATAAATAGTTTAATTTACTATTGTAATCGTTGAGTCATTCATTAATAAAATATCTATTTTTCGGGCTAACACATTTTCTCTACCTTCCCCTACACTACTAATTTATTTAACATATATGTTCTGAGATGTCGTTTCTTGGTAACTTTCAGGAGGCGGAGACGGTGGGATCAAGAAGGTGAGGGGAAGAACAAGTTCATCACCAGGGAAGAAGAGCCAGAGCAGTGAGTTAACCCCAGTCGACTCGCCCGACAAATTAGCGTTTTGACTCCGGGATTTTGCGCAAGAAGATCGGTCGAGGTTGCAGGAAGCTATTGATCACTTTCATGAAGAGCAGGTACTGGCAAACTGCAGGAGAAAGGGAAGGAGAGAACCCGATGAAGACGCCCCTACCTTACATAACCATCTTCGGGATGTCGACCCCCTTCGTCATCTTGGCTCTTGGCCATAGCTTTCGCCGGTGGATGGATCAAGGTTCCAGCCCGATGATCCTTCCCGCATCATATTTCAAACCGGCATAATATGATCTTAGCCGCTGCATTCGCCGATGGTTGGTATTATCCGAATAGCCCGACCGACCTGTAGTTTTCCCTCCGGCCGCTGAAAGAGATGCAGTGTTGCATTAAGCTGCTCGATCCGATGTCCTGCAGGGTTCATTTCTTTGTCACCTGCGTTTAGCTTGCTGTCATTTGTTCTTGCCAGCTTTGGAAGAGAAACTGTGTTTCATTGTCACAATACTCAATGATGAGTGTTGATGATCAAGATAAGATAAATGATAAAAGAAATCCTACACTCTTAGGTCAATACGGCTCAAAAATCTTACGAGACCAGTAGATATTTTATATGGTATCAAAATCGGTCTGGTGTGGGTTCATAACTTAGCAGGTCCGAGCGTGGAACCCATACCAGTTAAAGTCCGAAATCGGAAGAAAAATGTTTTCGTCGTAACTAGTTTAACGTAAGTGTAGAAGAGAAAATCCATCCCTGACCTGCCCGACTCGAGCGAGCTGCTGAGGGCTAGTGCTCAAGGTACGCGACGAGTGTCAGCCGCGTTATCACGTGAAAATGGACGTTGGAAATTAAATCCTAGATCGGATAAATTATAAAAGGAATACCATGAGAATAATCATATAACAGAATGGGAGGTGGAGGTGTTTGCTGACATGGCACTGTCAGAGCACCTATGTCCACGCGGCCCATGGTGATTAGGTGTTTTCAACGCCAGGCTGGCCTTCGTGGCAGGACCACGCTACCGACAACTGCGGGTCCCACATAACAGCTACGGATATTATCTCCAATTATTTTGTCGAAAAATGATTAATCAATGAGCATCAAATGATTAATTAAGTCTTTTTTATGACCAGAACGTACGTAGATTTTTCATTTATTTTGCAGCATTTGTTGATGGATGCGAGTTCTAATATATGTGAAGAAGAGTTTAGCATAATCGCTTGTTTTAATTAAAATAATTCAACATCTATTTTCCTTACACCCGTGAGAAAAGAAAAATCATCTTACGGTTAATTATCGTCCCTCATTTAAGCACGAAAAGAAAAATCTCCGCTCCCAAACATTTGGTCGAGGATGTGTCTTCGGATGATACATGATAGGTGCAGTTGAGGTGTGTCAAGAACGGAGAAAATTCACACAGGGAGAGTTTTATTCCTTAATAAGCCTACCCGATTCGAACCGCATTAATTATGACACATTGGACTTCTGAATATAAGTGGTACTGACAAAAAAAGAAATATGAAGAATATTCAAAAAAATTAGTGGTAAATATGATCATTTATCAGTTTTCACACTTTTAAATCGAATATAAAACTATTCTCTTATCGTTAAAGTTTAACAGTAACTATTCGACTCGAAATTGAATTAGTTAAGATCAGTTGAATTTTTAGATATCGGATGATATGTACAGGAGAAAAAAAAGCATACAAGCAACGAATAAAATGTGACCATACGCTTAGGACCCACTCTACCTAATGCCTAGCTGTCATATTTTTGCAAAGGCACAAACATATACACACACTGCGTATCCCAACATCTCCCACTTCCCACAAAAACTAAACCTTTAACTTGCTCTCAAGCATCCTCCATTCCATTCCCCTCAGGCTTCGAGAACCGACATGATGAAGCCAGAGCGGTCGGCGGTGGCGGCGGCGGCCATTGCCACCACAGTTGTCCTGGTCGTCCTCCTGGGCTCCCCAACGGCTGACGCCCACAACATCACCCGGATACTGGCTAAGCACCCGGACCTGTCGACCTTCAACCACTACCTGACACTGACCCACCTAGCATCAGAGATCAACCGCCGCCTCACCATCACGGTCCTCGCAGTGGACAATGCGGCCATGTCGGACCTGCTGGCGAAGCACTTGTCTATCGGGACGATCAAGAACGTGCTGTCCCTCCACGTGCTCGTGGACTACTTCGGGACCAAGAAGCTCCACCAGCTGTCGGATCGGTCCACCTCAACGTCCACCCTCTTCCAGGCCTCCGGCGCTGCCCCGGGCACCGCCGGCTATGTCAACATCACCGATCTCAAGGGAGGCAAGGTCGCGTTCGGCGTCACTGAGACCGGCAACCTCGATGCCATGTTTGTCAAGTCCATTGTCGAGCGTCCCTACAACATCTCCGTCCTGCAGATCAGTCAAGTAAGAATTAATCATTGTGCGTATTAACTATCAATGTCGGAAACTGATCCAATCATTAATCAAATTAACACGAATAATATGGTCAGAAAATGTTCTTTGAAAATTTAACGGATCAGAAACTATTCAGATTTAAGTTATGTCAGTTCACTGATAAGTAAGACTCTACCAATAATAGATATTCTACTTTCACAATATTCGAACTGGAGTTCTTATTTATAGTGTATATCATCTGATATCTAGAAGTACAATAAACTCTGTACAAATTTCGTTTTGGCACTGAACTTCATATTTTAGATTTTTGTGCTCAATTCGAGAAATTTTATTGATTGGGATAATTCAATTAATATGAATTGATTGAGATAGTTCGACGTTCTTTCTTTAGTTCAAAACTGTTTCTTTTTAAGTAAGACCTGCACTTAAAATCATATAAATAAAGAAATTTACAACAATGATAACTTGATTCTATATTAATCATAATCTGTTAAATTTTTAAATATTAAATTGCTTACATCGAAATTTGATATGTAAGCAAACGGAGTGGTAACAGAAAGATCAAATTGAATGCAGCTGTCTCATATGGCAAGTTGATTCTATTCATTTTCAGCTCTAAACTAAAACTTCTGTGGAATATTTGAGATATCGAAAATGTGGGGGGCTAGTTTGTAAATTTATTTTTCTTTTCCGTAATTTGATTAGTTGCAGTACATGGCTCATCTCAATCTGCGGACACCGAGACCCTCTCGTATTAACTCCGTACACGACGCTATCTATAAATAATAAATATTTAACATATCAATATTAATTATTATATCACTTTTTTTATTTATTTTTAATTATATTTATTTATGTATTCAATATTTATTAACTAAATTTCGTGGGCGCCGTGCAGGTGCTGACATCACCGGAGGCCGAGGCGCCGACGGGGGCGCCGAGCGATCTGAACCTGACCTCGATCCTGACGAAGCAGGGATGCAAGGCATTCTCCGACCTGATAACTTCCTCCGGTGCCGCGCCGACATTCCAGGAGAACATCGACAGCGGGCTGACGGTGTTCTGCCCGCCGGACAGCGTCGTCGACGGCTTCATGCCAAAGTACAAGAACCTCACGGCGAAGCAGAAGGTGTCGGTGGTTCTCTACCACGGCGTCCCCGTCTTCATGTCTCTCCAGGGCCTGAAATCGAGCAACGGTGTCATGAACACCCTCGCCACCAACGGAGCGAACAAGTACGACTTCACGGTCCAGAACGACGGCGAGGACGTGACGCTGAAGACGAAGGTCGTGACGGCGAAGGTAACCGGAACGGTGGTTGAGCGGGACCCTCTCATCGTCTTCAAGGTCGACAAGTTCCTGCAGCCGAAAGAGCTCTTCAAGGCCACGGAGGCGCCGGCGCCGGCGGCCGGGAAGAAGAAGAAATCCAAAGGGGACTCCTCCGACGAGGATGCGGATGCGGATGAGGACGCGGACTCCCCCGACGCGTACTCCCCAGACGGAGAGCCGTCGGACGAGACGGCGGACGACAGGGACGGGGCCGCGGGACTCGTCGCCGGAGGCAGATTGCTTGTCGGCGCGGTCCTGAGCTTGTGCTTGTCGGTGGCGATACTGTGAGATAGTACTTTCCTCTGGCAACTGTCTTATTGTCGGAAGAATCTCGACCGTTGCATGCTCTGATCCGTATCGATCTCGAGATCCGACGGTTGATATTAGAAGTGTGCAATGTGCTTTATTTTATTTTTTAAATTGTGGCTTTGAACGAACGGGGCTCATAGATCTGTCCTTTTGCTTTTATCTTTTTCTTTTTTGAGATTTTCCCCTTTTCTTTTCCTTTTCTATTGATTTTTTTTTATTTTGGTTGGTTAAATTTGAATAAAGTTTTTTCAATTATAAATTTTCTAGATCCACCGTACGTGAACCATTTAAACTAACCAGTCATACTTCAAGATAACAACAGTTAATTTCAGTAATAATTTGAATACCAGTCAGCTCCTTGAAGGATTTCGTTATACTGAGAGTCGGTTGTTCAGTTCATCTAATATATTTATTATTAAATATGAAAACTCGAACAGCAGGAATAGTCGGATTTTTATTGCTCTCCTTTCTTATTTAGTAAAAATAAAATAAAATGTACACATATAACGATCACTCCATGACCTTTACACACACCCAGGAATGGAAAAGGAAGAACTTGCAGCTGAAACATGACCTGTGGATCAGCACAGGATGCATAAGCCATGCCAAAATCCCGAACTCGATCATGCGGAAGAACACATTGTTCGAACCCGAAACCCTTTCCAATCTACCGATCGCGGTGAACGATGATGAATGCTGTTTAGGACCCGAAATCATCGCAGCGGATGTTGTACTTGGCGCCGAGATAGTGCAGGCCGACTGGTCCTTCACTTCCGTAAGGGTAAAGTTCCGGTGCGATCTTCTTCTCCTCCAGCTCTTCCAGCAACGGGTTGAACACCGCCCAGGCAGCATCGAGCTCGTCGCTCCTGATGAACAATCTCCGCTCTCCTTTCATGGCGTCTAAGAGGAGCCTCTCGTATGCATCCGGCGCTTCTCTCGGATACCTTCACCACGGAACCAATCCAGTGCCTGGAATTAGGCTTCTCTACCAACATTGATAAATCACGGTATTCGAATGTTCGAGTTAGAGCAATGGTACGAGGATTTGCCATTTTTTTACCTCTTGCCGGGGAGCAAGTTGAGGTCGGTGCAGTCCAGTCTCATCCCGAGACCGGGAACCTTGTTGTTGATCTTCAGGTAGACAGTTTCATCCGGCTGGACCTGAATCACGAGCTCGTTTGTAGCATTGTCTAAATTGCTCCCCGAGTTTCGATTGTACAGATTTCCCGGAACGTTCCTGAACTGAACTCGTATCTCGGCCCTGCAAATTCCACCACAGCGATAAGGTCAAGATCAAGATCTAGATCAGCAGCTCGGTCGTCGGCTCGCCGGACACGGCCTGGAAGGGACTTACCGGTTCGAATGCAAAGCCTTTCCAGCCACCATCAGGAAGGGAACTCCATCCCACCGCGGATTATTGATCAAAAGGGTGGCTGCGGCAAATGTCGGAGTCAGGCTGTCGTTTGATACGGTCAGGTCGTCGGTGTACCCCGGAAACGACAGGTTGCCTCCGCAATAGCCCTTGTATTGTCCAATTACTATATCGTCGAGAGAAATGGGCTTGATCGACCGTAAAACCTTGACCTGATCCATTGATGGAAATAGAGTCACTCAAGCGTACAAATGAAGGAATTGCAGTACATGTACTTTCAAATCCCGCATCGATAAGATGAAAGAAAGAACAATCTCGTGTTTCCCAGAGAATTGGTTATCGTAGACTAATAGCTTAGGCTTTCGGATGGAAACGGGTCTTTTCTCGGCAGTCTCCTCTAAAGCTCAAAGCGATCGAATGAGAGTTCTGTACCTTTTCATTCCTTATGTCCTCAGCGTCCAAAGTTACTGGGGTTTCCATGGCGAATAGCGCGAGCAGTTGCAGGAGATGATTCTGCATCACGTCTCTAATGATCCCGTAGTTGTCGAAGTACCTGGGCAGACAGACAAGGACGATTGAAACTCGAACAGATAATTCATAGGAATCTTCAATGTCAAGGGACCTGGTATCTCAGTTCGACTGACCTGCCACGCCCCTCGGTCCCATGATCTTCGGAGAAGATCAGCTGCACATTCCTTATGTAGTTTCTCGACCACAGGGGCTCGAATACCAGATTCGAGAAACGAAGGACCAGGAGATTCTCGAAGAGCTCCTCCCCCAAGTGGTGATCAATTCTGCGGAAGACAGTTTCCTGAATTCCTTTCTTTGTGTAATAACAGAATAATACGAAAGAGTGACACATACCTGAATATTTGGTCCTCGGTCAAGTACTGTTTCAAGTCCCTGGTGAGTTTTCTCGACGACTCCGAGTCCCGACCGAATGGCTTTTCGATGATGACCCGAGTCCAACCATCCTCCGAAGAAGCACGGTGATTCGCACACCTCACCACATCGATGAACTGGGTCGGAGGAACCGCTAGATAGTACAGCCTATTCAAAATCTTCCCACCCTGAGAGGGAAAAGTTTCGAAATTTTTCATTTCTGGACTGCATAATCGAAGAGAGGATTTCATGATACGGCTGCCGATACCTCTTCCTCCCTCATCCTGCTATCGAGTTCCGAGAAATGCTCCTCGGAGCTGTACTGACCCGACTGGTAGAAGCATCTCTTTAGGAACTGGCTCATCTTGTCGTCGCAGTTCTCGCTGCAAGACTGTTCGATCAGCAAAGCTACCTAAAATATTATGTTCGAGTTCGAGATTTGTTACATCCTGAAGGTTGAAATGTGACTAGTTCACCTCTTGTCAACTCTGCAGGTCAGTGTTTTGCTGATTGTCATCCTCAGCTCCTCATCTGTCATTGGACTTCTTGCATAGCCAAAGATGGTGAAGTTCTGCACACAAGATACAGAAAGTTGGTTGATTTGCATTGAATATCCGCCGGGCTGATAAGAGATTGGACCATGTCCACCTAAAGAACCGTCCTCAACAAACTCACTATGAGATGGGTTTCTCTTCTATTCTCGGGCCAGCAACTTTATATGTGACAGACTCTGTTCTATACTCTGTTCACTGGTTACAAGCTAGACATTTTTTCCCGATCTTGAGTTTTTAAATGACACCAGGAGGTTCATGCCTGAGCCTGGTGAGCTGTGAGCCGTACAGCAATTGGCTTGACACCACACAAAACATCTATTATACAAGCAGGACTCTATTCCATGCTCAATTCACTGGCCATGAGCCGAGCATCTTTCTTGATCTCTCGGGTTTCAAAGTGATGTCACGAGTGCTATACTCGGGACCAACAAGGTGTGAGCACAAACAGCAGTCTCTGATATCATGCATAATATCCACGGGACTATTATATGTCAGGTCACATCCATCGGAAATTTAAGATCTGAATTACGGATTCATTTTATTAATTATTCAATATGTGATTCGTTTATAGAGAATAAGAAATCCCAGTAAACAATTGCAGAAAATGTAGGAACCTGGGGCAATTGGTCATCGTAGAACAAAGCGAATAGAGCAGGGAATATCTTGTTCCTGGCAAGGTCCCCTGAAGCTCCAACCACAATGATGGTGAGAGTTGAATCTGCTTTCTGTGATCTCGTGGATGGAAAGGAAGTCTCCTTATCTCGAGTCTTAACAATTTCATCCACCAAGGAATGAGTGGTAGCACCTTCTGCATTGGCCAAAGAACAATCGTAAAATTCTGGAAGATGTATCACCAAAATGGTGTGAACCAGCATGATCCCGTATCAATTCTTGTAGTGATATGGCAAAATGAAAAGAAACTGACCTGCGTGGAGAGAAATGGCACCCAGTGATCCCGCACTGGATGCTGTGATCCGCAGGCTTCTGCCGCAGAAACCGCTTCCCAGGCAATTCAAAGAAACCCGATTCAACTTCCTTAGTGGAGTGTCATGGTTCACCGATGAGCAGCAAGTGGAGGAAGAAGATGATGAAGGGGGACACAGACTAAGAGCCATGGAGTCAGTGAATTGCAGGGATCTCCAGGAGGAGAAGAGATTGATCAGAAAGAATTATCAAACTTTGCTTTCGAGAACTGCATTGGAGTATAAATCATGCGGGCTGATCCAAATCTACTGGCCGTTCCAAGTTTCTGAGTAGACCAAAGACATTCAAGAACTAACAACAAATGTTTGTTAAGCATAATTTGGTACGAGGAAAATGCTCTTTGGCAGACATATGATGGATTGACCTTACCAGAAACTGAAGTTTGACCTTCAGATGGACTTGTTACCAGTGTCAAGTTTGTGTCTTTTTTTTCTTCTATGGCTGCCCAGTGATGCTCTGACTTTCGGTTATGGTGGCAGTTGGATTGATTTAAAGGTCTGCCCGGGACACTAAATTATGTCCTGCTGTCAGTTGATATGGTCAGTCAATGAATTTCTTTCAATACCACAAAGAAATCTGTCACAGAAATCTGATCTAATCTTTCTAGGTCGACATTCTGTAACAATCAAGAAGAGGCGATTTGCCGAAGTGACCACGGTTTGATTGCAGAGGACGAGTTTTCCCAATCTGAGTCCAGCTTATTCGATCGTACTATTTCAAAGTAGGTTACAAATGGAAAGAAATCAACCGACTTACAGTAAGAATGCACATTTGGTCGGACCAGATGCAAGGGTTGTTCATCTCTCGACCAAGTTATGTTGCCTTGAAGTACAATCAGGCGATCCAAGTCTGGGGAGTATTACTAACCGGAATTTGAAAGAGGTTGTACTAGCATATCATCCCGAACAATTGGCCCGATTTATGCCGGAAGCCATTTTCTTCAGCCGCAACTTTATAAGGAATTGACCGTAACCGAGAGACCCCCTCATACATTCCGATGAACAAAATACATCAGGTAGGCTTGCTGAGAAATGGACTGGCCACGGGAGAGGTTGGGGAAAGAAGTGAAAATCGGTTTCACAAGAATTATCACAGCTCTGGTTATTGATCACAGATGATAATTAATTGTACAATGCACAGGGTACACTAGCATTAACAGAAAGCAGAGCTTTTCTCCAAGTTCTAGGCCTTTTCACAGTGAACAAATAAGAAACAAAGAAACAAAGAATGTTTGTCTTTCGAGACCATTAAATAAACACCTTTTTTCAAGATTCTTGTTGTTTTTCCTTTACAGCAGGAGCTTCAGCTTGTCCCTGTTGCAGTAGAGGTGAGTGAGTCTACCACTGCCTGTTGTGGTCGGGATGGCAGTGAAACCTTTATATTCAGTGGCAGTGTCCGTTCTTGCCTGGCATATGCTCGCCACGAACTTGAATTGCTCATTTTTTTGCACAAATGGCTGAGCTGAGTATTCCTCCATTGGCATCCACTGCAGCCCAACAAGGAAAATCGTGTTACTGCTGCAGGAAGTCACTAAATGCCCAATATTAAAGAAAATCATCTAGTAATTTCTACAAATCACCTGCGCAGCCTCAATCTCCAGATTTTGCTTCTGGATGTAGGATGAACGGGGCTGAAGCATGCAAATGAAGAACAGGTCCGACTTTGTAAAGAACGAATCGTGGGTTTGCCTGTGTACAAAAGAAAGCCACAATTCTAGATCAGGAAAAATAAAGATAAAGCATGGAACTGAAAACTAAAAGGTAGGTGCAGCATCGAATTGCAGTTATTAATTAATTAAGTTACCTGAAGGCTAAAATTTCTACAAACTCGGTATCTATCTGAAGAATATAAAACAATTTGGTTAAGCTTGGCAAGGTTAGAGGACAAAGAGCAGTGGAGGAATGTAACTACAAGTTATTTTGCTTAGGACCAAAAGAAGCAAAACATCTTACTCCTGTCTCTTCCTTAACTTCTCTTATTGCTGCTAAGTGGATGTCCTCACCCTGCAAAAGAGGAAACCTTAATAGCTGGGAAAAGACATCATGGCTTCTTATCTTGGATTAGCAGACTCTTCGAACGCACTGACCTCGTTAACGACTCCTGTAGGGAGTTTCCACAGGCCTGTCCCTTTAAATTTGCCACTTTTCTCCTGTACTACGAGCAGCTGAAAAAAAGTGATGTAAAGATCGTAAGCTCAAGGTCAACTATTTAACAAAAATCTAAGGCAATGCATATAAAAAGATCATCCTACTCTTAAAATAAATCGAACTCCATATCGAACTTTTGAAAATATGTATAAATGCAACCGATATCCTTATAATGCCTGGGAATAGAATTTAGCACCTCTTTCTTATCATTCATGACAAAAGCCCCAATAGCCACTCGATGAGAAGCGTTAGCTGGAATAGTATCAGTGGTTCTTGGGAGCCAACGTACGAGCATCAAGTAGTCAGGTTCCGCGTGGTGGTACCAGAAACCTTCCTGTCAAATGAACCATAAAGCATACCTAAACTGGCAGTGGGGGGAATAAACAGACATGAAAAATTTCTCGAAATAACTTGCAATATAACATATTTGCAGCACTACTAGTTCAAAACTTGAAAAAGTAAAGAAGCTATACGTACCTCAACAGCAGAAACCACGAGATTTGCATTTTCAATGGGCAGTTTAATCCAGATCCCTTTCTTTCCCTAAAGTTAAACAATGACAATTGACGATGATTGGCTTTTGCAATGGGAAAAAAAGGAAAAGGAATGACGAGTGTGAAATGAGAAGTACCAGCCTCCTCCATACGGATAAAGAATCCCGAAGCAGGTTACTGAAAGAGTCAGAGTCCATGACTTCATTCATTTCAACGATGAGTCCTCCATGGGAATCCTCAACTGCCTGGAGCACTTGAACCTGCTCGACTCCACTTCCTCTGAATTCTTGCCTAGCAATTGATGCCGAACTCGTGTAAGATTCCCTGGCCAAAAATGGAACAGCTGGAGCTGAACCTAACATACATCAAAAGTATCATTTGATAATTTATAACAGCATAAAATCCAATCTTCAGTAAACACAAACGAGAAATCATACAATACATAGCACATCGATAGAGCATCCAAGGTGAAGTTTTGAAACTTTCACCAGTCCCATTTCGAATTTCCTGCCAATTATTTATCTTTTCGCCTCGAATTTCTATCCTCAGTGTTCTTTACAGTCATGTTCTTGAATCTCAAGGGACTCCCATAAGATAGTATATCCTCTAGAATGCGAGGATCTAACAGAGAAGCCAGGGGAAAGCAAGAAAAGGAAGATGTGTTGAAGGTCTCAATGAACTGCTTTCTGTTCTGCAACTTCACAGAAAACAAAGAGCAAACCCATTGTATGCAAACTCCGAGACAGCATCTTTTTAGAAACTTAAGGATTCATTCTCCGGAAGCCGTACCATCGAAAGAACTGAGCCTGCACGTGGAGGGAACCGAAGAGCCTCTGCAAGAAGACAGGGCGGAGCTTCTGCATGCAAGAGGGAAAGGGAATAAGATCCTGAAATTTCCGAGTCTCTTCATCTGTACCGATACACAAAAATGGCTCTTCTTGGGTGTGTGAGACAAAAAGGGAATGCGGCCACTTTTATATACAGAGATTCCGCTGAATGATAGGAGAAGAAATTTCGTGTCCACTGGGGTCTGACTTCGGCAAGGACTGGGGGCGGCTTTCGAGGTTTTGAATGACACGGCAATGGCACAGGAAAGTGCGAGACCAAGGCGGAAGAGTTGCAGAGAAAGAGAGGGATCTCTTCGCGAGAAGCCCGACAGTTGACGAGGATTCACAGCTTCCGGAGTAGATGTTGTGTCTACGTCTACCTTCGACTCATAGCAGTGGATGAGAAATTGTGAGGTGAGGTCAGCTCGTACGTACACCGAGTTCCTCAATTTATCCAATGAATATTTAATATTTTAAATAATATTTAAAAAATAAATATTATTAATAAATAAATAAAATGATGTGATACTTAATCGTAACAAGTTAAATATTCATTGGTAGATTGCATGGATGACATGGCAGGGAAAACCTTTAATGGAGTGATCATACAATGTAAATAATACTGATGTGATATATCCGTCCAATCAGAATTCACCATTTATATATTTATCCAATTAGAGTGCATCATTTGTTAGGGATTTTTATATTGTTTTAAGAAAATTTTTTGAATTTATTAATTATGTATGTATAATTATTAATTACATGTTAAACTCTGGTTGGACGGATATACTAAGTCATCACTGACACGTGGTATGACCGCTCCACTAAAGCCACATGTACTTGCAGATAATTCGACATCACTTCTCCTTAAATAAGTTTTCGAATTCAAGTTTGTGATTCATGGACGAATCCAAAAAACTGAGTCAAATGAGCAAAATTGAAGAAAGGGTAATGGATTTTAGACGGCGAAATAACATGAGTTAGTGAAAATTTACATAAAATCAGCAACTTTTGCATAAGAAAGTATGAGTTTTTTCCTGTTGAGTGGGCGATCGTCCGCGCGCACCCCTAAATCCATCCTTGATTGAAAACTCTATACATTGATAAAGCTAACCCGACTTCAATCTGTGCTTGTTTTATTTTTTAAAATTTTATTATTTTATTATAAAGTTCTTAATATCAAAATAATATAATGATTAAAAATGCATTAGAGTGAAAATAACGGGAATATAATCTGTCCCCAAAACAATTTAGGATAAAAATGTTTTTAAAAAAAACCAAAGTTTATGGGAAAAACATATGTTTTTTTTTTCTAAAAATTAATTTGAGTATCAAGGGAAGAAAAAGAAAATAGAAAAAAAAAAATCAAATGAAGTCGGCACTAGATTTAGATTGATGAAATTGAGGGAAAAATCAACACGTGTACGTCGGGTAATGTTCAAAGTCAACCTTTGGGTAATTGGTAGGTCTCCTTTGACAATTCCTTTCCTCGTTTTCCATTTTGTTTAGCCGTGAGACTTTTGCTCGGTCCGAGTCGTGCTAACCTAATTTCACGGAAAGATTACCCTTTTTTTCGATGAAAATCGAAGAAATGCAGCCACGCGGCATGGTGACCCCAATTACATTGCTCGGGAAGAATAATTTAGGATCTGACGGAGAGAAACTGAGTCGCTGAGCTCCTAACAGGAATGGAAGAGCATGATTTGCCAGTGGATCTGTGCACGTGTTGCCCCGTCAGTAGTAAAATATTTACATAAACCTACAAGGGATTGAGATCGTTTCCTTTCTGCCTAAAAACCTCAGCTATTAGGTAGCGTTGCCTAATTCTCTTACAAATCAGGATCATTTTTATTCATCCTCAACTACCGCCCTCATGTTGCAATGTGCCACAAGCTCTACACGAGATTGGCGTGGTGTGAGTTCATGTGGAAATCTGTTCTGATACTATGTTAAACATCCAACAGAGCGTACAGGAGATTGGATCCATTTGCCACCTAGAAGTCTAAGTTATTAGATGACGGTACCCAATTATCTTACAAATCAGAATCTTTTTTATTCATTATCCGGCGGTATGGGATTCATTCTCAACAAGTATGCTACATCACGACTGTCCTGTGGTGATCGATAACCCTTTGAGCATCCCTCAAAAGAGCCCAACTCCCTCCTCGAATGTGCGTTGAAAAGTCAGGGCTCAAACAACCGCCTCGGAGTCTATTTCTGGAACAACCATTGTAATCGTCTGTGCATTTCATCGAACGGATACAAAATGAACCTATTCTAGTCATTTAACATGTGCAACATTAATCGAAAGTGAAAGTCTACGGATCATATGAAGAACTCGATTTAGGGAATAATTTTTCCCATCTACCCGTCTAATATCTGTGAGTTCGATCCTAAGAGATCATCGATCGAGAATTTCAATCATATCCTATCATGAAAAATACACTGTACGGATGTTTTCTGATTTATAAAAATAGGTCTCGTTCGCTACAAATTTCGCGACAATTTCTTGAAAAATATCGAATTTCTTTCTACAAGTTACATACACTTCTACGAAGTTTCATTGATAGCATTGCGCGTTGTACTCAAATGAAATCGACAGACATGACTAATTGAAGAAAAATCTTAAGAGATATATTTCAATCAATCCCCATTAAATAAAAGGAATTGGGTTATCTATACTATTATTATATGTAAACCTGTTAAAAATTTAGTATCTTTTTCGTTTTCCGTATTCACCATTAATATAATTTACATATTAAAACTTGTAACATATATTTGATTTCCAGATTAAGGGCTAAATAATAATTTCATTCGCTTTCTTCTTGCCCCATATCTACGATGCTAACAGTAAAGATCTTTTATTAACTGCTCATATTCCCATATCTCGCTCCATATCTATAATTTTAGTAGTAAAAATTCGTCAAGTTTTTTGAATTAATAATTTGAAATTGTAAAAAAAAAAGTAAAATTGAAATACTATACTGATAAAAACTAAAAATATTCTACTTATCACTATAAGTTAACGAAATTTTAAATAAATTAAATTGTAATATGTTATAAATAAATGATGCAATTATACGAATTCGTCACAGTATTTTACATTTATTTATTTTTATTTTTTTGTGTAATACGAGTTCGTGTCTAATTTAATTTCATGAGAGTTAATTTTTTCAATATTATATTCTAACATTTTTCATCGATATTATAAATTATTAATTAACTCTGTAAATAAATAAAATTATCTATGCCAGCTTAATTAGTGCACGTAATCCAAACATCTACATAATTCCCCACGCAGATGGCTGAAATTACGATCGATGTCACTGTGACTGTGAAAAAATTGGGAAGATTATTACAACCATTTTTTGAAAATTACAATAATATCCATGCTAAAAATATAACCTAAAATGTTTTTCACCTCTTACCAAGAAGAGAAAAAACTTTTTTTCAAAAAGCCTTCTCTTGTTATTGGATTGTATTTTAATTTGGATAATTTCAGGGTGACATTAAACAAAGAAAGTTATCCTTTTTTTTTTTTACAAAAACATAGATAAAACAAATTAAATTTTTTAAATAAAAAAGGTATTTTCCACGTGGGGGGCCAGGAGAGGGAAAAAAATTTACGAGGTGGGAACACGTGGACAGCTCAAATTGCGAATTATTTACTCAGCACCAGGGAAGGGACAGGGAATAATGATAAAAAAATAATAAAATTGATTATTTTTAAAATTTTTAACAAAATTTTAAAATCCAAAAACAACTACAGTAATAGTTGAATTTTACTGATCGGTGTCAACACATAAATACTGTCACGTGAAGATACTGTTTTTATGATATACTTTCTCAGATGAGAGAGGCATAACTTAAAAGGAAAATAAACCATTTTACGATCTTATTGGATTATTTGATAACCCAATCAAACGAATCATAATCAATAATAAAAATAAAATAAAATTTAAACTGTTCATAACTATTTTTGTATAATTTTTCTAATTAAAAAAAAGACGTGTGGAATATAATTTTCACTGGAAGATATTTTCTAACACCCGATTGGAGAAGGGCCATGACACGTAAGCCCTCTCTGAATCCACACATGGGCTGCCACGATTTACAGAATTTCTCCCATTGGCATCTTTTTTCCCCCTCTTATTTGGGTTCATTATTTAACACTAGACATGAACTCAAACTATGCACAGAAAATAAAAATAAATAAGTACAAAATATTACAATCAATTTATATAATTATATCTTTTATTTATAATTTATTACAATTTAATTAATTTAAAATTCATTAACCTACGGTAAACAGAGCATTCTCAACTTTCATCAGTATATTAAAGCCTGACAGATTTTCGCTATTAGAATCGTAGATATTAAGCGAGATAAGAAAATGTAAACAGTTAATGAAAGATTTTTCATAATAGGATCGTAGATGTGTTGTGAGAGAAAGATGACTCGGATTATTATTTTACCATCAATCTAAAAATTGAATACATGTCGTAAATTTTAATATGTAAATTAGATCGAGGGCAAATGTAGTAAATAAAAAGGACACCAAGCTTCTCATAAATTTACACATAATATTACGGATTTAAAAACCTGTAAAATACTGGCTATATTATAGAAAAAATTGCGAGAATCTCCTTTTACCTAATTGGAAAACTTAATATAATATACAGATTAATTGTCGAAAACACATGTGTAAGTACTGTAATATAATTTTATCATTATTTAGAAAAATAACTCAGTTGTTGGATCGTTCAATAGATAGAGAAAATATTTTTTTTTCTTTAATTACTATTATTAATTATTATTTTGTCATAAAAACATTTTTAAGTACTGCGCTTCGCTCAGTTGTGAGTGAGTCCGCAGGCTTTTGGGGAATAAGAATCGTGGATCGACAACGAATTTACACCAAACCCCTTTGTCGAATTCAGGTACCTTTTGAACAAGGGCTGACAGATGAGAGAAAATTGAAGGGGAAAATGAAATTGAAAGGTAAAAATGGACACGTGTGCTGAGCCGCCGACCAAGTGAGCAGCTCCCGGCCATCAAATCACTTGGCTGTCATTGATCAACAGAACACCCTTACAGGGGGCAAAAAAACTGCGACCTTGGACTCCATAGAGCATGCGGCCCGCATTTTGTTCCACCATCTGTGAGCTCTCCCTCTCTAGACCTCTCCGCCATTTTGTTATTTCTACACTGACAATTTTGATTTTATGAACAGTTCTTGACTGCAACCCACCAGATACATGTTCCCACCTCTCAAGCTCAGACCTTTGCATTGCCCAGAGCTCTGCTACTGATTCGACCGGGGTCCCGAGAATATTGACATTGATTGAGCTGCTTTCGGTTCCCGGGTGAGCATCTTGTTGTTTATGGGTCTTTGTTCTTCTTGAAGAAAAGGATGGTTTTTTTTGAGCTGGTGTGTTGTTTATTTACAGGAATCGGTTTCTCTTGTGTTGGCTGATTCATTAACAATAGAAAATTTATCGTTTTCTACTGTCACTGTGATGGCTTTTCTGGTCTAATCTGGGGTGCTGTTATTTGTTTATTTCTGAATTTGGCACCGAGTACAGTTCGCTGGCACTGTCGATTCTGCTGTAGGACTTAAATCTTCATAAATGGCATCGATACTAGCTTCGCTCAGCTGCTGTTGCCGCAGCATGGAGCGGATGAATGTTGGAAGAACAGGGGACAGCCTGGGGTTCTCGAGCTCGATTCTGGGTCAATCACCTAAGTTCGAGAGGAAGCATCAGACAAGTAATACGCCCATCTCGGACAGGTCCTCTTGGTTCCAAGTCGAAATGAGGCAGACCGAGTCTCAGTCAAGATTAGGCACCAATGGTAGAGCTGTTAAGATGGTGCCTGCTAGTGAGGTGATGAAGAAGAAGAACCTCTCAAGTGATAGAGTAGAGATTGTTAATAGCTCCAAGCAGATCACCAATGGCGCAAGCATCGTGAAAAGGGATTCTGTTCCGAGCCCGATGATTAATAAGAGCATTAAAGGTCGGGTACCAAAGCAGTTACCGCCAGTGGAAGAGCTGAAGGTTCTTCCATCAGATGAAGGATTCAGTTGGGCGAATGAGAACTATAATTCAGTGCAAAGAAGCATAGATGTCTGGTCCTTTGTTATATCTTTGCGTATCCGTATCTTGCTGGACAATGCGAAGTGGGCGTACCTCGGCAAATTCTCCGAAGAGAAGCAGGTCGGTTTCAGTTATTTTGCCCTCTGTTCGTCTTCTTGAATCTTTTGTTTTGTAGTTGTCTAACTACAATAACTTGATTCAGAAAACCAGACGGAGAAAAACTGCTTCATGGCTTCGAGAGCGTGTGCTTCAGCTCGGTCCCACCTTCATTAAACTTGGGCAGTTATCTTCGACAAGATCAGATCTTTTTCCTCGCGAGTTCGTTGATGAGCTTGCCAAGTTGCAGGTATGTATTGTTTGAGCCTCGCTTGATCGGTTAGAATTTTCCATTTCAAGGCTCATCGTTGTTGGAATTGCTCGAACTCTATTTGCATCCGCTATAGTTTGGTGTGGCTGAAGTTCAGGAGGAAGAAGTTGAGATTGTCATGGATAGTAAATGGTTGCCCACAATAAACAACAATAGATGTTTGTTTTTGTACAACTTGTGAAGATAACTGCGCAGGAGCTTTAGTGCATCCTTTTGCTCACTAAGTGTCTATACTTACTAACGATTTAATGCAATTCAGGACAGGGTCCCTGCCTTCTCACCTAAGAAAGCTAGAGCTTTTATCGCGAGTGAACTTGGAGCTCCTGTGGATATTATATTCAAGGAGTTTGAAGATCAACCTATTGCTGCAGCTAGTCTTGGTCAGGTGTTTGATCCTGTTTCTTTTTTATTTACTTAATCTTTTTCTTCTTTTCAAAGTTTTTTTCCTGTTTGATGATTAGAGATTATGAGATCATGGGTCTATTTATTTTTGCATCAAGATTGACAAAGTTGTTCTGTTTCTTTGATGGTATTGTCAATCCAATCACATAAGGCAATAACATTTGAGATAATTCAGTTCACATTTCCAAGCTTGGAACAGAAATCTTCTCTTTTGTTTGAATTCCCTGGCCTGAGATTTCACCCCTTAGTTAAAGTTTCTCGTCCTGCTGATTTGACTTTGGAAACATTTTTTGGTTTCTAGGTGCATCGTGCTGTCCTGCATAATGGGGAGAGAGCGGTTGTGAAAGTTCAGAGGCCCGGGCTGAAGAAGCTTTTTGACATTGATTTAAGTAAGCTTGATTACAACTTTCAAGAATGCAATTAGAAACTGAGATTCATGGGATTGTTGATGATTCTCTTACCTCTTACAGAAAACTTGAAGTTGATAGCCGAGTATTTCCAGAGAAGTGAAACTCTGGGGGGTCCTACTAGAGACTGGATTGGCATTTATGAGGAATGTGCCACGTAAGTTCATAAAATGTGTTTTCTTTCTGAGATCCGATGGTGAAAATAGTTTGTTTACTTGGAAAGTTTATGTCCAAGCTGCTCCTTTTGGATGATATCAGGATTCTATATCAAGAGATTGATTATATAAATGAGGGAAAGAACGCAGACAGATTCAGAAGAGATTTTCGGAATGTAAAGTGGGTCCGAGTTCCTGTATGTGTTATCTTACCACAGGAACAACGTATCTTCTTTCATATCTGTCGATCTTGTCCTCGGAACTTACACTGTTGTTTTTATCGGGTAGCTTGTATACTGGGATTACACAGCAACAAAGGTGTTGACCTTGGAGTATGTACCAGGTTTCTACCCAAAGCACCTGTCTCTGTTCAGTACTAACGATACCGGACCCATGTAAGAAAATTGGTTGTATTTGAAGTTAATGCTGTTGTCTTTCTTTGTGGCAGGGGTGAAGATTAACCAACTGGAGATCCTAGATTCACGTGGTTATAATCGATCCCGTATATCTTCGCGTGCTATCGAGGCATACCTGATTCAGGTGAGGACCTTCCATTGAAGGTCATCCCAGGATTCCATTTGGTGATGGAAGATTGTTCCTGTCCCGTTTCCATTTCCATTTCCATTTCCTCGCAAAATCAAGAAAAGAAAAGCAAGAAAACAGGATACTGAAACTGTTTTCAGAATTGTATAGGTTTAGAGGGCATTTCATTTTTCATCTGTGCTGATAGGATTGTCCTGATAAAAGCTGACTACTAGCATGTGTGAAAATCTTTTCGGATGGTTTTACATTTAACGGAGATTATTTGTAGATACTGAAAACGGGGTTCTTTCATGCCGATCCTCATCCCGGGAATCTCGCCATTGACGAGGACGAGGCAATCATTTACTATGATTTCGGTATGATGGGGGAGATCAAGTCTTTCACCCGTGAGAGGCTGCTTGAACTATTCTACTCCGTGTACGAGAAAGATGCGAAAAAGGTCCATTCTTGTCCCAAAATGCATTCGATGAGCTTAAGCTCGAGTGCTTCTTCTGTAAGTTGCTTGATTGTAGGAGCAATCTCCTTGCAGGTCATGAAATCCCTGATAGATCTCGGAGCTCTCCAGCCCACTGGAGATTTGTCTGCGGTATGTGCTTACTGAGCTTTGCAGTTTTCTCATCTGCCCTAGGAGAGTTTTCTCGGACATTATGTGCTGAAAGATTTCAACTTTGCGATTCAGGTGAGAAGATCCATCCAATTCTTCTTGGATAATTTGTTGAGCCAAACACCCGATCAGCAGCAGACTTTGGCTGCAATTGGAGAGGTACGTGGAGATCTTATTGAGCTAAATCTTGAGCTGTTGTTTGTTCACCCTAATGGAATGAAACCGCCTATTGATACATTGGAATCGGATCTTTTCTGACAGGATTTGTTCGCAATAGCACAAGATCAGCCCTTCAGATTCCCGTCCACCTTTACATTCGTAATAAGGGCATTTTCAACACTCGAAGGTTCTCTCCGCCGTCTGGTCTCGCCAAATTCTGGTTAACTTTCATACTTTCCCTGACCATTCTGGACCATCTTGCAGGTATTGGGTACATACTTGACCCCGACTTTTCGTTCGTGAAAATTGCTGCACCATATGCCCAGGTTCCTTTCCCTACCCCTCCGCTTCTTTCTTCGTGGATTTGGTTGATGCCAGTCAGCAGAGCTTGAACATTCCATTCTACATTTCGATATCGTTCTTAAATTTCTGCTGTGTAGGAGCTTCTCGATGTTAGGCAGAGGCAGAGAACTGGGACGCAACTTGTGCAAGAAATAAGGAAACAGGCCGATGACGTACCTCTCCGACCTCTTCTTGCTTGAAAAAGCTCTCTGGCACTTAAAACGATATTTAGTAATGCATCCCTCGACTTCCATTTTCAGGCTCGAACCAATACAGTGACGATGCCGTACAGAGTCCAGAGAATAGAGGAGTTTGTGAATCAACTCGAGGCTGGAGATGTAAAACTCCGAGTCCGTGTCCTTGAGGTAAAGCATCCTATTTCCAGCACTCCAGTCCCTGGTCCTTGCGCCTGATCACTTTTTCAGTGTTCTTAATCTGAAAACCGTGCATGATTTCTACTTTCCAGTCCGAAAGAGCCGCTCGGAAAGCAACGATACTTCAGATGGCAACGATGTATACGGTGCTGGGAGGAACCTTCTTGAATCTCGGGGTCACCTTCAGCGGCCAAGGGAGCCATTTGATCGCGAACGGGTCATTTGTTGGAGCAGGAGTGTTCCTTGCGCTGTTCTTGAGGTCGATGCAGCGAGTGAAGAAACTCGACAAATTTGAGAAGATGATCTGATTCCATACGCGCAGATGGCCTAGGCTGGATGAAACAAGTTCACCTGTCCGTAGATATTTGTTACAATTATAGAAGAAAATACATCTAATTCTTACGATTTTTTTTCGACACGCATACGCGATTCTGTATGCCTCACCACCTTCGCAGGTGAAAGAACTTCAGATTTACAGCAGAAGACTGAATGAGGAGTTCTGTCTGCACGCAGTGACAGCTTATCAGTCTCATGATTTCGTTCTTGAAGTTCGATGAAACTAAGTTTGGCACGTCTGTTACGATCTTGTTCTGCGCCGTATCAACAGTTATTGTATGATCGATGTGTGGCCGGCACTAGTCTATGACATTTGCAGAAGGGTTCTTTTTCAACCTGCAAGCGAGCTTAAGGTTTCCCGGAATGCGATACGTGATAGCCTGCTAATGCCACAAGAACTGAAACAGCAATAAGCACGATCACGAGCGGTTGAAACTGAATTTCACTGGCGTTTCGGCATCCCAAATCAACAGATACAGCAGCGGTAAAACCTGCAGAGAAGCCTTGTGGATCTTGCAGAAAGTAAAATGACCTGGAAATGCAGTAGCTTCTTCCTCCATTACTGAAACGAATGCCATATCGGATGAGTATCACTCATCACCTCGACACCCAACCAGAAAGTAAAATCCGGTTTCATTGTAATCACATATATCCCAGTTGTGTCCATTTTGAACCATCGCACCGACAACGAAATCCTGGCTGCATAGCACGGATATGCAGAGGGTTCGAGATCCATTAAGCCCAAGAGTAACGTCACTGTATTGAGCCCTCCAAGTCATGCCATAATGACATTATTGCCCTTTGAACTTTTTTTTTTCCGCGGAAGCAGACCGAACGCATTTGTTTGCCGAAAAAGTGGAGTTAGCGCATCGCTCCCCACTTGAATGAGGCGATACGTCCAATAGCCTCATGGGTTGGTGAGGCCGCAGAATTTGGTGAATGAAATAGGAAATAAATTGGCGCGTAAATTACTATTTTCGTTCTTAATATTTCACGTGGAGTGTATCATTTTTTAGGGGTGTGCATGGGTACCGGGTAGACCCGGAACCGGTTAAAACCTAACCGATAGGGAATGTTTCAAGTAAATTCTCATGAGAATAGGTATGTTCCAATTAGAAAAATGGGGAATCGGTTAAAATATGTTCGTGTTCTTGTTCCGATTCCAGTTCCATTTAAGGTGATATCCGGAACCGACAAATATATATTTATATTTTTACTAAATATAAAATATGAAATTATAACATTCTATTTTAATATTTTATTCTATTAATTTGTTTTTATATTCAAATTTCCAGCGACTCTTGAAACTCATCATTTCCTTAGTCTTTGTCATGTAATAATCTTCATTCTTTTATAATAAGAGTCTTGCCGATCACAAAACATCCCTCGTATTGCATTCAATTGGATATTTTCAATATATTTTTTGGGTATGTCAAGTAAGAAAATTATTAGACTATGTTCACTAATTGATTTTAAAATTTTTATTTTTATTTATTGATGGAAGACTATGTTCCAAACGAATATCCGGAACAGGTGGTATAATACATGTTCTAGGTAGGGTCCGGTTCTTAAAATCATCAGGGCAAAGTCCGGTTCCAAATTTTAGGAACCTATTTTAAATAGAATAGTGTCTGGGTATCATAAAAAATATAAGGTACCCAGACCCGATCATCCCTAATCTTTTGTGATCAATTTGATTTTGTCATCATCGTTTTCTCCCTCGATATTAAAAAATTCTAATAATTTAGTCCCTTTGTATGGGAACAAAAATGATGATTTTATGAAATATCATGGACTAAAATGATGGTAAAAAATTAAACTGTTGGGATTTTATGACTACGTTCATCGTAAAATTAGACCGGAAAAAAAATCATAATTGTTTAAAATATTGAAGATGAAATTGATAGTTTATTCGATAAATTAAAAATCCCCACCCGTACAAAACTCTACAGTTGAATTATTTCATGAAATAGTTTTTATAAACATTTGGGTATTTAAAATATATCCAAAAATAATTCATTTTCACTTTTTTTAAAAAAAAAAATGTGAAAATGTGAGGGAAATTTTGAGTCCCAGGAGTCTGACTTAAGGAGAAAGTCTTATATTATCATCGGATACTATTCCAGCACTGTTTAGTAGTATCACAGGCCAAGAGAAATTAGTTTCATTAGCAAATTTGTAAAAGAAAATTTGTGAGATAAAATAAAATTTTAAATATTTTTTTAAAAGATAAAAATCCTAAAAGCTCTTGATATCATTTTATCATAAACGGAACCGGGATATTGAGTATTATAAAATGTGAATTTTTAAAATTTTTACTTTGAATTTAAATTTATATTTTTTCATCTAATTTATATCTCATGAATTTGTTGACGTGGCTGCGGTCCCCGCGAGTCGACATTGCTACTGAAATCGACTGCACAACATTGATGGACAAGCCCGTGTTTTGCACGGCAATTTGTCCCCACGCTGGGCTTGTTCTTGAATTAATTTTAATGCATTTTTTTTTCCTTTTCCTTAAATATTGAAACACATGATTGTTTTATCCGTGCCACAGGTACCTAAAAGTTTTACGGTTCTCTGACTAGTTCAGTTCGAATTGGGTATGGTCTGCCCACAAAGGAGTAAGGTAAAACTCTCATAGTATGAGTTTTCTTCATTCACAATTATTCCGATCCGAGCACTTTATTTGAAGGGAGCCAAGCGCTAGACCAATCTGAACGGCTCATGTTATGACAGCATGAAAATGAAAAATCTGGGATTGCCATCTGCGACCAGTTCGGGATCTCTCCCCACTGTCACATGGAATGAATGCTACGACTCATTAGTGGATCGCTCGATAAAAGGTGTCTGAACTCTAAATTCACACGTATTTCTCTCATCATCGCTCTTCAAACCTTCGCTGACCTAAGAATCGAACAGTCAATCGAGTATCACTCCGGACCCAACTTTTCTCCAAATGCGGAGGACCTCGAGCGTGTAAGAGCCATCGAGTTCATTCCCTGAGCCACGCCGAGATCGGCCCGATGAGCCAGGATCCATCGCTATCCGCCGCACAACCACCACCACAGTCCAACAATCGATACCGAAGTCAACAAAAGGCTCCCGTGACCTTTTTAGAATGAGAAATCAATCGGTCGTCACTGAATAAGTCGAAGACAGAAATCGGTTTCTCATTTACAAAAACTACATGAAATTTAAAATTTTTTTTCTCAATTTAATTGTTTTATTGAGATTGTATGTAATTCCAAATACCTCCCTAGTCAGCATTACCTTTTTATTTATCCAAAAAAATATAATTTGCGAATAATTAGTTTACATTCAATACAGACTGGTATAAATTATGTTTTTTTCAATCCTAATATTTGGCGTTATTTGACAAGGAGGGCAATATGGGTAATTTGGACTACATTTTATGCAGTGATAAAGTGGACTGTTGCGTCTATACATAAATGGAAAAGTCAAAATATTAGCATTATTAATTAATTTATTTATCTGCCTAAGATGCGAATTTTTGCCACCAAGGAAAAAAAAATCTTAGAGCTGTCTTGGTAAGAGTTTACGTGCCAAACATTATTTTTGGATTATTTACCTAGAAAAACATGAACTATCTAAGAATTCTTTAATATATCATGAACTATTTTTTTGTCCAGAAAGTCACGAACTATTCAAGATTTTTTTAATTTACCACGAATTATTTTTTCCCAAAAAATTATAAACTGTGCTATGTTTTCTCTAATCTACCATGCCGTTAATTTTGAACGTTAAATTGCTAATGTGTACGGTCAATTTTATTGATTGTACAAATGGAATCTGATATGACATCATACATGGTGTCCATCTAGTCATAAAAATAGAGAACATCTATTTGCACGTCCAGTCTCATGATAAAATAGAGAATTCAATAATTGTTAGTGATTTTTTTTATCAGATGATTGCCACGCGCGGTGCCATATCAGACTCCATTTGTACAATCAATAAAATTAACGGTGCACATAAGTAATTAACAGATAAAAAAATAACAATGTGATAAATTAGAAAATTCTTAAATAATTCGTGATTTTCTAGATAAAAAATGGTTCATGATAAATTAAAAAAAATTTTAAGTAATTCGTGATTTTTTGAGTAAATAACTCCTTTTTTTTTTTCATACTAAAACTTAGTGACCATGAATTATCATATCGGGACACGAAGTTAAGAGATATTATACTTATGTTCGATTTAAAAGTTTAAGCCGATAGACTGTAACATCTGATTTCCTCGTTTTATCCGAAATTTCTTTTTAGGTTTTCAGACAACACTTTCCTTCTCACTCGACAATCCTAGCAATGTGTCTCGGTTCCCACTATGAGTTGTAGAATTTGGACGAGTCAAATCCGGTTGGCTCGCCTTCTCTCTCTCTCTCTCTCTTTAATATTCAGACTCTGTTAATTAAATGAAAATATTATTTTAAAATTTTATCTAATAAAAATTTTTTAACTCTCACCCTCTCTTTCTCATCTTATATAAATATTCAAATATTTAATAATTTTTTTTTTATTATTTCGAAACCTTGAAATGTTACGAGAGAGGGGAACGTAACAAAGATGCTGTCTACCTTATTTTGTGTCGTACTAAATTTAATTAACCTTATCTATTTTTTATTTTTTTATCATCGAAAACTCAGAGATTGAAAAAGATGCTAATTTTTGGCCAAACAAGAATAATAATAATAATTATTTTTTTTATCTCATCCTCATCGCAGGGGGGAGAGAGAGGGAGAGGAGGAAATCAGTTAGGCAATCACTCACAACTGGGCTCCTGACACGTGTTGCGTGTCTGGTCAGGGACTAAATAGTGTTTACCAGGAATATTAATAAAAAAAAAATTTACTCATTCAATTTTTTTTATAAAATTTTAAAGCTAAAAAATTTCAGAAATAACTTAATTTTTTATTAATTGGTGTCACTATGTAAACACTGCATATGATGATACGGTACATGCAAGACTTTCTCCTGATTAGGCTGGTGGACTCGTATCATGTGATATCTATCCTAGATAAAAAAAGTACAAATATGCGAGTTCTAATACCATGTTAAATTTTTATCAGATCTTTGAGAAGTTAGAGTCGATATGCAAGTTTAAATTAATATGCGGTGCTATTTTGAATTTTTATACTTGAGATTCTCTTATGAATTTTTTGATGCAAGATCATAGCTCTCAGCGCTTACGATCTCGTAAATTAATTAATCACCATGCCAAACAAGAAAGGGGAAACTGCCAAAAGTTTGGTAATTTTCAAATATAACCAAAACTTTAAATTTTTTTGTTCAAGAAGACCTCGTACTTGGTTATGTTCCAAATTTAGCCCAACATTTTGGCCAAAATTGCATGCGTACCATCACAATCTTCCACCTCATACGCTTGATCCTAGGTCCATCGAACATGGGTAGCGAAAACCTCGATTGGACTGTTGGCCCAGTGCTCCCAAGATCGAACTAGATCTGGGACCCTCACTTATGCTAGTCCAACCTTCGATTTTGACAAGATGTGTGATGACTATCGAAAATTGACTTAACATCATCATTTTTTTTTATATAACTATGTAATAAATTAAATTAACAGAAGTGATCGAGCAATAATTTTGAGGGCTTACCGAAGGGTATGCTGCTGCCTTTAGTTGACCAATTCACCAAACTTCCCCTCCCTAATCTTTGTGGTTTTTACACTCCCATCCCTTGACTTTTGAAAAGTTCCAACTTTGAACTAACAATTTCCGATTTTTACTCTTATCTTTTCCCAAAGAGGAACAAGCACCTATGATCCAAATACAAGAATATTTTAACCTAATGGGAATGCTGCTTTATGAAGAAGCTTATCTATTGAAAGACTTTTCGATCGATACATATTAATTGAATTGATTCAATATCTCCTTCATTTAAATAAAATTTAGAGTTTAATCTTATAAATTGAGAAAATTTATAACTGTTATAGTTTCATTCTTTTGTATATCAGATGTTCCACATACAAGGCAGAAAGCGTAATTGCCCTCTCTTTGGCTTCAAAGGGTGTATTGGAGAATAATATTCGTTGTCTTTAATGAGACTCTTTGTATTCCTTTACTCTAATGTTCATTATAAGCCTGTTTTGTATTAAAAAGGAAAATTAAGTGCGAAAGGAGCGATGTTGAGTCAAAGATGGAGTACCCGGGGTATTTCCGTAATTTTATCTTCGTATCATCACCCTCCCTTTTCAGTTGTCCACTTTCCAGCTTTCCCTGCACTCTCTCCCACTATATATATGAAATCGGCCTGCTCCTCACTCTCCCACCATAGTCACAGCTCACCCTCTCTCTGCGCTTCGCATTCTCCGGGAGCTGCACCGTCTCTCACTCGCAAGCAGAAGAAGGTACGGCTTCTCCTCATGACTCCAATTTCCTCTCCCTAACATCCGATTCCGCCATGTCCCCTGCCACCTGTGGTTTGCATTCCTGCGGAAGACTATATTGATCTTCGCTGAGCTTTTCGGTTCGAGCCTCTGATCCGTTCATGACCGGGGGAGATCAGCCGAACTCTGAGGAATCAGCTGATTCGCTCGTCAAATTCCGCCTTCGCATTAGATCTGCAGCTCGAGTCGTTTTGCGATGTGTGTCGTGCTGACGATTGAAGCTCCGGATGTTGCTTTGATCAATTTTTCTCCTCCAATGATTGCCAGTCATCTAGAAGTTGTTTTTGCCTTTGATTCACGAAACTGGATAGATGCCGCGGATTCTTTGTTTTTTCTTCCCGGGATGAGTTTTGCATGGTCGGATGATTGCGTGTCCTCTCTGCTCGTAATAATTAATTGAAGTGCAATACAAGGAAGGTTTTGTCATATGTCACCTGTGACTGTGCATACTACTGTGTCTCTAGAGCTGTATTGCACATGGATGTGAGTTTTCCTTTCGCAAATATTTAATCGCTGTTTTTTTTTTAATTATTTTAGTTGTGCAGAACCAGATCCCGACATCATTGAATCATGGCTCCGGTAGCAGCTTCATGCTCTCCAGACTCTATCAAGCCCAGAGGTCTTCTATCTTTATGAAAGAACTTCTGTTTGATTCCAGTTCTCAAATGTCATCCTGTTTGGTGGCTTACTTATAATTTTTGCGTTTTATGAATCCTGGGTTTATTTTATTGTTTAGACTAGGAACGAGAAATTACAGTTATCAATGAAACCTACTGATTGTAAGTTGATACTGATGATTTGGTATCTGACATCGTGCGTTTTGATGAAGGTTTATTATCGATATGAGACTTTCTGTGGAATAATCATAATTGTAAAAAATAGCAAATGATTTGCATAAAACTACTTTTCTGATGTGCCTTAACGATGACATCTGCCCTTTCTACAAAGAGTTTGTGAAATTTCAAATTTTCTTCTGAATGGAGCGCATGTCATGAATTGGATGTGTATTATCTACCCCAAGCCTTGGAGGTTCCTTGAATTTTTGATGATACTGCTCTTTGCTAACCTATTTGACCATTCCTGCAGATGTTTGCATTGTGGGAGTCGCACGTACACCAATGGGTGGATTTCTTGGGACTCTTTCATCCCTGCCGGCAACTAAACTTGGGTCGATTGCTATTGAAGGTAATGCTTCATGTGCTTTTATGCTTTCTGCTCTACATTTATTGAAGTATCATGGTGCTTTCTTGATTATTTTCTTTGCAATTAATTCTGTTCTTTCCAAATTTGAAGCTGCTCTGAAAAGGGCCAATGTTGATCCGTCGCTTGTACAAGAGGTTTTCTTCGGCAATGTTCTAAGTGCAAACTTAGGGCAGGCTCCAGCTAGACAAGCCGCGCTAGGTGCAGGAATTCCCAATTCAGTGATCTGTACCACTGTCAACAAAGTTTGTGCATCTGGAATGAAAGGTGCGCTCCTTTTCTTCAATCTACTCTTCTCCTCCCTTGCATATCTTTTTTTCTAGTTATGATGGAAATGATGCTAATATTATGTTCCCAACTGTTTGCCAGCGACTATGCTTGCTGCGCAGAGCATCCAGCTGGGCATCAATGATGTTGTTGTGGCTGGTGGCATGGAAAGCATGTCAAATGTACCAAAATATCTTGCTGAAGCAAGGTAGTTTTCCAGTCTTGCACAATATACCTCATGGGTAATAGATTTTTTAGCATATTGCATCCTTTTTATGATAGCAGTTAAGTAAGAGAAAGCCCACACAAGTTATGCTTTCTCTTGGACTCAAAACTCTCAACTGAATGTTATATTTGGATTGTTCTGTGCACAGTAGCTGTAGATGTAAATTTGCCAGATGTCTCCCTTGTGCATTTAACAAATGAAGCTCTTTTGTTGTTGTTGTTGGTCACAAGTTATTTATCATGGTTCTTTCATCTTATAATTGATTGATTTTCGCTCCATTGGAGAATGTTGAGAAACCAAGAGGGGTTGGGCCGAGTGGTAAGCAGCTCGGTGCCGCTTAAGGAGGTCTCAAGTTCGAGACCTCACGTACGCAGACACCCCTCTTGGGAGCCTCACCCGCCATTGCCAGGCACGCGACCCGGGGCGACCAACGGATTAGTCAAGTATGGTTGGCTGAAAGATGCCATCTCACCGCTGGTGGGGTCTGCTTGGATACCGTGACTGGCGACCAAAAAAAAAAAAAAAGAATGTTGAGAAGATTGAATATATACAAATAATTTGACAAAAATTGCATTACGGAGCAGGAAGGGATCCCGGCTTGGGCACGATTCTCTTGTTGATGGAATGCTGAAGGATGGTCTGTGGGATGTTTACAATGATTATGGCATGGGAGTGTGCGCTGAATTATGTGCTGAAAATCATTCAATCACCAGGGAAGAGCAGGTAAATTTTGAATCTATTTTTTGATCCTTTCCTTACTTTTGCTGCAAGACATAACATAAGCTATTTGTAGGATGATGTTGACTTTGAATTTATGTCATGAACTCATTTTAATGCAATTCCTACAGGATAACTATGCTGTTCAGAGCTTTGAGCGGGGTATTGCCGCTCAAGATAGCGGTGCTTTCTCATGGGAGATTGTTCCGGTTGAGGTCTCTGGAGGAAGGGGCAGACCATCAGCAATTGTTGACAAGGACGAGGGTCTTGGAAAGGTAGCATACCTTGTAGAATACCTTATCTCATTGGATATGTTCTTCAATTGGTGTTTCAATCACTTAAAAGAGAATCTAACCAAAAAAAGTGTTCCTTAATTGTGAAAAATGTTTTCTGTGACTGACATGATTTTTCTATGCCAGTTTGATGCTGCAAAATTGAGAAAGCTCCGGCCGAGTTTTAAGGAGAATGGAGGCTCTGTGACAGCTGGAAATGCCTCCAGTATAAGGTCAGTGCATCTAAATACATTGATTCCTTATTACTGTTAGTCATCATTTAATTAGCTGGTGAGGCTGGCACTCTACTTCTTTCGCGCTAATAGGCTCCAAATGCCCTCAATACCTACTAGGATTGAAAAATATCTCCAATATATAGAGAGCAAATCTTTATTCCAGGGACATATTAGTAAATGCATAAGGTCACTCATTTCATGTTGGTTATGGATGGTAGACATTGTAAAAACAAAAGATCTTATTAAACCATCAGATGTCATGAAGGTTTTATAAAAATCCTTGATAGCAGTCGGTTCCTAACTGTACTTTAATATGAATACAGATTTTTATGATATCCGGTATAGTATAGTTGAGCTAACAAAACAGATTTTTCCTTTCTTTGGTGAAAGTGATGGTGCTGCTGCATTGGTCTTGGTAAGTGGAGAGAAAGCAGTTAAGCTCGGGCTCCAAGTCATTGCCAAGATCACAGGATATGCTGATGCTGCTCAGGTAATTCATAGACTTATAATTCTTGACAAGCGTTCATGTCAATGATGCTTCATCATTCGGTGAGTTCAATTTGGCATCCTGTATTATATTATATGATAAGCCGATCTGTTGATGTCCAATTGATCTTTGATTTTGCAGGCACCAGAGCTGTTCACAACAGCACCGGCACTTGCAGTTCCAAAAGCTATATCAAATTCTGGGTTGGAGGCTTCCCAAGTCGATTTCTATGAAATCAACGAAGCCTTTGCAGTAAGTGCCATTTCAACTTCTCTTTTGCACAATATGTAGTAGTATCTCGGGAATCAGAATTTATTGCCAGGAGATTTCTGACCTTACAAATTTTCTATAGGTTGTGGCTCTTGCTAACCAGAAACTTCTCGGAATACCATCTGTAAGTTCGAAACCCACACAAATCTGCATACATGAATTTGACACAGATCCCTTATTCGTCTGTTACCCCTAACAGAGACATTGTTGCTCCTCTTTATTTATTTTATTTTTTTCTATTCTTATCAGGAAAAAGTTAATGTACATGGTGGAGCTGTATCCTTGGGTCACCCTCTGGGCTGCAGCGGAGCGCGTATCTTGGTCACACTTTTGGGGGTAGGTCCGGTGGAGCACTCTCTGGTGCAAGACCAGTCTCATTCCTATTATCCGAAAAACCTGCTTCACGTAAAATGAAAAAGAAAAGAAAACAACAAAAACCCGGGAGAGATCCTTGCATAGCAACTTCCGTCTCTTCACTCTTCTTCCTTTATCTTATCAATGCATATAATGCTATGTAGGTACTGAAGCAGAAAAATGGGAAATACGGTGTTGGTGGTGTGTGTAATGGTGGAGGTGGTGCATCGGCCCTTGTTGTGGAGCTTCTGTAAGCGGCACGACCACCCGTCTCGTGGTGAGTAGGTCCATCTATTATGTAACCAAGACCAGTCATTATAAAGTCAGTATGAAATTTAAGATCACGCGTGAACTTGCTATCAGAAGAGTAAATTGACAGAATTTCAATGACAACAGCATTAACATCTTTTAAGAGTCGAAGATTTGCTTATCATGCATTGATCAATGCGATCAATCAAGAATTTAAATCTGGCAGTTTCTCCAATTACTCCAGTCGTGGTTCTGATATGGAGAGTTATGACATTGTTTGCTGATGTTGTTTCTCCTTTTGCCCTCATCACAGGTCAAGACAAGGGTTTCTCCGGAGGGGGGATTTATGCGGCTTTTATTCCTCATCATCTTCGTGTTTTCCTCTTTTTCTTTTTATTCTTTTTCGTTACTATCTTTAGTATTTTCGCCCTCAAAATAAACTTCCTTCACTTTGAGTAGAATTTAGATAGAAAATACGTCTGAGACTGAGATGTAATCAATCTCTTTCCATCTTCTGACATTGAGATGGCTGTCTGTTACTGTTAAAAAACCATTTCTTGCAGACCATGTCGCTCGTTCTCCTGTCTTGCCCCTTCTTTCTCGAATGAATGGGCCAGATATTCCCTTTTTTTTTTTTTTCCATGAGAAGCATTCTGCATGTGTAAAATGCTCGGAAATTAACCTCTGTTCCAAGTCCGCCGCCAATCATTCCCACGTGTGTTTATATATTCACTTATGTTCATGAAGCAAACAACCAAAATGTTTTCTCGACTTTTATTAGTCGTATGTAAAAATCAACAGGTCCAATGGAAAATAATCTTATTCTAACAATGGAAGAATATTGACTGTATGCGAACTTGTGTTTCAACAATTACCACCATGCATAGTAAGACACACGTAATGGTGCGTCGATCATCTCTGTTGACAAAACTCGAATCTGAAACTTGATGTAGGGAAACCGGTATCTTGTTCAACCAACTCATGCTATTTTGTATTAGATTAGACTGGTGACATGCGGACCAGCCCGGGTAAGTAGACAACCCAAACAAGCTAAACACTATTTGCCTCCCGCGCAGAGCCATTAAAAGCACTAGAACGAGAAGAATACGATGGAACATAGCATTCTCCTCCGGCAGTGGCTGCTGTACATGGCTCCTCCAGAATCTTGAGAACCCAGCTCGAAAGCAACACTTCCGAAACACGATTTTCTGAACTCAACATCAAGTGCTGAGCCAAGTAGCTACATCCTCTCCCTCTCAGTCCATCGACCTTCTTCGTTCCAATCCCGACTCTAGTTTCTTCGAACTGGTACATACAACAGGGTGGAGTCAGATGGGGTTGCCTGCAGGGTAAATACCAGCTGAAGTACGACACGGAGCAGATGTGTTGCATCCGCCATCTTTGGTCGGGTAGACACCTCTCTAACAGGAAGTACAGTTAGAACATACTATGGGTTCTATAAAGGCTTGATCTACTGAAGGCATTTGATTCTCTCCGTTAGAAGAAACTAACAAACATACTGTGTCCGAAAACTGGAATTCCTTTGTGCGCCATATGATATACGCACAGTATAAACATAGGATAACATCAAAATGAGTGACATTCAGCTCAAAGTCACAACTTCACCTGTCTTGTCTTATCTTAACAAATTCGTGGTATTTTTACGTAGGAAATCGGGATCAACCATTGAATGATCACAACATTTCCAGTTCGGTTCAGTTCAGTTTTCGTCCACAGATCACCTTGGGTTGCCTCTTGGAAATCACAGATATCGGCAAAATTTCAGCTCGATGCCGAAGTAGAATAGTGCGGTACTGCTTTGAATTGGTAAGTTTCATCTATCTGTTCAACAATAAACAGACCAGACACCGGAGTACAGTACCTATGTCCGCTCTCTGCAGACTGTAGCTTTATAACAAAGCGGTTGTTATCAGTCCTCCAATCCTCAGAGACTGCCTGACTCTCGAATCTAAGATCAGCTCTGGTATAAAGGTATAGAATGGAAGGGGAATGGATGGAATCAGCATATAAAATGCAGAATTTATGCGAACACTTCCACATCGGGATATCTCAATTATCTCATTAACAAGGTACCCGAAAGAAGCTAGGAAGACTATAGTCCAGTAACATTTGAGGAGGACCAGAAAGCCAATTGATCTTTGAACATATTGTTTTTATTGGTCTGCCAATATCTCAAGAAACAAATGAAGTAATATGATGGATATCACACAGGCCGAAACATTCTGTAAGGCGAAGATAAATCAGGGAAGTAGAAAAACAAACAAAAGTTATGTACAAGGTTGATGCAGCAGTTCTTACTTGGGCTCCTCATCGTATAGTCTTGGCCGCTGGGCCCCATATTCGGATTGTGTGGTCATCACTTGCCGATGCCAACATTTTACACTTTGTGGGGTTCCAGCTCACGCAGTTCACGGTCATCTTGTGGCCAGAGAATACCTCGATCAGTCGAGTATTTTGCCGATTCCATATGTAGATCTGCCAATGTCATCAGATGAAAAATGTGTTTAAAATCCCATTATTACTGCCTAATAAATGGAGAGCTAGGGTGGCAATTCGTGCTGGCCCAGTTTTTCGGGCTGTGCCAGCATGGCACAAAAGCCCAGGACAAAGATGGCATTTCATTATTACTGAAGACTTCTCAGTATGTTGTCTCAGGGAAAGCTCAAAGTTTCAGTTTAGCAGTCAACTGGAAAAGGTAACAGAAGCGACTACGGGTTATGATTTCAAATTTATCTTCAAATTTTGATCTGCATTTTTAAGCCACAAATTCTACAAAAGGCTATATTGTGGAATTCTACGATTGTCCTAATTTAGAAGATTGCACTTAAAAGATGTCTTCTTGCAGATTCTTCATCAATCAAATAAGGAAGTAAAATAACATTCCCTTCCAGTAGCATTCAAGCACAGAAGAAGAGTAATGAATTAGCAGACAAAGAATTTATCAAAAAAAGAATTAGCAGACAAAGAAGCATACCCGGGAATCCTCACTGCCGCTGGCAATGAACCCGCTATTCAACCCACCAAAGCAGGATCGAATCACATACTTCCTCTGCCTGTGTCCGAAATACCTGAAAGGCTGCTTCATGTCCCCTACAACATCCCACAAGTGAATCTCCTGGCTGTTGAGGTTGACTATGAAGAATTTGCTGTCTGCTGAGAGAGACAGGGAAGTGATTGGGTGCTCCTCCACTATGAGCCTCTCTGCATTTGTCACCACATTCAGCACTCGGATTTCCCTTTCCGAGAGGACTCCGACAAGGTTCTCACCATCCGATGTAACAGCGAGGTCCAGGATCTTGGGCATCCTTGGGCCCCTCCACGCCTTAATCTCAGTCCCATCACAGGCCCACATGCAGATACCCTTCTCGGAGCGGGAGCTGCCACAGACAAGCCGCTTCGAGTCAGGGAACCAAGCACACGAACCTACTGCAAAGTCCTGATCCCCAAATGTGTGCTCGCATGCACCTGTCTCCACATCCCAGAGCTTAGCAACTTCTGCGTTTCCACAGGTGAGGAGCTTCTTATCATCGGGACTCCATGCTACAAAAGAGACAGGGTTCCGATGACTCTGTGAGGTGTGCATTGGAATCACCTTACCATCTTCTCGAACCTATATCATTCAGTATATTATAAAAATAAATTATGTCTCCTTGACAAAACCCAATTTAAGTGGTAGAAACCAAATAGAGAATTCACTTAGGACAGAAAATTACTTCAGATATTGCATTTATTTTTATTTCTGAATCTTGAACAGGTATATTAAAGCAGTCCTCAGCATTATGTAAGCTCTTTTATACCTGATTTTGTGCCTACTCCTTCCTTGGATATCAAGACCAGTGTAATTGTCAACCCACTGAATGAGCCAAGCCCCCCCCTTTTTTTTTTCAATTCTTGATCAAACAGGGAAAAGCCATATAAGATATTAACATGATTTAGCTCACCCATGGTTTGAAAGGATCTTCACTCTCTTTCCATAAACAAGCACATACATCCGTCAGTTTTTCTCCCAGTTTTTCAATCCCACAAGTTAAATATAGAAAATTACCCCACTTTTGCAATTGAGCACATGCAATGCGCTTATAGTTTCTAGATTTGACATATCAAGATTACCTTCCATATGATAGCTGTGCAGTCACTTGATGAAGAGGCCAAGTACTCCCCATTGTGAGAAAACTGCACGAACCAGACCTCATTCTTATGTTCAGTCAAGATCTGCAAGATCAATATCCCAAGCTTCATGTAATTTTAGCCTATTTGCCCCAAAAAAAATTGTTGCACCTTAATAGGATAATATGGCAATTATGAAGGACTAAGGCCAGAACAGACAAAAGAGACCCCCAGGTTCTATCTTTAGCTATCACGAGTTATTTTCCCTTTTCTACAAATATTTAACCTTCTCATTCCTGATAGTCTTAAATTCAGATGAGAAAAAAGCAAAGAAGAGCTGCCCTTATCTATACTTTTCAGAAAGAAACAAACCATTCCAAATTAAGGAAACATCAAGCAAATATATTTAAACTCAATACCGATCCAAAAGAATAAAAAACATTTAATCGAAAGATCTAGAAAAACATCCCAGTTTTTTGGTGAATATATCCAAAGCTGAAGAGAAATTAGACTATATCTAAGAAAATATTCACAGGTTCAAAAGAATGATCCATGAGCAAAGCTCACCTGAACGGTTTCTGTCGGGATCTGATCTCTACCACAATAGTGGTCCTCATAAAGAGAAGCCGATCCTGGGGAATTATGGTATATGCAGAGATCGAATTGAGATGTAACAGCGGTCTCGATCAGATACTCCAACCTTCCTTCAGGCAGTGCAATTGGTGGAGGGAGCAACTTCTCCAGCTCAATCAATAACCTCCTGCGCAACTCTTGAACAATGTTATCATTCATAACACCCAGTTCGATCTCCTTTAAAGAGAGGATGGTACTAGAAAGACTTTGAACTTTCTCCATTGTAACCCCTAACTTCGAAATCCGTTTTCGCAGGATGGCCAAGGCCAAGGTATCATCTCCTCGGTTCAGGTACTCCAGGAAACATTGCTTGAATACCAGAAACAGAGCCGAGGTCTTCAGGTCCTCAGTTAAGCAGTCAAGTGCATTTAAGGCTTTAATGGAATCATCCCAATTTCCATTAAGTATCAGCGATCCAAGCAGCTCCAGCTCTGCAGATTTACATCTTATCCCAGATTCTATTTCCAAAGTCGAGGCAGATCTTGTATAGCCTAAAGTGTACAGGCACTGTATTACAATTCTCACAAGCTCATGTCTCCTTATAAGCCCTTTGGGACCCAGCCATGCCGAACTATTCTCCATTCCTGCATTAAGATTGTGGAACTTTTGACTCCTGTCAGGGGGACTTCTCGCATCATATGACTAACCATAGCACTCCTCTATTTCCCACCTTTGACAGCCATCTTCAATGCTCAAAAACTCAACCCCCCAGCAAATCCTAGAAATACTATGTACCCAGATGCTCGAAAGTGATCATCACCAGATGCTAAACAACTGGGGAATCCCAAATTCCAAACTCTAGAACGAGAGTAAAAGCTCAGAGGAGCAAGTCGAGACCATTTGAAAAATCAAATATTCCGGTCCTACTGCAAGTGAAATTCGAGAAAGAAACTGACCCAAGTTATTCAACGCAGAATCTTAACGTCCAAGCGCCAAATTGATACTGAGAAACAGCAGAGGGGCCTGAAAAGCAACGAGAACAGGAATCAGAGACTAAAAGGAAAGAACTTTCAGCAAGTAATCGCATAAGCCACTTAAACCTAATACCAAAAGACCAAATTTAGCAGGGAAAAAAACATACAAACATAAAATGAAAGGAAAAAAAGTGGAGAAAAGGCTGAGAAATTACAGAGCAGCTTTCATGAGGGACACTGACCCAGCAAGCAACTCTGGGTGATTCTTGGGCTTTCTCGCTGTCTGAGTTGAATTGAAATGAACAGAATCCGGAAAGTGGTGTGCTTTGAAGGGGAGCATGAACAGTGAGATGAAGAGCTAAACTAATAATAGATTATCATCAAAGTGGATTCGATGGAGGACAGATAAACACCGCTGGCGTAATCTTCTTGCATTTTCGGGGGAAAACTGAAACCGGGGCTCGGAGTCGGTCGTACGTAGACGACGGCGGCATCGTCCATCCATTGCTCTCTCAAAAACGGTGTCGTTTGATGCACCTGAATGTTACACCAGCACGCGATTTCGTTGTTATTTATTTATTTGTAATTTATTTTATTTATATGAGCTTTTTTTTTTGGGCTCAATTGCCATATTTCTCAGTTCGTCCAGTGTTTGTTTCAGACAACTTCAATCTTGGATATCGTCTGTCAATCTTGTTGAATTGGCTCCTTCGTACTACGTTTGGTTTTATATTTTCCTTTTTTACATTAAAAAAAACTAATTATTATTATACTTTATATAAATTCTGGCTTTTAATATAAATTTTTTCACGTAAATTAAAAAAATACGAATTATTCCGTTTAGTATAGCGTTTCAAAACATATCAAAACTAACAAATTTGGCTGATATGACACGTTAATATTATATATGTGGTAAGCGGAGAATGATGTGGTGAAGTCACATGAACAAAGCAGAGCCTGATTTTTAGAATGACAATTATACCCCTCATTTAGTCTGCTCTTAACTCAAAAATGTCAAGGGTGTGTTTGTAATTTAATATCCATATTCTTCCTCACCAAGTGTTCCCGTGCAGTTCACCTTCTTTTCAAGAACTTGCGAATGAGGAAATTTTTCATCTTTCTATATGATCTGCTATCCATTTCCTAGCTGCACTTCCACGATGTTACTCAAGAAATTCCGCGCTGTCTTTCTGACCAACGTTTTTCGGTAAAGCTCGGTATCTGCATTGTCGACTTTGATCGAAGTCTGCACAAAACTGCTTTAGTTGTTGCCCGAGGAGCGATGATCAGATTATCTTGGCTCGGCTGACTCTACTTTTTCTGCAGCGAAATTCTGCAGGCAAGAGAGACAGTTACTCTTCATGAGACCACTTGGTACTCATCATCTATGAAAAACTTTGCCATGGAAAACTTAGTCTGTGTTACAAGCCAGGGACCCAGACGCATGAACAGAACAGTAGAAAGGGCAACAGGAAGGGACTCAATTGTAATTGTCTGGAGTTTGGGAGGGAAATGTAGTACGAACTCCATGATCTGTTAGGCAGTAACTCCGGGGCGGCTACCTCAACTACCGCCCTACTCTGTTCTACAAATACCAGAACAGAGCATGTATGAGTGGGTGAAAAGTAATAAAGAGCAAGTCCCTTCTACCCTAGATCTTCTTCCTTCTTCACAAATAGTTCTTAACAGTCTGTCCTTCAATGTCTGTCTTTGGCTTTAGACGTTTGAAGAAATGTCTCACTTGGATATTTCTGATTGTGCAGGAGCCGACCGGGCTCCATCCATCCATTGCGGGCTGCCTCGTTTTGATGATACTTAGGTTGCCAAAACCGAAACTTCAAATCATCGCCTCGGGGGAAAGAAGGATGCATCATGATCAAGAGGACTAGCAGTGGTGGGTTTGATTGCTGGATTATAAACCTTTTAAAAGGCATGATTCCATGACAGAACGTTAAATAATCCGATTCCCGTGGCCTTAGTTGAATGAGCTAACAAGGAGTCAATAGTTTCGTAGGCTCGTGCGAAGTTATTTCTCCATCCAAATTCAACTATAATTACTAGGTGTGCCAAATCAATCCGGTTGCCTAATTGCCTAACTCTTGGTCCACTAGACATTCTGATTAAGTACAAACCCTGCAGAGCAGACAAAGTCAAACGCTAGAAGCAAGTATGCCTGTTAACTGGTTCCCTGGCAAATGGGGTTGCTCTTCAACTGACTCGAAATGTCTCTTTAGACCTGAACAATCACATAAAGTTTGGTTTTTCTGGGATGATCTGGAGTCAAGAGCTCGGGCTCTTCAAACTATTCTAGATTGATGGTTTGGCGTGCTGTTTGGTCATCTCATGGCGAAAATGGCCTAATAGTGCAATAGAAGTGAACAAACAAGCTGGAAAATACAGTTCCTAAGCTCGGATTTTCTGGGATAACCTGAATTCCCCTGATCCTTGGAATAGGGAGCCAAAGCAAACGGCAATCCGTGCCTGCCAGAGCCAAACCGTGCCCACGCCTAACCTAGTTTTTACCCAGTAAAGAGAATCCTAATTCGCTGGCTTTTCCATATAGAACGAGTTCTGGCCCATGCCTTTCGCTTAAAATTTATTAATATTGCATTCTCTGGAAGCCTTTTTGTTAAGCTTCTAGGGTCTTGAGCACTCAATTCTTCATTTCCAGCATGTTATCAGTGATCACTGATGTCGACAAATTTAACTTCAGTGCTGTTTCTTGAAAATTGACTATTAAGAGTATCGTCAATGGCTGATCTCTTCTACTTTTCATTATTTTGTAGCTATATTGGAAAACAAAGGAAGAAAGTTCAAGGAAACCAGCACCAGCTTTCTTTTCCCCAGTATTTCTCAATGCCTAGAAGGTCGGTCTAAGTCGGATGCTGTCTATGTCTCAATCGTCATTCAACCACTCACCCTCACAGTCATTACAAAAATGGTTTAGTCAAATTCAGATCATGTCATACATCTCTGTGAGCATACAATTTCTCATTGACTATGGTACCTTGTCATGATCCAGTTCGTGCCGTTCAACAGGAGCAAAGCAGCTAAAGTTGGCTTAGTTTGGTGAGGAACCCATTTTCTTTCTTTAATTTCCTCTTCTTGGACTGAAAGCTGAGCAACTTGAATGTGATTTTGAAACTGCATATCTTCTAAGTGGGTATTGGTAGACTTGCAGTTGGAGAGCACTGCCATCCCACTGTCTCAACTTCAGTATTAAAATACATGGACTGTGTAGGCCTTGGCAATGGCTTTTGTGTGCATCTGAGTCAGCCTATCCTATCAAAAACCATTCGAGTTCGTGCATACATGTGCATATCTACACATTGATAAAAAAATATCGAGGTCCGAGAGGAGAAAATGACTGTGGGGAAAGGAAATTCGTCGAAGGCTCTTCGTTGGTCTTAACCTGTCTGGTTGGCTACATTAAAAAGTTACGTCCATTCTGGACGAATGTTAGCACATCATCTTTTACTAAGGCAAGGGACAATTCAGTCTAGTCCCGAACAACCACATAGATTCGACCTAGACAAGAATCTCTTCTGCAACAGATCCTGACGAAAACACCATCTCTTCCATTTGGTACTGAACAATATTGATCATAATAGTAGATGGCTCCATTTCTCGACCTGAGATCCATAACGAGTAACTAATCGGTCAGCTCTCCGGATGGAGTGAGTATTCAGTGTACATTACACGACAAGTTGGTTGTGCAAATCTTTCTCGGGCGATCACCCGTGGACCTGTAGCTTTTTTTTTCCCCCACCTCCCATTGTTGGGGGACCTCTAGAGACAAGGAAAAGAAAGTGGATTTTGATTGATGGAAAAGGAGCCCTTCCTAGAAACAACCTCTGGCTTTCTTTACCAGCCGGCCAGAATGCCTGCAGAATAGAGAATTCACAGCAAGAACCATATCAAGTCAATTACGAACACATAACCCCCCCATGAGTTTATCACCACACAACGAGCCAATACAGACCAGACATTTGGGGCCCGTGTTTTGTCGTCGGAGTGCCCCGGGGTTCACTCTAATATCTCAATAATTGTCCTTGATAGAATTTCCATTAAATAAGTAGAAAGACCTGGCCCGACGACTCTACTGTACAGCCATTGGCCAACCACCAGAGAAAACGACTTGTTTTTAAATTAGGGGATACCCCGGTGGGTGGTTGTTGATTTCACTGATCTATTTCTGTCTGCGCTCTCAAGTCTAAAGTTTTGGCTGAGAAATGGTAACTGGAAACAGTTGCTGGTGGAGCATGTCAGTTTATGTATTATCTATTTATTGAACTGTCTCGTTTTCGACAAGAACAGGAACGCTCTGCCCTGCTAAGAATAAGAACAATTGGGATTGGATGCCATCTGATGGCAGGGTCGAACTTTTTTCGATAAATAGTATATATTCATCAAGTCAAAAGAACGAATAAGGAATGTACAGCCATGTATACGAAGGTTTGGCTTCTAGTCTTGGTAAAGAAGCTATTCTCTTCTCGTTCTCAGAAGGTTAGAGACAGGAGCTTGTGGAGCATTTGATCTTTGACAGGACATCCTTGCATTAGCATATGAAATGAAACAAGGTAAGGCAAAGTTTATAGTCAGTAGATGAACTTTTTAGTGGTAATGATCGATCCGGGAAGGAGCATTTAAGGAAAGGAAAAAGCTTCCATCCTCTCTTACTCTCTCTTACCTCACCATGGAAACGTCACAAGCTCGCTGTGACTGGTATATACACTACCGACGATGTGGGCTTCCAAAGTGTGACACTGAAGACTTTGGAGAACCGGAAGCAAAACCAATGGCTTCACACTCTCTTCCTCCTCTCCCTGAGCAACGCACCATTGTATTCCCTCTCCCCTCCCCCCCGTCTCTGTCTTGCCCAAGTTCACTTTTTCACTCCCTCTCAAGGTTTCTGTTCGACACAAGAAGATGCAAGCAGAACAAACAGGCTCTTGTTCATATTCATGAGATGTTCCTCTCGTCTAATACTGTAATTCGATGATTAGTCGTAAAGGTTACGTATTTCTGTGACAGGTGGGGTTTGGTGGAACTTGCTTAGATTACCTAGCTGTTGTGTCTAGTTTCCCTAAACCAGACGACAAGTGTCGATGCAGGAGCATGAAGGTAAGTCCATACCCCCTGATGTCCCCTCTGTTTCAATCAAGTTTCTAGTTTTCTGCTGAATTCTAAGTTCCATCCAATGTTTATGCTCAACGGAGGATTGAAAAGACTTTGACTTTTAAGGTCTCAGCACCTCAGTGTTCGGTTTTGATGTGGAGCCGTTGCTGGGATCTTCTGCAGTTGTTGTCTTTAAGGATCTCTCCGTTAAGTTCTTCTTAGTAGTTGTTGATATTCTATACTGCTTCTGCTTCTGATAGATGCAAGGCGGGGGGGATGCAGCAAACACTTTGACTTGCGCTGCTCGTTTAGGCTTGAAGCCTAGGCTCATTTCTCTGGTTTTTTTCTCATATCTCTTGAGCAAACTCCGTTTGTAATTGTGTCTTGGGAAGGAAGAGAGGAAGAAAAAGGGGAAGCTGTACAATCTTGACCACTTACTGATACTAGCGTTTGGACCGTTACATATCTGCTAGATTGCTGAAGACATGGCGGGCCGGAGCATATTGACTGAACTAGAAGCCGACGGTGTTGACACTTCGTTTCTCGTGGTAAGCTTTCTGACTTTGTGCTGTGTTTGGTAAGCAGGAATTGTTACAGAATATGAAGACACACAATCACCCATTTTATGAGAATTTTACACTGATCTATGAAGGCATGAACTCAACCGCAATACAGTTTCTAGTCTCACTTTTCGTACACTGCTAGGGATTAAATAAGTTCATAATTCGGCTTAAAGCGGCCTTGCTTATGAGAAACACATGTTTTCCAGGTGGCTAAGGAGGGTGTGACGCCGTTTTCCTACGTTATCGTTGATCAGAAAACGTGAGACCATTTCCTAAAAATCTTAATTCAAGGAAAATGCAGACAGTAAATTAACAATTTCGTCCTCGAAATATGGATTTGACGTCATTTGGGTCTTTGAGAGATTTTTTTTATCTCATTTAACTCACTCGAAAATGTATTTTATATCAGTTGGGTCCTTGAGTGAGTTTTTTACATCAATTATATCCTTTTGTGTACCAATTAGGTCCTTTATGGCTTCAATTCGTTCCCTCATGGCTTCCATTGAGTCCCTTCATTAAAATGAACACTAACAGCCTGATTGTACTATCAATTAAGTCTCCATCTTAATTTCTTTTTTTATCAATTAGGTCCCTCATAAATTTCTCAACTTTTAAAAAAAATTTAAATTTTTTTTAAGTAACGTGAGATATTCGAATAATATTTTTAAATAAAAAATATAAAAATAAAAATATCAAATTTTTAAATTAGAAAAAATTTCAAAAATTTTAAAAAATTGTAAAAACATCAAAAAGATTATAAATGATAGAAAACTAAAAAATAAAAATATATAAAAAAATGAAGAGCTTGAAATTTTTTTTTAATTTGGAAATTTTTTATATTTTATAAAAATAAAGAAATACATAAAATAAGAAAAATGTAAAAATAATTGAGAAAAATATAAAAAATTCAATAATTAAAATACAAATTAAAAATTATATGTTAAAAAAATATAATTTATTTTCTTGTGAATTAGGAAAACTTAAAAATAAATAAAAATTTACTAAATTATGAGGCGTATAAAAACTTAAAAAATAATTAAAAATTTTCCAAAATTATGAAAATTTTAAATTTATTCACAAAATTAGTAATTTATTTAAATTTTATAAAAATTTTAAAAATAGATAAGATTCTAAAAATTGTACAAGATATATATTGTAAACTGGATGAACCAATATTTTACTGTCATAGATGACATAAAGAGATACTTACAGGAAAGATAAAAAATTTTAAAATTTTTTGAACATTTTCATAAATATTGTAGATATAATGGACTAGTATTTTATTTTTAAAATTTTTTTAGAATTTTTAAATTTTGCAGAAAATTTTAAAGTTATTTAAATTTTTTTTAAATTGTTTAAAATTTTTTAGAATTTTTAAATTTATTTAAAAATTTTAAAAATTGTCTAGGGATCCAAATGATACAAAACTTATTTCTGAGGGACGAAATTGCTAGTATCTCCGTTAAAATTGGCAGAAAAATTAATGGAGGATCGCTGAAGGATCTAATTGATACCATGAAGGATGCAACTGATATTATCTGGGACCCAGTTGATACTATGAGTGATCTAATTGATACTAACAAGAACCCATTTGATGTAAAATGTATCTCTCAGTGAGTTAAATGAGGTAAAAATTTGCTTAGGGACCCAATTGAAAATAAACCTATCTCTCTGAGAATAAGATTGTTAATTTACTCAAAATGCCTACGAGTACCCTTATGGACATTCTCCGCACCTTTAGTCGGTCGATAAACTCCTCGAAGGGGCTTATGAAATATCTCCTGTTTTCAGGAATACTCGGACTTGCATCTTCACACCAGGGTACCCTCGCATTACACCAGATGACCTTCCTCCATCGAGTTTGGAGAATGCAATGAGAGGCGCGAGTGTTGTGTTCTTCGACGGGAGATTGACCGGCACTGCTGCTTATGTCGCTCAAGAGGTAGTAACCATCTTACCGGCTCGTATTCTCCCTTTTGGATAGTCTAGGATACGAAGAATCTACCGTTATTATTGGACTTGTCTGGTGCAGGCAGCACGGAGGAAAATCCCGATTTTGCTCGATGCAGAGAAGAAGAGAGATGGATTAGATGACATTTTGGTGCTGGCTAGTTATGCTGTCTGTGCAACAAAATTTCCGCAGGTGATTCATGGTTCATTATTCCGTGACCTTCCATATGAAGCTTTACTCCGTTCCCAGTGTTCTCCTTCCCCATTTGATTTGATTCTTTGCTCATTCCTCCATGGAACAGTCCTGGACAGAGGCACCGTCGATGGGGAGAGCTCTCATCTCGATGCTTTTGAGGCTGCCGAAGTTGAGGTTCGTGATTGTGACTTTAGGTGCAGAGGGCTGTATAATGCTCGAGCGGATTGATACCGGTATGCTAGAAAGTAGAAACTCTACATTTGACCACGAAACCATCGTACTTAGCATCCAAGATGATTGCTATCAACTGGTTTTCATTTTTTCTGTTGCGATTTACTGCGGAGAATTACTGGCAGATCAACCTCTGACAGAAGACATCGATGTGGATAGTTTACTGATGTCACTGCAGCAAAGAAAGGACAGCAATGTTACCGACCCGACATGTGTCCCCTCGGTAATGCTTCATTGAGTTTATCCCTTAAAAATAAGTTTTCAGCTCAATCCCGACCGGTCCATGACTGTATCCGGTTTTCCCGGTAATGTTACCGAGCACCAACCCAACATGTATCATGTTTTCTGGGAATTGGAATGTCCAATTCCTACTATGGTCTGTCCTAAAGCTATTAGAAAAGGCTCGGTTTTCGTTGCAGCTTGGCTCATCTGCTTGTTTAGCTTAATGTATATGATCCACTGTAAGTTCTGATCTCTGGTAATAAAGCTCTTATTGCTGAAAATTCTTCCTCCTTTCCAGGAAGCCATGAGCTTGAGAGCGGAAGGAATCGGAACAGTGCATGGCAGATTATTATTGGGAACGGCAGAAAAGTTACAGCCTTCTGAATTAGTCGACACGACTGGTGCCGGTGATGCTTTCATTGGCGCAGTCCTTTATGGTACTAAAACTCTTATCCTTTCTGCAAATAAATATTGCCTGCTAAGTGCTCCACATATTGTACACACACATGAACCGGAAACATTGGAGAGAGTCTATGTATTTGATAACTCAGAAATGGCATTTACGACCATCACCTTCACATTCATCACTCATTGCAGGTCTGTGCGCTGCAATGCCGCCTGAGAAGATGCTGCCGTTTGCTGCAAAAGTGGTAAGCAGGCCACCACCTGCCTTTCCCTTTTTACGTTACTTTTGCCTTGAGATGAAAGGAATCGAGTTAATTCATCGACATAATCTTCGAACGAGTCTGAATCATATTACACATCTCCTTCGGGCATCTAGCTATTCACTGAACCAAATCCAAGTCAGGGCATCTGGCTTAGCATGCCCTTTTCGGGAATGGCCTGATCTTCGTGAAAGGTACCTGATCTAAGGTCTTTCCTAATGCGTCCTGTCTGCAGGCGGCTTCTTGCTGTAGAGAGCTCGGAGCCAAGACCGGTCTCCCATTCAGAACAGATCCGTGCCTCAGTCCATTCCTGCAAGATGGCTGAGCACATAACCACAACTCATTGTGCCATCAAGCACTTCTGCGGCATCTGGTGTGATTGTTCCATGGCTACAATGTCGAGCTTACGAATAAATTCGAGTCGAGAATGTGACAGTAGGAAGATGTACTATAAGTTCTTGTGTAAGTCTGATCTTTTTTTTTTTTTTTATTTTGATAAGGGTAATATATATGATTAATTAGGGAATAATTAACAAAATGAGGGGTTCGGTGACAGTCACAAAATACAGGAACCATCCCCTTCGTCTTCTAGGTTCCTGGACGCCGTCCCGTGCACCTCAGGTAGGTTTTTGTTACCTACCCGAGGTGTGATCTTGTCGAACTTGTGTAAAGTTTCCTTGTCTGTTGTCTGTCGGAATATGAACTGTTACTGTGTATTTGGATAGATGAAGTGGTAAGTGAATGGAATGACTCGATCCGTCCTGGTATTACTGGTTCCGTTAATGACCGTTGGATCGATTTTGCTTTCGAATCGTTCCAGACTATTGAGGGCGACCGGATCTCGATCTTGCTTCCAGAAATTCCAGAAAGTGATGGATTTGGAAGCCCTTTATTCACAAATGCCCATTGACTGGGGCAGAGGGTCGTTTCTTGCACAACCCAGAAGGGGGAAGGGCATGGATTCGGGGACGAACCAGAAAACTTGTCCAGCGTGGACCTCTAAAAAAAATAATATAAAAAATTTAAGAGTACGAAATTTTGTAAGAAAGTAACATGAAAAATATATGAAGGAGCCATGTATAATTTAATAAAAATTAGATAAAATTAAGTAAAATTGGTAAAGGATATTATAGAGATCTTTAGAGTTCAGGGATGACGCCGCGCGCCCCTAAATCCATCCCTACATGAACATCTCTGAGGGGCGGATGTGTTCTTCATCAGCATAGAGGCTACTGCAGAGGAAGATGATGAGATGGGCCCGTCAGTGTTCTGATGGGACGATAAGGAGAAACTTTTCGGACCAGGTGGCTGTGAATGGCGAAGTAGGTTAGGGGAGAATGTGATGAAACATCGCCGGGAAGTTAGAAAGTCGCCATTTTTGAAGGCACATAGGTCGAAAGATCGAGAGAGAGAGAGAGAGAGAGAGAGGGCTTCCACTTTTCAGTTGCAGAGTTGCTGAAGACAGCGGTTATGGAGGAAGAAGACGATACCCCGCCACCCCCGCGCCCCCCGGGGGCCCAAACAACTGTCGAGGCCCAAGGCCTTGTACAAGTGGGCCGTATGGGCCCAATTCTCCAACTTTAATATTATATCAGGCCCAATAGCCCAAATCCATTAACTGGCCCTCTCATATTTCTTGAGGCTCTATTTGAGTTATCTTTTGATAAGTTTATTTGTTTTTTCCGATCACAAAGGAAATGCATAATCTTGCAGCTCTCTTCATGCAGGTCACTTCCTATTAATAGAAAGAAGGGATTCATTTGATCCTAGACCAGGCTTCGCTCACTAATTAAGAATCGGCATTGTCGGTCAAAGCATCCTTCACAGCTAGCAGCTTCCCTCCAACATATTATGAATCCAAGTCCTCTATTGCTCTCCCATCCACAAACCTATCTCCTCTTCCCAATATCCAGCCAGCTTGCTTTCTTGCTCGCTTCGACTTTTAGCCTACGCTTGCTGGGCTTTGTTTCATTGAAAAATCAATGCCTCTCGACACAGTGGGTCTTGCGGGACAGAGACTTCTACAGGCTTTCTTTTGCCCTTTTATTACCTATATGCATGGCTTGGAACTAGATGTAATCGAACTGAATCACGCATGTACACAACCTGACGTGATCCTGCGGCCTAAATCCCAAAGCTCTTTCCCAACTCTGACTTATTAATATACGCAAATTACCATCTCGGGAGGGACTACTTCGCAACAGACCTTGCTTAGCTCGGGCTTTAGCGACTTCAAAGGAACGAAGGGTAGAGGCGACCAATCCAATAAAAGGGTTCAGGGTAGCTCTTTACTCTTTAGATAGCGAAGGTAGTTCGTACAACACGACAAGTTATGGATGGCGGAGAAAATATCCTTGGAAGATGTAAATGGGAACGATCACGTTTTGGACTTTCGTGCATTACAGAAAAAAGTATGTTCATATGCGAATTTGCTCGGTTGGACTTCCCACGCTGACGAATGCCTCCTTTCTCTACTCTGAAGTCTACGATAAAGGAGTGGGAGGGGCAGGATTCAAACCTACGCAGAAAAAAACAAAAAATTCAACAGATTTACAGCCTGTCACTTGTGACCAGTCGGGCACCCTCCCCTTCCTGGGCCCAAGGAGGCGACTGATCCCACCCTCCTTAAATCTCTCCCTGTTCGTAAACACGCACTAAAATGCAACGTATTTAGCTAATCTATAATTAGGAGATTTTTTTTTTTGGTTTGCACCACGCAGTATCCCGAGTCAGCCGAAGTGCACCTCGAGACTAATTTGCGATCGGGCCTGAATCCCTGGGAAAATTCTCGTCGACCCTTCCAACCTGAGATTCGATCATGAAATCACGCATTTCGCAATCCAGTGGATATGCATTTGACTCAAAGTTAAAAAATAACTTATCAGACTTTCAGATATCATATTATTAATGCAAAAAAAAGTTATGTCATAAGCAAAAAAATGGCAATAATGATGTGAGGGGGCTCCCTCTCCCTCCAAACAAAACGTAATCAACTTGATTACACTTGAATTGAAATAAATGGAATCGAAATCGAATTAATGTTCCAGTCTTCCATTTTATATATTTGACTTAATTGTACTCTTAGGAGTTAAGCTATGTGCATTCCAATAGGATAGTATAGAGATTTCTTAAATAGAGTTACAGAATGTCCATTCCGTCACCTCTCATCCATAATCACATCCCTCCAAAACAAACATAAAAAATTACTAATTTTCTCGATGTGATGTGCATTTTGTCTTGTGAAACTTATTTTATTATGATTCTCTCCATTTTTTCGTACCAAAAGTAAGCTTAAGATTAGTAATCGGGACCAATCTCTTAAACCCGCTCGAACAGCAACTCATGTTAGCTTCCTATTGCATATCGACATAGCCATTTGCAGGTAACTTGAGATGTACCGAAGGCAGTACAGTAGAGGTCAAAGGCATGGTGTGTCGTGTTACACGCCCATGTTAGTTAATTTGGTGCATCGAGTTAAAGATTAAAGAACCCATTCTTATGGCACATGTGACCAAGATATTCACAAACCCTACTCCGCTTTCTCACTAAATAATTAAATATTCATCATTATAATCTTTTTATTTACCAAATTGCGCTTAAATAACTAATTTTAATAATGGTAATATGTCAATATTCCATGTGACTTCATGTGTCTTCCCATAAATGGTTCGGTCACCTCTAATTTTGTAAAATTTTTCAGTGGGCATGTAAGGACAAAGTCTGGTGCGCATCGAATATATCACGTAGTAATACTAACATAATATATTTATTTGATATCGTTCACTATTTGTTTTTGTTCGATTTTTAGGAATTCGATAAGTATGAATGCACATGTATCGATCGTATGTCTTCATGAATTCGAGTATTTTGAGTGGAAAAAATTTAAAATAAGATAATTCAACAAAATTATCACTACAAAATAATTGTCATTTTCTGACCCATATTTTTCTGATAGAAAATATCCGTAAGTATAGGTGCCTTTTTTGTAATGATGGATTCCTTACTTTATTATGGTTGTGGAGCTAGTTAGATCTTTATATATTTACATATTCTTAAAATAATGTCCTATCTACGTCTCGATCTCTCATTCAACATCTCACTCACCCTCGTAGTCATTAGAAAAAAGGTTTAGTCAAATTCAGATCATGCCATACTCGAGAAAACATAGATGACCATACGTACATCTACGTTCTCATCAACTATGGTACCTTGTCACGATCCAGTTGTGTCGTTCAACAGGAACGAAGCAGCTGATGAGGAATCCATATTCTTCCTCTAATTTCCTCGTCTTGGACTGAAAGCTGAGTAACTTGAATGTGATTTTGAAACTGCATATCTTTTTCAAAAAATCTGCATGTCTAATAAGTGGGTATTGGTAGACTTGCAGTTGGATCATTGTCATCCCACTTGTTCAACTTCAGCATTAAGACACATGGATTGTGTGGGCCTTGGCAATGGCTTTTGTGCATCCGAGCCGGCCAATCCTATCAAAAAACATTCGAGTTCGTGCATACATGTGCATATCTACACATTGATTAAAAAAAAATCGAGGTCCGAGAGGAGAAAATGACTGGGGGGGAAAGGAAATTCGTCAAAGGTGCTTCGTCGGTCTTATCCTGTCTAGTTGGCTACATTAAAAAGTTATATCGCATTCTGGACGAAAATGTCAGCACATCTTCTTTTACCAAGGCAAGGGAAAATTCAGTCTAGTCCCGAGCAACCTCGTAGATTCGACCTAGACAAGAATCTCTTCTGCAACAAATCCTGACGGCAACACCATCTCTTCCATTCGGTACTGAACTATATGGATCATAATAGTAGATGGCTGCAATTCTCGACGTGAGATCCATAAAGAGTAGCTGATCGGTCAGCTTTCAGGGAGGAGTGAGTATTTAGTGTACAATTACATGATAAGTTCGCCGTGCAAATATTTTCGGGCGATACTAGTGGACCTGTAGCTTTTAGTTTCCTCCGCCTCCCATTGCTGGGGACTCTAGAGACAAGAAAAAGACAGTGGATTTTGATTGATGGAAAAGGAGGCTTTCCTAGAAAGAACCTTTGGCTTTCTTTTCCCAGAATAGAGAATTCACATCAAGAACCATATAAAGTCAATTGTGAACACGTCACATAACCCCCCACGAGTTTATCACCACACGATGAGCCATTACAGACAAGACATTCGGGGCCCGCCGTTCATTCTAACATAATCTGAAGCATTGTCCTTGACAGAGTTTCCATTAATAAGCACAAAGACATGAAGAATCTTCAAATAGAACAAAACTTGAGAATATACGTGTTGATACTGTTAAAGAGATCATACATAGACGTAAAAGGGAAGCATACTTGAATTTATAGTGACTGTAGTGTCATAGGAATACAGGTCTACACCAGTCTCTTGAGAGGTAGTTGAGTCACTCTAACTAGACTTACCAATAACATATCAATGGAGTCAGATTTATATAGTGTGACATAGGATCATTAACCCTCTATTGCACATTAGTGCTTGAACTTTTATAAATTTTTAATTCTACCCATTATAGAATTATGAATTATTTTTTGGTATTTGCACATCAATTTCCACATTTTACGATATGTCGTTAATGCCTATTAATAAATTTAATTAAATCACTTAATCGAACCAATTATTAGAATAGCATATATACTCAGTCAATGATATATTATTGGACAATATTTACCGGATTTAAAAAAAAAAATCTGCCATCCACATCACAGCCATCGGCCAACCATGAGAGAAAACTATTTTTTTTAGATAAATGGGTTTGTATTGCATTCATAACTCAAAACTATACAGATTTACAAAAGTTAAAATAAGTAGCATCATTACAACAATTGATCAATTCTAAGAGCTTGGGCCGAGAGAAAACGATTTGTTTTAAACTGTCCTGTTTTTGACAAGAGAAAACATCTTGTTTTTAAATTAGGTAATACCCCGGTGGGTGGTTGTTGATTTCACCGACCCGTTTCTGTCTGCGCTCTCAAGTCTGAAGCTTTGGCTCAGAAATAGTAACCGGAAACAGTTGCTGCCGGACCATGTCAGTTTATGTATTATCTATTTATTGAACTGTCTTGTTTTCGACAAGAACAAGAATGCTCTGCCCTGCTAAGAATAAGAACAACTGGGATTGGATGCCATCCAATGGCGGGGTCGAACTTTTTTTGGTTAATGTACAGCGGAATGTACAGCCATGTATACGAAGGTTTGGCTTCTAGTCTTGGTAAAGAAGCAAAGGAGTTCCTCAGAGCTGTGGCCAAGAAAGTTCGCCCCAGCCCATACCGAACCCCGCTACAAACAAGAAGAAAGTGGATTTTGATTCATGGAAAAGCAGCCTTTTCTAGAAAGATCCCGTTGGCTTTCTTTACCAGCCAGCAAGAACCATATCAAGTCAATTGTGAGCGCATTACCCCCCACGAGTTTATCACCACACAACGAGCCATTACAGACCAGACACCTGGGGCCCGTGTTTTGTCGTCGGAGTGCCCTGCGGTAACGCTGAAGGATTTTCACACAGAATAAAACTCACGAACATACGTGTTGATACTGTTAAAGACGCTAATCTCTTCTCGTTCTCAGAAGATTCGAGACAGGAGCTTGGGGAGGGTTTGATCTTTGACTGGACATCCTTGCATTAGCATATGAAATGAAACAAGGTAAAGCAAAGTTTATAATCAGTAGATGAACTTTTTGTGAAATTTTCACCTCGGCCATAAGATATTGAGATCATATTTATCCCAAAAATTCAAACTTATAGGATGGTATTACACGATCTCTTATAAATCAGATTTCAATTATCTATTTGTCCGATGTGGGATTGACGTCTCAACACCCGCTCTCACGTGGCAACGTGTTTACACTTGACACGTGCATTTAAATACTTGCTCTCAACAATTGATCTCAAGTCGGGTATTTTCTTCGATACATGGGTGAGGGGGGACTATTAACCATGAGCCGCACATTTTTTCTTCGTCTCGAGCTTAATGGACCACAAGTTTCACACTCGGGCCCTGGCGAGGTGTGAGCCTACACAGTCAGTTATGATATTATGTGAAATTTCCATCCGAACTATAAGAGATTGGATCCATATCCATCCCAAAAGCTCAAACTTATAGAATAGTGATATCCGTTCTCTTATAAATTATGTTTTAATTATCTATTTGCTCAATAGGAAATTGACTCTTGAACGCTTATTTAGTGGAAGTGATCCATCCGGGCAGTAGCATTCAAGGAAAGGAAAAAGCTTCCGAGTATTGAGTGTAAATAGGGTTAATTTTGAAAATATTTCATAAAAAGTGGCTCGTCTGAAACTAATTACCAAACTAGGGTTTTAAAACCGCATTTGGAAGATGCGGTTTTATGGTTAATGACCGCATCTTCAAGCTGCGGTTCATGCCATGTAAATTTTTTTTTCCAGAACCGCATCTTGAAGATGCGGTTCACTTTATGTATTTTTTTTAAGAAGGGAAACCGCATGTTGAACTTGCGGTTGTGGAGAGGTAAATATTTTAGCGTGTAATGTATAACGAGTTCGTTTTGTAAATCTCTGTCGGATCTTTATGAGTGAAAAATTTTTACAAAATTTTAAGAGTAAAGTTTGCATGTGTAAATACCTGAACGATAATTTATACAACGAATATTCATGTATCATATATTAAGTATTACACAATGTTAATGCAGCAAAGGGGTGGAGTAAATTCTCAATTTGTGACGCATAAAAATTCGTTATATAAATCACCATTCAGATTTTTATAATTGTAAAATTTACTATTAAAATTTCGTAAAAATTTTACACGTATAAAGATCTGACAGATATTTATAAAATGAGCTCGTTGTATAATTGGTGTGTAATATACAACGAGCTCATTTTATAAATATCTGTCAAATCTTTATACGTGTAAAATTTTTACAAAATTTTAAAAGTAAATTTTACAATTATAAAAACCTGAATGGTAATTTATATAACGAATTTTTATGCGTCACAAATTGAGAATTTACTCCACCCCTTTGCTGCATTAGCATTGTGTAATACTTAATATATTATACATGAAAATTCGTTGTATAAATTGTCGTTCAGACATTTACACATGTAACTTTACTCTTAAAATTTTGTAAAAGTTTTTCACGCATAAAGATTCGACAGAGATTTACAAAACGAACTCGTTATACATTACACGCTAAAATATTTACTCTTTACCTCTCCACGACCGCAAGTTCAACATGCGGTTTCCCTTCTAAATAAAAATACATAAAGTGAACCGCATCTTCAAGATGCGGTTCTGTAAAAAAAAAACTACAGGGCATGAACCGCAGCTTGAAGATGCGGTTCATTAACCATAAAACCGCATCTTCAAAATACGATTTTAAAACCCTAGTTTGATAATTAGTTTCAGATGAGCCACTTCTCATGAAATATTTTTAAATTTAACGCTATTTACGCTCAATACTCAAAAGCTTCCACCCTTTCTCTTACTCTCTCTTACCTCACCAAGAAGACGTCACGGAGCTCGCTGTGACTGGTATATACACTACCGACGATGCGGGCTTCCAAAGTGTGACACTGAAGGCCTTGGAGAAGCGGAAGCAAAGCCAATGGCTTCACGCTCTCTTCCTCCTCTCCCAGAGCAACGCACCATTGTATTCATTCTCTCTCTCTCTCTCTCTCTCTCTCTCTCTCTCTCTCTCTCTCCCTCTCCCTCCCTCCCTCCCGCAGAACAAACGAGTTATTGCTCAGGTTCATGAGATAGATGTTCCTCTTGTCTAATTCGATAATCAGTCATAAAGGTTATGTATTTCTGTCGCAGTTGGGGTTTGGTGGAACTTGCTTGGATTACATAGCTGTTGTATCTAGTTTCCCGAAACCCGGCGAAAAGGGTCAATGCACAAGCATGAAGGTGAGTCCATGGCTCCATGCCCACTGATGTCCCCTTTCTTTCAATCAAGTTTCTAGTTTCCTGATGAAGTCTCAGTTTCATCGACTGTTTGTGCTCAATGGAGGATTGAAAAGACTTGAGTTTTAAGCTCCCAGCTATCTCGGTGTTCGGTTTTGAGGTGAAGCCCAGAGCCCTTACCCGGGCCGGGATCTTCTGCAGTTGCTGTCTTTAAGGATCTCTCCGTTAAGTTCTTCTTAGTAGTTAATGATATTCTGTACTGCTTCTGCTTCTGATAGATGCAAGGTGGTGGAGATGCAGCAAACACTTTGACTTGCACGGCTCGTTTAGGCTTGAAGCCAAGGCTCATTTCTATGGTTTTTTTCTGATATCTCATGACCAAACTTCTTTGATAATTGTGTCTTGGGAAGAAAGAAAGAAAGCAGGAGAGGCTGTACAATCCTGATCACTTACTAATAGAGCGTTTGGACCATTACATACCTGCTAGGTTGCTGAAGACATGCCAGGTCGGAGAATATTGACAGAGCCAGAAGCCGACGGTGTCGACACTTCTTTTCTCGTGGTAAGCTTTCTGATATAATGCCGCGTTCTGGTAAGCATGAATAGCTACAGAATATAAAGGCACTCACCCAATTTTATGAGAATTTGACATTGATCTGTGAAGGCATGAACTCAAGTCTCTAGTCTCACTTTTCAGACGCTTCTAAGGATTAAATAAGTTCGTAATTCGATTTAAAGCAGCCTTGCTTATAGGAAACACATGTTTCCCAGGTGGCTAAGGAGGGGGTGACGCCGTTTTCCTATGTTATTGTCGATCGGAAAATGTGAGGCCATTCCCTATATATGAATACCCATATGGACATTCATTGCACCTTTAGTCGGTTGATAAACTTCTTGAAGGGGCTGATGAAATCTCCTGTTTTCAGGAATACTCGGACTTGCATCTTCACACCAGGGTATCCACTCATTACACCAGATGACCTTCCTCCATCGCGTTTGGAGAAGGCAATGAGAGGTGTGAGTCTGGTGTATTTCGACAGATGGTTGACTAGCCCTGCTGTTCATGTTGCTCGAGAGGTAGTAACCATCTTACCAGCTCAGATTCTCCCCTTGGAGAGTTTGGAATACGAAGAATCTACTGTTATTATCGGATTTGTCCAGTGCAGGCAGCACGGAGGAATATCCCGATTCTGCTCGGTGCAGAGAGGAAGAGAGACGGATTAGATGACATTTTGGTGCTAGCCAGTTATGCTGTCTGTGCAGCAGAATTTCCGCAGGTGATTCATGGTTCTTTGTTTCACGACCTTCCATATAAAGCTTTACTCCGTTCCTAGTGATCTCTTTTCTGCTTTTGATTTGATTCTTCGTTCATCCCTCTATGGCACAGGCCTGGACAGAGGCGCCATCGATTGGGAGTGCTCTCATCTCGATGCTTTTGAAGTTGCCCAAGTTGAAGTTCGTGATTGTGACTTTAGGTGCAGAGGGCTGCATAATGCTCGAGCGGATCGATTCTGGTATGCTAGAAACTCTGGGTTTGACCCCAAACAATCGGTATTTAAGCATCCAAGATCATCGCCATAACTGGTCTTCATTCATTGAAATTTTCTTTTCTGATGCGATTTTACTGCGGAGAATTACTGGCAGGTCAACCTCTGACAGAAGACATGGATGTGGATAGTTTACTGATGTCACTGCAGCAAAGAAAGGACGGCAATGTTACAGAACCGACATGTATCCCCTTGGTAATGTTTCTCTCAGTTTCTCACTTGAAAATCAGTTTTCAACACAGTCCCGACCAGTCCATGACTGTATTCAGTTTTCTCGGTGGTGTTACCAAGCACCAACCCGACATGTATCCAGTTTTCCGGAACTGGGATGTCCAGTTTCTACTATGGTCTGTCCTGGAGCTATCAGAAAAGGCTCGGTTTTCGTTGTAGCTTGGCTCATCTTCTCTCTTGAAATAAAGCTGTTGTTGGTGAAAATTCTTCCTCCTGTCCAGGAAGCAAAGAGCTTGAGAGCAGAAGGAATCGGAACAGTGCGTGGCAGGTTGTTCCTGGGAACGGCAGAGAAGTTACGGCCTTCTGAATTATTCGACACGACCGGCGCCTGCGATGCTTTCATTGGAGCAGTCCTTTACGGTGCTAACTCAAAACACTTGTCCTTTCTGCAAATAGACACTGCCTGCTTGGTCCTCCACATGTTGTATACACACATGGACCGGAAACATCGGAGAGAATCTATCTATCTGATAACTCGGAAAGGGGCTTTTCGACCATCATCTTCACATTCATCATTTATTGCAGGTCTGTGCGCCAGAATGCCCCTCGAGAAGATGTTGCCTTTTGCTGCAAAAGTGGTGAGTAGGCCACCACCTGCCTTTCCCGTTTTATGTTCTTTTGCCTTAAGATGAAAGGAATTGAGTTAACCCAATCGACATAATCTTCGAACAAATCTGAATCTTATCACACATTCCGCTTTCGGGCATCTAGCTATTCACTGAAACAAATCCAAGTCAGGGCATCATCCTTTCGGGGATGCCCCGATCTTCGTGGGAGGAACTCGGTCTAATGACTTTCCTAATGCGTCCTATCTGCAGGCGGCTTCTTGCTGTAGAGCGCTCGGAGCCAAGACCGGTCTCCCTTTCAGAATGGATCCGTGCCTCGTTCCATTCCTGCAAGATGCCTGAGCACATAACCACAACTCATTGTCCCGTCAAGCACTTCTGCGGCTTCTGGTGTGATCATTCCACGGCTATAATGTCGGGCTTACGAATAAAGTTGGGTCGAGAATGTGACAGTAGGGAGATGTACTATCAGTTCTTGGGTAAGTGTGATCTTGTCGACCTTGTGTAAAGCTTCCTTGTCTGTTATCTGTTGGAATATGAACTGTTACCATGTATTTGGATCCATAAAGTGATAAATGAACAGAATGGCTCGATCCGTCCCGGTATTACTGGTTCAGTTAATAACTGTTTGATCGATTTTGCTTTCGAATGGTTCCAAACTATTGAAGGCGACCGGATCTCGATCTAGTTGCTTGGTCGGTTGGTTTTGTTAGTTGTATAGTAACGGTTAGAAAGCACGAGGAATGGAGAATGCTCGGCCCAATAGGCTTTTCAGTCTTTTTGGGCCTGAATCTTGGCCCAAAATAATTATTTTTTCCTCCCAAGGTAGTGTGAGGAAAAGGAAAAAATCTTAAATTCTCATATATTAGTGGCGGAAAAAATTTAGTCAAATTATTTTAATTAATATTAATTATAATAATTACTCGAATAATTAATACTAATTTATTAATTTGTCACATTTTGATAGGTGCTTCCTCATTACATGGGATTAGTTTGACCAAAAGGGACTTATTTAGAAAAAATTTAGGATCATGAGTTTCGAAAAAAATAAGAAAAAAAGAGAAATAAAGGGTCACAATGAGTCCTGCTAATAAAAATTGAATTTACAACTTCCTAGTCACGACTGGAAATGGTACTATTCTGCCTCGCCTCCTATAACTAAAAAAGGAAAGATATGTACCAAGTTCTTCCAACTTTGTCCCTAAACATCATGTCTAAGGTGTCCGGGCCCGATCATCGGCAGACAACTGGAGACCGAGCTCTTGTTGGCCGGCTCTTCACGACATCACTGACTACAGTCAAATGATCCGGTCTCAAGCTGTCCTCAGTTCCACATCTCCCTTGTGAAGCACATATTTTGCAGAAAGATGATCTAAGCTAACTATTGACTCATGGCCATGGAGGCGCTCGTGGGAGTCGGCCCGACTTCGAGAACTCTCCTGCAACCGAGGAGTTTCCTGCAATCGACCGAGATGTCTGCTGAGCCTTAAAGAAGCATTGCAGTTGACACGCACAGTGTCCCTAAAAGCATCCCACATGCATCTCCATGCTCTTACAGATACAAACATAAGTCGGGACCGTCTATGTTATCCACTTATTCCAGACGACATCCGAAACCAGATCGGACAGCTCGTGGGCATATGCCTGCAGGTCCCGAACAGGATCACTTTCCGACATATAATTACTGCCCAGACAATTTTCATAATCTAAGGTTAACACTTCACCAGAAAGATCCTTGTTCCTCATCATCCTTGGTGTAACCATCGAATACCGATGAGGAATTTCCCCAGTTTTCTTGATCTTTTCTGTTTGCCCCTCCTCGGATCATCTGTATCTTGCCCGGGCGCTAGACCCCTGCAGAGAGCAAACAAGATGCAGCACAAGTAGCAGACTCACTGTCCTCTTGTCCTCCGCGTTCTTCTTCCATAACTCTCCAGTCTGACCCCACTAGTTGACATGGCAGAGCTGCCGACAAGTAAAAACTAGAATGATCAGACGTGTGATGAGCATGAACGCCAGTCTACCGAACAGCCAGACCCATCTCCGACTTCAAGTTCCCAGTTTAGTCAGAAAGAACACACTCCCAATACCTCCAAATGATCTTCCAGAAGCTCTTGCCACAGCTCCTGAGACAATTCAAGCAACTAGGGATGCCTGTGCTATGATCAGATCAGGTGGGAATAGAAGAAATGACGGGCCCGGGAACTGGAGCTGGAATCTGCCATGTTGCTGCAGCCGTACGGTCTACCGGTGTGCTTTTGTTGCTTCCTGAGAACAGGACAGGGCCTGCTGAACACTTGCAAGATCATCAGTACCGTCCTCTTTAGGGGAGAGATGACCTGCCATCTGACAAAATAATTCAACCGAAACGCGGACTGAGGACCGAGACAGCCACATTGAAATGACACATCGAAGCCATTGAGAAAAACTCCATGGTTTCTATCTAACTTGCAAGTTACGAAAAAAAACAATAACGCATCCTCGGCACATATGCTGGTCCTAAAAAGCTGTTTTAAGACAACATCATCGGTCGTAGATAACAGAAATCGACTGGAAAAATATTGCAGGCACTGCAGAATTTCTTGATCATTATCTCCTCCGTAAATGAGAAATTCCTTCAAGTAAAACCCAGTTTCTTCACTGATATGTGGATGATAGGCTTGACCGGCGAACTCCGTGAGACTAGCTCAAGTTGATATCTTTGATCGAACTCGTGGGTGATTATGAGTCCGGAAGTTCAGAGGACGATGCGGAGATATGGGTTTGTGACTTCCTGAGTCTTGACCGGCTTCAGCTCGAGCTCGAGCTCAACCACTGTAATTGATTTTCCTTGAACGGAGATAGAGATCCTCCCGGGAGAAGCTCTTCTTCTCCGGGAATATAATCTTTCCGTCTATGTTTGCTGGTCGCCGGTCAGTTCAAGGCCACCGTCAGCCACCACCTGCGGCCGGCATTGCGACCGGCGAGCCTCAGTCGGCTAGCCCGGACCCAAGCCCGGGAACCACAGTGATGGCCTCGGTTGGGCCGACCCAAACGTTAAGCTTGTCTTTCTGAATATTCTCTTTTTTTTTTTCCCGCTACAAATCAAATGATACCATGGAAAAAAGATGAGGTGGAACGAGCTCACATGTATTAGTTAAAATGATTCAATCACTTTCTCTTAATTAACTTTCCGTTTCAAAACTTATAAATAAAGAAAAAAATGTATTATTAAGAGAATTTATTCTTTAGTAAATTGATCAGCTAAATTTAGATTATTCAAGAAAAGAAATGTTTGGTTAAAAATTAAAATAACAAAAAAAAAAGATATTGTCGTAAAGTCGCTTTCATGTGCATGCGGTCCTCGACAAGGACCCTCGAGAACATTTTTTTTAAAAGCAAGATTTGATGATATCGGGTCCATATATCGGTACGAACCACCTTATTAACATGATGAAGCTCCCACATGAATAAGGTTTGGAAGATCGTTTCTATTGCAAACTTTTGATATTGTGTCTTGATTTTTTTTTTTAATAATACATGATAATGGAAAATATGAGTACGGGTAAAATCGTCATTTACATGGGCCTCAACAGATCTACATCATCAACTCCAGGAAACATGGTAGTTCATCAGTAACCCTCTGACACGAGAAAGTTTTCAGTATAAAGTTTTCAGTATATCGGTCATACCAAGCAAGCGATACTAATTATTAAATTCTAAGAAGAGGTAAAAACACTAATAAAATAATGAGTTTCAAAACTAGCATCACTTTATAACATTTTTCAAAATTAACACCACTATATATACTCTTTTTACTAACTTTTTCATAATTCCCTAAATACCCTCCTCATTTTCACCCCAAAACTCTCCCCCTCTCTCTTCTTCTTCCTCCTGTCGTCATCGTCACCGCCACTGGCAGCACCGGTGCCCCACGGCCGGCACAGCAGCGCCCCGAGCATCGTTGGTTGTCACACCGTCACGCCGGCGCCCGACACTCGATGCCCGTCATAAGGGTGCCCACCGTGCCATCTTCCGACACCCCGAGCACCGTCGATCGCCATGCCGTCTCCCGATGCCCCAAGCACCATCGTGTCATCTCCCAACACCAGTAGCGCCAGCGCCTGTCGTGCCGTCTCTCGACGCCCCGAGCATCGTCAACCATCGTGCCATCTCCCGAAGCTCATCACCCCAGAGCCGCCGTGCCGTCTCCCAACGCGCCGTCGACCCCAATGCCGTCTCCCAGTAGCGGCTAATCGTAGAAGGAAGAGGAGGAAGGCATGAGAGGGAGAGAGAGGGGAAAGGTTCAGAGGAGAGAGAGGGCCTCAGGAACTCAAGGGAATTGAGAGTAAAAAGGACTCTTAACATAAAATGGTGCTAGTTTTAGAATTTCATATAAATTAGTGCTATTTACAAAAGAGGGAGGAAAAATGGTGTCACGTTTCAGCATTAACACTTCTAAGAAACCTTTAAAAAATATAAATAAATTAAATAAATGGCAAACCCTGATTAAAAATAATATATAAATTGTAAAAATATTTAAAAACATAATAAATGGTGAATCGTAAATGGAAAAATATGTAAAAGAAGAATTCTAATTAGACACATATACTACGTTAACATTGCATAAATAGTATGACTGCTCCACTGGAAATTTTTTCATCTAACACGCCTACAAATACCCAGGTAATCATTCAATCTCAAAACTTCACTCCTCCGTTACTACTTTCTTCCCCTACATATTGACCGGTTGATTTGAGCATCGGATGGTTGAATCGAACTGCAACCTTCCGACTCGGCTTCCTTTCCCGGTTCTTGGTTCACCGGGATCAGCTCAAGATAGACCAGCTCCCCACCGGTCCGGAGGTGTCTTCTACACTCCTCTCCTCCATCGACATTTAAAAATATATATCCATAAGTCAAACATTCACCCTCATAAAAAGAAGTCTTCCCTTTGATACCTTTGATTAATTCGAAAGGCGCACTTCGTCGTGAAAATGACACCCATCGACCGGAATTAATGCGCACAAAAAAGTTAAATAGTATGGTTTTTCGATAGAAAAAGAACACTGTCCCAATTTTATTATATATTTTTGAAGAGATGAGAAGGAATACTATCGGAACAGTTAGAGAAGTTTTTTATATCCTCAACCTTAGTTTTTACTGACAAATAATGTTCGATAGAATAAATTTGTAATTTTCAAATGCCAGGTTTTTGATATCCAAAGATCTAATAACTAATTTAGAGTTGATTCACGTCGATTCAATGAGAGATAAAATTTTATAAGCCCTTTCTTCCTATTCTTTTATACCCATTTCTATGTTTGCAGGGTATGTAGAAGCTGGCTCGGAGGCCGAACTAGTTTCGAATCTAACCAAGAGCTTGAGCTGAAGCTGGTTCAATGGAAAAACCAAATTGCTTTAAACCCATTACGAAACTAGTTTGAACCGAGTCGAGCCGAACCGATTTGTTTTTTAGGTATAAAAGAATTTGGCTCCGTTTGAACTGTTTATTTTTGAAGGATTTTATAGATGAAAATGGTTCGATTCCATTTGAACAACATTGGATTGCTTTAACTTAAAAGATAAAAAACAAACGGTCTATCTTAGATCGAATCAGTTAACCGAATTGGTTATAATCGGAAATTAACTAAACTATTTTTCATCGTAAAAACCGAACCAAACTAGAACCGGATCGAGGAGAAATGTTCCTTTTTGGTTTGATTCTCCACGAACCGGTTTTTACAGGCTGGATCCCTATTATACATATACGAAAGAAGGATCGTGAGTTTTTTTTTTTTAAATAAATATAAAGAAGGATTTTCATAGGAGTTGAGATGATGGGAGAGGAAGGATGAGTCAAACATGGTACATGGTCGTGCATGCAAGTGATGTCATTAAAATAGGTTTTCATGATAACAATAATTCCTTTTTTTTTCCTTGGTAATTTAATAATCATGGTTGGCTTCATGCATCAGTGTTCGTTGATTTGATCATTGCCATATAATAAGAAACTTACTTGGCTTATATGCGCACACATTAAGTTGACAGAAAATATCGATCAGAATATGACAAACGAACAACTAAATCAATTTGATTGGTTCTTACTCACTATGTAATTGTGAAGTGGGATCATCTAAGAATTTTTTCCCGAATCCTGAGAATAAAAAATTCTACGACACAAAGATTGTTAAGAGTAATCCCACGTCGACTAAATTAAACAAGAAACCTTGGTTTATAAAAGAATTATATACCACCATTTAATAGTTTAGGCTTGTAGGTGGAAATGAGGTCCAAACTCTTACAGGTCTAGGTTGAAATTTGATATGGTATCAGAGCAAGTCAATCGGGATGAGTCCCGCTGCCATCATCAGTTGGAATCGATATTTTTAAATTACTTTTTGTTTGTTGTCGTGCAGTCCAGTGATGGAGAATGACTCGACGGATCAAACTGAAGAAACCGTGAAGTTTAATTTGTCACCGCAATATGAACATTTCGTGACAATTCCATGTTCATCTTGAGGGGAGTATTATTTACGTTTAATATAAAATAAAATATTTTGAAATAAAATCGTACCAATCAAATAGGTTAGTTGATAGTTTTCGGATTTGCAAGTATTTCTTTGATATTATTTTCAGTCTATATATTTCTCTAATGAGTCGATTCCCTTTACATATAAATAGGCGTTTCCTTCTCATAATTCAGTAAGTTACTCAATCTAATAAATCTTAAAATTCTTTTGCCTTTTCCAAGCACTTAATTGCAAGTTTTCAGTGAGGCTCCTGTGATCAAATAAAATTCATTTCTTTGCTTCCACAGGAGCCAAATTGCATGAGAAAACATGACTTTTCATGGGATATTCTGATAATAGATCTCATGTGAATCACAATTGGCTCGTAGCCACTCCTCGACTGGCAAAGAGAAAGTCGCTGCCTTTGTGATTGGGACTCCCAGCATTCTCCATAACACCACGGACAAAGGATATTTCCTCTGAATATGATGAATGTCCTCTTGTGTATATTGACAATCTGGACACAGCGAGGAGGCACCAAGTCCTCGGTGATTCAAATGTGCTTATGTTAGTAATTTTCCATGACAGCATAGCCATAGAAATACCCGAGTTTAAATTCGGAACTTTAAAAAATATGAAATAATCTTATCCATCGACACCGGTTGACAAATCCTCTGTTTAGTTTAGTAGAGTATCTGTCCAATGTGCCATTGACACGTGTCAATTAAGATGAAAAAGTCAAGCGTTAGTGGCCGACACCAATCAAACGGAGCCAAGGTTTTGATCACGGATAGCTGCATTTTACACGTCGAGGCAAATTAAATGAACCTTTATTTGTTTTTTTTCATCTCTATCTCTTCAAATAAATCCAAAATAAATTTATTTTTTTTCAAGTTCTAAAAATATCTCTTAACTGTACAATCTATTTTAACTATTTTTGCGATTCCCCGACTCCTTACCACGCTCGCAACTGCCCTAAAAATAACTTTATTCAAGAAGAACTCTCTCATTTCCTCGGTTCTATTACATTTTTATTTAATTCGAACTATTCATTTTTCATCTGCTATAATACTAAATTTTATTTCTTTGATCACCTTAAATTCTTATAATAGAATGAATAATTCACAATTCCCTGGGTAACACGAGTCATCCCCTAGTGTTCGATTGAATTAATCTTTGAAAATAAAATCGAAGCGAATATTCTCCAAGATGCACATGAATTTCCCTTCAAGTTTTCATGCAAAGCATCTCTTTTTTCGAAATTGCATGCAATCGGGACAACCATTTTATATACTTGGAATCACCGTCGACCTGAAATTAGGACAATCATAATCTCAGTCTTGCTGTGCCATTTATATTCTCATTTTTATTTCAATCTCGTGAATGAAGAAGAGTAAATGACTCTTAGAGTTTTATCATTACGGAATTTATCGATTATTAAAAATTAACTTAAAATTTGTGTAAAAAACAGACCAGTAAATGACAACATAAAAATAATAAAATAAATGAATATTTAGCTAGAATATTATTAGATTACGGAGAAAATTGGGATTATGTTAAAAATCTAAATCACAGTAAAATTTTATTAGAAAATGTATTGGAATTTGAGATTATAGTGTAGGAAATAATGTAAAATTGATTGTAAAATTGGGTAGAAAATGGTAAAATATTATAAAATTGATATAATTTGAGAATGTTGAGTGTTTAAATGTAAAACATTTACCAGTCATACTGTAAAATTTTAATTCATATAATTTCATATTACGCTCAATTTTATAATTAAATATTGTAATTTGTAACGTAAAACACAATATAATCTAATTTTACAACTAACCAAATATTACCTAAAAAATAAAAACATACATTCTCTTTCTATCTCTATCTCAGAGACAACATCAAAGGAGACAACAAATTTTCAGTCACACAAAAATAAATAAATAAATAAACAAATGCCCCGCCAGTCAGTCCGTGCGCTCTCTCTCCCTTCTCACTCTCTGTCCCTGTCCCTTTCACCCCCTCTGTTGCAGCAGCCGATCTTCGGAGCGCGTGATCCTCTCCCCCGCCGCATTTCGCCGGGAAGTGTTGTTCCGGCCACCGGAATCTAGATTCTGACTCTTCTCCCCCGGGCGTCTCCCTCCCACTCTTCTTCACTGTAGGTGACTCCTCCTTCCCCGCTCTAGACATCCCGCATCTGTTGCCTCATTAGCTTTGCAGCTTAGCCCTGTGGGTCTGCGTATCATCATTCTTTGTTCTACATTCTTTGTTCGATTCTGTTGCAGCTGCATCCGCAGCTTTTACGGAGCTTGTTATTCTTAAGAGATTCTACTTTCCTCTGCTTTGATTGATTACTTTACTGGCTACTTTTATCCTTTTCCGCCTTTTGCTGCGGGGTCTGTCTGCTTCCGTTGATTCTGCTGCTCCTTTTGCATGGTTTCGGCACTTTATTGTTCAAATCAACCTTTCCCCTGACTAAACTGTGGGGCAATTTCCGGCTCCTGTGCTGTTTACCTGTCTATTTTGGGCCGAGTTAGGTCTTTCGAGGCCTTGATCAGTGGGATTGTTGGAGAAAGTTTCTCAATCCACGAGCTTGATTGGAGCTACAGTGAGTTTGTTCTGTGCACAACAGGAAAAACTCTTAGCTGGTCCTACCTCACGGTGATGTGGTGAGGTGGGAAGAATCAATTAAATTGGTCCGTTTAGTGACAATTATGTTAACTGCTTCGTGGTTAACACAGATTTGCATATTTGTCACAATCTGATTGATATTTTCTTATACCATGTGGATGTGGAGAGGGAGGATGACCAAAGAATTTCTTGCACAATAGCTACTCATGATGTTGATATTACCTATGACCTGCTGAATTGTCTCCAGTCTTCTCCTGAATCAAGGCGGGCCCTTTGGTTTTCCATCATCTTTGCTTTTACTAATCTCTGAAAGGCACATTCCCTTTGTCTGTATCCACTGAGTACTGCACAACCTTCTTTTCAAATTTCGGTCATAAGACTAGTAACTGGGTCGTGCATCTCTGGTTGTCTTTGAACTTAAACCTTTGTATCTGGGCATCGGTCTGAAACTGTAAGCTCTACCTCCTTGCATTTAATAGGGTTTTTGCATCTGCAAATTTGTATAAGCAATATCATTTCTCAATTCCTTTTCCTTACTAAGACTTATTTTTGGTTTCAAGTTTTCTCATTTTCTGTCTCTTCACCTTTTGAAAATTTGCAATACGTAATCTAGTTGACACTCAACTCATTACTCTAACTAGTGTCCCCTTGTGTTTCATTTTGATCTTCATCTTGCATCTTCACTTCAAGTGATCATATGAAACTTCATATCTCATTGACGGTTGCACTAAATGCTTCATATCATTTAAGAATTCTTGCAGCAGTTTTCCCCTTTATATCTTCACATATGGATAGATTGTAGTATTTTCTTATTAATTGCAGGATCTGAAATGAAAGGCATCCAGAATAATAAAGCTCACAAGACTGACAAACAGTTTCCAGGATGCCTGGGTCGAATGGTGAATCTGCTTGATCTGAGTGCAGCTGTGCCTGCCAATAGGCTGCTCATGGATAAGCCACACCGTGCCGGTATGATCTTTCTTTTTCCACCTATTTGATTGGCTTGAAAGTTTCTTTCATCTCATTGAATAGATTTAACAACACATAAGTGCTTTCATTGTATAATCTTGCGATTATTCATTCCATGTCTTTTCCCTTGATTTTTAGGTTACTATATGGTTTCGAATGTGTGCTCAATATTCCCGTTTGAGCATTCACTGTATCACATGATTCATGGTTAACTTTTAGAATTTTTAATCTTGAGCTCATAATATTAATACTCTGACCTTTTATCAATTCTTACTTGAAGTGCAAAAGTTAGCTCAGCTGTTTTACTATGCCCTGTACCGCTGGTGAAAGGGGTCTTTCACTCCCTTTATCTGTATTATTCTTACTTTCAAGTCACTTCATTTTTGTTTTGTTACTTTACTGTCAAGTCTCCTTTAGTCCTGATGGATGATGCCCCGTAGGACACTGCTTCGGGAGTACTATAATTTCTTGCAAACATGGTGATCACGTCCTCCTATCACATATTAAGGGAAATCAATTCACAGTTGCTGCCATCTATTATTATCATTTTCTTGTCCACACTTATCGGAGCTTGTTTCCCTTTAATTAGTACAATGCCATCTGATATTAGTTAGAGAGCTTCAATATGTTTCATTAAGATGCTATATTAAAAGATGGCTGTTTATTAACAGGTTCTCTTGTGAAGAGTCGGTCAGATGTAGCGAGGATATTGGGTTCTCCGGCTGGAAATAAGCTAGATGATAAACTGGTATAGACTGGGGCCTTATTTTCATATTTGCGTAACTCATAATCCATATACCGATAATCCTTGTACCCCTTGCTTTTATGTTGGAATGCAGGTGTATCCTGACTTAAGAAGCTTGCCTATCAGAAATTCCCATTCTACCCCCATGAAAACGCTAATTGCAGAGGAAATGTTGAAGGAAATCAAGTCTGAGCACAGGCCACCCAATTTGGTTGCCAAGTTGATGGGGCTTGATTCTCTTCCCTGCAAACAACACGGTGTTGCCAAGCAAATAGCTCGTTCAAAAGATTATCCACACCATATTTTAAGCCATTCAGGGGAACCAACTCAACATTGGCAACAAGAGCATGGGTTTTTGGATAAGCGAATGAAGTGGAAAGCTCGTGAATATGAAGACCATGGTGATTATAGGGATGTTTATGAAGTACGAGACGAATATAAAAGGACCAATACCATGAGACAGAAATCACCTCGCAGAGGACCGTATAGTGAAAAAGAGATGAAGAGGATGGAGCTTGTCCATCAGAAGTTCATGGAAGCAAAACGTTTAGCAGCAAATGAGAAACTTTGCCAGTCCAAGGAGTTTCAAGATGCTGTGGAAGTCTTGAGTTCAAATAAAGATTTCTTTCTCAAATTCCTTGAAGAACCCAGTGCCCTAATATCCAAGAATCTATACGAATTGGAGTGCTCCTGTGCACCTCCAGAAACGAAGCGCATTACTGTTCTTAAACCATCTAAGATGATTGATCTGGAGAAGTTTCCTGCTCGAGGGAAGAAGAATGAATATCCAATTAACATGCCTGCCCAGGTGGTCCAAGAGAGATATCCCTGTTCTGATGTTGATGAGTGTGCTAACGAACCAACTCGAATCGTGGTCTTAAAGCCTGATGCTGGAAGGATGTGTGAGATAAAGTCTTCTGTTTCAGTGTCTTCCACATCACCCGGTATATTGCATGGGGAAAACACGTTTGAAGCAGAAAATTACAGGACAGTGGCATCGAGAGAAGTGGTTGAGGAGAATATTTTCCATATGCACAGAAAGTTAATGGGTGATCAGAGAGATGAAGCTCTGATGTCTTCAGCCTTTTGGGACAAGACATCGTCTAACAGATCAGAACATCAACATGCATTGGAAAGTTTTAATGACTTTGAAGTTGTGTCGCCGAGGCATTCATGGGATTGCATCAATGGTGTTGGCAGCCCCTTTTCATCCTCTTCTTTCAGTAGGACATCACATTCCTCTGATTCTTTGGTTTGCAGAGAGGCGAAAAAACATCTCTCTGAAAGGTGGGCCATGACGGCACTGGTTGGTCCTTCTCAAGAAGGCAGACATAGTAGTAGAAGCTCGAATACATTGGGTGAGATGCTTGCCCTTTCCGATACGAAAAAGTACATCCTGAGCAGTGAAGAAGGTAATGGGAGAGGAGTCTGCACCACTGGCGGTGCAGAGAAAGGCGATGCTATTAGTGTGCCAGTGAATTTTCAGAGATCAAGGTCTCTCCCAGCATCCTCTGTGGAACACGGCCAGAGGATCCACTTCGGGCAGTCGGCAGCATGCAAGATTAATTCCCTGGAGCATCCAACCAAGAAAAGTGTGACATCATCATTCAAAGGGAAAGTCTCAAGCTTTTTCTTTCCGAGGAATAAAAGATCAAGTAAAGACAAGTGTTTTCCAACTCAATCTGCAGGAGCATCTCAGTCTGCTGCCTCCGATATTCCAGAGCCCTCGGTATCTGCATATCATGACGGCACTCATTATGTTAATCTACTTGCTGAAGATCATCAATTTGAGGAGTGTTCATCTCCCGGGCTTGGCTTCTCTAGTATAAGTTTTCCCAATTTGTCCGAGATGGGGAAAATTCAAGGTCGAGCTCCCAAGGAGGTAAATTAATCCTCATCTAGTATACAGCATCTCTATTATAATATGGTTTCCCATTTGCCTAAACTCTGACATATCAAGTGATTCGTCATTTTTCATAATTCAGGAAGTGAGGTCTAATCTAATAACGACTGCAATACTGGGAAATTCAATTGAGAACCCCGATCAGCCCAGTCCAATATCGGTTTTGGAGCTTCCATATGAAGAGGATGATACTGCTACTCCTGAGTCCTCTGGTAAAATATACGTAAACTGACCTTGACGTGTGTTAGCTCACCTTATATTAGGCTTCTGGAAATATTTCCCGAGTCCTTTCCTGTGCTGATGCACTTATCATGCGATTGTACAGGAAAACAACTTCCCATACATCCTCCGATGTCTAGTTTGATAAATAAATCTCCTCGTATTCAATCCATTGCTCGGACTCTGTCCTGGGACAATTCAAGCTCTGGAAGTGCATCTCCAGATCCTTCAGAGCCTGCTTCACACGAACTGGTCGAACAAGACTGGCTTCTTCTTACAAGGAAAATACTGTCAGCTGCTGGGATTGACGGAGAGGCCCGGCGGGGTGCATTTCCTTTTAATTGGCATTCTTTGGAGAGCCCCTTAGACCCATCACTGAGGGAAAAACTCGCAAACACAGACGAGGAGCTGTCGATGCATGGGGCCAAGAGAAGGCAGCAAAGATCGAACAGGAAGCTAGTGTGTGACTGTGTCAACGAAGCACTTGTCAAAATCATGTGCCATAGCCTCGAACCTATGGCATCCGGAAGCACGATGTTATTATCGGGGAAGCCATCATCGACAATGTTGGATGATCAAGTATGTGCCCTGGTGAGAGAATGGATGTCTCACAAGGTGGAGGGAGATGAGCACAAACCCCTCAGCCTGGCGGTGGAGATGGCGGTGAGGGAGGAGGTGGTGGTGGGTGGAGGGTGGTGGGTGGAGAATTTCAGCCTCGAAATGGATCATTTCGGGAAGGAAATCGAACGGGAATTGCTTCGAGAGCTTGTCAACGAGACTCTTGGTTTGATTTGCCTTGGCTGGTAGAAGAAAGCAGCCCTACAAGTGAAGCTTGTCTCTCTCTGTCTCCTTCCAGATTAATTGGTAAAGCTTGTATTAATTTAGCAGCCAAAGGCAGAAAGGTTTGCTCATTTCATCTCTGCAGATATTGGCCGTTTAGTGTGCATTTGATCTTCTCCAGCATGTATAATAATCTATTTTTTCAAGAAATAAAAAGGAAAAAAAATTAACTTTTATTTTATTTTATATGATTAATATACTTGCAGGTGAAAAGTCAAGGAGCTGTTCTAAGCTTAACTGGCAAAATAGACGTAGTTCTGCAGTGTAACCTTTCGGGTATTGTTCAAATTTTACTGTAATAATCCTGTGCGTACCAACTAATTATTACATGCAGGTTTTTGATATATTAGTAAAAAATAAGAAGTACGTAAAAATAGAAAGGTTTTAGGAAAATTAGGAAAATCAAGATGAAGATCAAAGAGACCTTAAAAACTCACAAAAATGAAGAAGCTTTGGCAGTGTATCTTTTCCATGTCACGAACCGAAGGTTGGCATAGCGGTAATTTCACTAGGTACCCAAATGGGCAATCCAAGTATCGATTCTTGGATTAGTAGGGTCGACGGGAATCTTCCTAGGGATCCCGTCCGACCGTATATTAGTTTTGATGTACGTTTCGACTGGTCCAAGAATGCTGCATGGTGCAGATCAGAAAAAAATCACAGCCTGCTCTCTCTATTTATATTACAGCTATAGGTATTAGGGTTGAGAATATTATGATAAATCGTGGATAATAAGGTGTTTCTCTCTCTCTCGTTTTCTATTTATATTATAATTACAAGTATTAAAGTGGAGAAAATTATGGTAAATCGTGGATAATAAGATATTGGACTCGTGAAAGGATTCCTCCAGTCATTACCGGGCCCTCTCATTGTATAGTTTTCTTTAGTTTGGGCCATCGCTTTATTTTATTGATTTTACTTTCTTTTATTTATGGTAAATTTTATTTCCTTAAATTCTTTTTAGATTTCTTTATAATTTATTTAAAAATTCTATTATTATTATTATTACTACTACTACCACTATTCTCATTTTTGAAGTTCTAGTTATTTTTTTTGGATAAATTGCATTAAAAAGCATATGGTTTGCTTTGTTTATTAAAAAAAGGTCAAACATTTCAAATTTTAAAAAATAAAATAACATGATTTTATTTTATTTTCAAATTAAACAAGAGTTTTCAAATTTTAAAATTAAAATCACGTGATTTTTTTTCCAATTTAAGCCAAACTATTTATCTTTTGAAATTAAAATTGCATTATTTATTTTACCGTTAAATCAACTTAATTCATTTAATCTAGTATTCAATAATTAGGTGAGTCATTCTTTGTAATTTTTTTTTCAATATGGATAAGCCAAACATTTGTCTTTCAAAGTATATTAGAATTTTTTTGAAATTTACGCTAATATCTTATATAAAGTCGTCTTTATGTTTTTCAATAACTAATATTAATATATTAATTCAAGAGAAAATTATTAAATTAATTTTAAATAAAAATTATCCTCTTTATCAATTTATAAGTACATGATAAAAAATTATAATATATTGCACACAAATATCAATTTATATTTTAATACCAGAATTTGAATTTATCATAACCGTTTGTTCTAAAGGTTCAATCTTATTAGATAATAGCACGATTTATTATTTATTACTTAATACTTCACTCATAATTAAGTTTAATTAATTTTGAATGTCCATTACATAGAATTAATTACATAGGGAGGAGATAGTGCAGATTCCTTGAGTCAAACCTACTCTAAGTGAAGAAGGATTAAAATTCGTGGGAAATACAATAAAAAAAAAAGAGAAAAATGATATTCAGTAAGGGTTTGAACCCACTCTCCCTTAGAGAGTTGAGAGTAGGAAACTCTCTCCTACTCTCTCCTACTCTCCCTTAGAGGGTTGTAGAACCCTCTTTCACTATATAGTATGTAGATATATAGATATCGGTTGACTTGTCGATAAATAAAAATCTAATTTTTATTTTCAAAATTGAAGAATTTGACTTGATTTGAGAATAAAACATAACTGCATAGTTATTTTTTCATATTTAAAAATTTTAGCTTAATTTAGAAATAAAATGAGATCTATTGATTTTATTTTTCAAATTTAAAATGTTGGGCTTTTTTTGAGAAACGAAGCAAACCGTGTACTTTTTTTTAATGTAATTAACCATTTTCCCCCGAATTTCCCCCTTTTTCTTCGGTTCCGGATGGGAAGAATTGGGCAAAAATACTGTTCGCTCATGAACATATATTTAAAAAGCGATAAAATTTAAACTATTTTTATGAATGCCGTTTAAAAAATACATTTTAATGATGGTTCCAGACCGTATAATACACCGTCTAATGAATTAGTTGGTTCCCACAGCACCAGACGCTATTGATATAAAAATACATTTCAGTTTTGTACCAAACGAGCATTTTAAAAATGTATTTTCAATTGTAGAAAACATATTTTTAAAATACAATTTCAACTCAAAAGTTTAAAATGCACTTAAAATTTACCGCTCTCTTAGGGCTTGTTTGGATTGAGGGAAAATGAAGTTCATGGAACTTTTTGGAGGTGGAGGTTATTGAGTATTATGAAGGGATGAGATAACTTCTGTAACCATCCAATTTGAAGGGTTGAAAATTTAACTTGACGGAGGATTGTGGAGGGTGAAGTCGTACCTCTGTAAACCTCCATAATCTCAACCCAAACAAGCCCTTAAAATTTCTTAGGCAGAGAACGGTATCTTGGCCCAATTCTCCTCTGGAGGTTCCTTCTCCACTGGAAGTACAAAAGGCAAACAGCGGGCAGAATTTTCTGGCCGCCGGAAACCTCTCACTGCTGACAAGCTTCAGCTTGAGATTGTCTCTGTCCGGCCTAGGGCTTGAATTCATTCAGAGCCCATACTCTGGGCAAAACCCTCCCCGAGCTTCTGGACATGGAAGGAGTTCGAGTTCCCTCTCTGGTGTCCCTCTGCATGGAAGCAATCAATAAGGATCTTCTCCGGGGTACTGTTCCGCTGCTACTCCGAGTGAGTGCACGTAGTCTAGTATGCAGAACCTGCGTTTTAGTGACCCGTGGAAACTCTTTCGCAGGGGACGATCTTCTCTCGGACGTGTACGAGCTTCCTCCCGAGCTCTTCGATGAGCTGCTGGTGCGCTTGCCGCCATTAGTTCTGCAGAAGCTCCATACTGAAATGTAAGTCTGCTTGCTGGTCGCCTTTTGATTATTCGCATTAGATTATAGGCCAAAGTTTTGTGCATTTGATTTTTTTTTTTTTTGTTAATCTATTTTGTTTTGTTAGGCCGAGATGGGAATTGGATGATCACGATGTGTTTCTTCCGTGCTCTGAGAATGGGAGAAAACGTGGAAGGTCTAAAAATTGTTCTCTTTGGTAGCTTTTATGCATACGGATGCTACAGTTTGGCGTATTTCTTCCAGAATTGAATAGATACATGGATAACTGTTTTCTGTCTGTAGATATGGGAAATTCGATCGAGCCTGGCAGGCATTTTTCAAGCTTCGGTGGCCTGAGATTTTCAACCAGTTGCAACCTGCCGACTGGCAACAAGCATACTGGGAAACTCATTTGCAGAAGTACGATTATGTAATTGTTGCTGACTGAAAGATTATTTGTTTAAATAGATAGAATGGGTACTATAAAAGTTGGTCAAATGGATAAGAGAGGGAAGAAGGCTGATCAAAAGAAGTGTAATGAGCAAATTGAGTCAAAATATACCTGACATTGCGGGAATGGTTTGGAAGACCCTCTATATGTATAATACAATCAAGTCTACTGAAATGGCTCGTTGAAATAAGTGTTTTCTAACTTAGTTATCGTCTTTTAAATTTTAATATAGACCTCAGCACCCTGTATCGTCCTCCCTTTCTTCCCTAACTCCCTTAACGAATTTTAAGCACTTGACTGAATTATTTTCATTGAGTAGGTTCTAATTCTAGTGCTTTTGGTCCTTGCTGACCCTTGTTAATGAAAAGCAGTTGCCTAGATGAGGTAGCGGAGAAGGCCATGCTTCCATCTTTTGATGGTCGAATAAGCGAGACATTGATTTCAGGTGATTCAATGCCCTTGATTGTGACCATATCTCCTTTTGCAGGAACTCGTCAATACAGCTATATCCAACTCATAAGCTTTCCTGTACATTTCCATGACTATAATATTAAGAGATAGCTGCCATCATCTTTTTGATTTATCTGTGGGTACATAAGAATGTAATGCTATTTTCACGAGGTAACTGCAATGATGTTTGTGCTGTATTGTATATATGTAACCCGCATGTGATTGAGTCATGAGGTTTATATTGTGATAATAGACTTTTCTTCTCCCCTTTCCTAAGATGGCCTTGTTCATGTATGACCATGACAAGCTAAAAGTTAACTTGCTGTACGTCTGTTTCCTCGTGTCAGATGTAACCGAGAATACTTGATGATAATAGCTAAAGTTAAAACATAAATGAAATGAGAAAACTAAACCCATAGATGAATAGAAACTAAATTTTGCAGACAACTTGGTTGTCAAGGGAATTCATCAAGATAAGCGAATATTTGCCAAGTTATTAAAAAACTAGTTGTAATGCTCCAGTTAGAATACTAGGCAGTGTTGATTGACGACCATGTAAAATGCAGTTCTTTGTTTTGCAGAATAACACCTATAACAGTCATGTATTTTTTATGTAAAATCTTGTAGAGCAGCAGGCTTCTTTGTTAACATACATGATATTTTAATCCATTTTTGTCCTATATAAGATTTTTCTGATTCTTGCTGAGATATACGTCTTTCTCATTGTAAAGTTCCTCTCTCTAGACAGTATATTGAATTATATTGGTTATGAACAACATATGGATAGTAGCACTTCCGACTATTCAAGACTATATCAGCATTGCAGACAATATGGATGCTACCTGAGGTAACATCTTGTAACTCATGCATGCTATGATTCAATGGCAACTTATCTATACTATTTTCCTGATTTATCTGACTTCATGTAACAACTCTAATGCATTAGCAGCTTGAACTACGTTTTCCTAGACGTCTTTTAGGGTTATTATAATGTCTTGCTTTTAAAGTTCTTAACTATGCTATTTTGATTTTCAATTTTTTTTTTGAGTGAAATGGCTCTTAATGAAAGACAAGTGAGAAGATATTTCATGTTTAGATTTCTGCAATATCCAAAAAGACAAAAAATGTGTTTCTTGACATTGAGTTGTCATTCTTGCAGATCCCTGAGACTTCAAAATGTGCTCTGTGTTAAAGAGGCTTGTGTAAGTTGGATACTAGTAGCTGTAGGCATGCACTTTCATTTGTTAATAAGAGTTTGGCTATTTACAGCTCATTTCTCTTATGTTTAGCCTGAAACATGTCCTCTAATACTTATTATTCACGAGAGGAACATTTTTTGTTCTTATTGATGCCATTTGAAATCAATGACTCTGACTTCCTGGTACTATTATATTTAACTGTCGACACCAGTAGAAATGGGTCTTCTAGCAGTTTATTTTACCTCAAAAGCCTTGAGCATCAATTCTGCATTGCTTTTTTTTTTTTCCTTGTCAGATTTTGTAACTAGAGGATCTAAGAGACTTGCTTTTTGTCACTGTTGCTGCAAAAAAATTTAGTCATCTGCAAAAGTCATTGTCTTTTTCCCTTTATATTTTATGTCTTAGCTACACCAGCTTTATCGCATCTCAAGTTATTTTCCCATAATTAATCACTGGCTAACCTCATTATGGAATGAAATTCAAAAGCCATATGACAGCTGGATAATGTCAATGGCCGTACTTCTATGCTATATGTTTTCTGATACAAGTTTTATTGCATGACAAGGAGTTTCCCTTTTGTAGGATTTGTTCAGGAAGTCTAGATTGGAGAGCTTGATCCTACGGCGTATCAGATCCAAGGAACATGTAAGCTGGTTTTTGCTCTGAACTTCGCATCTCAAGGCTACGCCAACTGCCATTTTTTTAATAATTCTTGAGGGAGAGACATGACAGCAGCAAGAGTTCCTACTCCAGCCATGTCTTATATAGATTTATTATTATATAACCAGATCTGAAGATGCCTTGGTTTTTGACAATTGAATATTCTTCACTAGTCTTAGATAGTGTATAAATGTACTATGTCCCTTGTGGTTGGAATCACGAATTAGTTGAGCAGAATTGCTTTTGGTAATCATGAGCCGTAGTTTGATTGATTTCAATTGTTTATCAGACTCTTCTGTTCTGGATACTAATTGGGCACACTAGTTAGTGGCCTAGTTCTCATTGGTTCTTTTAAATAGTTGCATTCCATTATTTTGTGGAAATTTTATGAATTCTTGGAGTAAACTTTAGTTGCCCACAGCTATGAGATTGACATAAGTAAATTATGAGAGCCACTTAATGGGCCGGTAATGTTTGCTTAAAATGATCAAAGGTCCTCTTATTTTCATCCTCTCTTTAAGGTAATAAAAACTTGGGAACTTTTGTTTAATAACATGCTCTAGCATTGCTGCTTTAGTTATATTTCCTTTTAAAAAAAAAAAATTTAGTGGAATCTACATGAGATTCTGTTTTTATTAGCTTGAATTTATAGCAGATCAGTATCATATATCTCGCATGACTTCTGATTTGATCAAGTGCACAAATGCAGGTTGACGTATTGTGCAATCTTCTGATGCAGAATTCTCAAACACTAACATCCATAGAATTTGTTCACTGCGAGCTTTCTATAATCGATGCAATATGCAGTTCTGTTTACCTTAAGGGTATGCAAGGTCAAGGAATACAGCATTTCTCTGTTTATGGATCAAGCCTGCTTGACAAAAATGCAGTTTCTTTACCTAATGGTTTGACATCTTTTCTTTCATCAGCAAGGTAATAGTTCTATTACAGACATCCTGTCTCAAACTTTTGGTTGCATCTCGTCTACACATTTGTATGTTTTTGGTCGATTTCGCTCATCTGACTGTGAAGATGAGATTCTCTTATATGATCTTTCTGTCAAAAATCACTATATCTAGATGTCTTGCCTGAGCTTCAGATCTTTTATCTAAGATGTTTTGTTTTGATGTGGCCAGAAAAAATTCAACAGGATTTCTCAGTTTTGTTCTGTTTTCTGCAGCATATTTAATGATGTGTCACAGTTAAAACTTGAAAAATTCAGGAATGTGTCATGACGAAATGAGCAAGCTCCATTAACTAGTTGGCAAGCTAATTCATATAAGAAAGTCAATGCTGCTAATTGAAGATGGTCTTCAACATATTCCTCCAGTTTGTCTCATCTATTTCAATTCAATGCTGCTGCTTGAAGAATGCTGCTTGTTTATCTGAGCTGTATATAGGACAATTTTTGGAATGCTTAGATATTGTGACCACGTGACGTTCTAGTCAAACTAAGTATTTTATTTGGAAACTGTTTTCACCAGGTCTTTGTGTTCATTAAGATTTTGCAACAACCAATTGGATTGGAATTTTGGGAAACTGGTTTTCAAAAGCCTTCTTGATGCTTCATCTGACCTGTCAATCCTCGATCTTTCAGAAAACAATGTGAGTTATGCAGTAACTTGGGGCTTTTAATCTTATTTCATTCGCTTTTTTCTTTTTCACCCCTTTTTGTCTGTGTAAGCACTAATATGTGGTCACTGCAACTTTTGATAGATAGGAGGATGGCTTTCCGACTTCAAAAGGAATTTCCCAGGAGACCCTTTATCCTCTACGGCAGAAAGAAAATCTTTGCGATCCTTACATGTGCTGAATCTCAGGTGTAGTCAAAGTACCCAAATCATCATAACATCTCCATCTGAAACAAAAATATATGTTTGAAGCATGTTATTTGTTGCATCTTACAAGTTTTGACTACAGTATTCATCATGTTTTTTTAATCTCAAAGTGTGAAATTTGATGCATTTTATACTTCTTAATGAAGGGACAATAACCTGCAGAAAGAAGATGTGGACAATCTAAGAAATGCCCTGCCTTATATGCCCAACTTGGAGGTGCTAGATCTAAGTGAAAACCCTATTGGAGATGATGGCTTAAGGTCAGCAGGACTTCCCATTACAAAGTCTGTTTTGAATACGAGGCATATGAACTCACCTTCCATTGATGTCCTTATAGGAGTCTGATTTGCTTCTTCATTGGAGCTTCTGAAGAACGTTCTCCATTGCATGAGTTGATTTTAGAAAACTGTGATCTTTCTCATGCTGGAGTTGGTGAACTATTGAGTACCATTTCTACCTTGAAGAGACCGCTTGTGTCTCTTTCTATTGCAGACAACAACCTTGGCAGGTCTGTTCTAAGTTTATCAAACACATAGCACGACTCTCAGTTACTCTTTAACTTTTCCTGGGTTCTGTTATGACTTTTTCTCTCATCATACAGCCAAGTAGCAGCATCTTTGCGGGGAATTTTTGTGTCAGGAGTTAAAGTTCTTAATATTGGAGGGATTGGTCTAGGTTCGTCTGGCTTTCATGAGCTGCAGAAAGTAACTTCCTCAGTTATAAAGCTTGCGAAGATCGATATTAGGTTCTCCCTGATTTTCTGCCTTGTCTTCTACTTTGATAACATTTGTTAAACTCATGTTTAAAATCATTTACCAATTCGATGGGCATGCAGTAAGAACCGCGGTGGAATTGAAGCTGCAAAGTTTTTGTCGAGGCTTGTTGAAAAGGCTCTGGAACTCACTGTAGTCAATGCTTCTTATAATTTCATGCCTGCAGAGTCTTTGACTATCTTAAGTTCAGCCTTGAAATTAGCAAAAGGTATACTCTCTGTAATTGAATAACTGCAGTACTGCTGAACTATCAAAGTATATCTACTTGAAATCCTTTTAAGGTTGCTGAAGATAGTTGAAGCATCTCCTTGATTCAACCTATCCAACCTCCCCACCCACCCATCCAAACCCGCCAACTGAACCCCCTTCCAAAGAAAAAAGAAATGCATGACTCTTTTTAAGCATATATATATATATATATATATATAATATACATACATACTGATATTGAGGAGTTTATTGTCCACGGGCCTATGAACTCTTTTGAACATATTGATATGAATAACATATGATTTGCTGACATTGTTTCGATTTTATGTTTCCTTGTCTGACTGAATTAGTAGCTAAGCTGGAGCATTTAGACCTGAGGGAAAATAACTGGGACAGCCTCCCTGCTGGTGCTTCTGAGCTTCTTAATCTCAAACATAATGGGAAGCCTGTTGTAATATTCTCATCATCAGCGGCTCCAAACTTCCCCTATGATGATGATCCGTAGATGGTTATGGTCTCTGGTGCACTTAATCCACCCTCCAGAAAGGGTTCATCATGACATTGTTGGCACCTTTTTCCAGTGCTCGAGGGCTTGCTGTTTCCGACTGTCCTCACTACACAATCATATGTGCAAAGCTCTCTGGTATATTCATTCATGTTCGATGAGATGAGACTCACTTCACTCAGTCCCTCGGAAATGCTGCAGATGGAAGTTACTGGGGCAGTCATTCCCGACAAAGGTAAACGGTGCTCCCTATGATGCTATACATCTTTCCTGGTGGTTTTGGAGATGGTGCTTTCTGTGCGTAGAGATGCCTCATTTTTTTTGGGTACAGGAATACCTTAGAATCGCTGCTGACTGCTGAGCCCTTGAGAACAAATGGGCAGAGCTATGACATTGTATCCTACAAATCAGATCTTTCTCTTAGAAGAGATCAAGATGGCCTTCCTGGAACATCAATTTCTTATAAAGGTTTAAGGAAAGATTATGGTTGTGAAGTTTAAATGTTTTTCTATTGATTCAGTGAAACACGTTCTTCTTCATTTTCGAGAAGAGTCCCCATTAATAATATACAGTAATCTGTCTTTACTTAGCATAAGCTGTCATTGTCAGAATATAGCGGAAACGACACGATGAACCAAAGGCAAAAGGGAGCCAACCCCTTTTCCTTTTAATATATATACACGTTTATATATATCTCTGTGTGTGTGTGTCAGAGATTAGTTTGTTTATGCCTAAAAGGAGGTTAGGTTGGCTTTGTCATGAGGCTGGAGCACTTTATTCGTATTCTGTTTCTAATCATTGTTCCCTTTGGAATTATTACTCCATCCAAAGCTTATCCTCCCAAATACAATATTTACCCATTTGAGTGACCCGTGAACCAACTTCCACTGTTTTTCATGCTCTATCATGCTACTAACATCACTTTCTCTGATGAGGTGTGTTGGGGGACAAAGTTTGGTGACCGATTACAAATTCTCTGGTACGTACTCGGTACTCCTCTCCGGTCAATGATCGTAGATAAGATATGTAGATGTGGACATGGTGTTCTTCCAAGTATGCTCCACTAGATTTATATAGTCGGTTGCGTTGTTTTGATTTTGTTGTGTAGACTGCACAATCGTAGACTGAACTGGACTGCCAATTGCATTGCTAGAAGGTCTGTCTGTCTCAAGTAATTTGTGCCGGGTTCGCGAAAACTTTGGTCAGAATTATGGACGGTGACTCGTGTTTCTCCATTCTGGAAATCGGGTTTCTGGAGAGTGGAAACAGTAGTCCTATCCTTTAAAATTGCTTCTGTAAAGCGGGTCTGCCTACGATTGTGCAATCTACACAACAAAATCAGAATAATATCAGGTTGTGCTTACACGGTGACACGAGGTATACCTTCTCCTGCTGACGGGACAACCTCAGGCTGATCCCAATGAAGGGTTGGTTGAACCGGGTTACGTCGGGTGGTGACAGGCTAGCTTCGGCCTGTCCCGGGTTTCGATTGATAGTTCACCTCAGCAGTCAGATAAAGGAAAATGAATCATCATTTATTGAGACGTGAAGCTAACATATATTGATGGGAGGGGTCAGGTTAGGTCAGGTCAGGTCTATTGATTTGGTGGTGCTACCTAGCAATCATTCAACTATGTAATTTCCATTGGATTTCCCATCTCTTTCATCAGCGTTGCAAGACGCTTTTGATTGATTAATTGATCATTAGCTGACAAAGGAGCAACCTTTGTGGTTGTCGGTCAGCATTAATTGGCCAGTAGTGGGACCCACTTCCTCGAGGCAGCTTTTCATGCATGTGAAGGGTATGGCTTCGGATTTGAATCTCGTAAATGGATGTTTGAGGGATAAATTTGGATTAGTCCTGATCATTGGACCTATGTATACAAATATGCAGTCCCCCAAAATGAACCACAAAGCAATCTCATTGTGAATTGGGATACAATATTTAACGGATTAGTTTCCCAAAAGTTCACTTGCTATTGAAGAATTTCTTAATCTATCACAAACTATTTTTTTTTTGTTTGAAAAATCATGAATTATGCTTCATTTTTCTTAATATATCACGCTGTTAATTTTGATCTTTGATTGCTAACGTGTGCGGTTAATTTTGTTGATTGTGTAAATGGAATCTGACTTGGCATAACACGCGGTGTCAATTTGGTCACATAAATAGAGAACATCTGTTTGCATAACTGTCCTCATGATAAAATAGAGAATTCGATAATAGTTTATGATTTTTATGATCAGATGGATGTCACATGTGTCACATTAGGCTTCGTTTGTACACTTAATAAAATTAACGGTACACAAATATTTAATGGCATAATAAATTAAGAAAAATATAGCAGGGTTCATGATTTTTTATTAAAAAAATAATTTGTGATAAATTAAAAAATTCTTGAATAACAAGTGATTTTTTAGGTAAATAATTCAATTTTTAACACAATTCATTTAATTAAATTTGGAAAAAGAAAAGAGAGGGAAAGGGAGAAAAGGCAAAGGTCGGATCACTTGGCCAGATGAGACATTACCGTTGCAAACGAAAGCGTAGACGGCCGCAGACGGTGCGTGCGCTAATGGCACAATTCGTAATTTAATCCAAATTCAGGGGTAATCTGCAAGGTCGGACTAACTCCCTCCCCGCCTTTTCTGTTCTCTGTAACTCCCCTGCAACTTCTCGTCACGCTCGAAGCCCAAGTCATTCACTCTCTCTCTAACTCCCTCTGATCAGCGAATCTGTAAACTAGTCGAAGGCAAATGGAGGCGGCATTGGAGCTTGCGCGCTCCAAGGGCGCCAACGACCGGATGGCTGGCGTGGAGCGCCTCCTCGAGCTGCTGGAGGCCTCGAGGAGGAGCCTCTCCGCCTCCGAGACGACGTCTCTGGTCGACTGCTGCCTGGACCTCCTTAGAGACACCAACTTCAGGGTCTCACAGGGCGCTCTCCAGGCCCTGGCCTCCGCCGCCGTCCTCTCCGGCGAGCACCTGAAGCTGCATCTCAGCACTCTCGTCTCGCCCGTCGTGGAGCGCCTCGGCGACTCCAAGCAGCCAGTCAGGGACGCCTCGAGGAGACTTCTCCTCACTCTCATGGAGGTAGTGTCTCCCATTCACTACGGCCAGTTCATTACAGTGCGCCGCAATGTGCTTCCTAAATAGATTATTCTTAATGGGCAGACGCGGTAGAGCACAGTAGTCGAACGCTATAAGCTCAACGCACTGTTTCCAAAGCTGATGTAGTGGAGGGAGCACTTAAGCGATGCTATTTTCTTTTTTCGGTCTCTCTGTTGTTCCATTTCAGTTAATTGATTGGCAAGAGATTTTGGACATGGATTAATTTAGCATGACGAATGTCGCAGGTTTCCTCACCGACAATTATTGTGGAAAGAGCAGGTTCTTATGCCTGGATGCATAGGAGCTCGAAAGTTCGAGAGGAGTTTGCTCGGACTGTTACTTCAGCTATTGGTCTCTTTGCATCAACAGAGCTTCCGCTTCAACGTGCTATTCTTCCTCCTGTACGCTCATTAACTCGCCTGAACTTGGCAGCTTTTTATTCTATTGTTCTTTGTCGTGAGTGATGTCACCGACAACTCTGCCATCATTAGATCTTGCAAATGTTGAACGACCCGAATCACGGTGTTAGAGAAGCAGCAATGTCATGCATTGAGGTTAGTGGTTTCTTTGACAAAGTAACTGCTAAGAAGAGCTTTATTTTCCAGATTATACCACGTGTTCTTTATAGTTTTATCCTTTAAGAGATCCTAATGATCTGTTTCTTTCCCTCACACTGAAATAATTCGGAAAAAAAATTGTGGGTTCAGAATTTGTGAACGGCCATTGATCCTTGACCATTGTCATCTGCATGTTTGAATTTCTACTAACTAAAAAAGACACTGTTGAGAGACTATGTATTTCAGAATAAAATATTGAAAGAACAATGTGCTAGTTTTGGTTCTCCAGTACGTTGCTGACGTAACCTTCTTTCTTTCTATATTTTCTGATTCAGTCCATATCATTATTAGATTAGTATTTCAGTATGGACTTGGAGTCTGTTCAATAATGCAAATGTCTTTTCCTTTCAGGAGATGTACACCCAGGTTGGAAGACAATTCAATGATGAACTTCAGCGGTACCATCTTCCTGCATTTATGGTTAGTAGCTAACTTGTAAAGTTCATCCTTAAAATCCTATTATTATTATCATCTCATACTTCAGTGGAGTGCATTTAGCATTTGTGGATTGGTTGTTTCCTTTTTTTCCCTCTCAAATGGGGATGAATTACCATTGTATCTTTTTTCATAATGGTGACTGCAGGTGAAAGAGATAAATGCAAGGTTAGAGAAAATTGAACTACGAATACATTCACCAGGAGTTAAGGGTAGCTTTCCTGATGCAGATATGAAGCTCATTACCCTTAGCCCTAAAAGAAGTAGTCCGAGGGTGGGGAGTTTTCGGAAGGAGAGATCTCTTTTTGGAGGTGACAATGCTCCACCTTTAATCCATATATTCTTGTCCTCCAATTTATGGCCTATAGTGACTCTCCTGATGTGTCCTCTTATGCATACTCATTATTTCTTTTGTTTCATGTAGCTGGAGGTGATATGCCTGGAAAACATATAGAACCAGTTAGCACGTACTCTGAAAATGAGCTAATAAGGGAAGTTGAGAAAATTATTTCTTACTTAATGCCGGAGATAGATTGGTCTGTCCGAATTGCAGCCATGCAAAGAGTTGAAGGCCTTGTTTTAGGAGGTTTCCTTCTCTCTCCCTCTCCTTCTCTCTAACACATTCCTTCAGAATTACAAATATTTTCCCATGATTCGATAGATAGAAGTAGATAGATAAAATTGTAATTTTGCTCTTGTTATTGCAACAACAAAAGTATTTTTGTCTTGGACCTTGGATGTAGAGAATAAGTGTGATTTTGTCTAACATTTGAATTTTTTACTTTTGTATTTTCTTTTTAATCTGTATTATCGCAAACTGGAAAGCAGACTGAATTCACTAGTTTACTCTTCTGGATGGTGAGACTTTTCATGTTCCACCTGTTTTCTAAATCTATTGGCAGGTGCTGCTGATTATTCTTGTTTCAGGGGACTCTTGAAACAGCTTACTGGTCCTTTAAGCACACAACTATCTGACCGAAGGTCTAGTATAGTGAAGCAAGTAAGAGAAGTTCCCTATAGTGCTCGATTCTTTCTATTTTGTGTTTTTATCTGACCGCTCCGCAAGGGTCGCAGCTTTAAAAGATGCGTTCTGCAGGGTCATTGTTTCCTCAGTCTTTGTCTCTCTTATTTTATGATAGAAGACATACCTGTTAGCTGTTTAATTTTTTATTTTGTTATCATTCCACACTCCCAGACTTCTCTTATACGAGATTGATTCATGCTTCTGTCTTTTGGGATTTGCTCTATATCCTTGACTGCTATGTTGCCATCTAAAGCCTTTTCTATAGTTTGCTTTATGGCTGGAATATGTATATTTTTTGAAGGCATGCCATCTATTGGGCTTTTTATCCAAGGAGCTCTTGGGAGATTTTGAAAGTTTTGCTGAGATGTTAATTCCAGTAAGTTACTTTGCTTATTCTTTATTGCAGGCAATTGAATTTTTCCTGATCTTATTAATAAATTACACAATATGATATCAGGTTCTTCTTAAGCTAGTTGTGATCACTGTACTGGTTATTTCAGAGTCCGCAGATAATTGCATTAAAACAGTAAGTTTTTTTCGTAAGCACGTTTGTTATTGTTGTCATTTGTTTCCATTTGTTTATTCTCATCTGTTCATTGTTTCTACCTTTTCTGTTAATTAAATAGATATTGCAAAACTGCAACGTTTCCCGTGCTCTTCCTCGTATAGTTGATTGTGCAAAAACCGACCGAAGTGCTGTACTTCGGGCAAGGTCAGTGCAATTTCCATGTGAATTTATTTGTTCACATATAAACTTGATTTAGTCATTTATTACATTGCTATTGTTTTAAGAATAATTTCTTAATATGTATTGAAGAGATTGATTTACAGCTTTATTGGTAATTCTCTTCAATGCAGGTGCTGTGAATATGCCCTGTTGATATTGGAAAAATGGCCCGATTCACCAGAAATACAGCAATCTGCAGATCTGTATGAAGATCTTATAAGATGTTGTGTCGCAGACGCAATGAGTGAGGTACAACTGTCATCTTTTTTCCTGTTCAATTTAAAAAAAAGTTGGCTCAGATCATTGATGTTACCTTGGCATGATGCAGCTTTCCATGCATTATGGTTTGATTGGATTTACTAAATGATTGACATGTGCTTTGTTAATTTTTATGCTTGTTTTCCAAAATTTAACAGGTTCGGTCAACAGCAAGAATGTGCTTCAGGTTGTTTGCAAAAACCTGGCCAGAACGCTCCCGGCACCTGTTTTCATCCTTCAGTTCTAATATCCAGAGGGTATACATGCGTCACTCATCACACTCTTATGAATGGCCTCTGCATAAATATTTAGTGTTATGGCCATTAATGCTGTGCAGATAATAGACGAAGAGGATGGGGGCTTCCATAGACGATATTCTACTTCTTCAATCCATGATAAGGCTTCAAAAATGGCGTTCACCCATACAGCACCTCGCACAACTTTACCTGGATATGGTACTTCTGCTATTGTTGCAATTGATCGAAGTACCAGTTTACCCTCTGGAATATCTCTTTCTCATGGACTGCTTCTGTCACAAGCAGAACCACTTGGTAAAGGGGCCAAAGGCACACTTGAAAAGGTGCTTCACAGTAGCAAACAGAAGGTTTCTGCCATAGAAACCATGCTTAGAGGGTTGAAAGCATCTGATAAGCAAAAGAGTTTCCATTCATCAAGCTTGGATCTAGGTATGAACTACTGAGTTATCTTGCTTTAATGTTTTACTCAGTTGAGGAGCCTACTTGTTTATGTTCAACATTAGTGATATAATGATCACTTTAATTGACTCGACTCTCAAGTTGCAGTTTATATCATTTGTAAGCAGCTAAGTTTCTCAACTGTTACACTTAGTGCAGGAGTTGACCCTCCATCTTCCCGTGATCCACCATTCTCGCTCACTGTTCCGGCTTCTGTTCATCGCACTACCTCTTTGAATGTTGACTCGACTATCGATGGAAATAGTCATCATAAAGATGGCTTGACCATGCCTGGTGTCATCTCTCAAATCCAAGTCTCCAGAGAACCTGCTCAAATTTCTAATCACAGTAATGCAGCAAGTCTAACTAGGTCACTCTCAACATTTTCGGCATTCTCAACAAAGAGGGGTTCTGGAAGACTGCTTGGAAGGGGCTCCACCTCCATCGAGGAGAACAATGGAAGGCTGCTTGGAAGTGATAACCAATATTTTGACAACCCTCATCAAGAAGAAAATTTCATCGCTTTTGGGAGTGATTATGTTCCGAACTTCTTTCGGCCACTTCCACGAAAGCCTATAGCTGGACGAATGTCTGCAAGCAAAAGGAGTTTTGATGGCAGTTTGTTGTCAATGGAGGAAGTGTTGAGTCATGTTGGCTGTCCAGCATCTCTCAATGAGAAACTGAGTGAGGGACTCAGTCCAAGTTCAGACTGGTCTGCCAGGGTTTCTGCTTTTAATTATCTACAGCATTTGCTGCAGCAAGGACCAAAAGGAATTCAAGAGGTTGTTCAATATTTTGATAAGGTCATGAAGCTATTTTTCCGGCATTTGGATGATCCACACCACAAAGTTGCACAGGCAGCTCTTTCCACTTTAGCAGATGTTATTACATCATGTCGGAAGCCTTATGAGAGTTATATGGACAGGATGCTGCCACATGTTTTCTCCCGCCTAATTGACCCAAAAGAGTTAGTTAGGCAAGCTAGCTCCAGAACGCTTGAGATGCTGAGCAAAACATACACTGTAGACTCTCTTGTACCAGCTTTAGTTCGGTCACTAGATGAACAGCGGTCACCCAAGGCTAAATTAGCTGTCATTGAGTTTGCTATTGCTTCTTTCAATAAGTATGAACCAATCTCCGAAGGCTCTGGTAACAGTGGTATCCTGAAATTGTGGCTGGCCAAATTGACTCCACTGACCCATGATAAAAATACAAAACTCAAGGAAGCGGCTATTTCTTGCATCATCTCTGTGTATACACACTATGATTCTATCACTGTCTTAAACTTCATACTTAGTTTGTCAGTTGAAGAGCAAAGTTCCTTGAGAAGAGCCCTCAAACAGCATACCCCTCGTATTGAAGTGGACCTGATAAACTTTTTGCAAAGAAAAAAAGAGCAGCAGCGTCTTCAGGCCACTTGTGAATCATCTGATGCAGGCACATCCTCTGAAGAAGGATATATTGGTCTGCATAATCAAGCTTATGGAAGGTATTCTGCAGGCTCAGCTGGAAGTGACAATGGAAAGAAGTGCAGTTCTGCTCAAGTTTCAGCTACGTCTACTGGAGATACCCGTGCAGCTTCTGATGCAAACCAATATGACTTGTATCAAAATTCCATTAAATCGATGTCTGGAGATCGAACAAATATCAGCAGTCAGAAATTGGATACACAGAGTGGCTGGATAGAAAATATAGATGATATGAAGCTCGAAGGCTTGTCTTCCCTGAGTTTGGAAATTAATGGTGTTATTGGTTCTGCTGGTGGAGTCTCCGGAAGATTTGGCTATGATGAAGCTTTACCTGATGCCAATCTCAGTCCCAGGGGAACAATTGCTTTGAAAATCAATGAATTATCTGATGGAAGAGCAAGCATTCCTCAAATCCTTCACCTGGTGAGCTACTTAAAATCAAGAACTTTTTTGTTCTTTCTTTTCAGATGATCAGGAAGGTCTCTTTCATATGTAGCACAACGTTGGATGAGAAATACCTGGCTGAGTTTAATATTGTCGCTCTTTTTTTTAGCTAGTTGATGGGGATGGCGAGCTTACATCTTTGCATAAGCAGACTGGACTTCAGAAATTGGTTGAAATATCCAGGGCCAATGATGCCCCTATTTTGCTGAAGGTACTGAATAACTATGAAAGCTTTCATTGAGATATTTGAGACAGATGATGAGGATATGCATGTCACTTTCAGATTAAAAATCAACTCGTAATCTATTATATCCAAGCTGTAAACTCAACTGGCTGAAATTTCGTGGCCACATTTGTTACTTGACACTTGCATCATTTATTTGCAGCACTTCAATCAAGTACTGACCACCGTGCTTGGGGTTTTTGACGATGCTGATCCCTCCATTCGTGAGCTAGCACTATCACTGATACTTGAAATGCTCAAGAGCCAGGTTTGTTTTAACCCTTCTTTAACTTACAGAAAAATAGTAAGATATCTGTGTTTGTTTTATTGGAATTTCTTTCCATATTTATGAACCCAGGTGGGTGTGTTCATCCACATAACTGTGTTGCATTCTTGTGCGTGCAAAATGTACATGCAGATATGTTGAATGCTGTGTTCAGTGATTTTCTTCTTCTGTGTTGTGCTTTCAGAAAAAATTGATGAAAGAATCTCTTGAAATAGTAATACCAAAGGTGCTTCATGCTGCTCGAGATAGTGCTGCCAAGGTAAATTCTTGAAGTACTTATTTTTACACTAGATTCCTTTCCATGCAACCAGATTTTTTTTTTCTAATTGAGAAAACAAAATGTAACAAGATACTTTATACTTCTGCTTTTAGGTTGCAAATGAGGCTGAGCAGTGCTTGACTTATGTGGTCTCAAACTATGAGCCATTGGGATGTTTATGTGTATAAAACTATGATCTCTCCTCCTCTACGCCCTCCCTTCTCTTTCGCTCTTTCTCATCCTCAAATATTTGGATTGTTCTGTATATGGAGTCAGGGTAACATCGCAGCGCATAATGATTTGGTTTTTGATGCAGGTTATTGTTCCATTATTGGTCAATAAGGATGAGAAAGTTCTTGTTACTTGTACAAATTGCCTGACTAAGGTACACATGTTCACTTACTTTTGTCCTCTTTTTGTAATTCTCAATGACAGCATAAATTGTGAAAATGCAATGCTTATTAGTAATACCTCGCATCATTTTTTTGTCCATTGGTTTTATGGAACACATTTGAAAAACAGAGACATCTTTCTATTCATATTAATTTATGAAGCACCTAGTCTACAAGTACGTTATTTTTCTATCAACAATCGAGCAGTATAACCACTAAATATGTATCACATCGCTGCAAGTAAAGCTGACGTATCTCAACTGGAGCATATCCATATCTAATTTGTAGTAGTAAATGTAATTACCACAATGACATTGATTATCGATATTTATGGGCGAAAAGGATCTTTTTCATTAATTCCCCTAGATGGTGTAAGTAAAAATGGTTTGTCATGTTGTTGTTTATGACTTTGGTGTCCCTTTCTCTTCAGCTTGTGGGACGGCTCTCGCAAGGGGAACTGATGGCTCAACTACCTTCATTTTTGCCTGCTATATTTGAAGCATTTGGAAACCCGAGTGCAGATGTTCGCAAGGTAATGCTGACGATCCCTCTCTGCCGCTTATCTCTTGCAGATGTTTCAACAACTCTCTCTTTCCTTATCCAATCATATGAAGATTTTAATTACTGAAAAAAAAAATCATATGAAGACTCTTGTTAAATCACAGTCATAGCAATTCCCATGCATCAAGTTTACATTCCTTGCCTTCGTTTCTCTTTCAATTCTTTGAATTGAAGAACATGGGCTTTATTTACATTACGGGTGTCAGTAAATTCTAGTATTACCACTACATGTATAGCTTCCCATCGTCTGGTCTTCCATACCAAAACCATGAAGTCTCTGTTTGAAGTCCATTTTGAACTGAAACCAAATCATGCATGAAAAACCGAACCTGTAAGGACCTGTTTGTCTGTTTCAGCTTAATGGCTTTGTTTGTGCACTGGGGCACGACTGTTTATTTTGGTTTCTTCAGCTATGCTGAAATAGTAATGAAAATAATAATAATAATAATAAATAAAAAAACCATTTTGGCGCTCATCTTTCTGGATCTATATTATTTCTAGCTTAACTGGGTTCTCTGATTCTATGATGTATAGACTGTTGTGTTCTGTCTGGTGGAGATCTACATGATGCTCGGGAAAGCATTCCTCCCACACATGGAAGGCCTCAACAGCACGCAGCAACGGTTGGTGACAATTTATGCTAATCGTATCTCACAGGCCCGTACAGGTACTGCTATAGAAGAAATCACTTCCTAGCAGCATCCCTTTGTCGATGAAAAGAAAAGCATGGCTCTGCCCCTGGTGCGATTCATTTCTTTCCTCGGCTTTTGCCTTAACGTCTCCTGTATATTCTCGGATGCATATTATTCCTATTCAGTTTGCTTTGTTGGACAAGGGAGAGTGATATGTATTGCATCAAGGATGAAATCCGGTTCGTGTGAAAAGTTTCCCGATTGACCTGGCCTTACACCAGTACGTCATGGAGAGGTTAAGAATCCTCTGTCGTGTCACGGGGAGTCCGATCTTACTGCTACAATCGCACATTCGGCAGCCATTCCGATCCTTGAAACAAGCCTGCTATATGATTGCGCTCCAGGTACGAATGTAGCATATGGATCGAGCTGTTTCCCTCTTTTCTGCAATGATTTTGTAGTAAAAGGAAGTGAATCATTAGTTCGACAAATCTTGTTCCTGATTTGGATTACTTCCGGAAAGGCGAGACGGAATTTCCGGGATGTGCTTAGGATGATCCCATCAGTTTAGGGTGGAAGGCGAATCTAAGAGACAGATGCCAGAATAAGAAAAGCGTGTTTAATGCAGTCAACCAACCTCCTTGCAAATGGAGGAAACACGGGCTTGAACTATCCGTGTTGGTTGACATGGCTCGACATCTCTTCCCTTTAAGTAAGTTCGTAAATTCGAGTCTTGTAAACGGAGAAAATTCATGTTGTTGGGTGAGTTTTACTCTTTCTGTGGGCTGACTCGGCTCGAATCTATATTAGTCATGACAGCTGAAGACTTTCGGGTTAAGTAAGGCTTCTCCCTAATGAGTTATTTCTCCTAGAGCAGACATGAAACATTGGACTTCTTGGTACGAGAGAGGAGATGCGGAATGTTTAACTTACGGATGTCAAGTGATATAATATTGAAAAATGAAAGGCAGACACAGATATTAAATTTCCGAATATTAGGTTGCATGTGCTAAAAAAGTGTAAAGGGAAGCATGGGCTTTGGAGCTGACAGTTCCGCAACTAGCTTGGATATGTCAATCTCCGGTCGGAACTACGAAGTTATGGTTTACTTCTCCTCAGCTTGTTCTCTGCGTAGTCCGACGTAGTACTCTCATCGCTGGCCTGACACCATTGATCTATACCACAATGGAACCGAACAGTTACCCTCTCCGGGTTCAAGTCTCCATAAAGAACTGAACTTCCGAGCATGAGAACGAAAATCGTAGGACAACAAACATCGATCCATCAAACAAAAAGGAAAGACAAACATAGGGTTTCTTCTTCCTTTCCTATGCCCTATGCTCTGTTTATGAAAGTGACCATCGGGAAGTCACCGTCGTCGTTGATCTGAACAGGGTGGGGTTCATGCGTCAAAGCCTACAAAACTTCCGACAGGCTTGCTTTTCTCTTCGGCCTAACAACGTACGAGCTCACAAACAGTAATCTATTCTACTGTCGATGTTGTTCGCAACGCCGGCCGGCCCCGCCCCATCAAAAGTTAAAATTCATGTAAATATTGTTTAAACAAGTAGTATTGATTATATATTCAGTCAAATATCATCGACCACGTTGCCATGTGAGAGGGTGTTTTCAAAACTAGGTTGCGCAGGAAGAAAGAACTAGTTCTATTTCAATTCGGGTTTGAAAATGAGAAACGTTTAGGTTAATTTATGAAATGTGATTTGAATCAAATCAAATCATATTTTCTGTTTTTTAAAATAAAACAATTCCGAGGTCAATGCTTCTCAATTTTTCTTTGCTGGTTGGAATCAAATCGATTATTTTATTTGAAAAAATTAAAAAAAAAAAAGTCGTTGACCTGTTAATCGAACTGATTTAAAACAATTCAGTCTTCTCCCTAAAGTGGTTCTACTTCAAATTTGGTATATCGAAGTGGATTTTCAGTTTGCTTCGGTGACCGAAAACACTCAGAATAGAATTTCACAAATATATATATATATATATATATATAAATTCAGGGAGTATGTGAGGGATTACCACTATCAAATATGAGCAGTACAAACTCGGTACAACTGAATCCAACAGCGCGTATCCACACTAAATAGATTTCCCAAACAGGACTCTAGGGTTTGATTAATACTAGGAGTAGGAGGTCTGTCTGTGATCGTGGGATTGAAGTAAGCAGGAAGATGCCGATTTCCTTCCAATTTTGGCGGCGGGAAAATCGTCGCCGAGGGGAAAGGAGCCGAAACGCAGATTTAACTCAATTAAGAAGGGTTGCCCTAAAATAGGGAAAAACAAAGGGCAAACGAAACCCTCTAGATTTTCTGTGAATTTGTCAAGATATCCATTGTTTCTCACAGACAGATACCATTCCAACTCCTTATCGTCACCCTATTTGAACTCACCATTTCCCTCTAAACTCGATAAAGAAGAAGAAGAAGAAGATATCTATCGATCGTGAAAATCTACGCTGCATGTTGCGGAGAGGCGCGTGGATGGGGCGTGACGATGCTGTGAGGCCGACCGCGCTGGTTGTCGATGACAACATGCTCAACCGGATGCTCCACGGGAAGCTCCTCGACGTTCTCGGGGTCGAGAACCGGGCGGTGGAGAACGGGGAGGAGGCTCTTAGGGTTCACTCCACGGGAGAGACGTTTGACCTCATTCTCATGGACAGGGACATGCCCGTCATGAACGGAGTCGAGGTACGTACACCCTACTACCACCTTTGTAGACGGTCGAGAAAGACCGGTTCGGTCTGACGGTTTCGGCCTTGATTCGAGATCAGGAGGTTCTGGTTCGGTTTTTACTATCAGCAGTCCCCGTGCCTTTTGCTTCTCTCGCTCTCCTCCTACCCTTTCCTGATAGGCTCATATTCTTTCTGTATAAAGTTTTAAAAAGACCACTCAGTGACATCGTGTTCAGCAAGAGATTGAGAGGTTCACATATATAGATATATAAGGAAATTCACGGTCTCGAAGGGATATATGGAAGAAGGGAGTTAAGTAACACAGAAAGTCCAATTCTGCTAACCGCACTACAGTCTCATTTTAAATTATTTAATGATCTTTCAAGGTTACAAATGGGACAGATGTAAAGAAAAGAGACACAGAAGGTTGCCTGAGTCCTACAGATAGATATCGGACCGGGAACTCTTGGTCCTGGATTGCATGTGTTTGTGTATATATATGTTATATATATATATGTATGTGTATGTATGAATGATTGTTTGGATGTATAGGCAACAAAGAAGCTGAGGGCAATGGGGATAAAGAGCAGGATTGTGGGAGTCTCTTCCCACCCAGTGGGACCAGAGAAAGAAGAGTTCATGGAAGCTGGCCTCGATGACTACCATGAGAAGCCCCTCACCGTTGCCAAGCTCCTCCCTTCAGTCACCTACATCAACAAACCCTAATTCGTTACTTTCAAATCTTAAATTAGTCAATTAATTACCCATCATTTTTTGCACCCAAAAAAAAAACATATTTATGTATATATACATATATACATATAGTCTGATGTTGTAAGTTGTAACCCTTTTTCATTTCCAAATGTTTGAGAGATCGCATACTGTCTGGTTCTGATTTACGATGAATGGGAAAGATCGACGCTCTGATGCACATGACCGGTCATTGACCGGGACGGTTTACCGTGATAGGTTAAAGTCCGCCAAAAAGTATTGCCTGCATTGGAAAAAATTACGATTGAAGAGATTTTACACTCTTAACGGATCGAATCTACTCAAACGTGAATTGTAATCAGGATTCGTGAATCTTTTAAGTACAACATGATGAGTATTAAAAAATGGAAAAAAAAAAGTTACTTAATATTCACCTGTTAAATTTAACCCAAAAAAAAGGCCTATTTATTTATGGATGCTTATGCTATATGCGTAATATTTAGGGTTTGGCATGGATACGTGAGAGACTCGTAACCGATAAGGACCTCTCTGATTGGGTAGTGATGATGTTCAGATAAGTTTTGGGTAATAAATTAAAAAAAACTTGTCGCTTTCAGTTCCGAAACACATAGTACTTAGAACCTGAATCTCTTACAAAAACTAATTCGCACGGTTAATTTTAATCATCATATTTTCCTCATTTGAACCCAAATTTTCGAACAGTATAAATCGTTGTATTCTTAATTAAATAAACTTTAATTTAACATAATAATTATACATATTTAATGAGTTTATCACTTTTAAATATATACAAAGGAAAAATAATAATAAAGAAGTTTCAACATGGTACTCGAAACATGTGGTATCTTACCGGTTCTGGATAGGCCTAGTTCGAAGATTTAACGTAGTATGACAAGGATTTATAATTTAAGAATTACTTTTATATCCAACGGTTGATTTACTAAGAAGTAAAACTCTTATTATCATAAATTTTCTTTATTTTAAAACAAAAACAGTTAATAGTTAGCTTGAAGACTTTACAAAACATTTACGATAACGTACCGTTAGCTGTAATCGTGATTTAAAAAGAAGTAAAAATCATCTACAACTCTTCACAAGCCGCGATCTCAATTAAAAAAGAGCAATAGCATCAATTTACGAAGTCGTAACCAATGATTCGCAGCCCTTTGCTCTGAATTACAAATCTCCAATCGAAATTAAAATTATTTTAAGCTAAAGTTACAAACTTTTTTAAATCTTGGGAGCACGGTTCCATAAAACTTTCCGTAAATAGGGAGTGGCGACTGGCAAGGGAAGGTATGTGGGCCCAGCACCGAATCCAAGCTTGTCGGACTGCGAGCTTACGTGTCTATCTGGGCCTCTTCCACGTGTCTGTCTGCACACTTGGAGGCGCCTCCGGGGAACTTGGGAACTTCTCCTTGTCTCGATACACTCCGTAACTCAGCTTTTCCTTCATGGAAATAACATGATGAATTTTGTCCGTAAATTTCAGTAGTTACATGTCCTATAGTACAAGGCAATTAATATAGCAGTTACTGATGAGAAGTTATCGAATTAAGAATCGGGATCGCAAAATGACCTAGAATACCTGAAACCAAACCCGTCCCACCCCGGTTTGGGGCGGTCTAGGTCTGTCCGACCCTGCCTCGACTCGACTGTAATATACAATACTGTGTTGTGTTATCATATAATTGAAAATCAATTTCAATTTACTCATGAATATCTTTACGTTAATAAATCAGATAATAATAGTTTTATTTTATTGGAACGGTGTAAAATTTAAACTTATTTTAAATTTGTTTGACAGTATTCCATATTAATATGCGATTTAGTTCGTATTATAAATAAGACTTTACATGCTATTTTTACCTTTTAGCAGGCCGAGGCACTGGTCAACCGGTCAAGGGTGTGGGGCAGGTCTTGATCTTCAAATAACCGTCCCGCCCCGTCCCATTTCATTGCCATTTCTAAGTAAGAATATAGATACTCATTGAAAATGAATTCGTTGAACCGATTCGATCATGAAAATCACAATAGATTCTTACAGAGGAAAAGACACCGGGAGTCATATGTTTGTCGATCCTTACAAGTGAATCACAAATGTTTCAGAGTGACAAATCAAGTTATATGTGTTACCCGCTGCAATAACAAATCATTTCCGTCACCTACCGTTACTTTAAGTTGACATGACATCGATACACGTAAGCGTAAAAGTAGCGTGGTATCGACACACGCCAGCTTGCTTAACGTAACGGTAAGTGACAAAAATGACTCGATATTATAATGCGGGCAACATATAAAGGATCCGATTTATCACTTTGAAACATCTATAACTCACCTACAAGAATCGAAAAATATATCAGAATCTCTTAATTCTTATATTTAAGTTGATTGTTATGATTGTTGAGCAGTTCTTGCACATTATAATTTTTTAAACTGAAATCATTTTTTCAATTATTACTTTTAAATATTTATAATTTATTTATAAAAATCGATAAATATATAAGAATCATTAGTTCGTATATGGAAATTGATTGTTATGATTGCTGAGTTATTCATGCACATTACTGAATTTTTTTTTCAATCATTCCAAAGCATTGTAAAATCTTCATGTGATGTGATGTTATGGCAAATCTAAGGGGGGAGATCCGTTGCATCCCTCGAGAAAGACAGCAGTCTGCAGCGGGCCACTGACACAGAACAGACAAGACAGGACACACTGTGCTGGGCGGCTCTCAGGAGCCACCCAAACTCCCTCGTGTTATCGCGCTGCATTCCTCGTTCTTCATTCTTCATTATACGATAATCCATTTTTTTTCGTATTCAATAACGGATATATAAGACAAATCGAACAAGCAGCGCTCGATAATGTCCCGAGAGTGTGACAGGTTAAATGTTTTTGACAAATACATTGTAGGGGCCGGGCCCAAGGCCCTCCCCTCGGAGAAGCCTTGCTCAGAGGAAGGCCCAGGAAGTAGGCCCAAACCGTTGGTCGGCGCTTGGGCACGGCAGCGCGCCAGTCCAGGTGGCACCCGTACAGCCAGCGCCGCTTCCGTACGACTGACGCCGCCTGACTCGTCTCAGTCTGACATCTTCCGTACCACAGAGGTCGCTTCCCCCACAAGGCATACGACGGGCATTTAATGTGTATTTAATGTTCGTGTCCTCTCCATCCCTATATAAATGGGATCTGTACACCCAAAATAAAGGCAATAAGACAACATTCATAACTCCTGCTCTTATTCATTCCTCCTACCATTTTCCGATCTTAACATTGGCGCCGTCTGTGGGAAACACGGACTAAAAGTCATGGCTCGCACTCGTAGCAATCGCAGAGCAACCAGTTCCACACGTGACCAGCAGGCATTTCCCCAAAATCTCCCGCCCACCGAAAACACCCCCGAAGGCCCCCCGCGTCCCGATCCCAACCAGGACGAGCTCTTAGCAGCCCTCCCTATTCGGACCCGCCAGGCAGTGGAGCAATTTGTCGAGCGCCGGGTCACCACCCTAGTGGATGCCGCGCTATCTCGTCATCTAAATGGGCGCCAGGAAGGCGCCGGGGACACCTCGGGAGCGCCACGTGCACCCCCTCCCCCCGCGGCGGCCGCAAGCTCGCGTTTGACGCCTACCCCTTCAGGGGACAACGTTTCCCAAGCAAACACTAGCATGACCATGAGGGAAGTGCATAAACTAGTCGAGGACCGCGTGGCCAGAGCCCTCGAAGCCAACAACCGCCGCCGGTATGGGCTCCCGGCCGTTGAAGAGGATGTCGCCAGCCCCTTTTCCGCCGAAATCCAGGCGGTCACCTTACCTCCGAGGTTCAAGGCTCCGCAAATCGACGCGTATGATGGAAAGACCGATCCCCGCGACCACTTGCGCGCCCATGTCAACTCCCTCCTAGGGAGAGGGGCCACGGACGAAATTCAGTGCCTCCTGTTTCCAGGGACGTTGAAGGGCCTCGCAGCGGACTGGTTTTACTCGTTAGAACCCGGGTCCATCTCCCACTTCGCCTCACTAAAAGAAAAGTTTTTAGAGCGCTTCGCAGGGTCGCTTCGGATCAAGCGTACCCCCATGGAACTTTTCGGAATGCAGCAACGGGACCGGGAATCCCTTCGCCATTGGTACGAGCGATTTGTTAGAGTGGCGGCCGAAGTGGATGATCTGACCCCGCGAGAAAAAATGGCCGCATTTCAGCGCGGCCTGAGGGATGAGGAGTTCGCAAAAAACCTGATCATCGACCCCCCCAGCGACTTTGCCGATCTAGCGGCGCGGGCTCAACGCTTCATGACGATCGAGGAGGCCGACTGGAGGCGCAAGGACACCAAGCGAAAAGAAGCCCCTACCGATCGGTGAGAAGAGCGGGGACGGGACAACAAACGAGAGAAGTACACCCCACTGTTGGCCCCGCGCGCTGTTGTCCTTGCGGAAGGGGAGAAGCGACGCTTGATCAGAGCCCCTCGCACCACCAAAGAAACGTTGGGACCGGACGCGGACCGATATTGCCGATATCACCGGGCATCGGGCCACGACACTGAAGACTGCCGCCAGTTGAGGGCTGAAATAGAACGGCTGGTCCAAAGGGGACATCTGCAAGAGTACGTACAGCGACCGCCCGCCAAAAACACGTGGCGACGAGACCCGGAGGCCGGAAACACGCCGGCGGACAGGCGGGAGAATGAGAGGCCGGCGGCCAGAGCCCCCTCACCCCGGGAGCGTCGAGGAACGATACACGTGATCACCGGCGAGCGTTCCTCCGGAAGCAAGCGCCCCGCGAACGAGATGCAGTGCCTGGAGCTAGACCGAAATTACTCGATCACGTTCACAGACGAAGACGCCGCGCCCGTACCTCCCTCAGCGCGAGACGAAGCATTGGTAATTACGGCCGACATCGGGGGATTCGAGGTGCGACGGATCCTCGTTGATAATGGGAGCTCGGCTGACGTCCTGTACTACGATGCGTTCAGGAAGATGGGCTTCACCGACGCTGACCTCTCCCCGGCGGATACACCGTTGATAGGTTTCAATGGGGGAACGGTGTACCCAAAGGGGACCATCGCCCTACCTTTCTCCTTAGGCGACGGCAACAAGACGTCAAGTTGCATGACCACTCTCCTGGTAGTAGACATCCAGTCCGCCTATAACGCGATCATGGGGCGCCCCGCGCTGAATGCTCTCCGAGCCATACCATCCACCTACCATCAAATGGTTAAATTCCCTACCGGCAATGGCACAGGAAGCGTGCGAGGGAACCACCAGGTGGCGAAGCGTTGCCATCTGGCAACCCTGAAGGAGACCCGGGCTCGCCCCGCACTGCAGATTGAGCCTGACCCTCGCGATGGATGCGAGCGACCTGCCCCGGTGGGTGAACTGGAGGAAGTCTTCCTGACGCCGACGAGGAGCGTCCGGATCGGCGCAGAATTGGACAACCCCAGTAAGCGAAGCTTAATTGCGTTATTGCAAGAATATTCTGACGTGTTTGCATGGACGCCTGCAGACATGCCGGGTATCGATCAATCAATCATCACCCATCGCCTTGCAGTCAACCCGACCGCCCGCCCCGTCATTCAAAAGCGGCGCTCTATGGGGGCAGAACGAAGAGAGGCCGTCCGAGAGGAGGTAGCGAGGCTTTTGGCGGCCAACTTCATCGAGGAGGTCCGCTTCCAAACGTGGGTCGCAAACGCCGTCCTAGTGCGCAAGCCAAACGGACGATGGCGGATGTGCGTGGACTACACAGATCTCAACAAAGCGTGCCCCAAAGACGCCTACCCGTTGCCCCGCATAGACCAGCTGGTTGACGCCACAGCCAGCCACGAGCTGCTCAGCTTCATGGATGCCTATTCCGGGTACAACCAGATAGCGATGCATCCGGGAGACAGGCAAAAAACGGCGTTTTACGCAGCAGACGGGGTCTACTGTTACCGCGTGATGCCGTTCGGCCTTAAAAACGCGGGAGCAACATATCAGCGGCTGATCAACCGCCTATTCGCAGCACAGCTGGGGAATACCATGGAGGCATATGTCGATGACATGATCGTCAAATCCAAACGGGCGGCGGCGCACCAAGGGGACCTTCGGGCAGCGCTTGAATTGATGAGGCGCTACAACCTCCGGCTAAACCCTGAAAAGTGCGCCTTCGGGGTGAAGTCGGGAAAATTTTTGGGATTCATGCTCACTCACAGGGGCATTGAGGTGAACCCCGAAAAAATCAGAGCCATAGAAGACATGAAATCCCCCTCGACGATCAAAGAGGTTCAGCGCCTCACGGGCCGGCTCGCGGCACTCTCCCGTTTCCTCTCCAAGGCGGGAGACAAATGTTTCCCCTTCTTCACGGGGATCAAGGCAGGAAAAGCCTTCGCCTGGACAGCGGAGTGCGAGGAAGCGTTCTCTCGACTCAAGGCCTACCTCAGCTCTCCCCCGTGCCTGGCGACCCCGACGCAGGGGGAAACGCTCAGGCTTTACCTAGGGGTAAGCGACGTTGCGATCAGTTCCGCCCTGGTCGTTGAACGGGAAGGAATGCAGCGCCCCGTGTATTACGTGAGCAAAGTCATGATTCCGGCGGAGCGCCGCTACTTACCCATGGAAAAGTTCACCTTGGCCGTCATCGTAGCAGCACGAAAACTAAGACCCTACTTCCAGGCGCATCCCATTGCTGTCCGCACCAACCAGTCCCTAAGGCAAGTCCTCCGCAGGCCTGAGTTATCAGGAAGAATGGTGCGATGGGCCATCGAGCTCAGTGAGTTTGACATCATTTTTGAGCCACGAGGAGCCATCAAGGCCCAGGCGCTGGCCGACTTCATCGCAGAGAACACCGGGCCAGATGACGCCACCGCACACCCGCCTGCTGACGTCTGGGAAGTGCTCGCTGACGGGTCATCTACCAGGGGTGTCGCAGGGGCAGGATGCGTCATAGTACCACCGGAGGGACCGCCGCTTACCTACAGTCTCGTGCTGTCCTTCCCCGCAACCAACAACGAGGCGGAATATGAAGCCCTAATCACTGGGCTGCTAATAGCGCGAGGAGCCGGGGCACGGCGAGTCCTCGCCAAATGCGACTCACAACTCGTGGTGGGCCAGATAAATGGAGAGTGTGAGGCCAAGGGGGACAACATGAAGCGTTGCTTGGAAAGAGCGAAGGAGGTGGTCCGACAGTTCGACGAGGCAAAAATCGTCCAGATCCCCAGAGAGCAAAACCACTGGGCAGATCTGCTGAGCAAGGCAGCCACGGGGCAAGCTTACTCTCCCCTCAGCTTTATCGAGCGTCGAAGGATATCCGAGACGTACACACCCCTCGCGGTGCTTTGCGCCCAGAACGAGGAAAACTGGATGACTCCTATTCACAGATACCTGGAAAGAGATCACCTCCCCACCGACCCCATAGAGGCTCGGCGTATCAGGTTGCGCGCCGCCAGATACACCATATTGGGCGAAACGCTCTATCGGCGCGGGGTATCCCAGCCCCTTTTGCGCTGCCTTGGTCCAGAGGAGGCACATTATGTATTGCGCGAAATCCACGAAGGAATTGCGGGAAGTCACCAGGGAGCCAAGGCGATTTCCCGCATAGCCCTCCGACAGGGTTATTACTGGCCGACGATGATGGACGACGCGCGAGCCTTGGTTCGAAGCTGCCCCGCATGCCAGGCATTCGAGCGTCACCCTACCGGATCTCCCACTGAACTCACTGGTATGATGTCACCCTGGCCCTTCGCCCAATGGGGGATCGACATACTAGGGCCCTTCCCGATGGCCTCTGCGCAGCGCCGATTCCTGTTCGTCGCGGTGGATTATTTCTCCAAATGGGTGGAAGCTGAGGCAGTCGCCACCATCACGGACAAGGCATCCCGCAGGTTCGTGATGAAGCATATAGTGTACCGATTCGGCATCCCCCACACCCTTATCTCAGACAACGGCACGCAGTTCAGAGGAAAAGCTTTCCAGGAGATGTGCCAGGAGCTCCGAATCAAACAACGCTTCACCTCGGTAGCGCACCCTCAAACAAATGGGCAAACCGAGGTCACTAACAGGACCCTCCTTCACGGCTTGCGTACAAGGCTGAGCGCACTAGGAGGGTCATGGGTCGACGAGCTGGACAACGTGCTATGGGCCTATCGCGTGACACCCCGTACGGCCACCGACGCGACACCTTTTTCCCTCGTCTACGGGTCGGAGGCGGTTATTCCTGCCGAAGTGGCAGTAAACACACGTCGAGTGGCCGCGTTTGAAGAACCGGACAACAATCGTCTTCGGAGGGAGGACTTGGACCTGGCAGAAGAAAAGCGCATGCGGGCTCTCACCAATATGCACAAAGCAAAGCAAGCGGCGGCACGCTACTTCAACCGGAGGGTCCGGGCGCGACAATTCAGTGTGGGGGATCTGGTCCTCCGCCAGAACAAGTTCTCCCAACACCAGACGGGCAAGCTCGCACCCAAATGGGAAGGCCCCTACCGCATCAACGGGATCCCTTATCCGGGCGCGTACATTTTGCAGGATATGGAGGGACGCACCCTGCCACACACTTTTAACGCAGAGGTACTCAAAAAGTTCTTCTATTAACGCGCCGTATTCTACTTGTACCCTTGCACATACATGGTTAAATGTAGCCCTTATTCTGCAAAGCTCGTCTTAAAATTAAAAAAAAAAAAAAAAAAAAGGCACAAAGACCTCCACCTCTCGGGGGCACAAAGACCTCAGATCTCCTGGGGCACAAAGACCTCCACCTCTCGGGGGCACAAAGACCTCCAACACTCGGGGGCACCAAAGACCTCCACCTCTCGGGGGCACAAAGACCTCCAACACTCGGGGGCACTAAAGACCTCAGATCTCCTGGGGCACAAAGACCTCCAACACTCGGGGGCACCAAAGACCTCCACCTCTCGGGGGCACAAAGACCTCCAACACTCGGGGGCACTAAAGACCTCAGATCTCCTGGGGCACAAAGACCTCCAACACTCGGGGGCACAAAAGACCTCAGATCTCCTGGGGCACAAAAGACCTCAGATCTCCTGGGGCACCAAAGACCTCCACCTCTCGGGGGCACAAAGACCTCCAACACTCGGGGGCACTAAAGACCTCAGATCTCCTGGGGCACAAAGACCTCCAACACTCGGGGGCACAAAAGACCTCAGATCTCCTGGGGCACAAAAGACCTCCAACACTCGGGGGCACAAAGACCTCCAGCACTCGAGGACATAAAAACCTCAGCCTCCTAGGGCACGAAGGCTCCCGCCGTTCGAGCCACCAAGACCAAGGCAACGAACACAGCTAAGGCACATAAGCGCGTAAGAAAACCCAAAGAAAAGACCCGCTAAAATGTCAAGAGGAACTAACAGCGGCGCAGAGACACCGGCCTATCGCGTTTCGACCTACAACGAGCTACTCCAGCCATCCTCAACACAAAGCAGCGCGGAACGCGCACACCTTAAGATATGCCGCTAAAACAGGAGCCTCAAAAGCGCCGAAACACTTGCAAATACTAAAAAGTGATCGGTACGCAGCGTGGTAGCAAGATATTGCTTCGAAAGCGTTGGAAACAAAGACGAGGGATTGGGTCGTGACTAACAAGTAAATGCTGAAAGGAGCAAGCGTCACAATACTCAGGAAAAAACGCCAAATTCATTAAAGGCAACTGCGTTACATAACTTGTTTACACGGTTTTATTTACAAACTACCCCTAGGTCTATGGAGTTGCAGCGCCGCGGCCCTCGTCCAGGAGGCGGAGACAGTCCAGGCTTGGGATCTCCGACAGGTCGACACTCGGATGCAGGCGTTGGAGGTCATCCTTGACAGAGCGGAGGGAGTCCACTATGGCTCTCCCCCCGCGCGCCGCCAGCTCTTCTGTGAAGGCGTCGCTGGCCTTGTACTCCTCCACAGCTTTTTGCTTGGCGCGCGCCACCTCTGTCGACTTCTCCTCCGCAGCCGAAGAAAGCGCCAGGGCGGACTCCTGCAGTTGCGCTTGAAGCCTCCCCTCTTCAGCAGCCCTGTCGGACCGCTCCCGCTCCAGCTGCTCCTTGAGGACTCTCACTTCCTCTTGGAGTTCGGCCTTCCCCGCCTCCTCGGAGACGAGCCGCACCTTCAGCGCCTCAGCCTCCTCCCGGATCCCAGCAGCCTCCCGCTCCGCGGCATCCACCCGGGACTTCAAGTCCCGGATGCCAGCGCGCATGTCCTGGCGCTGCTTCCTCCAGTTGCGCCTCTTATTCGTCAGTCGCTGGACTTGGGCTTGCAGTTCAGGAACGAGGGCACGCTCCTGGCTCCAGGTCTCCATCAGCAGCCCGGGGATCATCGCACCCTGCCAAGATCGACAGTCAGCAACCCATCTGAGATTTAGGGGCACAGACAAGAATACGTACCATCAGCGAATAGTAGCGCGCGTGGGAAAAGAGATCCTCCCTTGTTTCCAGCTCAGGCAGCTCTCCTGCGAGGCGTTGAAGGGCCCTGGTGAAGCGCAACTGCGTCTCCACATCCCCCAATAGCCCTCGGATGGGAGAGCCGGCTGTTGGAAGAGACGCCTGCGCAAAGAACGGTCAGCAACGTCCCACATTATTTTATAGTGAGCTCGGAGTCACGCGTCGCTTACCTCGGTGCGTTCCTCACCCTGGTCCGCCCCAGGAAGAGCCACTCGCTCCGACCCCTCGCCCTCCCGCGCCTCAGCGGGGCTTGGGGGAGGCGCCGATGATGTTTGCCCTGGAGAGCGCCTCGAGAGGGAGCCAAGTCCCGCGAGGGGCGACGCCACTAGGCCTTGAGCCTCCGAGACGGGGGCCAGAGGGGAGCTAGGGCTGACCCCCCCTGCAGCAGCCACGAGGGTAGGAGGGCTGACTAAGCTGGAGGAGGTGAGCCGGATCCTGCGCCGCTCCCGTACCAGCGCCCCGCTCTCGCTGGACTCCCGCTCAGAGGGAGTCTCCCTTGCCTGAGCGACGGTGCTGGCACCCCCAGCTGCGGGAGAAGAGATCACAATCACATCTTCCTCCTCCTCGCGCTTCCTCTTCCTAGCCTCCCTAAGGGCTTTCTCCTGCACCAAGAGTTTGTCAATGATCTTGGCCCACTCACCCCTCTCTGAAACAGCAAAGAAAAGACAAGTCAGTGAATTACCAAGGCATCTCTGGATAGCCCGCACGTGTCCGCGTCCACGCTCCACCTCCAAGGAGCTTCGGATACGAGACCGTACCGCAGCAGGTTCTCATCCGTAATAACACTTTTGGCGTCAATCTTCACGCCCCTAAATTTCTCTGCATTGGCGCGCTCCTCCCTCTTCATTGACCCCCACGGGTCCCCATCATGGAACTCCTCGCGGGGGTCCTGGCGCCACTTCCAACCCTCCGCGTCTTTCATGAAGAAAAACGAGTCCTTCCACCCAGAGTTGGTGGACCCGTAATTCGTCACGAGCGCTCCGTATATCTTCTTGCGACGCGGTTGGAAGTGGAAGTAACCGCTCTCCGACCTTTGAATCAGTAAATAGAAGAACCTAAAGAGGAGTCTGCTGTAGGCTATCCTATGCTCCCTACAGTGGAGGTAGAAGGCTGTCCACACGCGCCACGAGGTCGGGGAAAGCTGTCCGGGGGCTAAGCGGTAGTATCTTAGCAGGGCCGTAACCGGCTCGGCCAAAGGCCAGCGGAGGCCGGCCCGGATTTGCTCGGGGAAGACGGCGAACTCCCCCGGGCACGGCTCCGAGGGCTCCTCGCCCTCACGAGGAAGCCGAGGGGAGAAGTCGGCACCTATTCTCCCCAACCTAAGAGTGGTCAGAAATCGGGACGGGGTGAGTTTGTTGGCGAAGATCTCGTCACCTGGGTTTCCGGTGGAGGATGTCGGAGCACTCGAAGACGCCATTGCAACAGGAGCACAGGTGATCGGAAAAGGCAGGGGAGACAAAAGACTGGTGTGGGGGAGAGGATTCTTCGGGCTGAGCAGTGTGGGGGAGAGCAAGGGTCAGGCTTTTATCTGGCAGAGGGCAGTTAATGCCCGCGGAAGCCCGAGGGGCGGCACGTCACTCACGCCGCCCCGGGTGCGACTGTTCACTACCCCCTCGCCAGACACGTGTCACCCTCGGGCTAGGCATAATTTCCAAATTTCAAAAGTCAGCTTCCCGCGCGCTCCGGCGCGTGAAACTCGGGGGCAAGTGTAGGGGCCGGGCCCAAGGCCCTCCCCTCGGAGAAGCCTTGCTCAGAGGAAGGCCCAGGAAGTAGGCCCAAACCGTTGGTCGACGCTTGGGCACGGCAGCGCGCCAGTCCAAGTGGCACCCGTACAGCCAGCGCCGCTTCCGTACGACTGACGCCGCCTGACTCGTCTCAGTCTGACATCTTCCGTACCACAGAGGTCGCTTCCCCCACAAGGCATACGACGGGCATTTAATGTGTATTTAATGTTCGTGTCCTCTCCATCCCTATATAAATGGGATCTGTACACCCAAAATAAAGGCAATAAGACAACATTCATAACTCCTGCTCTTATTCATTCCTCCTACCATTTTCCGATCTTAACATACATAAAAGAGATTTGAACGTGAGGACTTAGACTCACCAGACTACATCGTGGTGAGTTTTGAATTATTGGACCGTAAGTCGGCGGCGCGCTAGACCTTTTCATTACACTAATCTTGACCGGGTAAACACCGACAACGAGTGTGGGTTAATAGAGATGATTTTTTGCTTAAATAATATTTTATACTCGGATATTGAAATTATGCGAACAGAGAAAAATTATATTTAAAAAGTTTTACTCCGCCGTCGATCTTAAATCTAAATTGGCTAGAGTTATCATATTTTTTAAAATTAAAAATGATAAATCTAGGAAAATGAAAAATATAATGAAGCTATAGCACTTGCAATGTCCAAATGAGTTCAAATAATTTTTTTTGTTTGCACCGCACAGTATCCCCGGATCAGCCGAAACGCACATCGAGACTAATCTATGATCGGGCCGGGATCCCTGGAAAAATTCCCATCGACCCTCCCAACCTGAGATTCGATCCTGAGATCATCTATTTTGGGATCTAGTGAGAGAATCACTAGGCCAACCCCAAGTTAGTTAATGAGTTCAAATAATTGTCCTTACTGATAAAAAAAGTTAAAATAATTGTCACCTGACTTCACAAAACACCAATCAATCTTTGTTTTTTTTTTTTTGCTTTCAAACCTTTTTGTTTTTTATTTTTTGTTTTTTTTTTTCAATGTCCAACTAACGATTTTAATATTCTATTTATGCAGCAATGGACCACATCCATTGTCGCAAAGCTCCTTTTATGTTGGATTGTGAGCATAAGCTACTCAGCACCCATCCGATCATCATAACACAGATCAGATATCCCAGTACAATTGACGAAGTCGGTGTCTTTCAAATCAGTTCAGACCAAAGACTACACTTCCGACAAATGTTTTTGTCAGATGTGTGAATGATATTCGAATACCAGATCTCAAACTTGTCAAATTACACGAGAATGAGTTTTGAACCACTATATCACTGTTACTGCGACTGACCTTAAACTCACCAAACTTGGATAAGAGACACGCTTAAGGACATGTCTTACAAGATGTGGTCGGCGGGCTAAGATTTCTCTCGCTCTCTCGAGTCATCTTTGGCAGTCATATCTTATCACGTGACATGAAAAAACATAAACCAAATTGTAAAAAGCGTATAAATTTGTGTTAATCACCCGAGCAGTTATCATAATTATCACTAATAAGACCAATTCTATCGATTCTTCCTTACCACATCACCATGCCGTAGGACTACCTAAGATTTTTTTCCTCCATTACAAAACGACACGACAATGTCTGTTTAACTAAGTATACCTCGTAACCTCATCGATAAAAGAAGAAGAAGAAGAAGCGGTCGAGAAATCTCACGGGTCGATACTGCAAGTTAAGCTGTCAAATTGGCTTGAAGTTTACCAAATGATGGTGATTGAAATGGATCGTGTAACTTCCACGGCTTCCAGTTTGGCCGAACTGATCGACGAGAAAGAATCAAGCAAGAAAACGTAATGAAAATAATTAAATTTGGTTTGATAAGATGTATTTTTACATGTGATAAAAATTTGGTATTTTCATATTGTGAAATTTTCACCTAACCCATAAGAGATTGAACTCGTGATCATTCCAAAAGCTCAAGCGGTTGGATGGTGGTACCTGCTCTCTTATAAACTATATTTTAACTCATCAATTCACCGATGTGGGATCTGTATATCGCAACTCACACCCTCACATTGCCACTTGTTCACACTTGACACGTGCCCTTAAGCACTTCCGGTCTTGGGTGGGTGGGGGACAACTACCACGAGGCTAGGGGACAACTACCATCCTCAGGCTGACAACTGACCTCGAGTCGAGTATTTTTCCTAGCGTGGTGTGAGTTCATGATCACCTCATTATCATACCATGTGAAATTTCCACCCGACCCACAATAGATTAGATCCATGTCTATCTCAAAAGGTCAAACTGATAGGATGGTGGTACCCGCTCTCATATAGACTATATTTCAGTTTATCAATTATCCGATGTGTGATTTATATATCTTAACAAAGATAATTCCCTTCAATAAGATTTCAGATTCAAGTCTTAATATTTCATAAAACTTAAAAAAAAAAAATTTATTCACAATTTTAAAATTTGAAATTTTATTTAAGAAAAATATATATTTTATTATTTTTAACTTTTTTTTAAATACAAAATTTCAAGATAACTCCCCACTCATCATTGGAATGATTGATGGTGACGGAGCAGCTTAAGCGAAGAGATAAATCCATCCTCCAGATTCCAGAAACTAATAAAGGCTGAGCCATAAACAGCCAAAACGAAAACCATTTTCCCTTTTTCTTGAAAACCTTTCCCCGTTGTTTTCCAATCTCCCAGCCGCTCACCCTTCAATAGGTTAATAAATGACGGGGGGAGAAACAGAGCAAGACGAGACGGACGGCTCTTAAAAGGGACTTCTCTCTAGAGTTCCCCGACGTGTGTATCGTATCATTCACTCGGAATACTCCGTAGGATTCTCGACATCGAGACTCGGGAGGAGTAAAGATCTGCCCTTTGAAGCCTCTCTGCGGAAATCAACGCAGAGACGAAGGCGACGCAAGAAACAGAGCATGGAGGGCTCTGTTCCTGTCTCTGCTTCTTCTTCTCCGGTTCGTCCCGACAGGAGACCCCTGTGAGTTGTTCTGATCGAATTCTGAGACATCTCTTGGATCGAATTGATGGTTTGAGTTCCGGGATATTATAGGGCTCACTCTTCTTTTGTTTGAAAAGAGGCAGGGCGGCGGATGAGGAGGCCATGGAGCTCCTCTGGCAAGACGGCCATCTCGTGGTGCAGAGGCACCCGCCCCATGTTGGGTACGGCGATACACCGGCTGGCCAGCCTCCGGCAGGGGGAGCAGAGGATCAGACCCCGAATTACGGCCCCCTCTTCGTTCGGGAAGATGAGATAGACTCATGGCTTCACTACGACGAGCCCTTCTACGGGATCGACTTCCGGCGCTTCCAGGACGGTGAGCCGTCGGAGTCGAGCAGTGCTACCGGAGAATCAATGTTGGTGGACTGTGTCCACGCTGCTCTCGTGGGTTCGCCTTCATTCGTGGGCTACGGTGGCGGGGGTGGGAGTACAGGGGCCGCGAAGAGCGAGATGATGATGACACCGGCGCCGGAGCCGCCGCCGCCGCCGCCGCTTCAGAGGCAGCGGTCGGTGGATGGCAGGAAGCGGAAAGGCGGCGCAGAGCCGGGGGAGGCAGAGTGCGACAGCGAGGTGAGCTGGAGAATGACTATTTTCGCGCGCGTTTTAGAAAATCATTCAACTGCCCCTCAAGATCGATCAATTTCACGATAGGCCCCTCAACTTTTGTACTTGTTCACTTACCCCCCCGCAAAAGTTCAACGTCTCTCTGGAATCATACTCACTCAACAACACTAATCTTGATCTCCACCATGTTTGGTCGACGAAGGATGCCAAGTTCGGAGCGACAAACGCGAAGAAGCCGCGCTGTCGGACGCCGGTGCCCCCTCGAAGATCCCGGTCGTCGGAGGTCCACAACCGATCCGAAAGGGTACGTATCCATATAACCTAGGTCTGGGATCCGATAAATGCTCGTAAAAATTCATGCGGACTTACAAAATCCTGACAGTACAGTACCGTAAGTTGTAACCCCGACTTAAGAAGTCAGAACCCCAGTCAAGTGAGAGTTATGATCGAGTTTAAGGAGCTGTAATTGATTAGTTACAATTGTTTAAATTGAAAATTGAGATTACATAACTGAATATTACAGTTTTAAAGCTGGGCAGTGGAAAAAAAGATCTTAGATTCTTACAATGACGTGGTAGGAAAGAACCAATCAAATTGCTTTGATTAGTATTAATTGTGGTAATTGTTCGAATAATTAACATTAATTTGCTCGTTTGTCATATTTTAATCAGTGTTTCCTCACGCCACGTGTTTCTTCCGGCAATGACCCTCCATAGAATGTTCCTCCTATTCATTGTTGCATCCCACTTTGGAACAGAAACGCAGGGACAGGATCAATGGGAAGATAAGAGCACTGCAGGAGCTCATCCCTCGATCGGCCAAGGTTAGAACTTTCTTCTTCTTTGTCCGACTTACTCTGCGGTATCAGTATGTTCCCGGGATATGTACGAGGTCTATGACCCCGTTCCGTGTTTTTTTTTTTTGCCCTGATCGCAGGCAGCAGACAAAGTGTCGACGCTCGACTGCGCGATCGAGTGTAATCCCGGAATAATATAAAAATTCCAATAATAATCTCGATGGCCACAAAGAAATTAATATTATAAATGATATTTCACGAATGAATGATTTTTCTTTCTATAGGCACAAATTGTGCAAGAAAGACTTACCGGGAATTGGAGTAGAAAATAATTCGACTAAATATATGAAATATAAATAATCGAATAACACAAATCGAAATAACAAACTTGATATGGAAATCTTTTACTGATTGAGTCGAGGCCTGTGGCGGTCACAGTGTCCTTAAGACTGATTCGTCCCCTCTGGTCGTGCCGAGGTAGCGTGGACTTCAATCTCCCAGGATACAACGACTCGGAGCTGGAGGTTGCACGAGACCCGCAACTGGAGGCGAACTGGAACCGAAGTCGGAAACCACCAAAAACCGATGCAGATGCAGAAAGGGAGAAAAGAGAGAGCTCTAGAGCTTGTGGTGTAAAAAAATTGCCAGAAATGGCAAAATTAGGCCGGCACCTCCTGCCATAGGCGGGAGCCGCGAGAAAGCCGTTTATTGTAGCTGAAGTAGTTACTTATCGTAAGACTACTCTTAGCTTATAAACCCTTTGAAATTCTCATCCCTAATCGATGTGGGATTGAGTTTCTGCATTTCCCATTATGGGCTCTTTGGGCCCTATGGGCCCTTATAGGCCCGGGCCTCTTCATGGGTTTTTATAAAATCAACCCATAACCATAATAAGTCCATGGACTTAAGCCCATTTCAATTCCTTCAATTTCCAAATCAATTGGACTTAGGCCCAAATTTAATTTTCAATCCATGAGAACAATTTCTCATTCAATTCAATGCCATTTTTCCAACAATCCCCCACATGAATGAAAATTGTTTTATTTTGACTCTGTGGTGGTTTCCAACAAGTGAATCCTGCATAGGATAGGTAGGGTAACCCTTTGAACCTTCCCTTGTAAAGGTACACTTACTTTACTAGCTGTCCAGTAGACACGATGTCCTTGAACTGTCCCGCTTTCTTGTGTAAAGGATCATATACCTCACACAGGAGTTCACAACACTTCTGTTCCGTTCTCACGGTTGTGTTCGTTTGGCCATGAACACCGTCCTGGTTCTGTGAGAGTTTCTAAAGAATTAAGCCCTTATTCTCCTTTGAAGCGGCCCCACTTCTCTCTCACATAGGTGATTTATAATCTCAAGAGTATTCTGCCTACTCTTTTATAAATCATTAAAGCATCTAAATGCCAACCTCAATATGATAATATCACTGTTTCTTATCAAGGAACGGGTTGAGGAATAATCCCCCCACAGTGACCTCTTCAGGTCTTATGAGTAGGTTGTCCCTTTGAACCTAGATCTTGGGATCTCCAGTCAACAAGGTAGGGTTTTCCTTCATAAAACCTTTTCTTTCATGGGCTTCAGTCCCATTCCTTTCGACATTTTCTCAACTAGTTCTCTGTTTAACCCTTTGGTTAGCGGATCCGCTAAATTATCTTTTGACTTCACATAGTCAATTGTGATAATTCCAGTTGAGAGTAACTGTTTAATGGTATTGTGTCTACGACGTATATGTCTAGACTTACCATTATACATTTGACTTTGTGCCCTTCCAATGGCAGACTGACTGTCACAATGTATACATATTGGTGGCACCGGTTTTTCCCATTCTGGGATATTCTCAAGAAAATGGCGTAGCCATTCAGCCTCTTCTCCACACTTATCTAAGGCTATAAACTCAGATTCCATTGTGGATCGGGCTATCACTGTTTGTTTTGAGGATTTCCATGACACGGCTGCTCCCCCTAATGTGAATACATATCCACTTGTAGATTTCGAGTCTTTTATATCAGATATCCAGTTTGCATCACTGTACCCTTCAAGTACGGCTGGATATCTGGTATAGTGCAGCCCATAATCCCGAGTATATCTTAGGTACCGTAGTACCCTCACAATTGCCTTCCAATGGTCGGCACTCGGGTTACTCGTATATCTACTTAGCCTACTAACCGTGTAGGCTATATCTGGTCTAGTACAACTCATTAGATACATCAAGCTACCAATAACTCTTGAGTATTCCACCTGTGAAATACTCTCTCCTCTATTCTTCGATAGATGGAGACTTGTATCTAATGGTGTTCTAGCGACACCAGAATCATTCTTGTTAAATTTCTCAAGAATTTTGTCCACATAGTGTGACTGACTTAAGATAAGTCCTTCTGATGTTCTCGTGATCTTAATTCCTAAAATCACATCAGCAAGGCCCATATCTTTCATGTCAAATCTTGCATTCAACATGTTCTTGGTAGATTTGATAATTTTCTCATCACTACCAACAATGAGTATGTCATCTACATATAAACATAAAATGACGTAACTATTTTCCGTCTCTTTTATGTAAATACATTTATCACACTCATTGATTTTGTAGCCATTGGTAATCATTGTATTATCAAATTTTTCATGCCACTGTTTTGGCGCTTGCTTCAAGCCGTACAATGATTTAACCAATTTGCATACTCTCTTTTCCTTTCCTGGAGACACAAACCCCTCGGGTTGTTCCATGTAGATTTCTTCATCTAAATCTCCATTTAGGAATGCCGTTTTCACATCCATTTGATGTACCTCTAAATTACGCAATGCCGCAATTGCAAGTATCATCCTAATGGAATTTATTCTCGTCACAGGAGAATAAGTGTCAAAATAATCAAGGCCTTCCTTTTGCTTGTATCCCTTGATAACAAGTCTAGCCTTGTATTTATCTATGGAGCCGTCTGCTCTCATTTTCCTTTTAAAGATCCACTTAGATCCTAAAGGTTTACATCCGGGAGGAAGATCGACTAACTCCCACGTATGATTCTGTAAAATAGAATCAATTTCACTGTTGATCGCCTCTTTCCAAAGAGGTCCCTCTGAAGAAGTCACGGCTTCTTTATATGTCTGTGGTTCTTTTTCCAACAGATATGTTATAAAATCATCTCCAAATGATTTTTCCACTCTCGCCCTTTTACTACGTCTAGGCTCAAATTCATGATCAGAACCTTGATCTGATTCATGACTTTTATAATTCATAGCTTCGGCGGTTCGTTTCGACGAACTAGATCCTTCGCTGGATCTATACGGAAATACATCTTCAAAAAATGATGCATTTCTCGATTCCATTATCGTATTCTTGTGTATATCATGAATTTTTGATTCATACACAAGGAATCGATATGCATTACTGTTATGTGCATAGCCTATGAAAACACAGTCCACTGTTTTAGGACCTATTTTTACCTTTTTCGGTGTTGGTATTGCTACTTTTGCAAGACACCCCCACACTCGTAAGTGTTTGTAGGATGGTCTCCTACCATGCCATAGTTCATATGGCGTCTTTTCCTCTTTCTTTCGAGGTACCTTATTTAAAAGGTAATTGCTTGTCAAAATAGCTTCCCCCCACATGTTCTGGGGTAACCCTGAACTCAGAAGTATCGCGTTCATCATTTCTTTCAATGTGCGATTTTTTCGTTCAGCAACACCGTTTGACTGAGGTGAGTAGGGCGCAGTTACTTCATGAACTATTCCATGTTGTGCACAAAAGTCACCGAATGGTGCTTCATATTCACCGCCTCTATCACTTCTTAGTCTTTTTATTCTCTTATTGAGTTGATTCTCAATTTCATTCTTATAGAGAATAAATTTTTCTAAGGCTTCATCTTTGCTCTTAAGCAAATACACGTAGCAGTACTTTGTGCTATCATCGATAAAGTAATAAAATACTTATTACCGCCTCTTGTTTGTACAGACTTTAAGTCACAAACATCACTATGAATTAGGTCAAGTGGTTCGGTATTTCTTTCAACGGTTTGAAAGGATGACCTCGTTAATTTCGCTTCTACACAAATTTTGCATTTGTGTTTAGAATCGATCTGGAATGTCGGTATGTGTTCCATGTTAATTAGTTTCCGAATTGAATCATAATTAACATGTCCTAGTCTACCATGCCATAAACTGGAAGACTCAATCAAATAAGAGGAAGAGGCTTTATCTTTATTGATAATCGTCAGTACATTGAGCTTAAAAAGCCCATTACATTCGTACCCCTTTCCAACATACATACCGGATTTCGTTATTATAACTTTATCTGACTCAAATACTATACGAAACCCATGTTTACTCAGCAAGGAACCGGAAACCAGATTCTTCCGGATCTCTGGCACGTATAGCACGTTGTTGAGAGTCAGCATCTTCCCGGAGGTCATTTTCAGCACCACTTTGCCTTTGCCTTCAACTTCTGACGAGGCAGAGTTCCCCATGTAAAGTTTCTCTCCACTAACCGGCTCAAAGCTTGTGAAGAGATCTCTGTTGGAGCAGATGTGCCGGGTGGCTCCAGTGTCAATCCACCATTCCTTCGGATTTGACCCCACCAGGTTCACTTCAGAGACCACAGCAGAAAGGTTGATGTCGGAAACATCTTGGGATATCGCATCAACCACATTGGCCTCGGGCTTCTTCTTCTTTGGAAGCCGGCAATCAGTAGACCTGTGGCCCTTCTTGCCACAGTTGAAACACTTTCCTTGGAATTTCGGCTTGGAAACTCCACCTTTGGGCCCAGCCACTTTGGGCCCAGTCTTGGCCTTGTTCTTTTTGGGCTTTTGCCCATGCTCGACCACGTTGGCCTTCGCAGCACCTGCAACAGGAATGTTCTTCTCGGACCCCCTGTTGTCTTCTTCAATTCGAAGTCTAACAATGAGGTCTTCAAGTGACATTTCCTTTCGCTTGTGCTTCAGATAGTTCTTGAAGTCCTTCCATGCCGGTGGTAGCTTCTCAATTATTGCAGCCACCTGAAAGGTTTCACTCAGAACCATCCCTTCAGCATGAATTTCATGCAAGATTACCTGAATCTCTTGCACTTGACTGATCACTGTCTTGGAATCCACCATTTTATAGTCGAGGAACCGTCCGACGACAAACTTCTTTGTGCCGGCATCCTCTGTCCTATATTTGCGGTCCAGGGAATCCCACAGTGTTTTCGCCGTCTTCAGTGTACAATACACGTTGTACAGCGAATCGTGCAGCCCGTTCAGAACGTAATTTCTGCACAGGAAATCAGAGTGGTGCCAGGCATCAACAGCTTGAGCTGCCTGGACATCCGATTGTCCTTCAGGAAGCTTGGGAGCCTCCTCAGTCAAGAACCGAGCAAGGTTCAGGGTGGTCAAGTAGAAGAGCATCTTCTGCTGCCACCTTTTGAAGTTCAACCCATTGAACTTCTCAGGTTTTTCACTGTGGTTGACAGGAACCACAGTAGGCACCGAGCCAGTAGGCACGGAGCCTGTGCCTCCAAGAGGCATGGCTGGGATAGATCCCGAGCCCGGTGTGACTGGGGCACCAGAGCCCCTAGCCACAGCATCAGCAGCAGGAACAATAGCCGGATTGTTTTCAGTAGCCATCTGAGATCAAAGAACAAACCGAATCAGTCTTAAGTTTGTAATCCCGGAATAATATAAAAATTCCAATAATAATCTCGATGGCCACAAAGAAATTAATATTATAAATGATATTTCACGAATGAATGATTTTTCTTTCTATAGGCACAAATTGTGCAAGAAAGACTTACCGGGAATTGGAGTAGAAAATAATTCGACTAAATATATGAAATATAAATAATCGAATAACACAAATCGAAATAACAAACTTGATATGGAAATCTTTTACTGATTGAGTCGAGGCCTGTGGCGGTCACAGTGTCCTTAAGACTGATTCGTCCCCTCTGGTCGTGCCGAGGTAGCGTGGACTTCAATCTCCCAGGATACAACGACTCGGAGCTGGAGGTTGCACGAGACCCGCAACTGGAGGCGAACTGGAACCGAAGTCGGAAACCACCAAAAACCGATGCAGATGCAGAAAGGGAGAAAAGAGAGAGCTCTAGAGCTTGTGGTGTGCTCTAAACCTATGGAGGGGGCCTCTATTTATAGGCTGGTGGAGGGCTGGTGGCTTAAATGGCAGAGAACCGGGCAATTGAATGCCCGAACCGGCCGTAAATGCACTGAACCGGACATTAAAAGGGCTAAACCGGGCGTTAAGAGCCCTTAATAGCACCGAACCGGCCATTAATCCGACTGAACCGGTCATTCAGTGCCCCTATTAAGGTCGGACCCTTAATGCCGTCCCTTAATATGGCCTTTAAGACCCTAAACCGCCCGGAATCCGAAGAGTCGGGAATCCGAGGTAAATTTATTGAAGGAAAAAAAAAATTGCCAGAAATGGCAAAATTAGGCCGGCACCTCCTGCCATAGGCGGGAGCCGCGAGAAAGCCGTTTATTGTAGCTGAAGTAGTTACTTATCGTAAGACTACTCTTAGCTTATAAACCCTTTGAAATTCTCATCCCTAATCGATGTGGGATTGAGTTTCTGCATTTCCCATTATGGGCTCTTTGGGCCCTATGGGCCCTTATAGGCCCGGGCCTCTTCATGGGTTTTTATAAAATCAACCCATAACCATAATAAGTCCATGGACTTAAGCCCATTTCAATTCCTTCAATTTCCAAATCAATTGGACTTAGGCCCAAATTTAATTTTCAATCCATGAGAACAATTTCTCATTCAATTCAATGCCATTTTTCCAACATCGAGTACCTGAAGACTCTTCAGCAGCAACTGCAGATGATGTCCATGGGACGTGGGATGGTCCTCATGACTTACCCAAGCATGAGCGCGGGGGTGAGCGTTGGAGATCCAATGCGAATGTTCGGCAACAACATGGTACCATCAGCTGTTCCATGTCCACCATTTCTAACATCCCCGCCATCTGCTGCTGCTCTTCCTTCCGTACAATCTCATCCTACGACCTATCTTCAGCCGCTGTTCGCTCCGATGGGGATGCAGGGTCCCCCCGTGCAGCAGCAACCGCTTCACCCGAATTTTGCCTACCCTTATCAACACTATCCTCGCCTCCTCCAAACACATTATTCCCAGTAGCAGGTAATGACGGGTTTTCTCACCTTTACCTGTTTCAACTTGAACTTACAGATGATGGCTTTGAATCCGCGATAATTTCGGTCATGTTTGAACCGGCGCGATGTTAGTACGATCAATCACAGGATTGGAAAGTGGGAATCCAGTCCTACAGTGACCGGGAGTTACCCGACTTCGTTCCTCTGATCGATAACACTGCCAAAGCTGATGAGCAACACTTAAGACCCCGTTTGGTTCACTATTTGGAATTGTGATCGGAATTGGAATCGGAATCAAACTTCCTTTGTTGTTAATTTCTATTTTCTGGGGGTGTTTGTTTGAAACTAACTCTTTACTTTTCGCGGTCTTTTGTTGTGCTGGTTTTTCAGTTACTAGGGAATGCTCCTGAAAGCCTTTGCAGGGCAGTCTCAAAGGAGGATGAGACCCTGAGAGTTCTGGGCGGCGATCCGAAGTTTTGCAGCGTAGAGCAGGAGCAAATTTAGCATATGGAAAGGCGGTAGAGCTAAGTGTTTGATTTAATAGTCATCGATCGAGCGATAATGCCATAGCTCGGTGTTTTCGTTTTGTGCTCTTTTCCCGTGCAATTTGCCTGAAAACTGATGAAATCAAACTGTAATGATCTCTCTGGTACCATTTCATTACCGATGAGATACAGACTACTTCAACTTTACTGCAATAGAATTGTTGAGGTTGCCCGGTGCATAACTGTATAACTGTGGATAACTGAGAGCCGCCGAATGGCCTGCACCGTGAGTCAACTGTAACTGTCCGAGTACTCCGCGTGAGAAATCACAGATTCAACAGAGTACATTATAAGACCATCAATTGTGCCAGACAGAGACAGACAGACAGACTTGGTAAGGAACGATGTTCATGTTGCAGCATAAGCATCTTGCTAGAGATATTGTACAGATACCGTATCCGTGCTTTATCCAAAACTTCAGGAAAAAGCATCCCCGAAGCACGAGCACGAGGATGAGGATATATGTTCCAGATGATATATACAGGGAAGTAAATACCAAGAGGCTATGGTTTCACATGTAGAGGCCTTCAGGCACCCCTTCTTTCTTCTTGAACATCACCTTCTCCTTTGCCTTCTTGAAGTCTGCATGCGTTACCTGTGCGCGCCAGTCATATTTGAAATCAAAAACTCGTCAAGAGTCCAAAACTTGGATCCAGCAGTATCACAAATAATCATTTCATCATACACAAGGTCCCATTTGATAGGACAAAATGGAATGACCCCAGAAGATACTTTAGATAAAGGAACTTATTTAACATACCCTTGATAACTACGCATATATTGTATGGATGGAAACTTTAAAATCACGACACACTCTACGTTCAATGGGAAATTTACTATAAGAACCGAGCAAACTTTAAAATGAAAATAGTAGGAATGAGCAAGTCCAGTTATTCTATATTTTAGATAGGATAAATTTATCAAATACGCATAATTACTATCTCAAATGAAAGTTCATCAAGTTATGAATATAAAAAAATAAATGCTACAAGCCAGAACAAAAAAACTAGTCGAATATGTATAAATTTATATGTATCCAGTACCGGTCCGATGCACCCGATGTGTCGGATCTAGAACCGGAACTGGTTATAGCCAGTTCTTTTAAATTCTTACTCGGACCGTAACCAAATCTTGTTGAGATTTATGCAAAACTACCCTATTGTCTACATTTGAGTCTACCCGGTACACACACACACCACCACCCCCCCTTAAAAATTGGGCCTTTGATAATTTTGTAGTTTAAACAAAAAGTTCAGGACAAAATTGGCTACTAATATTCCTGACTTAAAAGATTCATAGTTGGAATGGTCACTACTCATGGTATCAGATTTGAAAGAATTGAGTGAACAGACATTCCAATGGAGTGATAATTCCTTTTCCCTTCTGCACATCCAAACAAGAGAAATAGAATCAATGGAGTGACAATTCCAATTCCTTTCCATTCATTCCTACCAAACTGGACCTAAATGCCATGATACTTGTGTAAATCTCCATTTGCTTCCTTTCAGATTTCCTCTATTCAGTGCACAATAAGTTGGATGTCAATTAGCGGATATTAGGACATGAGGAATGTTATCCAATAGATGTTGAAAAAGAAAAGAGGCCAGATTGTTTACATCCTTGAGTTAAATACTCACCTTCATTCGTCGTTCCCTCAATGCAAGCAACCCAGCTTCAGTACAGATGGCCTTAATATCTGCTCCTGAGAACTCATCCTTTGTCATAACAAACTCTTCCAAGTTCACATCATCGGCTAATGTCATCCTTGATGTGTGTATCTACAGCCACAAAAGATCAGGAGCTTGTCAGTCATACACTGAAGCAAGTTCAGCATCATGAACAAAACAAGCCCGGAGAAAGACTGAATTCTGTGCATCCAAGGTTTTAATAGAATTACCTGGAAAATACGTCTTCTCGTCTTGATATCCGGCAGAGGGAACTCGATCTTCCTATCTATTCGACCAGGTCGAAGCAATGCTGGATCCAGACTATCAATTCTGTTGGTGGCGAGGATGACTTTAACATCTCCTCTTGAATCAAAACCGTCCAATTGGTTCAGCAGCTCCAACATAGTCCTCTGAATCTCGCGTTCACCACCAGAGTGTGCCTCATACCTAAAGAGCAAAATGGTTATGGCATTTGACATAAAAGGAGAAATGCAAAGTGGTGACTGGTGATTTTAGTAAAGTTACCAACCCACCTCTTTGTACCAATAGCATCAATTTCATCAATGAATACTATTGAAGGTGATAGGTCATCAGCAACTCTGAATAGTTCCCTCACTAATTTCGGACCATCTCCCAAGTATTTCTGAATCAGTTCACTTCCGACGACACGCAAGAAAGTTGCAGATGTTGAGTTCGCCACGGCCTGAGTTGGGGAAACACAAATGAATAAGAAGAAGGCTTACTCAAGCTCTGCTCATAACTTGATCTAACCCCACATTTATCTTTTACTGGTTCCCAACACTCAAACATGACCCAACTTCGCACAACAGACATGATAAGCATGATATCCAAATGGAGATACTCTGCATAACACAACCACCAAAAGCATAACCAACCATGTGCAAACCATTATGAGCAGGTGCAGGCATATCAGGCATGTAAGGTAAGGTAGTAGAGCTTTGAATACCTTTGCCAACAAGGTTTTTCCAGTTCCTGGCTCTCCATATAATATAACTCCCTTAGGAGGCTTGATACCGATGTCTTCATACAGTTCAGGATGGGTGAGAGGGAGCTCGACAGCTTCTTTTATCTCCTGTATCTGGGCATCTAGACCACCGATGTCAGCATACGACTCCAAAGGTGCCTTCTCAACCTTCATCACTGATACCATAGGATCGACTTCATCTTGAAGAAGCCCAACCACAGAAAGGACCTGTTAGGAACCACCCACAGAGTCATTTTCAGTCATGCAGATTCATAGCACTATAACAACATCAATGATCAAGGAGAGAAACGAGAGTTGCAAATGTTTTGTGGGCAATCCAAGAGGAAAGCAAAATCATTTTCTGCTATCACACTTTGAACAGAAACCCTAATTTGCGTTGCCCAATATACCTCAGCAAGACAGCAAGCGTATGAAAGGCCAAGCTAATTCTACTAAGAAGCAACCAAAGACCATACCTTGTTATGCATCAAAATGGCGCACCCAGGCTCGAGCTGGTCCTTATCAACAAACGAAAGGATACTGACATAATACTCAGGGCCGACCGATGAAGAGACAATCGCATGGTTCTCATCGATCAGCTCCTCCAAGTTACCTACGCTCATGGGGCTTCCCCTCAGGTCGTCGACCTTGGATCTGTCTTCCTCGGCCTTCTCCTCCTGCGGCTTGAGCCGCTCCTGGTTGGCGACGAACTCCTCCTCCATCAACAGGTAGTCCTTGATACGCTCGAGCTTCAGAAGCCGGAGCTTGCACTTCGTCAGAGGAGTCACCGTGGGGAGCCGGGCAGCTGCCTCGGGCCCCTTCTGTTTGCGCTGCTTCCTGCCGACCCTGGACGGCGGTGCCGCCGGCTCGAACTTCTTCTCCTTCTTATCGGCCCCGTCCTGCTTCCGATCGCCGGGCTGCCGGTTAAGACCGCCGGGAGTTCCCTGACCCATGTGTCTCCCCTTCGATTGATAGCGCACGGAGAGATGAGACAAGACTGTCGAAGAAGCTGGCAGCCGAGACGGGAATTTGAAGGGCACACTTCCCGACAGCGGAAAAGGAGAAGGATCGGCTGACTGATTTGGATGGGCTCAGTTTGGGCTTCAACCTTGGCCCATTTAGCCCGGGGTGATGGGACTGCCTCGATATCCAACTCTCAACATCCGTACTCGCATAAGACTCCTCATCGGTGGTACTCAAGTGAAAGAGAACATGCGATCACAAATCGAGCTCTCATTCATGCTCGCCATTGAACTCAGGCTGATATGCTTGGGCTTGATGAGTGTTCAAGCCTACCGCATTGAACTCAGGCTGATATGCTTGGGCTTGATGAGTGTTCAAGCCTACCGCAAAACCCACTTTAGTACCATGTAAAGGAAATGGACTCTAGTTGGATAGAGCAGTCGACATGGTGCATCCATTCAAATAAAATTTGTTATTTATATATTTATCAAACTACTATTTATCATTTATTAGATTTTTTAATATTTTATTACCATTTGTTAATTAGAGTTAATCACTTATTTAAATTTTTTTATTTTTTAAAATTTAGTAACTATAACTGTATACTTATAAAATACATGTCAAATCCTAATATACCATACTGCTCCTTTGAAAACTTTATCCTCTTAAGGAGAGGAAAAGAGAATTTTACCTCCATTCCCCCCTTCACCTCTTTTGGAAAATCACAACTAAACAATGTGAAAATTTCCCCTCCTTCCTTTCTCCGCCATCCCAGCGGGCAAGTTACCACTCCAGATTCCAGGAAAATTTTCGAACATCGCTGTAAACATCAGATGGCAATTGTTCGAGATACTCGAGCTTCGAGCAACAGTCGTTCCACACCCACCACGAGGAAGAGAGGGAATGCGGTGCAACGAAATTACGAGATGGAACAGATCTACGGTGTCAACATCATTCTGCTCTGTCTGAAATTGACGTACGAGGAGAGTAACCACCAATGGTGGTAATTTACACTCCCATGAGATTTGTTGAATTAAAGATCCCAGTTCGAATTCTAGTAAAAATTATCAACCTCTAGAACCATACTAGACTCTTGTTGGGTTACGTAGTAGGTGACCACCGTCACTGTTATTGTCTTTTTTTTACTTCAAAAGAAAAAAGGCACGCAAGGAGAGGTAGAAGAGGGGAGGGGACAAGCACTCTTTGAAGTTTGAATAGGATCAAAGAAAATAATAATTAAGAAATAAATTAAACCACAATTTGCATGATGGCAATACACATGCATGACAGGAAACGACATTCAGCAAGCGGATACCTGCAGCCTATACAACAGTGGCGTGACGTGTGAAGGAAAATCGCGATGCATGGGGTAATGACCTTATGCCGTGCAACGGTGCGTGATAATAGAGACACAGAGAGAGAGAGAGAGATAAACATGCAAGAATATACTCACGGATTGAACTCACTCATCCAATACTGGGGTGAGAAGGGTTCAGGAACAACCGAAGCATCTGCTTACGGAGAAGAAGCTGGAGGGGGCTTGTTCGGGCTCGGGATCGGGTTTCCTCAGAGGAAGATGCTTGAAGAATGCTCTCACGGCTCCCGTCACCCCATCCTCGTTCTCCATGGCTTTGGCCAGCTCAACTGCACGCTCTTTCACCTGTGCCACTTTTCCATTTCAGTGAGCGAATTTTCATAGACCTTAGAACTGAGATGTTTTCAACGAATTCAGAAAAAAGGTACGGTTTCTTTGTTCCTCATTTCTGGTGATCCTGAAAAGTGAAGGGAAGTTTTGGATTGCCATTGCAAGACAGAGAATTGAAAATTGCCTTAGTTGTTGCGATTTACTGCATTTTTTATGTCTGTTGCTCAAGGCGAGAAGAAACCGGAAAGCTGCAAAGCTTTACCATTCTTGACCAAGCAGAGAGAGAGAGAGCTGCTATGGAAAATGTTTACCTTTGGATCGAGCATGAAATTTATCGCTTCGACTAGCTTAGGAAGCGAGAACTCATCCACTGGTATTGGTGGAGGACCTACTCCTCTAGCATGCACCTGCTCACCCCAAAAGGGTTGATCACCGAAGAAAGGGACGATGGTTGTCGGGCACTGCATTGTGGTCAGAAAATGCATCAACAATAATCCCCTAGCCCAAAATGACAGAGATGGCACAGGATAGAGAATATATATATATATATATATATATATATATGAATGAAGCCATTACAGCAGCTCGCAGACCCGCTGCAGTTGTTCCAGCTCCCCCATGGTGCACCTGTAAAGGAAAAGAACCGATAAGGCATTGCTCGACAAGTGATAACCACAAGAATGACACCGTCTAATTTTCACTACACACAGTTCAGGGCTTTATGTTATTGCTTAATCTTCCTTGTTAAACAGATCAACAATGGTTGATTTGATTTGATAAAAGAAACAAGCATACTCATGCTAAGTGTTGGTTCCTTCATCGATGCAAAGTAAAGTAGTATGATGTTCGGCAATGCCATCAAAAACAGTGAAAATGGAGAAAAATTCGGAACATTGACTCTACTCTATCAAGATCGACAAGGAGAGGGGAAAAAGGAGTGGATGGAAATACAAACCTGACATCTAGTGGTTATTATACGCATGATATGTCGGTATACAACGAATCGATCACGGTTCTAAACAATTTATTCTTGAGATCGGAGTGTACTTTGGAGGTCGTAATTGTACCCAAATTTGAGGTTATTATGCAATAGGACTCGAAAGAGCTACCTAATGATATCTGGGATTCATTTATGGATTTGAAAGAAAAAGTGGAAAAGTTTGACTGGACAGAGAACTTCTCTTTTCAGAAAATGGTTGAAACAAAATAATACTTACCACTGCCTTGCACTGCAAGAATAGCCAATCATGTGGGATATTATCCAACAGGTATATAGATTCCTTCGGCTCAGCCACTGTAACAACAACCGATCGACATGTCAGCAGATCCAAGCTTGGAAGTGCAGTAACAGAAGGATTGAGTATGGACACTGTCAACAATTTCTATCCGTACAAAACGCAAACCAGACAAAGAACAGAGGAGAAAGAGGAGGAAAAACACACAATTCCCCAGGCCACCCCATCCTCTATTGATGATACCCCGCTGTCCAGTTATTTCCAAAGCCTCTACTATTATCTGGGTCATCTTTTCTGGCTCTACAACAGGCTGCCATCAAGAAGGAACACAAATCAACTGTGCAAACTAGGAAGAGTAATGCAGTAAACCATCATATTGAACAGAAAAATAAAAATGAGATCCCAAGTGAACAAGAGTGACATTGATATAAAACAGATTTTCTTTTCTTTTCTTTTTTCTATTATATAAAACAAATTTTCAATTGAATAAGGTTCGAATTATTGGTTATAAATGAAGAAAAAGGGAACTCACCAAGCTGCCGAACCCTATATAAATAGGCTTTTCACCAGCCTGAAGCCATTTTACCAGTTCAACAGGAGGTTCATAATTTGATGCAAGATCAAGGAAGCAAAATCCAACCACATCGACTTTTGGTCCCCAATCTGCATTGGAATAAATTGTAAACAAGTATTAACATCCTATTAGTCTAACAAGCCAAGGAAAAACATGCAGAGGAACTTAAATTGCAGCAAAAGATTAGCCAAAGGAAAAGCAAAACCCAAACAAGTGGAGTTACAGTACTACTTGTGATGGGAGGTCCAATTATATTGGTTATGTTCATAATCCAGGTCAATTAAAACAGGAGGTAAATGGGGTGAATTTTCAGTCAAGATCTTCACCAAATACATGATAAAACCAAGTGAAAATAGATATGAATATAATGAAGACACCTTTTGGCTTGGGAACTAGATGAGGGCTCCATATGTAACCATATGGTATATCAGAATCAGAGCTCTGTGATCCACTCAAATAGGTGACAGGACGGAGCTTTAGCTTTTTCTTTCGCACATCGTTAATCATGTCTCGTATTCCAAGCCAGATCATGGAATCAACAATTTGGTATGACAGCTGCCAATTTTTCCCAATAGTTGTTATCCTCATTAAACAGAATAACACTGAACAAGAAAAGAGTAAGTGGAAATCAATCTTACTCTGTATCCAGCTTGCTGCTTGACACGAGAAAGAGGATGCGGGAATTCACTTGTTGGTCTGGAAGAAAAGGCAAGAATAATCGGGCATTGCAGTTCAAAAAAGCTACTTAACTTTGAAGAGTATCAAATATGTGGCACGGACATACATAAGAGTATCAACCAAAAGTACCACGAACATTTCACAATCGGATATTTTTACCAAGACAAAACTTACGTCCATGGCATTGTAAAAAATATATGCACCGGTACTTTCAGTGCCTCTGCCACATGAGTATGACCTACAGAAGAATAGTACATATAAGCAGTGTTTAGTAATTGTGAAGAGATTCCTCGACAAGCTTGTATATAAATGCAGATGTTCAGCTGTCAAGTTTGCATTGAATACAGACTGATCAACAGACGAGTTGCGTAAAATATTCCTAGATGTTATGAAAAAACAGAATAGCTATCCAACGACATTGAACAAAATTTATTAAATTATATGGGAAAAAGTGCACTGTCAGCTTTCCTAGGCTTTAGGAAAATGAGATTCAACGCAAATGACCTCAACTCTCTTTCAATAACGATGACTATAAAACAATCACTTCACAGATATTAGTTAATTTGATTGCCACCTTTTATGAATCAAGACATCCTCACTGTCATAATGCAATTTTCATACCAGCAGAGAAAACAATTGGCGTTCTAGAGAATTCATCCACTAGAAAATTCCTAATTTCCTACTCAAGCTAAAATCTAGACTAAGTTCATAGTTTTCATGTTATGTTAGATTTAGGTGGTCACATTTGCAGACAAGCCATCTCTCTTGGAGAACTAACAAAAATTTTCCATTCATGATCCACTCCACCCATATGCCACATCAAAGAATTACCAAGTTTCCCCAGTCTTTGTGAATTAAAAGAACTGGTAAATACCGTTTCTGCTATTCAATATTTTGCCGCATGTGGAACTACAATATACAAGGAAGCAGTAATGAGAACCTCTGCTTTTCTAGTCATTCAAGACATTATAAATCAGTCCATGTGCTCAAAAGTAAAAGAAGCATATTGGATAACAAACTTCAATGGAAACAAAGATCTAACCATATGCTGGAGGGTTGGCAATAATTGCATCTGCTTTAAAAGGAACATTTGAATCTGGATCAGGGTCCCTGCAAGCTGGTAGCAGAGAATAGATAATCTCCTTAATTTGATTGCGTTGGATGGGTATCTCGGAAGGCCCTGATGGCAAAAAGCCTTTGTTTTTTACCATATCTGCTCAAATGGAAAGTAAATGAAGGCATTAGAACATCCGAAACTGCCCATCCAAAGAAATTCATCAGTTAGTGTATTATGGTACAGCAAATACCGTTAAATCTAAGATATTATAACAAGACCACCTAGCATTTCAAAGACTGAAATAAGGATCAGATTTCGCCAAAAAACACAAAGAAATAAAAATGATGATGCTTTCAATTCAAAACTACAGTATTAAAAAAAAAAAAAAAAACCAGATTGGCATCCATAAAATATACTGAGGAGGTTTTCTATCACTTTTGGAATTGCATATTTCGTATAAATAGTACGAAATAAGGGAAAAGTTCTTCTACCAGTGCATTTCCTGCATTATAGAACTGCATCACATGAAACATTTTCTTTCCGGCAACTTAGGGCCCAGCAATAGGATGTTTTAACTGTATGATTACGTGACAAGGTTAAAAGGCATGGACTGGCTACTTACAACCCGCAAGAACTTTAGGATCTCCTCCTAATGGGAAAAACTCCAGCCCAGCTGTCAAGACAAACTCTTTAAAGTTGGAATGAGTTGCTAGTCTCACCCGATGACCATAATCCTGCATGAAAATGTTATCATTGAGTCTCACAATTCACAAGGTAAGCCTTTGTGATGCAATGTATGAGTAGGTTTCAGTTTTTCCAATTTTTCATGTAAGTATCATGTTTCAAAAGTATTCTCAACAGCTTTATTTTTTCCCATTTTCACCACAAATATTGCTTGATGAAATGAACGATTTCTATGTCAGCACCCATAATTGGAATCAAGGCTATCAGAAAAAGCTTGACAAAAGGACCCAGATTTACTTTTGGTGAGCTTATGATTGTGGCCAATAATTAAGAAAAGGTTTCAACAGGAATGATCGATGGTATATTGCCTAGGTCCTTGGACACTTCATCTTGAAATGGGAATATTTTGAAAACATGCTTCCAAATTCTTCTTTAAATCATCAAACATATGATTGATTTCCATCTAAAATAAGCTATGTTCAGAGGACAATGCAATGATGAAAAGTAAATAACTTGACACAGAAGTTAAAAAGCAAAAATACATCCTGCTCTTGAACTATCAAAAAGTTCCTAATTAAAAGACAATGAAGCAGGATATACGTTCCCTTAGCATTCAAATAATCATAAAATGTTCCTACAACTAAAAGGAATAGTACCCAAAAATAAACTGGAGGTGCAATTAAGCGTGTCAAAATTCTAAAAAGAACCATGTATGAAAGTCTACACACCTGCAAACGTTTACCAATGGCAGCAAATGGCTGAACATCTCCACGAGTACCAACAATAAGCATAACTATCTGTAATGGTGGTATGCACTGAAGGTCCGTTACATCAAGAGGTTCAACATCAACAACTTTATTATCTAAATCTTTCGGTTTAACACTCATGTCTTGGGGTTCAGCATCTGGCGGAACTTCAAACTCTACAGTCCCATCATCTTTTACGGTTGCAATTCTGTTTAACAATTTAAGCTGCACATGATGAATGATGTAAACATCAGCCACAAAATAGACAGCAATTTTTGAGACGCATCTTAGTAAATACTCCAGATGTATCGATATGCACACTCTTTACTCTCAGAAATATTCACATCCATCTGAACAGCATAAGCTTTCACCAAGTAGAATATTATAACATATTTATCAAAAAGGAAAAGGGAATAAGATTAACATGGCATCACAAGTTAGGTTCAAGCTTCTGGACAGTTTTCTGCCTCCACATACCACCAACTCTGTGAAGCCTGAATATTCTGCTGGCCAATATGTGGGGAAATAGCGAAGCTGAACTTTCAAAGTTTTTTGCTGACTCAAATAAAGCGGGTCCGTTCCCTTTCTCCAATGTTCTTACTATTACATACAAAATAAATTATTTCTACTTCGCTTTTTATTCTCTTAAAGCCTGACCATTTATTTTCTATTCCATCAATCGTATAGAAATTATTTCATTATTTGTGCCCAATCTACATCTTGCCAAAAAATATTGGTACATAGAGTTGCAACATGATTCATGCAATGCAAGCTGAAAAGTTGCACATATAAAATGGGAGAACATGAAAAAAACTACGAAATCTCCAAAAAGAAAATATAATGGCAACCAACATTATTTTAAAGGCAAACATACCTTTTGCTGAACCGGGATGTTATTATCAAAAATCCTTGCTGCTTCCTCAGCAAGTATATTATGGGGTTTCGGTTTTTCAGTCTTGGATCTTACCAACTTATCCTGGTTTGAAGTTGACTCTAACTTGTCAGTGTCAAGCATTCCCCCTGGAACTCTTTGTGAAATTCCTGAAAGAAGAGCAGTGTATGGGAAAAAAAAAATCCTGGTATTAGACAATATGAAAACAATGATTATAAATAGTACTATTTCCTGATTTCGTTACAATTAAACAAAGCTTTCGCCGTTGAAAGAAGGTTAAACCATATTATTGAACCAACATTAATGACTGGAAAATCCAGTAGAAGACATGACAGTCTTAACACAGATAGCTATGCAATAGCACCTAAATTTGACACACAAGAGTTGTTATGGAAATTTGTGGCCCAGATTTGTTCATTAGTATAAGGGTCTTCTATCAGCAATCATCAAAGGGTCCTACTCGCATGGGTATACAAAAGTGACCAAGAAGCGAAGAGCATTAGCTCAGAACCATGAGGGGTGCTACAATGCTTAGAAATGAGTATACATCCCCCTCAAGAATTTGCACAACATTAAGGCAGTTTGGCAAGTGACATTATTAAGTAGAACAGAAGCAGAAAAAGGACAACAGAATGAGCATCTGCCAGAAAACTACTGAAATAAGTTATGCACGGTATAAAAATTGCTAGCAACTCATCAATCATTGACATCTGAAGAATGTTCCACGATAAAATATTTGACTGTGAGCAAAATGGCGACACTAACAAATTATACATATACAAGAAAAGTATGCTACAACAGAAAACAATGAAAATAAAAATATGAATGTGAAAAATAGTTAAGCTATATCATTGGCTACAATTCATTAACTGGGCAGAGGTTATATGCTATTGCAAATTGGAACATGATGTCCTGCTTGCAGATTCTGTAACCATCAGATAACGAATTAATTAAATATGATAAATATTGTAGTGGATCTATAAGAACGTCTGTCCAATAACCAAACTTAAAGGGATGGTACCAAGTCACTTATATTCTTAAGAGTTTCTTTATAGTTTTCCGAATATGAGATTTGCCTTTAGCCAAATGAAGTGAGATGCGTAACTCAGGGCAAATAGACAGATGCATAGCATGAGTGCTACCAAGGTGCAAGACAACGTGCTGGATTGGGTTGTAACTTTAGCAGCTTTACTGGTTCTGGGACACATGAAATTTTGTAGACGGTCTAAGCCTACATAAAAGTCTAAACTTATAGGTGGTGGTACTGATGACATGTATTCCTATTTCCGATGTGAGATTTCTTAACTAACTAACTGCTTATGTCTATGACAAACAAAGCAGTTCAGGGCTTTCAATAACCAAAATGTAAATGTAAACTGCTAGAGTGCACCCATGCGACAACTCTAGAAAAGCATCCTTGTATTATCATAACACAAAGGGACAAGAATTCAATATTCATGAAATACAAAGCCAAAGGAGGTACAATATTACCATTAGAACAGTCCAAAAGTTTAAAGAATACTCAGCCACTGCCAGGAAATCAATGGTATAACTCACATTCCATCTCTCAAAACATAACTTCATCGGTCCAACAACATATCTGGGATGACATTTCCTTTTTCCTTATCCACAATTGTTCTTTAGTAATCATGACTGGCCATATTCCAAATCTAAAATATTTCAGCAGATGGAAATGTTCCATGGACTCAAAATTTTCCTAATCACACCATAATGGTGACCACTTCACTACTGCCATAAGAGTCTGTAAAAAGCCTAAAGAGTGTTCTAGGATTACTATCAACTGGTTATTATAACATCTAACACATTCAAAGAGAACTCACTGTTCTCAAATTGAAAAAGCAACAATCTTGATATCCAAATAAGAATGTCATTACTGCCATTTCCTGCTACCAACTCTTTGCAAAGTGTATAAGGTTCATTATAAGGTATTCCCCACCGTTAAAGTCCCTTTCATGGAGCTCAGCTTTACCGCTGCACAATTAGCAGATTCAGAATGTTGCCTTCGTTCTGACCACCTTGCTAAGGCAGGTAATTCCATTCGTCAATTCATCAGGCTCCTCGGCATATGTCTTGAATAAAGTAGAGCCATTTCATAATCCCTATTCGGCCTTATTTTAGTTATGTAACAAATCTAGCACTCTCAGCAGGAGCGACCATTGAAAAGGTCAAAAGCTAAAAGAGAAGGTCACTAACAGTCCACTATGTGAGTGCAAGGGTCAGCAAAACCAAAGCACAAAAATTGTCAACGTCACTTCTCTTCCAACTAATCCACATCCATTCTTCAGAAATCAAACTCCTATTGAACTGCAGAGGAGGAGTTACACGGAACTAAGTTCTAATTGCGAATTCCCAACAATTTTTCTCACAACCTACTTCCACTTACCAGGAGAGCCACCGCACCCCTCGTCCACAGCACCACTAGCGCCTTCACCGGCAACCTTTCCGTTATCCAACCTGCTGCTGCCTCCGTCGCCAGCACCACACTTCCCCGTCGCCCCGTCGGAGCTGGTGGATGAGCTCGAAGGATGCTCCTCCGCAAGCTCTTCGGCAGCCGTCACCATCTCCGGCGTGCTGTGCTGCCGCCTGTGCTCCAGATCTATCCACTGAATCAATCCAACAATAAGAAGATGGGGATGAAGAAGAAGTGGCGGCGATGGCAGTTCGAAGGCGTTGGACAGTTTGGATGCCTTTGAGGAGAAGAATCTGTGCCGTGAGCTTCTCTGATATTCTCTCTTCTTCTTCTTCTTCTCAGCTTCTCACCTCCGAGAATTGTGCAGAGAGAGAGAGAGAGAGTGGGTCAGAGGGGTGAGTCTGCGATGGTGCTGGAAGTCAAGGGCAAGGCAACGGGACACGAACTCACAACCGCCCGAGACAGGGGCATTATCGTGAAACCGTAATTTTGTCTTTTGCATTTTTTAAACTATTTTAATCTTTATTAATTATTACTAGAAGTTTTCAACGATGTTTTACTTTTACCTGCTCGGGAATTTATTAACGAAGGGGCACTCAAATAGAAAAATATGAACTTTAACTTTCACATCTGTAAAACATACAACCGTGCATTTTTAAATTTGGGTCACGCCATCCCATGTTTTAAGTATACTAGAGACTTATCCGTACGATGCACGATATGTGATATCTCAATAAAAATTATTAGAAATATATATTTATAATAAAATAGAATAATTATTTATAATTAAATTTTTAAGTAAAAATAATATATGTTTATTTTTTAAATTAGATAGTTATAATAGTGGGCTGTAAAAATAAAAACTAATAATGAATATATTAAAAAGAAAAAAAAAGGAATGTTGAGACAGGAGAGATAGGCTTTCAAGCAGAAGAGAAAAAAGTGGGAAATGTGCAATTATTCATGTTAAATTTAAGATTATTTCATCATTTTATCCCAATCCAATGGCCAATAATATTTCAATTTATATGTATAGAGATATTATTGGAAAGGAAAGAGTGACATCAAAATGTGGCATCTTCTCTTAATGTAATAATGCTAAATGCACATGTTGTGGGCTTCAAAATCCTGCAAGAAAGTTAAACCTTACGAAGATTGTTAGCGCTCGCCTTATCTCGTGCTTTCACCCAACGAGACCGTTTTGCCCTTCTTGCTAGTGGTATTCAAATCCGGGTATCATATATTTTTTTATGATACTAGGACCGTATCCCATATAAGAACGGTCCCTAACTTTTGGATTCAAACCTTACCCTGTTAAATATTAAAACTAGACCTTATCTAAAACTTATGAGATACCATATGTTCTAGATATCCTATTAGAATTTATTTATTATTTATTTTTATTCTAAAATATGAATTACTTCAATGGTTTTTTTTTATAATTATTACTATTTCTTATAATTTTTATCATAATAAAATATAAATAATTTTAAGCACATTTGCATTATATTTAAGTGTTATTCATTAGTAATTTTAAATTGTAACGATACTTTATGCATGAAAAATTCATGAAATATGCATAATTATTATGTTAAATAAAATATCATTGAGTTAGAAACACAATGGTTTAAACGGTTCTTGACTTAGAGTTAAAACAAGAAAGTTACGAATAATTGAAATTAGCGACCATAGTAAGTTAACAGGCTCGGCTTCCGGTTTTAAGTACTCTATGTGCCGGAACCGGAACCTATGGGTTCTTTCATTACTCAAAATCTACTATACTTTTATTGAGATATAACCCAGAACCTATCAAATAGGATAGGTTCATACTAGTTTCGGATCTATCATATACTTGTGTACGCTCCTACTTTTTACCGGCTTGAAAGCCTAAACCATTTGGACCGAACCAACTGAACTGAAAATTATTTTGGTTTGGTCTAGTCGCTTTCTTCAAGTTCCGGTTCGGTTCCCTTTGAACCGTTTAACAGCCGGCCACCTCCATAATTTTCTCTGAGGCGGTTGATTAACTTCTTTCTCATTCAATACGCCGGGTGCAGGAAAGCCCGAGGCCATGCGGGCAGTACGGCCCGCACATCCGGTGGGAAAGGCATATACACCCTGTGCAGCAATGGGAGCGGTTGAATCAAATTTCTCCTCCAACCGCCGACTTTCTTTGATGGCGCTCTCATATATATATAGCCTCATCAGTCATCATGTCTCCACAGTTTCTCCATCCTCATTTCCCCATCTTCAGCAAGTTCTCCACGACAGCTGCCGGAGTGACCAAACCTCTGAAGGTCTGTCGGATTCCCTCTGTAAGCGCTCTTTTTTCGTTTTCTATTTCGATTGCAGTTGATTTTCAAGCCTTGTTGTGACTCTCCCGAGCTGTGGTGATGACGATCTTCGGTGTCTTTCATGTGGAATTTCCATTAACTTCGGAGATGATAATGTTTCAGATGAGAAGGTTGGAATTTTACGTTCGCATTAGGGTTTGGTTTGTATCCAAAAGTAATTTCTGGAACAGGATAAATGGGCTCATCTGGAGAGAATCTACTTGTATCATAGCGACGGGCTAAATGGCAAGAATCGGCTTGGTTATACACGTCTCTGTTGATTCCAATAATATCAGATTTATATTCTTGGGTTTACTCTGCAGATTGCTCAAGTATGGTGGTTTTAAAAAGAAGAGTTTTGGCATCATATTCACAGAAAATTCAATTATGAACGCTGCGGGAAATTCTGTTTTTATCGGAACTTTTTGACTTGAGAGGCCTTTTTTCTTGTTAATTTTTTCTCTTCTTTATTGGTTATTGGTTATCTCCTAAAACTATGTCTCATTTTTTGGCTGAAATGGAGGAAAAGTAAAATTTGGCTGTGAAATGGCTGGTTTATAGCAATTTGCTACATTATTATTTCCACAATCCTTAACTACATCCCTGGACTTCTGTGTTGCGAATCTAGAATTTCTGGATTTCATGTTAGAATAAGATTTATATGGGCTTTTGGCTCTTAAAAATATGGGGAGTTTAGTTTTGTTTCTTATAAGATTTTCAAACTGATACGCGAGTAATGGTTTGAGAGACGGCGAAAGTCTGAAAAGGCCAGTTTTCATAATCATGAAAATCCCAAATCTCTTTCTTGTTGTTTGTTTTGGGTATTGTATTCTTTAGGATTCCTATCTTCACTGCTAGGCACCCGAGGGCCGTTGTCATGCCCCTTCAAAAGGTTGAGTGTATCCCTTGATCTCAATTCACTGTACTTGAGAAAACCTTCAATTTGGGTTCGATGCATTCTTGAAGGCTCCTAGAAGGACATCTACCATGGGGAATTGACGGTGCTTCCTCGTTCATGTGAATGATTTTGGAAAATCAAGAGAGGATATCTAGTCAGATAACAATGTCGAAGGCTTTCCAGGATTCTAACATGCTTAAAATGGATGAATGAATGCTTCTAACTGGTTTAAGAACATTGAAAATGGAGTATTATGGACTTGATACAAACAAGTTAGAGAGTTGGCAAATGCTCCATTGTTGTCTGTCTATTCCTTCCGGATAAATGCCATGTTTTTCATGTTTTATCCATTGTTAATTTTTGAAGTCTATTCTCGCTGATTAGTTGCATTTGTTGAGTTGACATCACAGTGCGTTCAAGATGGCTGGTGTAAAACGAAGATTGTATAATGATTCAGATATTTGTGCCCTTTACAAAGAGTTGGACGAGGTGACCTGTCCCATCTGCATGGATTACCCACATAATGCTGTTTTACTCGTATGTAGCTCTCACGACAAGGGTTGCAGATCTTATATATGCGATACAAGTTACAGACATTCTAATTGCTTCGACAGATTTAAGAAAATGATGTCAAATTCTACAAGCATGCCAACCAGTCTCTTCTGTAGGAACTCAGAAGCTTCTAAAAACTCCTCCGATAATAACCCTACTTTGTCTAATGGAGCACTTGAAGACTTAAGGGAAGACGACATTAGAGTGAACAATGACAGTCGAAACAACAGTGGAAACTTGGGAGCGCAGGTCGAAGGCACTCAAGAACCAAGTGGCTCTGTGCATGTAAAGGATGCTTATGAGTCAGAACTGGGCATGAAATGCCCTTTATGCCTAGAAACCGTGTTGGGTCAGGAGGTGATAGAGGAGGCGAGGAATTATCTCAACCTGAAGAGCAGGAACTGTTCCCAGGAGGCGTGCTCTTTTGTTGGCAACTACATGGAGCTGAGAAGACACGCTAGAAAGGTTCACCCAACAAGCCGGCCATCCAATATCGACCCATCTAGAGAACGGGCTTGGAAGCGCCTTGAGCACCGTAGAGATTATGTGGACACTGTTAGTGCTATTCGATCTGCTGTTCCTGGAGCTGTTATTGTTGGAGACTATGTTATCGAGAATGGGGGTGGTAGTAGCTTCTCAGGTGAGAGGGAAAATGAGCCATGGTGGAGCAACTTCTTTTGGTTTCAGATGATTGGGTCATTGGACTCTAGCAATTTGCCAAGGTCTAGGAGCCGGCCCTGGAGGAGGCATCACAGCAGGCAGTCCGGTGGAGGGGCCTCTAGGAGGCGAATGCTCTGGGGTGAGAACTTGTGGGATCTGCAGGATGAGGATGAAGATGAAGACAAGGACACTGAAGATGGCAGTGTTCAGACCCTAATGCTCAGTGATGGCGGCGAAGATGGTTCGCCTGTTCCAAGACGTCGGAGGCGCTTGGTACGGTTGAGATCAAGTGATGATCAGCAGCAGTGACGGATGATTTCGTGCATTTGCTCTATCAAGGTACTATGTGAAATTGATCTTATCATAGAGTCAAAGGAGAAGGAAAGCGGGAATGCCAGCAGGCGTCTTCCTATCTGACTTGCAAGTGTTAAGCATGCCGCCTGCGTCCATCCTAAGCCAGGACAGCTTCAGCATCTCCAGGTCAACGTAATTTGGAAAAAAAACATTACACGATTTCTTCTTCATGTAGATAGATATAGGATTTATGGGACCACCTCATAGCATGTTTGCCTGCTTAGATTCCATCGTTTTTATGGTTATGTCTTAATCGGTGAGGTCCTCTCTATACAACGGAGCCCCTTACTTCTTCATTAGGATTCGAACTCAGATGAAGTTCTGACAGATGGTCAGAGAATTCACAGATGTTGCATTGTCATGGATCCCTCTGGGATTAACATGTGGCCTACCACAATAAACTCTGCAATTGACCTGGTCCAAACAAGGGAGGAGCTTTGGTTCGCTCAGGTTCTGCTATACCTGGGTTTGGCAACTTGAGAGGACCTCTCCTGACATGCCTGTCCCCGGTGTTTTAGTTGTCGAATTCCCTATTCCAAGAAATGGTGAATCCTGGAGTCCGGGACCCAGGAAGATCGTGACATCACCGATCTGGTTGGATCTGATTTTGTCTTTCAGCCTAAATGAGTTGCTCCCTGAGCAAAGCTGTGGCCTAATGTCCTTTTGCTCAGACAAGATGTGCTTGGCTTCAGTTTTTCGGTGTTGTCATTTACTCATTAAAAAGGGAAAAAAAAAACATTATGTTGTCATCTCTTCTAGCCGCTGCATCAATCTCATCGGCGGTTGATACAGGCTTTGAAACCACACTTGCTGTCTCATTTAAGGTTTTTTACACGCTCATTTTGCCCGACTCTAAATGTAATGGTCGATTGAAGAAGTCGGGCTTGACAATCGAACTTGAAGTTTACCAAAACCAATAATCGACTCATTTTCTTTTCGGTAAGGCGTGTGTGATATCTATTATTACTATTTTAAGTGAACTCACAACCTATTTGAGGTCACTTTGTAACCTTTCATATCTTTTGTATATAATAATTAAATTTTAAATAACCTTTAAATTTAGAAATAAAGAGCGGCAAATAGTAAATTTAATTCGTATAACTATTTACTCATTTTTTTCTCTATCGCCACTTACTCTTATCTCCTCTCCCCTTACCTTTTTTTCTTCTGTCCACATGTTCTTTTTCTTTCTGCTAAGTTCCACTCATTCTTTTTTATAAGTATTAATTATATTTATTTACTCTCTTCATTTATATATGAATTTGTGATTATTTACTTTTATTAATATAATACATACCATGTAACATGGGTTTCACGTCTAGCGATCAGCACAATCAACATGTCTGGGAGAGAGTTCAAGTGTCGGGTCAACCAATTCACGGTGTCGGCGAAGAATACCAACCAATTCATGTTTCTTCTCGCTTTTGTCTTCCCAAATAAATCTGATTCTGATACTGACAGTGCCAATGACTGCATAGTTTAGGGGAATTAATGCAATTAAGCTGAAAATATGGACTGTAGCTGCAAATTAAAATTTTGCTGATTGGGGCCGTTGAGGGAGATTACAAAGCGAGTGGGAAAGGCTGAGGTTTTAGAGCCTTCTTCAACAGTTCGTTTCCTCCCTGCCTCCACTTTAGGGTTTTAGGGCTCTCTCCCTCCGCCCCTCCCTCTCACTCTCTCTGCCAAGTGCTAGGGCAAAGCAATGGACCGGTACCAGAGAGTGGAGAAGCCGAAGCCTGAGTCTCCGATAAACGAGAACGAGATTCGAATCACTGCTCGGGGACTCGTGCGGAACTATGTCAGTTACGCCACCACTCTTTTTCAGGTATCGTCGTAAATGTTTCCTGGTTCCTCCGCTTTTCATGGTCCGAGAGCATCCTTACAGTGATCTCTCCCGTCCGCGGAGAGTTCCGAGTTATTTTAGCTGTTCAGTGCGATGATTGAGTCCTTGCTGTTATTTTTGTGATTCGCGTTGTATTGGAACTCTCGATCAGTCTTCCATTGTATTGTCACGCTCGAGTGGACGCTTCTGCACGTTTTATGGATATCTGAAGTGTTGAGGCACTGTGTTGACCCTTTTTTTGCAGCCTCATGGGTAGCGATTTTGAGAATGGATCGGTTCTGTTCTATGTTGACATCGGTCCCATGTTGGTACAGTTAATGGCTTTATCAGGCGGTTTCTCTGCTGTTCCACAATTCCGTGGTGATGTGTTATAGTGAAGTGTAATATGAGAAGTTTTCCAGTGGAAGTGCATTTTTTTTTTCCATTTTGTTTGATGTGTTCTTCACCAGATAATTTCTTTGCTTGATTGCTTGTAATATTTACTTATCTGACATTTTCATGACGTGTTACAGTTAGTAATTTCTTTTCAAAGGGAGTTATTGCTTCCGTGTGTTTATTATTTCCTCGTGCCTCATGTTTTTAGTATGTGCTGTGGTTGCCTAATCTATTGACCTTTGCACTTATCTTTGTGTTGTGAAAGATTCTTTTATTCTTTATTATCAATGTTAGATTGTGTAAGTGCATTCTTGTGGTCACAGTTCATTATATATTTCACCTGTATCTGTGTTCAAGTCATGTACTTGTCAGAACTAGTGCCTGTCCTTCTTATTCTATATGCTGTATTAAGCAGACCGCTTCATCATGATTACCTTTTTGTTCCTTGATATTGGTATTGGTTCGCACATATTCGGTTTTCTGCTTCCCTTCTACCAATTCAGAGCTGGTAGTTGTGTCTGGTTGCTGAAGCAAGTTGTTTTCAGGTCAAAATTTTCAGCTTATGTTGTGGTTTGTAATTGAAGCATTTTGATCTGCTATTGTGGAAAATTTACTGAGAAGTTTCTTTCAGCTATCCTTCTTGGTATTAATTTACTCAAATCATGGGACCTGCATGTTGATGATTTATTGTAGTTATTCATAGTAATTGTGATTGTGGATTCACATGTTAAATGCTTGTTATGAAGGAAAATCGTGTGAGAGAGATTGTTTTGAAAGCAATGGGTCAAGCAATCAGTAAGACAGTGGAAATTGCAGAGACCATAAAGGTTGGTGCTGATTCCCCTCTTTTCTTCTGCCCTTTACTTCAAGTCTGTATTGCATATGCATTTATTGATCTACTTTCCCTCTTGAGCAGAAGAGAATTCCTCAATTGCATCAGGATACTGCCATCAGCTCAGTTAGCATAACTGATCTTTGGGAACCTATAGAAGAGGGACTTGAACCGTAGGCTTCATCCCATAAATTTCAGTAACATACCTATCTTTTCTTTCACATTGCATGAGATTGGTAATTTGACCATAATATCTAATGCAGTGTGGAGATGACGAGGCATGTTTCAATGATCTCAATCACCTTGGCTACGAAGGATATTAACAAAAACTCTCCTGGGTAAGCAATGTGTGCATTGTTTCATCTAATCCATCAGGGGAAAAAAAGGATGATGATGTTCTCATAAATTGGAGATTCGCAGGTTCTTGTTAAGTTTACCTATGTTTCGTCAATATCTTTAATATTCGACATTGGGTTTACCTTGCAATGTTTATGAACCTTTGGTTGTCAATTGATTTTATATACATTGTCGACCACTATATGGACGTATACTTGCAACTTTTTTAGTATATTTATGGGATTTGTCTGTAGGTATCAAGCTCCTGTGAAAGTGGAGCAGGTCAGGCCACAGTATTATCATCAACAGCAGCAACCTCGATTGACACGTACGCCTTACAATGTGTATAATGAAGGTAATGTGAAAAAACAGGTTCCATCACTTGAATTGATTTCATTTACATCCGCAGGAAAAGTAGATGGAAACTAATTTTGAGCTCTTGTATTTCTTAGAATCTTATGGTCGAGGGAGGGGTGGTCATGGGAGAGGGAGAGGACGGAGCTGGAGGGGAGGTTATGGGAACTATCAAGGTGGAGGGGATTATGAAGGTGGCAGCTATCGTGGTGAGAATTACGGAGGTGGAAACTATAATAGCGGGAATTACAAAGGTGGAAACTATCGTGATGGGAATTACGAAGGTGGAAACTATCGAGGCAGAAATTATGAAGGTGGAAACTATCGAGGCAGAAATTATCAGGGGGGAAACTATCGAAGTGGAAATTATCAGGGAGGAAACTACCGGGGGGGAAATTACCAAGGTATTGTAAGCGTTTAGACATTGCTGAAGCAGCTTCCCTTCTTGTTGGTGCTTGATGGAAAATGATTCCTTCTTTTTTCCCTATTATGAACTGCTGTTTATTTAATTTCTATCACCCACTGCAGATAATAATGATGGGTATTCCAATCGGGGCGGAGGAGGAAGAGGAAGAGGCAGAGGATGGAGCTATGGTGGTAAGTTTTCATTTTCTGTTTCTATTTACATGTTTAATTACCTGTGAAATTTGAACATTGGGACTTCTCTGTAAGCTCTGAAATATTCCACCATGCTGGATAAGTACACCGAGCGAAAGTTTATATGTGTATGTGTATATATTTTTTCCTGAAATGCCTCTAGACTCCTTACTCGACATTTTGTCAACTAAAGTGGCTTTCTGCTTGAGAGAAAAAGCAAAGGCGTAAGCTAACAATCCAGCCCTTAAAATCTTGTTAAAACAGGTGCAGGATATGAGAGGGGAAGAGGTGGAGGTGGAGGCTACAACCGAGGTCGTGGAAGGATGGGTGGCCGCTCGAGGGGGGCTGGCCGTGGTGACGACGAGGCATAGTCGGGTACTCCTTTCTTTTTCTGCGTTCTGTTTTGATCCGAGAACTCGCCTTGTGCCTCGATGAACTAGGGGAACTTCCGTTGCAAAATAGTCTACTGTTGAAGGGAATGCATGGAAATGGTTTTCATATGGTTATGTCTCTCTGTTGGTTTTAGTTTAGCAGTTGGCTTTTTCCCTCTTAAGTGGCCAAGAATTTGATTATATCGAGGATATGAGCAAAAGGCTGCATTGTGTGTCCTCTCCAGTTCTTATGTCTAAAGCCAACTGCAAGTGGTCAGGTCAGTTTGTTTATTCCACAAGTTTGAATACTCTTGTATCTCTTTTGACTTCAAAAAAAAAATGCAAAAAAAGGAATGGAGTTCCCCCCTCGGATCTTTCGCAAGTCATTTCTATGTAATCAATTGAGACTCATGCACGAACTTCTTTCTATAAAATTGATACATCTGAGTGAAAGTTTGATTGTGGGGGTGTGCGTGGGTGTGGTAGGTCTTTTCTGCAAATGTCCAGAGTCTGCTTGTTTGCTTCGTCATCTGGTGGCCTGTCTCATAGCAGGGGTCGGATTGCCGGAATGGGTAAATGTTGCCGGGATTCATATATGTACATTGAGGAACTGGAACTGGCCAAATGACGGAATTGGAACCTCTTTATAGCGTGTACTAGCTTATCTGTATTTTTCAAATGTTCAGAAACTTTGGTGCCTTCTTTTTTTGTCAGGAAGAAACTTTTCTATGTCAGGGAAGCTTTCAGCAGCGGTGACACAAAATTGCTCCAATCACTAGTGCAATCAATATTTCTTCAAACGTTCGTGCCATCTTAACCATTTCAACAAAGGCCTGGCCCATCCGGAAGCTGGGCTGGAACGCGTAGCCCATGACTGGATTACTGGGCCATATCAGGACAAGGGGCTGATGACTTGGCCCAACAAGTAGCCCAATGACGTGGCCCAACAAGGCCACTGAGTTGATCACTTGGCCCAATCACCCAACCGGAGCGGATGATGTGGCCTAACTAGGCCAATAGGCTTGATGACGTGGCCCAATATTTCCACATGGCCGATGAGGTGGCCGAACAGCTCGATTGGTTAGGATGATGTGGCCCCATCAGTAGCTAGGCTGAAGACGTGGCCCAACCCAGGCACAACAAACAATGAGGCCCAATTTGTCCACTGGGCCTAGGGCATGGCCCAATAGCTTGACTCGGGCAAATGATGTGGCCCAACCAGGATAGATTAATTGGCCCAATAGCTTGATCGATCCGGATTTCGTGGCCCTGGCCCAATAGCTCCACTGGATTGGATGATGTGGCCCAATTAGGCCATAAGCAGGCAACATGGCCTAACATGCACATCGGGCAGGATTACGTGGCCCAGTTAGGCCGCTGGACCGATGGTGTTGCTCAGTAGATCTATTGAATCGGATGGCGTGGCCCAGTGAGGCCAGTGTGGCCTAATGCACACTTTGAGCCTGATTACATGGACCAATCAAGCCCCTAGACTGATGACGTGGTTGAAAAGATCTACTGAACCGGATGACATAGGTAAATGACGTGGCCTAATGCGCACTTTGGGTTGGATTGCGTGGCCCAGTCAGGCCACTGGACCGATGACATGGCTAAGAAGATTTACTGAACTGATGACGTGGCCCAATGAGGGGAATGGGCCAATGACGTGGCCCAACCTCTCCACTAGATCGGATGACATGGCTCTACCTCTCCAATGGCCGATGATGTGATGCAATAGCTCGACTGGACCTGATGATGTGGCATAATATGCCATTTGGCGAATGACGTGGCCTGATAAGCACACTGGGCCAAATTACGTGGCCCAATCTAGCTGCTGGACCGATGATGTGGTCTGATAACTCAACTGCATCGTGGCCCAATGAGGAAATTGTGCTGATGATGTGGCGCAATATCTCCACTGGACCGGATCACGTGGCCCTAACTCTCCAATGGGTGGTGATGTGGCTCAATAGCTCAACTAGACCTGATGATGTGGTCAAAGCCGACGTGGTCCAATCTAGCTATTTGGTCGATGATGTGGCTGAATCCATATGACGTGGCTGAATGAGGCCACTAAACCGATGACGTGGCCTAATTCGCACACACTGCCAGATTACGTATCTTAATTAGGCCCACTGGATCGGATGATCGATGACGTGGCCGAATGTCGACTGGACAGGATGACTTGGCCCAATGGCATCGTGGCCCAACTCCGCACTAAGCCGAATGGCTTCATCCAATCTCCCGACTGGGCTGGATTAGCCGCCCAATGAAACCACTGGGCTGATGACGTGGCCCGATGACTGTTAAAACCGTCCACAGGGCCCAGCCCGTGGCCCAGTCAGTCTAATGGGCTGATGACATGGCCCAAGCCAGTACTGTGCCGATGATGTGGCCTAATACTAACACTGGACCGGAGACGTGGCCCAATAGCAGGCATGGCCCAACTCGCCGCTAGGCCATATGACTTGGTCCTAACCATCTGATGGGCCCATGACTTGGCCAATCTCTGCATTGGACCGGATGATGTAGTCCAATCTCTCCAATTGGCCGATGACATGGCACAAGCCAACACTGGGCGGGTGACTTGGCCCAACCAGGCCACTGTGACGTGGCCTAATCCGGATTACTTGCCCCAGCGAAGCCACTGGACTGATGACAGGATCCATTGTTAATGTAAAAGCACCAAACACTAACACTATGTTTGGATCGAGGGATTTGGAACGGAGGAAAGGGGAGGGATTTGAAAGGATAATTTATTCATTCAAATTACTCGTTTTGATATTATTATTAGACGAAGGATTTGGAGGGATAAAAATATTAATTTGATCATTTTACTATTTTAATTTGGGAGGCCAATCGAATGCGAGAAAGACGTAAAAGAGACAGTGATTTTATGATGATCTTGAAACTCGAACAAAATTGTGATTTTGTGATAGCCTTGGGAGGATCGATAGTTGTGACCTGGTGAGGGTCATGTTCGTGGCTTTGTGATGATCAAGCAAGGAAAGACGTGTGTGATTATGTAATTATATGATACAGAATTATGATGCACCTAGGATTTTTTTTAAGAAGTAAAGATGACTATTTTTGTTTGAAAACTTGCTATCCCTCCAAATTCTCTCAAATCGGAGGAACTAAAAAACTTAGGTTTCGAGGAATTCGGATAGGTAACTTGCACGTAAGAGAACATCCGACCACTGAGATATCTATGACAAACAGTATAGGGCAAATAGAAAGTAAAATTCATTTCTACAGGATATTGGTCAGTGTCAAACTGTCACGGGCCCAAGGGCGCTATCCGAATACCGCTCGAGTACCTTGGTACAGCTGGGCGTCAACAGCTCGCTCTGCTGACCAGCCACAAAATTCCCACACAACCAAGGCTCACAAGCCTAGAATCGATCGAAGCAACACATAAGAGGTTGGGAAAAATTAACTTGTATTGTCTCACAAGAAGTATAAAAAAAAACCCAACTTCAGACTGGAGATTCATTCGAGGAGAGCCAGACATTCACTCACAAGAGGGAGAGCAGACAACTGAGGGCATGTGGGACACACTGAGAGGACAGTGTGAACGCTAAGTCTGTCAGTGTCACACGCTCAGAACTGAACAGAGTAACTTTCTTGAATGCCAACCATTTTTCATATCAATGGAGGACCATGAAGTTCCAATCACTCACTAGGTCACATAAATACGACTACAAAACTTCAAACTTATATCACCAGCTGCGCTCAAGCTTAGCAGCGGGCAACAATGAAATTGCATATTACAGCTTGCAAAAGTCAGAAGAGGCAGAGAAGAGTTGAATCGGAATCGATTAGGAGGAACAGATATTATTAAGAAAAAAGGAAAAGGAGCAGTAGATAGACAACATAGACCAGAGGGAGAAGGAAAGCCTGTTAATGAGAAGTAAAGTGGAACGTGAGAGCTGATGGAGGAAGTAGTAGGAAGGCATAGATGTAGAGATGAAAGTATTCATGAAAAACAACAGAATGTGCATACCAATAAAAAATGTAACCAAGAACAACATATCTATAGGCGAAAAAAGTCTTCAATGAAACGGTCATACCACGTAGACGATGCTAATATGGTTTATCCATCCAATCGGGACTTTATATGTTATCAATAATTATACAATTATGATTATTAAATAATAAAAAAAGTCTTTAAAATATAAAATTTTTTTAAATAAGTAGTGAATTCTAATTGGAAATAATATATAAATGGTAAAAAAAATTTAAAAACCTTATAAATGATGAACCCTAAATAAAAAAATGTAAAAAATAAATTCTGATTAAACGGTTATACCGCGTCAGCATTACCTACGTGGTATGACCGCTCTATTGAAGACTTTCTCCTGTAGGTGGAGCAACATTAATTTTTTCCTCATAGGATTAAAGTTAATCCAAGAGTGCACAATATGCACATAGTTTTTCCTTGTCCTAATTTCAACCAAATTACCATATTCTAAACCTCCAATATAACACGAAATTTATGAGAAAACAACTTATATGCTCGATCTATGGCTCCTTCAAGATCCAAGATTTGCATAACTCACATGGTATAAGACAAATCCACCAATAAGAAAAAGGCTAAAATCCATCTCAAATAGAAATTTTTTAACCGGTAGAAAAATAAAGGTTGAATGTTAAAACGGAAGGTTATTTTAGCCTAAGATCTCATCTTCAAGATGCGATCTCTTAACAAATATAAAATACGATCTCTCAACGACACATACAGAAATAATTTACCAAAAAACATCTCTTTTTTTTAAATGTCATGTACAGTGTTTTTGGACCTTTCTCCCTTTTCAAGAGGTGATGACTCTCTACTAGATTGTAGCGATGCACCATGTAACCATATTACAGGTTGTCTTTCATTACAGACTGAGATGGAGACTCACCCCCTAAAGAACAACCGGATCTTAATTTGCAGTGCTCGGTCATGGTATCAGTTCCGAGTACGGCAACATTTGAATCGGGAACTCTCGGTCTCAAACTGTACCGATGATGTCAGGCCATATTTCTCCGGGTTCTCTCTGCTCAGCTATGTTCCCGAACTGTTTTTCCTCTTCATTGCTCAGTCTCGCTGCATCGACACTTAAAAGTATAAGTATAAAGCTGGAATGCATATCTTGTGGAGCAGTCTACCTACATTAGTAAACAGCACACAGTGATACATCGATTTTCTTCGAATTTTCAGTATCTTCACATCGGTCCACAATGGTCGGTCGGTGAGATAGAGTGGGCCGAGTTCGCAAAACACTTGTGTGAGTGTGTGTTGCTTTATCAAAGGCTACGGGTTCAAAAGGAGAATCGAACACCCGACCTTGTAAAGTTCCACACAATTTAAACACACGTTCTATCCACTTGAACTAACTATTAAAGATTAGGTAGAAGCTTTTGTCAGTGGGAAAATCATTCATACTCATATTAAATTTTATCGTCACTGAACAGTTTGGTTTAGTTATTGAACCGAATATTAAACTCCTGGTCAACAAAATGTCAGGCTCGTGCATAGTTGATGCGTACCCTGTGAACGATATGCCACACAGATGAATGTTAAAAGTTACTGTTCTAAATTGAAAAGTTAATAAGAAAATTCTTTTTTAAAAAAATATTAAGACCAAATGTGACCTATCAATTTTCCAATCTTTGCACCTTGGTATTTCTCAAAATTACTGCTGCTGCTTAAGCTTTTGCTAGTGACTTGACTCGTCTCTCACGCAGTTCTAGATTTAGACAGCGACCGGCTCGTGTATAACGCCTGCTGTCTTTGCTGTTCTTGCTTTGTTATGATCAAACCGAAGAGATCGGTCTCCTTTTTATCTGTTCTCCACAACATAATCGGAAACTACTATGTTTGATGATAGTCTTCAAGATATGGTTCAAGAATTATTCGTATCTTCTATTGGAATATGAGTAAAACAAAAGAAATTGTAAAAATATTAGTACACGTAAAATGTTGTTGAGCGCCCTGATTCCCAAATCAGGTGGCGATTTCATGAAATTACAGGGATCTTTGCGAGGCATTAAGTAATTTCATGAAATTCTATGATGCTTCACAGTGCCAATGCAGCCGTGACATTGCATTCATTGTTACTGATGAAATTCTTTCTGAAACCTATCGGTTCCGTGTTCAAGAACATGGAGTATAAAAAATTTCTTTCCTCAAACATATATACTGACAAGCAAAATTCACATGACACGGTGAAAGGTATGTCCGGTTCCCACACGATTTAAGATGCTAGCATGTATTGACACCGAGTTTTTGAGAGTATTCTTTGGCTGTAGTGTAAATATCGAAAATAAGATCGTGTGATGTGATAAAGCATTGTATAAGAAAACCTGAGAAAAGCAGCAATAATCAGTGGCACTTGTGGTTGGTGCAGATGGAGAGTACGATGATGAGGATCAAAGCAATTAAAATGCCCAGCACGATCAGCTTTATCTTCATGTTCTGCAGCCACATCTTCCTCCTCATCTTCGTCCCCTGCTGCCTGAAATCTTGCGCCTGAGAAATGATTCAGTAAAGCATTCTCTCTTTCAGAAGTGGTGGGAAGTTCTATGGGCAGCATGAAATACGCATGATGATGAAAAAACAGTAGCCTGGCAGCCTTAGTGGCTGAAGTTTGGTTGTTAAAGAATTGGGAAAGGAAGGAGCGGAGAAATGGACAGACAATGTCAATGCATCTCAGAGTGATGTAAGAAAACAATGTTCCTATCGCAGTCTTAAGCGATCAAGAAGTAATACTGCCCGAAATGCCCACTTCAAACTGCGAGCAAGGGCCAAAACTCTGCTCTGTTCCGCGACCTGGGGGTTTGCCGAAATTTGTTCTTGTAAAAATGTAAAAACCTGTCCAGAACACTGATGTAACCCATCGTGTCTGAGAGATGCAGTTCACTATCAACTCGAGGAAACATGATTGTTTTGGCTATAGTAATGGCATGAAGACAATATAATGCATGTGCATACGTGATGCATTAACTGACCTGAGTGCGAAGGTTCTCGGTCTTATCAACCAAAAGCTCAATCTTTTCTCCCCGATCGAGAACCTGAGAGTTTGATCATTGGATAAATCAGTGCTCAAATGTATCTTAACATTCAGCCATTTTTGGACCATCTTGAGCTTACCTTTTCAATGTTTTCCAACATAACTCCTTGGACTTCTGAAACCTGGGCTCTCACTTTAGCGATCTTGCTGATCTCCTCAGGATGGTCCACGCAGTATTGCATCTGCTCTTTCAGTTTCGGCCTACATCATATGCAACTTATGGTCCATGCAATTGAGAAAACAAAGATATCAGGGGATGAACTTCAAATGTTAAATTAGTTACCCGAAATCCTTGTTCAGACTATAAGCGACTGCTGTAGCAGCTTTTCCTCCGGCATATCTCTTGGTGAATTCCTCCTTGATTCGCTCAAGAAAGGCAATTGGAACTTGCCGACCAATGGACTCAATCGCAACCACAGAGTAGACTGCATTTGTTGAGGGAAAAAATTAATATAGCAGACAGAGAAGGGTAAAGTAGGGGGAAAAAACTTCTTGTAACAAGTGCAGATCGTGCAGAACACAGCTAAGAGAGAAAGAGAACCAAGTCATCAAGACAATACCCAAGGGTACTGTTTTAATCATTTGACATGGTTAAGCGTTATCAGTTCCTACGATAAGCAACGATCTGAAAGTGCACTTAAGAATCATCATAGGGTAGACTCGACAGGATCAACAGATCCCTGATGATCAATGGACTGATTCTATTCTCACCATCGAAGCATCTAAGATCTATAGAAATATCCACTAGTGAAACCTGGCCAACAAGCAAATTAAAAAGTTGGAGCAATTTTAGACGTGAAGTAGATCCGTCCTGCAAAAACTTTGAAATCGTACTGGCATGTATACGTCAATATTCTATACAAGCATACACACATCTCAGATGCTTAGGCCAGAGCTTTGAGGCTCTGGCGCTCAATCCTTGAGTAAACTCTTCTTCCACGATGATCGGCCGCAACCGCAACTTTTGCACGTTCTCGCATGACAGTGATCCTCAAACTCAAAACTCAAACTCGTAACAGACACGGCGAGCAGATCAAGAGCGAGATCAATGCAGAATCCACTGAGACTCAAGAGGAAAAGCGGTGAAAGACTTACTGAAGCCGTTATCGACGAGGTAGTTGAAGGTGTGGCCGTCGCAGTTGTAGGTGAACTTGTTGTTAGTGGAGGGGAGCTTCTGGAGGCACTGCGACGCCACGGCGGTGAAGTTCCCGGTGAACTCCGTGTACTCCGCCAGCACCACCGGTCCCCGCGCCACGAAGCTGTAGATCAGCGACTGCTGCCCCATCGCCGGCACCGGAAACCCAGAGAGAGAAAGAGAGGCGTGCTCTGGTGCGGAGAGAGGAGTCTGCTGAGGAATTTGAATTGCCTTTGTGAGAGAGAGAGGACGTTTTTAGCGAGGTGGTGCAATGCTGCTTTTCTTGTTGTTGGGGGAAAGCTTAGGATTTGATGCGACTCTTCCTGATCCCGGAGCATACACCTCTTTGCTAAATGGCATGGACGGGGAAATCATGCTCCGGGTGTACGTGGGAATGATAAGAACGGAGGGAGTGATGGATGAGCTGTTTGAGCTAACCCTCCATTTTCCTTGGGATTAACGGGAATGCCACGCTGTCTTTTTATTCAACCTTTTGAACGCTGCCTTCGCCCTTCTCATCTTCCCCCATGAAAGGTCTATTTTGTCTTTTTGCATCTCAATTTCATTTATTTTATACAGATTAAATTTCTATGATTGTGCGTCTAAGCTCTTCATCTAATTGAAATTCTATGCTTTCTAGCTATTGGAAATCTTTACCGTTGATTAGCAGTAATCGCCTGAATCACCCGATATTTAGGAATTCAATAAGCCTCGTTGTGTCGAATTTGAACTAAATTGGTCCTTCAAGGTCGGAATAAGATTCTCCCAATCACGTGATTTTTATTTATAAGAATGAAATCGTGACATCAGTATAGGATGAATTACTCTGGAGGCGTCGAGGCATCAAATATTTGTCATTGGTTTTGTGGATCGGGGCATCGCCAGTGGCCCTATGGTGAAAGTAGAGAAAGTCTTTAATAGAGCGGTCATACCACGTAAACGATATTAATGCGGTATATTTCATCCAATCAAAATTCATCATTTACATATTTTTCTAATTATGACTCACTATTTATTAAGTTTTTTAATTTTTTTTTTTACTATTTATGTATTTTTATCATTTAGGGTTCCATTTAATTAGGATTTTTATATTTTTTAAAGATTTTTTAGGATTTAATAACCATAATTATATAATTACTGATTGCATGTTAAGTTCTGATTTGATATATATACCATGTCAGCATCACTTACGAATATAACCGCTCCACCGAATACTTTCCCGTGAAAGTGGCGGGTTCAGATGATTTTCCTTAATAAGGTCGAAACTGGACACATTTTGGTGGTTTTTTCAAGTTAAAAAAAAATTGCTTAGGAACCGTTTGCGACGAGGGAAAAAAAAAAGAAGCAATCTTAAAGGTGTCGTTTTTATTTTTATTTTTTTAGTTTTTTATACTCTAATATTAACATAATAATTTAGTAAATAAAAGAATAATATATCAAAAATTCATCATAAGCCACGAGACATACATGGTAGACCACTTGAATTGATATTAGTTCCAAGAGGTCCTAGGTTCAAATCCCGAGATGGACGTTCCTCTGTGAGTGGGGGGCTTTTAGCCCTCTTGAATCTGTCAGGTTCGCCTGACTTATCCGGTACACGTGGTTTGCGGGCTATTGCGTGCATCCCGAGGAGGAAGAGGTATCGCAACCACCGCTAGTCGGGTCCAGAAGGTGCTCGGATGCCTCGGTTATAAAAAAAAAGTTTCAAATCCAAAGTATCATTTGTTAATAATTGAAGATTTATCAACATGGATTAGTTGATACAATTTGTCTTCCCTTCTCATTAAACAAGATCTCGACTTGGTTCGAGTTTTGTGGATAAAAAAATTCATGATTGAGGAGTCCTTATGTCTTAGCAAACCGATCTGACTCAAACCTGAATTAATTAAGATTCATTGGGTTCTCATATTGCAGTTGGTCTGGACTGAAAAATAATTAAATTTTGAATTTATAGTTAGAAAATATATGCTTAGGACAAATACTCGAGCTTTTTCCTTCTACACCTTTATATTATTATTGTAGTATATATTTTTACTACAAATAACATGCCCCATTGATACATGAGTTTTTCTCTTAATAAAAAAAAATTAAATTTATACCGAATCGATCTCTTGAAAAAGGAGGTACTCGATACGACAATTATACTATGTGGCAATATTGATATAGTATATTCATCTAATTAAAATTTGACATATGATCAACACCCGTGCAATTATATTATTAAATTCTAAAAATTATAATAAGTAATAAATTATAATTGAACAAATATATTATTTTAGTACTATCATGTGATTTTTTTTTATAACCGAGGTATCCGAGCACCTTCCGGATCCGACAAACGGTGGTTGTAACATCCTCTCCTCGGGGCACACGTAATAGCTTGCAAACCACGTGTGCTAGATAAGCTAAGAGAATTTGACGGGCTCGAGGGTTATAAAATTCGAACACACAAGGAATGCAACTCTAGGGATTTAAACCTAGGAAGACCTCCCAAAGTCTCACCATCAGGAGAAAATCTTCAATAGAGCGGTCTTACCACATTAGCGATGTTAATGTAGTATATCCGTCCAATCAGAATTCACAATTTATATATTTTTCCTTTCAGGATTTACCATTTATTAGAATTTTTTAATAATTTTGTACTATATATATTCATTTTAGGGTTCACTATTTATTATTTTTTATATATTTTTAAAGATTTTTTAGAATTTAATAATTATAATTATATAATTATGATTACTTGTCAAGTTTTAATTGGATGAATCACCACTAGGGTTGCCCTTTGTGGGTGCATATCACATGATTTAAACAGTGCATTTTCTCCTGGAAAAGGCATATTAATAAATGTTATAGATATATGTACACACATAAACGCACCGTTAATTGAAATTCCATTGGCAGGTCCACCAATAAGATTATTATGGGCTAACTAATTTGGGTGATTATCCCTTTCTAATTCCAAACCTAAGTGGTTAGTGGATCTACAAGCCTGTGTGACATTCCACCAAACGAGTTGACGGATCATAATTAAGGCTCCGAACGATGATTGTATTTTGCGAGTATGTCGAGGCGATCCGATCCGATCCGATCGATAAGTTGTTTCTAGCTTCTAGATCGCTCTGCCGTGCCATATTCCGATGGCCTTGTGGACAAGAGAGTCTTGTGTCTAACCGGTATACCACATGACAGTGGTGATACCACATGACAGTGGTGATGTGATGTCACGAGTTAATATGATTCAATTATTTTTAGAATTTATTTAATAAAACATAAAAGAAAAAAATCATAAAAGGGAAAAAAAACAATCTTAAATATGACTTGATTTAATTGGCTCGTAATACCACGTCAACACTGCCAGGTGATGTACCATTTACATACAAGACTTTCTCCTGGTGGACCGAGGTCTAGCCAGGCGGATCGGATCGAAGAAAGAACAGTTAAAGAAAGGATTCCAAATCGGTTCATACCCATCGACAAAGAACTAATGTGAGCGAGATTATCTCAGTAATCAGGACTAACTTATTGAAGGGGTATTTATCCTTTTATGGTAATCATGCTTAGTGCTTGGAAAGTGTTTGTATAGTGGGCTTAGTAAGTACTCACTAATTGAATTGATGTGGGTAATCCACTCCACGTAGGCCTTTAATTATGAACTTGCTTTTATTTAAGATTAGGTTGGTTCGGCGCCCGATAAGAGATGAAACTCTTCCAATTATAAATTTTTTACTTATGCCATGTGACAACATTTGTATGGTGCTATCAACTACTCAAATTCAATTATTTTTATGATTTTTTTTAAAATTTAAAAATAAAAAGACAAATTTTAAAATAACTTTTCTGTGTGATGATTGTGGAAGTAGTCATTACTGATTTTTTTTTTCGATTTTTGAACCTCTGGTATCTGGAAGTTTAGTGGACCATGACTAATCCAGCTCGAGTTAGGAGGGTCCACTGAGTCGCCATTGATTTTTACAATGAGTAAAAGAAGGACAATATTGTTAGTGGCATAATCACTTCCGTTGATACAAACACTGCTCCCATTAATGTAGCATTATCAAATATCTGATACAGTTTAAGAAACCGGTGGCAGCCAATATGTAAGTTCAAGTGTTCATTCTAGAAATTTTGCTCAGAGGGGACTCGGACATGGGATCTCGGCCTCACCAGATCGGATGGCAGTGAGTTTTGAATCACTAGCCTATTGCCTTTGGTGGTAATAGTCACTATCGGGTAGAGGTGTAAATAAAAAATCGAGAATTCGAAAAATTAAAAAAGTAGTCCGATCCGAACTGGAAAACCTAATTTATGGGTCCCAAGATAAATTCAATACTGTTTTTAAGGTGAAAAAAACTAGACCGGGAAATTCGGGCCTCGAAACCGAATCGAAAATTATGTTAAGTTTATATTACATGTAATAAATCATGTTATTATAAGATTTTGACAATACAAATAATATATTTGATATTTTTAAACTTGAATCTTGATTCATATTAATATTTTTATCTTCTTAATACACTAAAATATTTATAATTAGTAATTCTTATTTATTAAAATGAATTTTGTTTTATAATTTTTGTATTTAATATATTATTATATTAAAAATCAAGATCCGAAAAAACCAATCCCGAGTGGGCAGGTTTCATAACCCATAAACGGTTATTAGTACAGTTTTTTAACTTAGAAAAACCTGATTGAAAAAAAAAAGAGCCCGATAATTTAAAAAAAAAGGATCGAACCACCCGCTTACATTCCTACTATCAGGAATGGATTCATAAAACTTATTCATAAGGCGAAACTATGGACGAATAATATGACAAATTGATGGAGTGAAATAGGATAAGACCGGAAGATTCCACTGTACAGAAAAGTCTTCAATGCATCGAAGATATCCAATTAATAATACTGATTTGATATATTAATTAATAAGAATTTCACATATAATTGATTCGTGTCTAAGACTCTCTCCTGCACGGTACTTTGGCGTTAGAAAAGTTACAATGCCAGTTGAATGAGGATTGTTGGTTCTATCTTGTCAGCTGTACTTATATAATAACATAAATTAATTAAATTTATATTTTTCTAGGATTAATTTTTTTATTTTTATATGAATCTTATTAATAAGTACTGTAATATGATAATACTATAACATATTTTTCACGTGATACTTATTATTATTATTATTATTATTTAATATTATTATTATTTCTAGGGGATGAATTAATCCACGGGATACTGGATACCCCTCGTGAGGTTCCACGATGGACGAAAAGTTCATGGCTCAACTAACTCGTAACTTCCGACACTGTGCACGTGCCCTGCACGTGCTCATCACCCCGGGCGGCCCCCCATGGATTACAAAAATAAACAAGCAGGGAAAGAAAAAAAATTGAAAATAAATTGCGCGACTGTTAAAACCCTAATTTCTCCCTCCCTTTCTCTCACAAATACAAATTGCCTCCTCTCCTTTTGCTCCCTTCATCTTCTCTCTCCGCCAGCTCTGTGGTCTCGGCGCTGCCCTGCTGCTATGCAACCCTGAAGCAGAGGAACCGGAGATAGAGCTTCTGAAACCTGTTGCAAACACAGCGTGTGTGTGTTAGAAGAGGGAGAGGGAATGGGGAAGTATATGAAGAAGTCGCGGGTCTCCGAAGCCTTACCGCAGCAGGCCTTGGCCTCAGGCGTCCGTACGAGGGCCAGAGCTCTCGCGCTGCAGCAGCAGCAGCTCCAGGGGGAGCCCGACTCCTCCTCCCTCTGCTACCTCCAGCTCAGGAGCCGCCGCCTCCACAAGCTCCCTCCCACTGCTCTTCTCCCCGGCAAGGCGTCGACGCACAGGCAGCAACTGCGGCGGCACAGGGAGAATAAGGTGGGAGACGAGGCGTGTTTGGTCGAAAATGGGGGAGAGAGCGAGGCGGACGAGTGCGTTGATGTTTGCGTCGAGGCGTCTCTCGGAGAGAACAACGTCGAGTCGGAAGAGATGATGGGCAGGTAATGATGGGTTGTCCAAATCACCGTCGATTGACATTCTAGTGTGCTAAGAGTTTAATATTGTTTTCTTCTCCTGGTCCGTCACTGGTTAAGGAGAATTGCTGCGCTCTCCCATTAAAGCTTTCTGATTCACCTTTTGCTGCGGCTTCTCAATGCTTAAATGTGGTCTGCTAACTTGATCTCCGTTTCTTATGGAGTCTCGGCATGTGGGCTGCTGTTATTTCCATTTCTCTTCATTCTATGATGAAAAAGTTCTTTTTTTTCAGCAAGTCCTTGTTATATTTATAGCCATTCTAATAGAAAGATGCATGCTTGTGATACTGAGTACATTAGCTAATTTTATTATGTATTTGTAACATTCTTTCAGCTTCAGCATCTTAGGATTTGTTTCTGCCACTACTTGAATTAAAAACTGAAGGGAAGCGAGAAACAAGAGTAACACAATTATATTATTATTCTTTGCATGGAGTTGAAATGGTCAGCTTTTGTCTGCTTTTCCAAGGCTTTTCGCTTTCATTGGTTGCATGGGATGCAGTGTTGAACTCCGTGCTTTAGCCTTCGCATCTTCCTGTTAACTTTGTCAGAGAACTAGATTTTCTTTCCTAGTTGGTCATTCGCTGCTACCCTTGTGCTTGTTTTTGTGTTTATTTTAGTGATCCCTTTTTTTCCCCTTGGAATCTGGGGAACTTTTTGACTCTCCGGGGGAAAATGAGTTGGGAAATTTTCTTATCAGTGTAACATGTCTGTGCTCGCATCACTCCACTGAGAAGTCCCCTTATTGTGATGAGCATCAAGTGCAAGGTTCATGAATCTGATAGGTGATTAGTTTTACAGGTTTGTCCGGGTCGGGTCTTGGATGGTTTTGGGCCAGTCTGTGTATTAGTCATCATGTTTTGATATTTACCATTCTCTTTAACCTCTTTTTGATCCATCAATCTGTGTAATGAATGCAATGTTATCTTGTGAAAAGTACTGCTAGTGGAAATTCAGCCTTGATATCTCTCTCCGGTCCCATGTGTTGGCTGTCAATTGCAAACTATAGGAAGGAGCTGCTTATGGGACATGTGCATCCCTATCAGAAAAGTTAATATATTATGCAAGTGGCTGTATGTCCCCCCCTAAAGGAAATCATTTAACCATTCGGTTGCACCTAGATAAAATTAGACTAAATAAACTATTTGACTGAATTCCGAATTTCTCTCCTTTCTTTTTTTTTTTTTGGTTAATAATTTCTCTCCTTTCATCTTGCTGGAGTTTGGTGTATTTGACTTGCACTTCGTTCTATGTTCAATTACCTCTTGAATAGTTTTCATTTATCCTCATGAATTTCATGTGGTATTTCATACCCCCACAAGAGTCTTAGAGGTATTTGTCATCGGTATCAGTACTTAGATGGGACAAATGTGAGATGCCTGAAAGTCAAATAGGAGCTCCTTTCTTTGATTTTGCTATAAGGAAAGGTTTGCCATTTTTCTGACACTGAAATTTGTGATTGTTCGTACATGAGGTCCCTGCTCATGTTGGTCTTTTCATGATAGGAGACATAAATCTAGTGGGAAGATGAAATAGGTAATACGAACAATACATGCTCCAGCAGCAGCATTCACTTTTCTGTTTCTGCTTCAGTGTTAACTCTGATATATCATATTCATACGGTCCACTTGTGGGCTGAAGGATGCGTGGGGTTCCATACCTCTGGCATCACATCGTGACAAATGCAGATGTTGATAATATCTTGCTTTTGTTCTGTTCTTTCTGTCTGTAAATCTGGACCTCTCATCACATTATTCTCTGCTCTTTCAACGCTGAACTTCGCTGTCAAACCACTGAATGCTCATCCTCTTCTCTTGCTTATCCCAAGAAAAGCACGAATATCTTCTGCTTTTAAGGGAATGAGTTCTAGAGCTACACTTATCCAACTTGGTACGTAATTGTTGTATTTATTTAACAGGTCTACTAGGGAAAGCACACCGTGCAGCTTAATAAGGGATGCTGTAGCCATTAGGACACCTGGATCCACCACAAGGAGAAGTCCACGCATGACATCTCAGAGAGTTGGAACTCGAAGCGAGCTGCTTATAGACGTTCCGACAATGCAGGAGATGGAGGAGTTCTTTGTGGTAGCAGAACAGCAGCAACAGAGACTCTTCCTCGAAAAGTACCTTAAACTTAGTCCCTCACTCTCTATTTTTCTAGCATAAAACATTAGCAGTCCATCGTAGTGGAATTAATTGTTTGGTTGGTTATGCTCTAACAGGTACAACTTTGACATAGCAAATGATTCACCCATCCCAGGCCGCTTCGAATGGGTTCGAGTAGCTTGATGATGAACCTCATCGGAACAACTGTCTTGCCGCATTCACCTTCTCGTTGATATGCGGGACCGACAAGAACTCTCAAGGGCAGTGTTAATCTTCACTGAAATGTGTGTACTGGATTGCACTAACCATAGGAATTAGCTTCACTGTAGTATGCTAGAGAGAGAGAGGAGAGTAAATGCATATCACTCAGCCGATTTTCTGTTTTTCCTAAATGAAAATGCCTGAAATTTCACCTTTTCATCTTCTTGCTGTTGGTAGGTACAATTCACTTAAGGTAAATGTAGCTCATTGTCTTGTCTCATTGTGCTTTGTCCCTTTCCTCAGTTTTGTACCCTTCTCGTTTTTAATGTCTTCAGGCAGGGGAAGCACTGCACCCCTGCATTCAATTCAGTGCGAGAATGATGATGATGCTGATGCTTCTGGGCGCGCATAATGATTCAGGGTGTGAACAATAAATTCATGGGGGCAAGATCACAGCATGGATCTGGTCTGCAATAATGCAGGTCGGACCCGGTTCGGTGCAAGATAATCTTTCTCACTTTGCAACTTGCCCCAAAACAAGCATAGGATTTATGAACCGTGGTGCGCACCTATAAAGAAAGAAAAATTTTATAAAAATCATGATGCTGCGGTGTTGTTATAGCGCTTTGAGTTGAGGTTGCAACTCTTATATTTCCAGTCCGCACTAGTTTTAAAAACTATGATTGAAAGCCTCCAGATTTAGTTGTCGGCGACTTGGCATTTCCTCCTCAGTATATTGTCTCTGTTCTTTTCCCTCTCTTTATCAGAGTTCAGATGCACTGTCCCCCCTGCATAAATGCCCGATGGCCTTCAAGTGGGGGCACTGATTTTCAAATAGTGATATGTCTGTTCATTCGCATGGAAATTTGGTACTGTTCTGCAGATCCATGGTTCGGTTTGTGGTTGATTGGGTAGAACCCGTATAACATGTTCAACTAAAGGAATTTGACAGATGAATAGGAAAATCTCAGCAAGAATGTGAACCAACAGAACAGTGGAGTACCATCCGAACTTGAAGAAGAAAACTGAAAACTCGGTCGGGTGGTTGAGCAGCTTCCTGTAGCTGTTGGGTTTCTTCAGGCAAGACTTGATCCCTGCAGAATAAACAATCACATCCCCACTTTCTTGTCTCACGCATTGATGTCGGTTTAAGGGGGTGGCTGGTCTTGCACGCTGCCAGCTTGCTCTGCCTGTCATTGAAGGCAGTTAGTATTCGATAAAGGGCACCTGAGATTTGATTCCCTCAGTCGATTGTGCAGTTTTGAACGATGAAAACACATCCCCAGGAGGTAGGACCGACTCGGGCATGACCACTGACTTTGGAAGTTCAAACAGATCAGGTCAGGCTGATGCAATGATCAGCTGTACGAGAGTTTTTTCGGATTACAAGTGAAGTCCGCTGGACTAATAGGATAAAGGGCATTTCGAGGGGATAGGATGGAAAATAGGATGTTTCGATTTCGAGAGTGTAATTTGTACCAACTGTAATAAGATCACATCCTTACTTTGAGAGACTTTCGATCTTCTTATAGTATGGATTTCTAGGATGGAAACTAGGATGTTTCGGTTCTAAGATTGTAACTTGTGCCAACTGTAATAAGATCACATCCTCGCTTTGAGAGTCTTTTCATCTTCTTATAGTATGGATTTCGGGGGATCTTTTGCAATTTTGTTTACAATTGAGAAATAGGATAATTCCAGCCAAAAGGGAAATAAAGACAAGAGCAAAAGATTACGAGACATCACTGTCTATCCTTGCCGAGTCCTTTGTCTAACAAGGTATTAGAAAGCTGTAAGACTCTGAGAATGCCACTCACACAAACCATGACACGCTCCAAAACACAAACTGATTCGTCTGTCTCTTCATAGCAGTTCGATATTTCTCCAGGTCTTCGAGAAACATTTTGAAAGTACTTCTCTTTGCGACTGCTGTGAATCTCGGACTAGTTCGATATCAAAAGAGTCTGGATGTGTTAGCTCGTTCTGTCTCAAATGAGATCTTCAATCTGCACCACCATCAGAGAGTTGTTGTCAAGATGAACTCTGCAGGAAGATTGCGCTGAGCCATATTGCAAATTCAAACTGCAGAACCAAATGCCTTTACCTGGAAGCAAGAATTTTCTAATTCTGACATCGCAATCCAATGATCTGTTACAAATGGTTGCTTTCCCTGGTCCGGTTCTTCCACCACCAGGAACCCCCAGGTAGATTCATGCTCGAGGTACTTTGCAGCATCACACTGATCAAATTGTTGCAGAAATATTGATTGAGTGCCATTAACAGAAGAACCGAACTATTCCCACTTGGTTAAGGTACAAAACATGAACTCAATCACATAATCATACTCCAGAACAAATTGTGCAACAAGTACAACAATTCCAAAAGGTTCAGACCATGCATGAAAAGATCCAGTTCCCAGCCTATGTAGAGAAATGAATGAATCAATGTCTACCAATAATAAGTGCCAATACAGTCATTCAGGAGTCCGTGAATTAGTGCTTGCACAAGGCTAGTTTCTCAGCCCAATCTTCTTACTCGGATTTCTTCGTGTAGATGCGGACCCCAACAGCCAAGCCCAAGATGATCAGGGGAACCAGAAACTGGAGGAGCTTCACAATGAAATCCGATGTCTTGTCCTGATTGTACTGAGGCTGGTTCGGGGGAGTATACTTTTTCTTTGAAGGAATGGTGGATTTGTCGATCTCACCCACGTACATATCATCTAGCATCTTCTTTGCACTGTCACTGTGGCCAACATCATCGAAATCCTCTGTAGCATCTTTCCCTGTAATTCCATCAATGGCTCATGAAGAATGACAGAGGTAAGGAAAAGCGGAATAAGCAGAAGATGTACAAGACCAGTTTCGTAGTATACCTGTTGAAGAAAGCAACACTTCATCCCCCCCAGGATGGTCTTCCAAGAACTTGGTCACATCGTACACCTGTTTTTCAACAAACATCAATTAGCCCGAGGAAAAGATCTGATGAGAAATCGTCGAGTGAGCCGAGCTCATAAATGATGTGGTGAACTCGATGATTGCTTGACACACAAGCAGAAAGCATCACATAAACCAATTAAAAAGTGGATATTATTAATGGATAGAAGAGGTGATGTGACACTTTCATTGATATATCAATCAATCATTGGTTGAGCTCATGGATGTGTCGAACTCAAGTCATGTAAAAATCTCTCCGATTCGACATGTGGACTCATAACCCAATCAGTATGCATGCAAAGTTAAATGCAGCCTAAGAACGTCTCATCTGTACAAACGGATATAACCAAGAAACTGTCTGTCTTTACTGAATCCATTGAATAAAAAATCTCTCATCAAGGACGAAGACTGTATGCTTGAGAACAAATCGTAGTTTCACTCGATGCGACCCACGAAGTGATCCAATTTGGCCAACAGAAATGATTTACAGAGAATAAGAAATTAAATCATTTTGTCATAAATTCTCAAGCCCAAAGTTTCAGATCGCTCATTAGGACTTCCAACCACGGATCGGAGCCGGCGACAACCCCAAATCCAAACAAAATCGCATCATCTCCGATCCCATTCCCCAACATTGTCCATTAATAGAACCAACATAAAACTTATGTTCCCAAAACAAGAAATAGAAACCGAAATCCACAGAGAATAAGAAACGAAGGACAAGATCCCATCTAGTCATACATTCTAGTGATCTCAGCATTTCAGATCCACAGAAGACAGACAATCTCATTCGTGGGCAGCACGGAAGAAGAATCTAAATCACAGGCGATGAATCCAACAGAGCAGAGGAAAGAGAGCCCACATTGTATTAAGGTAAAAAGGGGCCGAACGAGGAAATATTGTACAAGAAGGCCGGTCATTTGCAGAGGGAGACACGAACCTTGCCGTAGATGACGAGCCAACAGTCCTTGGAGGTGTTGTGGTCGGAAACCTCAGCCAACGTGTAGACCTTGCCTCCTCCGTCTCCGCCCATCCTCTTCTCTTTCCTTTTCGAATTCCCCGAGAGAAAATGTGGGAAGACAATTACAGGGCACGGCAAAAGGTGAGAGCTTTCTGCGTCGGATCGCGTGGAGAAAAGGAAAGAATGGAAAGGAGGATCAGAGGACAGTTAGAGAGAGAGCCTCTGCCACTGCCACTTCAAAATATGAGATGGGTCGAAATCGAAACATCAATGGCTTCTTTTATATATATATATATACACACACATATATACATATATATATTGGTTTTCTCCGTACAGTATCCCGCGTCAGCCGAAACGTACATCGAGACCAATTTGCGATAGGGTCGGGATCCCTTGAAAAATTATTGTCGACTCTCCTAAACTAAGGATCGATCCTGAGATCGTTCATTTGGAGGTCTAGTGAGGGAACAATACATTCTTATATTACAACTAATTCCCAATTCTATAATTATTTTATTTGTTTTTATTAAATTTTATTAATTGCATATATTATAAAACGTAGAAATCGTTACATAACCAAGAAAACTTTCCAATTCTTCAAACTTATGTTTAATCTTAAAATTTCCTCTAATCTAATAATAATTGCCACTTAGTATCAATGGTGGTTTGACGAATGGCAGCTTTGATTCAACGACCGCGAGGGGATGTGAGATTGTACCGTGCTCCCGATGCGCATTAACCACAAACTCGATCGAGATTTTTTTTTTTAAAAAAAATTGTTATAAAGAAGATCAATGGGACAAAAATGGGACAAAGAAAGTTAGAGATAATCAACATTTTTGCAAATCCATATGTTTTAAAGATTTCAGATTAGTCCGCGCTTGATAGATATTGAAATAGATGCAAGCCGAAGCGAGCAGCCTCAGGTTCAAATGATCCAAATAGCTCGGCTCTGCTTGCCACCACAGTTTCAATTGCAAGAGGTCCTAGAATGCTCATGGTTAGAAGAGAGATGCCTAGAAATCGAGCCACCTGAACCCCAAACCTCAAAGTCCTGAGCTCAAATCCAATCCGTATAAGGGTCGAGATAGATTTTTCACTAACCACTTGCTCCTTTAGAACGAGCCACTGGAGCATTCTACTGCTCCATCGACTCGGTCTGTGGACGACCATTTACCACATATTGCTTATGCACCACGTTTTCACGAGCCGAGCCGGTTGCCAGTTGTAGAAAATGAACATCATCTTCATTTCTAGTAGGTTGCACGATCCGGTTCGATCTTAACAACATCGAAGAAAGCAAAAGACTAGTGCTGCTTTTACGAATTTGTGCAATTGTCACCCTGAACAAACCGATCACTTCTACAACTCTCGCCAAGACACGAAAGACATTTTAGACTTCAAGTGGCCTGGGAGCTGGCCCGTGTTCCCTGTCATGTTTTACCCTTCAACAAACATAAGCATGTGCAGGCCCTCGAGGCAACAGCTCTGTTGGTAGGGCATTGGAGGCCCCGGACTTGCCAAGTTCGACTCCTAGTAAGTGCAATAGCAAGGGTGCTTTCTCAAGGGTGGGGATTTTATATCCCTCGAGCCCGTCAGGTTTACCTTACTTACCCGACACACATGGTTCGCGGGCTATTGCGTGTGCCCCAAGAGGGAAGGTGTCACAACCCCGACTAGTCAGGTTCAGATACCTCGGTTACCGGAAAATTTTTTTAAAAAAACATACGCATGTGCAATGCGAGTGACTTACATGTTCAACTTCGCTTTCACCACAGATCATCACCCCACCGAATATGATATCTGGAGAAGGCAAAGTCCCTCGAGTTGCAAGTTTGGCCAGCTTGCTTGCTTGTTCGTTCAAGTTGTTTGCATGTGCAAATTCTCCTCTCCCTCGGATCGTACGACAGAGCATCATTCTAAGTTGGACATGGCCCGAGAGAGTCGGAAGGCCGACACAGGTCACATGCACAGGTGTGCTGTGCCAATTCTCAAAACAATTTAAGAAACTATGCCTTGGAGGATGAGGAAGGAAAGAAGGGAGGGAAGGAGGGAGCCTTTAACAGCTAACGTAGGGAAAAAGATTCAGGACGAAAGCAGAAAAGCAGGAAGAAATTGACCAAAACCGAGAAACAAAATGAAATGATAGTGGCCAAATTCAAGAGCTATGACTAGTCGAGATCGAATCCCATCACGGGCCATGACAGATGGGCTCGAACAAATATCGGGCCCAGATCAGCCACCTGAAATAGACTTCTCCTCCGAGCTCCGATCAGATCCTGAAATTAACCATCCGACCACTTCCAGCCGGCAAGTCATCGTGCTCGGACCAGCAAGGATTCACCGGCAGGATCACTCGATTAGATGGGCCATATTCGGACAAGAAAGACCGAGTAGGCCAAGCCAGGACTATACCATACAGGGTCCTGTCTGGCTGTCAATCCGTCCCCAGAGACACCAGCCTTCGACTGATCAAGCCTCTGACGCCTGGGATTCAAGTGCAAGCTCTAAGATAAACTTGCTACAGAAATCCTCAGGGACTGGAATGGAAGAGGCGGCCAGAGTAATTGCAAACCTGAACACAACCAGAGAAGACCCGGCAGAAAACAGAAAGGGCTGAGCGATCAGGCATTATGCAAATCAAATCTAGGGCTAGCCCATGAATTAGGTGCAGGACCTGGAAAAGAAACTTGAGCCAGAGCTGAAACAGGAGCCAGTACGGAATATCACCCAGCTGCAAGGCAATAATATGCACAAAAACAGTAGAGAACACCAGTTTCCTCAAAGACCAGAATAATATGCAGATGCAGAGTCAAGATAACCAAATGGAGAAGGAAGAGACCGTTATATTCACAAGAATTTGCACAAAAGAAGGCCTTTGCCCACAATAATGACTGCAATGCCTACCCACTATTTCTTCCTTTCTCAGGGGGTAAGTAATTCATCACCTTGCACTAATCTATTTCTAAGAGGCCGCAAAAGAATGCGCCATCAAGCATAACGAGAGAACCTAGCTGAAACCCTAAAAATACAAAAAAGATGATTAAACAAAGGAAAATTACAAGGAGATAGATGATTTACCCTGTACAAGAATCTACATATCCATCTCCTCTCCGAGCCCCAGGCCAGGCGATAATGTACATGAGCCCTGTTAGAAAAATGGAAAGAATTTGATGCTCCACCTGACCGTGCCACCCTCGACACCATCATCTGACCTGGCAATGAGAGTCGCAAACATAGACTAAACACACTATGCGCCATAAATAGTGGGGGAAAATGGTAACATCTGCAAGAAGATCCCAACTGCATCATACCACATAATTGGTTCTTCCTCTATTCACAGTGAGCTACGAACTTATTGCAGATGGTAAAAGGATTTTTAAGTGAACCATCGTTTAAAGAATTCCACATTGATGAACTACGAAGAACAAGGTTGGGCAGCAGTTACTGGACAAAAAGAAAGAATTAACAGGAGTGTATACCTGTAAATTGCCGCTGAGGGGCATTTTGATTTGAATCTGGCAGGTCAGACTGACATTGGAATAGCCCAATCCAATCCAGCAGACTGAATACCCATCACAGCGTTAAGAATTTGTCGGTCCAATGTACAAACTGCCCTGAGCTGCTTGCAAATGCTGTGTCTGGGGAGGCTGAGGTTGTGGCTGTGGCAGATGTTGCTTGGGGGCTGCTGCTTCGCGCTGTTCCTGTGATGGAGGCAGGTAATGCTGTTGAGACGATGACGTCAGAGGCCCAGATAACTGTTTTTTCAGTGCCCCATGAGCCACGCTGCCACCATGACTGTTCTGGAGCAAGTTCTCTACCAAATGTCTCTGCACTAGTCCTCCTTGGCCCACAGGTGGCAACTGTTCACTCCTGATTGAACTCGGAAGTGTCGGGCTCCCAATGGCCCCAACTTGAGCAGATGTGCTCGTGACACTAGCTTCTGACACTTTACATTGAAGTCGAACAGGAGGCGAAGCAGCCACGACCGCTTTAATTGCAGAAGCTGCAGAAGCAGGGGTCACTGCTGAGCCAGCACCAGCCTGAGGAGACACAGTATTGACAAGTTTCCGTTCTGCAGCATGAGCTTTGCTAGGTTGAGACTTCATCAGCATCTGTTCATAATTCATATGCTGACGGTTCTGTGGGTGCATCCTATGGGCAACTGTTTGGGTTTGGCTTATCTGATTATGCTGTGGTTGTGGTTGCAGTATGTGTGGGTTCATGGACGTGGAAGGGACAGCTTGATGCTGAGCAGAAGACGTATTATGTCCAGGTGGAATATCTGAAAACTGCCCCTGCACAGTGCTCTCAGAATGAGAAGGCGCCTGATGCTGCGGGTGCTGCTTAGTAGAATGTGGGGCTGCTACAGTTGAAGTCATCTGGGAATGGTGGGAAGCCTGAGGAATTGGTGATTTTGAAGGTTGAACTTGATTCATCCCTGTTCCTGAGCACAAGCCCTGACCTTGCTGCATCATCTCCTTCTCTCCTTCCATGCTCCCAGGAGCCGTGGAGAGACCATTTAAATGAGAAGGGTCCACAGGGAGCTTCTGATGTACCAACAAGTTCCCTCTGCCCATTCCCGTCAAAACTTTTGCCTGCTGCTGTTGTGGCCTTTGCTGAGGGTGGGCCCTTCCAGACAGCTGCAGTTGCTGCTGCTGAACGGGACGCTGCCTTTGCTTTGGGCCCACCTGATTGGTCAAACCTCCAACAGAAGCCTGTGGATTTCGAGGAAGACCACGACTATGAGGGGGCAACTGGTTCTTCTGCTGCTGCTGTGAGGTCACAGCAGTCATTGGGGAAGATGGAGTCAAAGGTGGCAAAGATGTAGATTGCGATGGACATTGGGACTGAATTTGGGAGCTATTCTGTAGAGGCGAAGACATGGTGATTTGAGGCGGTGACTGTACATTTGGAATTAGATTATTAGATGCCGTGAACTGCTGCTGCAGATACTGCTGTTGCATATGCCTCTCCTTGGCAATTCGGAGATAAATCTGATGCTGCTGAGAAGGACCATGATTAGCACCCTCAAGCTGAGGGTGATGCTGAGGATTATTTGGGGCATGGGATTGCTGCTGCTGGGAATGCCCTGGGTACGCCTGAACAGCTGAAGTTATCTGACTAGAGAATGAGGGACCAATCCCATTGAATGGGGGAACTCCTTGAGCACTGCCCTGGGTGACATGCACCGGTAATTCCTTTGGTGTCATCTGTCTCTGCTGCTCGGTGTTGTGGCCACCCTGAAAATAGAAGTATGAATTACATTTTAAAGGCAATGCTTCATTTTGAGAATGTAAGTTCCAGCACTTTAAAAGAATAATGACCAACCAGTGGTCAAGTAATTACTTGAACCAGAATCAAAATAGTTGAGCTTATAATTTTTCTCGACTGCATAACAGGACAAGTGATAATTTCAAACCATCAAGTATCTCAGGAAAAATAAACACAGGTCAGAGAAATGAAAAATTGGCAAAAGGGCTTATACATATTCCAAGGATGGTTTTAGTCTTTCAAATCGAATACAATAAAAATTGGAGCTCTTAGCTCAGCAATTTTAAATCTCCTTGGACAAAAGGCTAGAGAGGGGGTAAAAACTCCCTTCGAAGATCCATTATGTCAAGAAGAGAGTGGACAAATTCACAATTCTTTCTAAACCTGGACCAATCCTGCCATTTTCCTAGAAACATGTATGATACAACAAAAAACTAATCTGAAAAACCAACCCCTCAGGTTGGTCCAGTGGGTGGGTCAAAAGGGTGGACTATGGAGGACTGAGGTGTCCGTGTTCATATGTCACAGCCATTTATTTAATGTTGTGTCACCCATGGAGTTTGTGAAATAGAGAAACCTACTTGAATCCACCAACCACCGACAAGATGCTGGTGGGACCATGCTCCATTCAAGCTGTCTCAAAGTGAACAATTGAGAAAAAGCAGTCATCTGTCTAGGAAAAGAAAGAGAGCACTCACCCCTGCCATTTGCATTGTTTCCCACGGTCTTCCTTGAGTAGCAACTGATCCAGTACGTATGTTTACGGGACTCTGGGCACCCACGGTAGGAGAGGGAAGCACGCTGCTTGAGTTCAGCACCGGTGAGGAAGCCATCCCTGGCAATCCAGGTCTTGCCATTGGCATGGTAGTTCTGTTCATTCCAAGACCATTTCCACCTGGCAACACACGAACACCTCTATCGCTTCCAGGAACAGCACCAGGAATGGACAAATTGGACTGCGAGACAGTCCTATTTGACAACATTTGATTATACGGCTGTATCCTGTGCTGCTCATCTCCTGGTGAAGGCAATGTCTTCGGAACATTATACCTCCCGTCCCTGGTGACATGTAAAGCAACCATGATCTCAGAATTCTAAATGTGTTAGTAAGAGGGAATATTGCCTAAACGCAGCTCAAGAAGATTCCTTTAGACAATACCATGTCGCTTATAACTGTTGATTATGTGGATCCTACACAACTAAGGTCAAATCAGAACTGCATAATCACAAGTTATGATAGGCTGAATCCAATCATATCTTCTTTACCTGAGTCTAGAATAGAGTAATCAGTCCGCAAGAGCACAAAACCTAAAGGACAGTTCAGAATTACCTCATAGGAGCATTGAGGGGACTGGCAGGTGGCATGTTGTTGCCAAGAACAAAACCTGATGAACCAGGAATTGGTGAATTCACCCCAGAAGCAGCATCTACTGTTGATATAGAACCACCCTGATTTTGCATTGCCAAGTTACTAGTATGAGAACCTTGATAACCAAGTTGATGAACATCAGGGCTCGAAGCAGTTGGTTCTATAAGATCAAGAGGCCTGATGAACAGAACACAACCAACATGATGCTAACATCATATAAGTCATGAACACGTAAGATTAAGCAAAAGTAATGATGCTAATTAACAGTTGGAGATGAGGGATCAGCAAAAAATAATAGCAAGAAAGTACACTACTTACGTAAGGACAACTCCATTGAGGTTGTTCGGGATGACTTTTGAGAGAGCTACAAAATGAGAATTGTGAACTGGTATTTGCTTGAGATCCTGGCTCTCATTCTTCGACTGCCAACAGAGAAAGGGACTATAAATCATTTTGGAATAAAAAGACGGCTTTTGACTAAATGAAAAGGGTAATATGGAAAAGGGAAGATTCATTTTTACAGTATAAGACCATAACTTCACACTAAATACAGGATTTTGAAAGGCGTAGGGACAAACAAAATTCCAAAATAATTGCTAGACTCAACTTTTGATTGGGCTTGAGATCCTTGAAGTCTACCTAACTCCTTGAATCTTATTCAGATATAGATCAAGAAACATCTGTCATTTAGGGTACAATAGTTATATCTTAATTCTTAATAATAAGCACTAATATACCACCAAATCACTACCCGCTTCTATATGAAGGATATCTTTAGAAAGAACTACAATTTATTATTACTTTTATATTTTTTTTAGCAGCTAATTAATTGTAATTTTGTTGACTTCATACAATAGAGAGGCTGCACAAAATAAATGGAATCGTTAACTGTTCCCCAGAAAAGCCACTGTCTTATTAAAAAGCAAAATCATTTGACTGCACAGGAACTAGGTAGGACCTGAATCCTTCGGTGATGCTGCCTTTGAGCAATCTGAATAATTTTGTCAAAATGATCCTTCAAAGTATCCTCTTCCACGGGACCCTGCAATCGTTGAAACAGTTGCCTGGCGCTTCCCTGCAGGAGATGCAAAATCATCGAGCAACAATATAATCAGTGCTCTCAAGTAGCATAAAAAGCAGTCACTCTTGAAGTTGTCACAAAGTAAAAATATTATTGCCTTCGGAATGCCTGGTAAAGTAGATGGATAGGGCTGTGATGATCCTGAATCTTCAGCACTATCAGCTCCATCAATAGAATTTTTATCCATTAAGAATTTGTGTCGCTCCTTGCAATCTTTAGCATTGCGAAATATGCACTGGAACCAAAGAACAGAAGAGTCAAATAAGCAATAAACAGAAAAGAAGCTTCCAAAAAAAATTGAGGCAGGTAATTCTGAATAGAGTTAGTGTACCATGGGATCTATTAATCACCATATTAGCACACATAGACAATTAAAACTTCTTATCTACTCTTATTTAGAGAAGTGCCCCAAACCCAGATGATGGAGAAATCCAGTAAGTCAACATAAAATGCCCAAGCTTTCAAATAGAACACCAAGAGATGCTACAGACAGCATCCATTCAACGAAATAATAAAAATTTATGTGTACCTTAAATTGGAGGGTGCTATTAATAGCATCACTCACAAGCTCCCAATTAGGGCCCATATCATGTACAAGGACAACTAGTGCCTGTGAGAGAGTGCATGTCAGTTCCAGTAGATGATAACTTCAAATGAATGAGTCCCTTGTACAATTAACAATCAAAAGATTGACAAATTAGACCTGATAATGAAAAAGTTTAAGTGACAGAAGGATCTACCTGGTCTTCAAATAGTGCCCAAGGACTTCCAGGACCCAAATGCACGGAAGATGCCTGCAGAAAAAGGAATAACTCAGGGATGTTCATGAATCAGCTACCGGAGAAATTTAAACAAAACTTTTAACCAGACTGTGGCAAAGCTTACTTTAAGAGCTTTGGCTTTTCTGCTTCTATCACGACCACCAATATATCTCACAAATTTTTGGTTGGGCATATTACTCATCTGAGATGTCATGGGGCAAGGGATGGATCCACTCGTCGACATGATATTGTCATACATATTATCTGGTGAGTGCTTGATCATCTTTGGCTTCTTGGTATTTTGTTGTGCATATAAACCTTTAATAGACATAACAGGGAAATAAAAAGAAAAGATAAATGAAATATATAAATAGGATTATGTGATTGGTCCATAACCAATATAAGTTTGGAACAGGGGCAAGCAGTACCACTGGGATCATTTGATTCAAAGTTCTCCAATCTTTTCTTTGATTGTTCTCTCTGCAAAGCAAAGCCACAATTAATTATGAAATGCTTCTCTTAACAAATAGATGAAATGAAAACAACTGACATTTCCAGAAAAGCTAAAAGGGAACACAATGATCAAAGGCAAGCGTTCAGCAATATTGTACTTAGTGCTGCTCAAGTAATGCCTGAATAAATGGCTATTCCTAATGAACAGCCTGTCAGAGCCTTCAAATTCCAATGATTACTCCCTACATATCCTAATCTGAATAAATCTTCCTCATGAAACTAAGTTCACAAGAAATATACTAAATTGCACAACGACCTCATATTCTGAGATTATTGGAACTCAGGAAATATCAAATGAACTGAACTTTGATCAAACAAAGAGATTCTATCAAGGCCAAGAAAAGATAGAAAAATCAACCTGTTCACTAAGAGCAGCAGAACCCATCTGCCAACCCGGCTCAAATGTAGGATCCTGCAGCAACAAAAAAGTCAAAGCAAATAACCCAAGGTAGAATAGAGAAAACAAGGCCTGTTAAAGTGCCAGGATAATTGATTTCTAACCAGATGTCTTGCCCTCTTCTTCTTCTTTGGCTTCGTCAATGCTTCAGCATAATCATAGGATATATGCTTCTCAAAATCCACAGTTGACTCAACCTCAAAACCTTTCTGACTCCGTGATCCACCAAACAAAGAGTTCTGGTCATCATAAGAAGAATTCATGTCTCCACTTGAAACCTCAGTCTTGGCTTGAGCCTGAATAATGCCATGAGCACCAGGACCAAAAGGACTTGGAACTCTCTGCCTCGAAGCGTTTGCAGTACGCATTCTCTTTGCAGGAATAGGACCAATAGCAAGATTGCCAGGCTTCTTTTCCAATGTGGAAGGCTGAGTTACAGTAGTGTAGTGACCATAGTGAAGATCAGCTCCCTGCTCATAAAATCCTGGGTTCTTCCGTTTCTTCTGGATAAATTTTGATGATTTGCTACCTTCAAGAGTTCCAGGCAAGTAATATGTGCTTGTTTCTGCTTCATCCTCATCATAAGCATTCTCTTGATATCCTTCATATGAATTTTGATTGATTTATAAGAAACACAAAATATAAATAAACAAGAGAAGCTGTCGTTGAGGGGTAGCCTGGTGGTTTGGGCATAGGACATCCACGTTGAAGGTCCTGGGTTCAAACCCCGCAAGGGGCAATTCCCTCAAGGGTAGGGGTTTATGCCCTCGAGCTCGTCAGGCTTCGCCTGGTTTAATCGAGAAACGTGGTTTACAGGCTATTGTGTGTCTCCCGAGGAGGGCTCTTGGTTCCGCCCCCACCCCTAGGGGCCCCCTTCCGCCTAGTTGGGCTCTAAGAGCCTAGATATCTCGGTCATAAAAAAAAAAAATAATAAATAAATAAACAAACAAGAGAAGCTATCATCACTCAGAAGTTCTTCTATTACCTTCTACAATATTGAAAAGGGATGTGCCAGCTTCTTCTTGCACATTACTTCCAGTTCTCTGGGAAATGCCATATGGGTGAGCAAGAAAATAATGCCAATGGGAAACATTTATTGGTGTAAAAGATGAATACAGAACATAGTGAAGTGGAACTGAACATATGAGAGCCTAGATTAAAACGATTTCCCCACCACTGAAGTAACATCCTCAATAGGGCCTCTAACCAATAGGAAATGATGACCAAATAGAACTAAAAAAAAGGGAACTTTTCTTAAATTTACTAACCTCACACTCTGTAACATAAGCTTCAATAGATTTTCTATAGGTCTCCATTGCTCCAAAGGGGATTGTGTAGAAAAGGCTCTCCTGCCAATATTATATTGAATCAGTTCTAAGAATCTTCCTGGAACAACAGACAATACAACTGCAGGCATCAAGGAGACTTCTTTTTATCCCTTAAAATTTCATAACTTCCCTTTTTTGTAAGGGAGAGATAACTTAACATTTAATAACAGAACTAGTTTTTTACTCACAACTATTAGTTTCATATGAAAAAAAGAAGCACAAGAATCATCCTTACTTCTGTAAGATGATCATCCCATGATATTTCTGGCATGTCTACATCAGATACAATATCAGGAGTCTTAGGTGCCTGAGCTTGGCTCGGACAAACATGAACATTGCTGTCCCTCGAAAAATGAATTGCATAGGCATGAATAGGAAGTTTTATAATTCTTCCAGGAGTTTGAAGCATTGACCTTTTGCATGATTCCTGCCCAATCACATTCACTAAGTCACTAAAAATAAAATGCAAATTAAAGAAGTATAGACAAGCCTGAAATTCAGATAGACAGCATTATAGGTAAATGAACAACTCTCTCTAACAAGATTCTTGAATGAGTTCACATAGCAAATAATCAATAATATGCTGTTAATACCGTCCCAGATTGGAAATCCCAGACAATTTCTAACAGGTACTGATCCAACTTCAAATAACATATCAGCAGAAACAAAGTTACTATCAACCTCAAATTTGTATGCTATATCATTCTACTATTTAAAATAATCCCACCTAACCCACCCTTAAGGTTCTCACTGTTATCCAATATGACTCATTCCTCCAAAATTTTTCATTTTGCCTGCTACTCTACATCCATTGTTCATGCTAATGTTCTTCAAATATTCTAAACAACCACCTATATCATAGCTTACATTTCAGAAATTCATGTGCAGTAGTATTGCAAAAAACAATCACAACTTTAAGCATCTATTGACTATTTAATAGATTCAAACATATATCAAGTAAAATGAGCATGAGGAGGAAAAAAAAAATCCCGATCCATAATCTGTGAATCTGCTATTAATCAAAGCAGTGACCAAGAAAACATGGTTTATATATATTAGAAGCACCATATTAGGATCATCAGTTTCTGATTCAGTTCGCCTGGCTTCCAAACCAAGATTTGGATTGTCGCCATTTAAAAGCACCTCTGCAGTATGCCAAAACTGCACCACAGCTTTTGCCATGTTATGGGCTATTAATTTTAGTTTTACCCTTTGACTATGTTCTTCACATCTGTACCGCGACAAAGAAGCAATATCATGACATAATTGAGCAGCAGCTGCCATCTTCCAGCGACGTTCCTGAACAGCATCAAGAAAGTTATGATATTGAAAAATTAAAACAGCTTCAGCAATGACAAATTCTAGCTCTAACCTGGAGGGCAGAAATCAAATATAGAAAAAAGGTCCAATACTGCAGTACTTCAATAAAATGAAACCTGTGCGAAGTCGTTGGACAACCATGCCATCTCCTCAAGTACAAAATTCCAAAGACATCTCTGCCGATTCTCCAGACGTGAAGTATGGCCAGATAATTCAGCAATCCTCATATGTTTTACCTGTTCATAGTAATGTGCAGTCAAGGCTTCTTCTACATATCCTGCTGATGGAATTTATGTAACAGCATAGCACATAAAACAATTACCTGAATTATCCGAGCCTCTTCCAATACAGAATCTTCATATCCCTTGTCTGTCGTGCTCAAGTTATTGCCAGAAGTTTGATAGTCAGGAGTAGCAAGTTCCATCTTAGATAAGCTGGTATCTGGAGCCTCGCAAGATGACACATTATTGCAAAATGTTTCTCTGTTGAGGTTGCAGTTATGATCATTTTTTATCTCCTCTTTTTCATTTTGAGTCCTCACCTGTCCCCCGTGTTTGTCCTCAACTGTACCTGAAGCATCACTCACCTTTTTCGGCAGATCAGACCTACCGCTTGTTTCCTCTACCCCATTAGACAATGCACCATTTCCAGCTTGGTTTTGCTTAAAAGCGTGATTTTCATTGCTAGCTGTAATAGTACAGTCAATAATCCTGTTGTTGTCTTCTTGTTCTAGCATCTCGCCTCCCACTAGCTTTTGATTCTTTTTCGATTCTGACGGTTGAACCACTGCATGTCCATTAGAACTAGTCTTGACTGCATCATTGCAAACGTTATCTTTCCTTATATCCATAGCTACACTTGGGTAGATGGACGAATCTGAACCCTTCCTAGCAAATGCTTCACAACTACTCTGAACTTCATTACAAATGGTTTTGCTTTCCCCCTTAAAATCACAAGAGCCATTTAGCTTCCCACTACAATCAATTTCTCTTTCCTTATTCAATGAAGACAGATCATCTGTCCCAACTGAGACTGTGCCTTCCCTGCTGAAGACATGACCAAGATCTGGGCAAGCCAAATCTGGAGTTATACAATTACCATATGGCTGCTTATGCCAGTTGTTATCCTTAGAGCCTTTTTTTGTAATGTCTAATTTATCACCAGGCAAACTGACTTGCTTGAGGCCAGTGGTGGATAGTAAAGCCTGCTCCCCATCTATCTGTCCATTCAAACAACTTTCAGGAGTTGCAGTCCTAGAAACTATATCACCATTCATACCTAAAAGTTTAGGAGTTTCCTTCTGGCCTTTTGTTTCAGTTGATGAACCCTTAGCTTCCCTAATACTTGCATGAGAGGCAAGGGAAGACCCTTGTCCACCACGATAGTGAATACCATCAGCTGACCCAAATTGTGCACCATCATGGTTTGTCCGTGTCCTATTCCTCCGAGCATATGGACGAAAAATGGCTGAATCTTCTGACTCTTTAGCATTTCGATTACCATCCATTTGTGAAGATTGCTCAGAAGAAGTGATGTTATTCTTCCTATCAAGATGGATCAAGTTCTTTTCACCTTGAAGCATCTCATTCTCACCATCTAAAAGTGCGGGACTATCCGTACTTTTCCATCCAGAAACAGAAGGCAGCCCTGGTCTGCCACTGCTCTCAACAGAATCCCCCTGAGGTGAAGCAGCCAGCGAAAAACTACCCTTTGCTTCACTAAAAGAACACAAGAAGAAGGACCAAAGTGAAATATTTAGTCTACTGCATGGCCCTGGGGCTGTAATATAAAGATGCTAGACCCATCAAGAGCAGGGATAAATTACCTGGAATTCAACCATTCTGGATGATGATCAGCAAGTGACGTAGACTGTAAACTAAGAGACAGCACATTTCTGAACTTAAAGTCCAAAGGATTTCCACCCTGGAAGTTTTCAAAAAAAAAAGAGAGAGAGAGAGCACAGAACCCAGGATTCTCAGTAATTAACCAGCAACAGATGATATAGTGGTATCGAGTAAACTACAATTTTATAATTCTCATACTTTCTCAAGAAATTCCAATTCTCTCCTCCTTTCTTCGCGAACATCATACTCCTGCCTGTTAAAAAAGTAATAGTAGCGATATGTCATATTTTAAGAGAGATTAATCTATATTTGCTGCAAATATGAAGCACAAAGTAAGCATAAATTAGTGAGCATAGAAAAGGGCACTGCAACACCAGCATCACCTGAGCTCTGCTTGAGCCTTCTCAATTGCAGACCGAGGCGGAGATGTTTTGATGCAATTGCCAACTCCGCCATCAACAGCTCCTCCCATTGAATCAACCTCAGCATTTATTAGAATGCACTTCCTGAGCTACTCCCACACATTCCTTTCCTGAGACTACAAGCTTGGCTCTCACAGGGACTTAAACCAACCAGCTATTATGAATGACAGAGAAAATTGTACATGAGAACTAAATAACAGGTAGAAAAAGGGTCAGAAATCAAAGGGTGATCCACAACTAGATCCCTAGTCCTTCAACAGTTTTAAAAAGATGAAAAGCTAATACTCCATAGGTAGTGTGCTGCCATGAATCCTTTGAATCATTTGGTTAACTAAGCATAATCAGTCAATTAGCATTGACACAAGCAGTCTAGATGTTGCGACAGCAATCACTCACCAGCAACTACTACAGCAAGTTACCAAAACTATGCCTTGCACATTCCCAGAGATGCTTCACAAAAAATGATGAGGAAGGTACCAAGTTCACTTATCTGAGTGAACAAAAGGCCCCCAGTATTAAATTAGGCAGTAAGACTTAACAATGTTGGTCCACAATTATCGAGTGTAAAAGCCCTGCTAATTTAAGCATAGGTGTGTGATCAAAAGTAAGCAGCTGGAAACTTGCAACTCAGCAGTTGCCCTAGCATGTACAAAAACTCAAGACTTGCTGCTTACAGAAGGAAAAGGGCCCCTATCAACTTCAATGCAGGGTAATGCGACAACTCGGAGCATGAATCCCCAAAGCATCCAAAGGGAATGCAGACCAAGCAGCAAACACTACAGGAAATTGCATCAATTTACCATAAATAAATCGACGCATGGAACAGCTCTAGGTCCCCCAATTGGACAAGAATAGGGAGCTCTAGGGTTTCCGCGGACAAACCTTGCACCAAAGGTTCGGCAGAATTAAGCACGGAACCGCCAAATTGGAAGCAAGAAGACGACAAACAAGGGTCAAGAAGCCCCTTCCTCGAGCTCCAAGAGGCAGTCACTCTCCCACCCTAGGGTTTTGCAAGCAGGAACTTGCCTTCAATAGAACACGCCCAAGCTTGCCCTAGAAATTCAAATCACGCTCTGCCAATACGCTGCCGCGAGCGTAGCTGTCGAATCACGAGCGAAGCCCTCTCCCTCTCTCTCTCTGAGAAGAACAGAATCGATTTCTGTATCGAATTTTTTTTAGGTTAATGGAGTTTTTTTTTTTCTCCTGCGGTTTCCGCTATCGAAGGAGAAGTGACTATGCGACCCCCTGCAACTTGGAGTGGGCCGGACATGGCTGGAGAAGACGACGACTACGACCCCATGAAAGTTAGTCCGTTGCAATTGGGCTTTCTATGCTTCTTTTTCCCATGTTATTTTATTATTCATTTACTTTTTTTTCTCCACCGACAAATGGTTCGGATCGGGTGATTTTTATTCTAATAATTGCGGTCCGAATTTTTTGAATTATTCTTTCAAATCCAATTTGACCAACGAAGGTTGGCGCAAGTGGAAGGGGCTTGTGTCGCTTAAACAGTGGTGCCGGGTTCGAGCTCCTGTGAATGCAGCAAACCTTCTTGGGAGGGGTCCCCGGGAAACCGCCCGACAGTACCCCGAATCCGGATTAGTCGGCCAGCCTTCGGATACCGGACACCGGGTGGGAAACCAAAAAAAAAAAAAACTATTTATGGTGATAAAAACCGAGTGCCGACGATGCGACCTTTCCCAGTCGTTATTTCGAACTCCAATTTTGACAGTAAATTGTTTATAAAATAACAACATAAAAATTATTATAATAAATGAAAAAGATTTCTCATATTAATAATATAAACAACATGAGTACGAACAATAATTCAAGTCTAAAAATATAAAAAAAATATTTTTATTATAAAATTTACTAATAAGATAGATTATTAAATATAATATTATATTTTTTCGTTATTCCGATCGGTCTCAGGTCCCACTGGTTTTTTGGGTCGGGTCTCAAAGTTCTCGGGTCAATTTTCTTACACCCTTAAGAACCGAATAAGTTTTCTCAATTTTCGGTTATTTATTTACATCTCTTCCAATACGTATCATTTGTCATCCAGAAATATAATAAAGCCAGTCCAATTCAAATTCGACCATGCATTTTTATTATTCGTAATTTTCCTTTCGTTTTTCGATCGAAATATTTTTCTCGTAAATATTATCATTAGATATATATTTTATATAATTTTATGAGTAATTTTTAAATATATTAAGAGTTTAAATTGCTTACGATAGTAAAAATTAACATTAATCATAGCATCATAATTATTTTGGATAGGTGGATTAATTTCATATTTATTATAGTAAACAGCGTTTATGTGTATGTTGGAGATTTTTCTTGCGATAGTTGTCAGGAGTAATCTCTCCACGGTTACGAGAAAGTTTCACGTGTCATGGAAGTGCCACGTCAGCACAACTGACAGCCGAGTGGTATCACGGACCAGTAGAAATCAGACACATCAACAACTTATTAAAAGATAAAATTAGACATCAAAATATAAAGATACGCTCTCGGTAGTATTATAATATCGAGTCATTTAGTTGTAAATTGATTCAGAATAAGAATCATTAATGGAGGGTAGAGATGGCAGTAGGTTAGGTTGGATCGGGTGTAAGTTAAAAATCGGAAACCCAAAAAATTGAAAAAACAGACAAAACCGGAACCGAAAAATCAAATTTATAGGTCACGGGATAAAATCAAAGCAATTTTTAATGTGAAAAAATCAGACCGAAAAATTCGGGTCTCGACTCAGAAAATCCAGCAGGGCTCGAAACCGAACCGGAAATTATGTTAAATTTATATTATATGCAATAAAATATTTTATTATTCAATTTTGACAATACAAATTATATATTTGATATTTTTAAACTTGAATATTGATTCATATTTATGTATTTTATATTCTTAATACATTAAAATATTTATAATTAGTGTTTCTCATTTGTTATGAAGAATTTTATTTTATTATTTTTGTATTTAATATATTATTATAATAAAAGTCCAAATCCGAAAAAACCGAACCCTGATTTTCATGACTCCTAAACGATTCTCGGTGCATTTTTTAACCTAAATAAACTCGATCGAAAACAACCAGAACACAATAATTTTCGAAAAAAAAAAGTCTCTGACCGCCTGTTTACACCCCTATCGAGGTGAGTACTTAACGATTGTGGCCCAACCATCCTATTGAACCGTCAACCCGATCTGGGCGTGACCCACCTCGGGCCAGCTCGAGCCGACCCGTGCCTTAACCTGCCGTTTGCCACCCAGTTTAAAAAAAATTAATAAATTATATTATGGGCCTGATCCGGCCCATGCAAACTGGGTCCAATTTTGGGTCCAAAGAGGCCCACGTTCAGTTAACTTCCACGGCTGCTTGTCCTAAAATGGGTCTATTGGGAGCCGTAGGTACTTCCTAGGGGTGTGCAAAATCTGGTTCCAGGGCCGAACCGGTTTCAAGTTGAATCGAACCAAAAGAACCAGTTTGGTTCGATTCAGCATATCAAGCATAAACTGGTACTGGTTTGTGCGGAAAAAAACTAGATTTGTTTAAACCAATTCGGTTAACCGGTTCAAACAAAATTGATTTTAAAATATTCAATTCGGCTCGAAATTGGTTCGAATCAAATTAATTGTATCAAATTGGTTTTGAAATTGCATTTTTGTTGTATTATATTAAACCAATTTGGTTCGGTTTGAGCCAGTTAACCACACCAATTATACCTGCAAATCAACCGAACCACTTTTCGTCCCAAAAAGCCGCACCAAAAGAGAATCAGTTCGTATCGATTCGGTTCTTTCGCACACCCCTGAAACTACACGCTTCGTTATCTTTTTTCTGTGGATGTAAAATCGATTCTCTCCTTTTTATCACATGTCACATCGATTGAATTTGTTGGCATGTCGGCCGAGTTTCCTGTGGACAGCTGAGAAACGTCCTAATCTTGCTTTCAAGGTCCCATCAGAAAATCGATCGATGGCATTGGCATCCAGGAAAAGCAAGGGAGTGGGTTGTTGACGCATCATGGGATGTTGACCCCACCCCTCCGCAGCTGGGATTGGTCAAAGCCCCCCCACTCGATTAGAATCAGACCAGAAGATGCATCAGGTGGGCCCCCTCCTTTTGGATCATATGTAATTACCTAGGGTTCACGGAGACCTCCCAGATTCAAACCCTAGGAGCGACGTTTTTCCGTTGGTGAGGGGCTTTTAACCCTCTTCAGCCTGTCAGATTCGCCTGATTTATCCGGCACAAGTGATTTGTAGGCTCGGATATCTCAGTTATTAAAAAAAGAAAACAATTACTTGGGGCAGAGGTGGTTCCACCTCTGAAGAGTGGACCCGTTAGTAAGCTGACAACGTGCAATAGGTCGGGTTCAAAGTTCGACTTCACACGGGGTCGGTATCTAGGGATTGATGACGGGCCCAGCTCGTATAATATACGGTCCGGTGGTCCAGTCGATTGGCTCAACGCCGGATACTATCGATATATACAAAAACAAAGATGACCTGAGAGGGTTCGATATAATTTTCTGGGTTCGGTTCTTTCAAATAAAAAAAAACCACCACTTAGAGTGTTTTATTTCTTAAATTGATCGCACTCGAAGCAACGTTCGTTAAAATCTAACTGTTACATACTCAACAGTCGAGTGTCGAGTGCCCAGTGCGAGTTATAACCGGGACCGAGATGACTAAATGGAAGCAAGGTACCGATAAGGGATTTGGAGCCATTAGAGAAGACCCTCAACTGTCAAGTGAATAGCAAGTCCTAGTGAATTGAGCTGGCACAGGCTAGTAGCCTTACCACGTAAAATTCGAGAAAATCTTTAAGATATTATTCAAAGTCTGTCAATTCTCATCGCATTTTCGTTGAATTTTGCCATTTCACCTCCTTGGAATTTGTTAGTCTGACCTCAGTTGAGTTTCACCCACATTATAGGAGATAATCTTCTGCGTAACGCGTATATCATATGACTGTATTTAGATAGTACTATAAATTAATATAATTCATTTATTTTTAGAGTTATTTTTTATTTTTAGGATTATACTAAAAAATTAAAATGATTGAATTTTACTGATTCGTGATACCATAGAAGTATTGTAACGTAACACATGCGATATACAGAAGACTCTCTCTCTACGTAGATTTTCTGAATCCGTAACTGATAAAGTCAACTGGAGCCAATTATACACGGTCTCTAGAAACTCCATCCCTAATGATTTCCTCAATCTTTCTTTCCTTCGAGGGCTACTTTTGACCATTCATGACTGGAAAGGAAAAGTAAGCCCCCGTTGAAATTGAAGAACCAAATGGGAAATCGAAATCGACCCCACGTTTCAGATTCAAGCGTGATGATCGACATCGACACCTTGGAATTTAAGAATAAAAAAAAATTCTAAAAACCTCGAAGATATTATGAACATAAAGAGGGATGCAATGACGCAAGATATGCCTCGACTCGGTTAATGAACCGGGCACCTGGATAAAGCTTTCAGTGGAGCAGTTATACCACGTCAGCATCACTTACGTTGTATATACGTCTAATAAGAATTCACTATTTACATATTATTTCTAATTAGAATTCACCTTTTATTAGGTTTTTATTAATATTTTGACTATTTATATATTATTTCTAATTACGGTTCATTATTTATTTAAGATTTTTTTATATTTTTTAAAGATTTTTTAGGATTTAATAATCATAATTATATATGTTAGAGGATTTAAGACTACCCCTTTGATTAGAAAAATGAAGAAGTAAGGGAAAGGAGGAGTATGTATGTAACGAAACGAGGGGTGATTCATTTCAGAGGGATTAATACATAGATATCACCGGTAATTTTAAATAATATGTCATAGATTCGAGTTTTATCGGCGGGGCTCTTCGTGTATTCTTTCTTAAGTAACTAACGGTTTATTCTCCTCCGATTCATTTTCATGAATTTAGGTAAGTCCATGCGAAAGCATGTACGTGAACTGTTTCAACAAGAACTATAAGAGTAGGAAGGCAGAGGGGCCATGACCCTGTGAACTACTAACCAAACGTACGACTGCTACATCTGCTCTCATCCTCGAGAAAGTCTTATATGTAGCGGGTATATCACGTGTCAGTACTGATGTGGTGTCTAAAAATAATATGATTAAATTATTTCTATTTTCTTTTATTTTTAAGGTTTTATCAAAAAACTTAAAGTATTAAATTTTATTGATTTGTAATACCGAATTAGCACTGACATGTGTCTATCTAATTCCTAACCGGACAAAAGGTTGTTTTTTTTTTTGGGGTGTGTGGACATGCACATTTTTTTCTTGGCACGCATGCCATGTAAGGGCAATGTGAGATGGATCCCACCAAACAAAAGGAGATCTCGTGCGTGCACATTCAAAGATCCATCATGCCATCCATTAACAAATGATTGGGCAGGGCCTCATTAGAGAGAGAAAAAAAGAAAAGGGCACGTGAGGTTTTTTGTCCAATCGCTCAAATCAAAATTGGATGGCCCTGTCGATATGCTATGACATTCGATTGAGGCCTTGACTAGCCGAGACACGACAGATCGATCAACTGATTATGCTAAACATTTTTGTGGCCAACGAAGTTTCGAGGTCCATTTGCCACCATCCCCAAGTTATTGGGATGTGTTAGAGCATTACCCTACTGGTAGTCTTGGCCACAGTTCTAGAACCGGATGATTACGGTTCGGAACCATGATTCTATCCGGTTCCAAACTGACTAGTTCGATTTTTATTAAAATTAAATAAAATTTAATATATTGAGCGAATTCTTTATGTGAATTACAATTAAAATCTCAGTACGTATAAAATTTTTACAATTATCGAGGAACAAATTTACACGTATCAAAATTTAAATGATAATATATATAGCAAACCCGTTCACATTTTATCACATAATAAATTTTACTCTAGAACTAGGTAATGATGGGGGAGGGCTGAGGTGCAATCATGCTGGGGGTTGCTGAGAGGCTGAGGTGCAATGATGATTCTTGGTTGGGGGTACCTGAGAAGTGAGAAGCATAAACACATTCAATTTTTTTTTTTTTTGTGGTTTCAAGACGATTCCGGGCCGGTTCAAGTTTCAGTTCGTAATCAACGGTTCCGATTTCTGAGACCAGTGGAACCGGCCCTGAACCTTACATCTCATGGTTCGAGGACAGTTCCGGCCCGGTTCCGATTTTGACAGGTTCCATGTCCAAACCGGCTCGTGATCACCGCTACCTGCTAGGTGTGCAAGAACTAGCTTGAAGACCAAACCAGTTTAGAACCAAACCAAACCAAAAGAAGGAATGTAGTTTAGCTCTATGTACCAAGTTTGATTTAGAACTGGTTTGGAAAAATCAATTAACTTGAAATCAGTTTGGAACCGGTTCGAACCGAACCCTTTTTTTATTTTTAAAATAGAACCTTTCAGTTGGATTTGTCCCGAACCAAGCGAAGCTTTTTTCTTCCAAAAAAATGGTTCAATTATTTTTTTGAAAAATTCAACATATAAAAATAGTTCAGTTCGGCTTGAACCATTATTCTCAGAAATTAACCAAACTGTTTTTATCCCAAGATTGAACCGAACAGAACCGGTTCGACTCTCCCTGAACTAATTTTTTTGCACACCACTAACACTGGATAAGTTTCTTTGATGGAAACTAGGGTTTATCAAAAAGATTAAATTGCATATTATTTTAATTAATTATTTATAATTGAGCAAATAAATCATCTAATAATATTAATAAAAAAATTCAGTATAAGTAACAACTACATCACCATCAATCTATCTTGGATAGAAAGTTGTTAAAACAAGGGGGCCTGCACCTCAGCTTCCATAAGCAATCTCCTTTCAAAAGGATAAATGATGACAGGATCTAACAAATCAGCACTATCGAACCGTTCAGTGGACAAGAAAAACGATTACGGGACGTTATATTCCTTTCTTTAATCAATATGATTAATTACGAATTATTTAATTAAATTACCGAACGATTCAGTGATTGAATTGTGAAAATATCATCGATTAATGATAATTAATCATCATTGTAAAGTGCCCGCTTTACTTGAGTCCTATCCCATGTCATACTTCCATTTGCTTTCGAGCCCCAAATCTTCTGTGCACTAAAGATAAAAATTGGAGGAAACGTGCCTATTTTGGATACGTGCTTTATGTTTTTTTTTAAAAGAAATTTAATGTTTAATTCATTTAAATTTGAGTTAGATTTGTTGACTAAAATGTTGGGAGTAATGTTTAAAATCCGAAGGGACCTTACTTTGATTCGAATCAGGTCGATCCACTAAGAGGAGAAGTCTTGTGTGTAACGGGTATACCACATGATATTACTGACGTAGTACCACAAACCAATAGGATTAAGTTATTTTTTATTTTTAATGTTTGATTAAAAAACTTAAAACGATCGAATGTTATTAGTTTGTAACACTATATTTGCACTGCCATGTGGTATACGTACTCATCATAGACAGTACGCTCCCTACTAAGTAGGTACGTAACCCGAAACCTTACTCGAGAGGAAGGGATATCGAGCCATCTCAATCACTTTATAGTTGTTATAGCTTTTTTCCTATATATATGATTATAACTGAAGAACTTATGAGACGCTAAATCATTTCAACTGAATTTGCACTGTAATTCCCTGCCTTTGGCATGGACCCTGTTGACATTTTTTTTTTCCGGTTTGCACCACACATTATCCCCTGTCTAGCTGAAGCACATCTCGAGACTAATTTACGGTTGGCTGGGATCTCTAAAAAAATTCTCATCAACCCTCCCAACCTGTGATTGAATCTTAGAATCACCTATTTGAAGGTCTAGTGAGGGAACCGCTGAGTCAATCCCAAGTTAGTCTCATTGACGTATTTAGCCATACACAGTTGACAGTTATTAGACGCCCCCACAATTATTAGCAATATCCAAAATCTTTGCTTTCTCAAAAGGACCGTGATTAGGTCATCAATAGCACGTATGACTAAGCAACAGGACGGCTGAGAAGATTAAAGTGAAAGAATAAGAGATAATTCCGATACTACTCGTTGCGTCGCCGTCGGCTGCTACCATCGGACAGTGATCCGTATCGTACTTTTACTGAATGTACCGTTACGTGTGTCTTGGAGAAACCCTGTGGAGAACTTTTCCCAATGTCGAGCTTACCATGTGTCGATGTTCGAACATAACCATTGGCAGTACTGACACATCGAGCTACAAGAAAGTCTCGAATAGATAGATGCGTAGGAAGTACAAATATTGAGCAAACAGTAAGTATAATATTCAATACCGAGCCAAAATTGGCGATTCGGTCATATTTATAAGCTCCCACTTGATCGAGTGCTGATGTGATATGACCTTATCTTTGGCATGGGCATGAGTGTTCATTCATGCCAAAAGATCTTCTCGGGACGGGTGCACAACTCGGTTGGCATGACTGCAGTAGTTGATTTGGCTGGGATCGGTGATTCAATGTAGTATGATAAGCCAGTGGACGCTTTTGGATTGGCTAGCAGTAGTCGGTTGGACAAGCAGTCTCAGCTCGGTTCGAATGACCCTCTGCTTATATCAATCTCGGACCCAATCCGACTTATCATCAAAACAATCACATCAACTATCCTATTTTCCACATGCCCTATGCCCAAGAAATGAGATCATGTGGTTGTGGTGGTGGAAGAGAGCATTTGAGAGAAAGCAATCCCCTGTGGCGTAATCACCTTTTGGTGCTTTCCATGAAATGGCAGGCGCCTGCCCTTATCCATTCCATTCCAATCCAAACACTTTCCTCAGAATCTCAGAATTTCCACACGTGGGAAATATCAAATTAAAAAAATACAAGAAAATGAATTAGCCACCTTCTTCTTTTAAATTATTAACAATTTATTTTTCCCAATTAAAAGCCATTTAATTAAATTCCAATTTTGCATGGATACCTGCATCACATATATAAACCACATGATATAACCCATATATTGGCTCCTCAAGCCATCCGGCAGATCTCCATCTCCATTCGAATCCTTGGCTACTCCAAGTCCTCATCGAGTCCAGAGTCCCGAGCCGAAGATAAGTTGTGCCGGGTCCTCTTCATCGAGTTATGGTTCGAGGATTTGGATACCATCCTAGAGAGTTTGCAATGGATGAGATCCTCCCTTCTGAATCGAGCAAACAGGTCTGTACTTCGAACACAACGAAAACTGGAAAAGAATTCGAAAACAGAAACCTCAAAGCTACTGCCCGCCGATCGGTTTCTCCTTCCCGGTGTCTGTTTTCTGAAAGCTGTTTTCCGGTTTCGGGTTTTCAGTCTGTATGGAAAGTGAAGAGTGTGTTCTGTTCTGCAGGCTAGCTTATCTGCAGAGCTAAGCAGCCTTCCTCCCCTGAACTTGACGCTAAGGAAGACGCCGTCTTTCTTGAACTTGCTGAAGTCGAAGCTGTCGAAGAGCGATAACTCGGCGTCCCAACGAGTCCCCGAGAAGTTGAAGGCTTCAAACTTCCCGGCCTCTCTCCTGCGAATTGGCTCCTGGCAGGTAAACCCGAATTTTACCCGCTTATATCCGCCGACAAAAATTGGTCGAGCTTTTACATTACCGGTTCAATCCTGAGATGTTTCTTGCACCTCAAGGAACCAAAGCCATCGTGATCGGGTCCGGGCATCCTTTACTTTCATGTTTATGATACGATACCCAGACCATTCCTAGAACCTGTGTATTATACCACAAGTTTTGGGTAAATGATTTCGACATGAAAAAGTCATTTTTTTTTTGTTGAATAATATGATAAACCCGTCAAATATGCATAGTTGTTGTGCCAAATGAAAGCCCATCGAGTTAGGAATATGATTGTGCAAACGGCTTGAGAATTGGAGTCCAAGTAAGGAAGTTTTAGGCGATTGAAACTGCTTGCGCAAACCAGTTTCCTACATATGTAGCTGATTTTAGCCATCCTGTGCACCGGAACCGGAGTTGGTTGGAACCTGACTACAGCCCGAATGCACCGCAGGAAGTATCAAGAAACGAAGCCGATCTGGTGGCGAAGAGCTACTACTCGAAGAAGAAGCTGGTGTGGGAAGTGCTGAAGAATGGACTGAAGAGCAAGATTGAGATTCAGTGGTCAGATATCTCTGCCATCAGGGCCACCCTCAGAGAAGACCAGCCAGGAGTCCTGGAGATTGAGGTCCTGCTTCTTCTTAGTCTCCCTTTCCTCCGTCTTCTTAATCTAATGCAGCCCGGCGCCAGCTTGTGTTCAGCAATCGATCATTGGACGGGCTGTCACCTTTTCTCCGACTGGGTCCTCGACCTAGATTCGGTCGAAAGATGCTGCCTTCATCTCTGCCGAGCCAGGCTTTCTCTGGCACGGCAGTGCATCAGTCAGCTCTCGAACCAAGAGAATGTTTGCCCAAACCGGGGTGTAGGTAGTCTTTTAAGCTCGATGAATCACGATCATCAGTTTATGGGACACCACACGGCACACTCCTGAAATCACGAATCACGTCTGATTTCGATGCTCAGATGTAGGATCGATATAGACAGAGGTCACCCCACTTGGGATTCTGGCTGATAGAGTCATGTTTTTCTCTTCTGCAGCTAGATCAGGCTCCGACCTTCTACCGGGAATCGAACCCGCAGCCCCGGAAGCATACCATCTGGCACATGACCGCGGACTTCACCGGCGGCCAGGCCTCGTTGCACAGGTCGGTACACTTACCGGTACACATAACACGTAAACGTAAATTCCACGGTACGATCTTAATCGATAATTAAGCCGATATTTCATGCATTTTTCAGGAGGCACTACATAAAATTTCCTCCAGGAGTGCTTGACAGGCACTATGAGAAACTCCTGCAGAATGACCAGAGGCTACTGGAACTGAGCAGAAAGGCTTTCCCAAGTCATGACTCTCCCTACTTCAACTGGGCTCCTTACGAGTACCACTTGACCTACTCATTCGATCGGCCGGCCCAAGAGCTTGAGCCCCAGATTGATTTCCGGACGGCCGACCCGAGACAGCAGTTCGTGCCTCCTCATGGTTCGATCCATCAGCCGGTTCAAACACTTCCAAGGTCACTTGAACCAGCAGTTTCAGGTATTCAATGACACTCTTCAAAAGGGCCTGTTCCTTATCGGTCCCGAAACGTATCCACCCGTAGTTTAACTTTCGGATTCTAGGTCCATCGAGGTTTGAGGACAACATGGTCATGGAGTTTTCCTCCTCTTCAGATGATCGAATCCCCGGTTTCTGCTTCGGAGATACGGGAACGACTTCATGGGAACACGGGACGAACCACTTTGCAGAAGATCCGACATTTTACATGGCAACGACCACGGCAGCAACAGGGATGAATACGGTCGATATGGGAATGCCAAGTAGCTTCCAACAAAATGAATTCGATTACCCGGTTCACTATTCCTATGGCGTGGAACTGGATCCTGCAAGATCCTTTCAGGACGCATCGTACAATTGCACCGGCTTTGCTACCGGCAACGCCTGGGAACTCCATGAATCTACCTTGCCTTGTCAGTTTAACGATGGACATTTCATGGGTCACTCGTTCGGGAACGTGTTTATGTATCCGACATTTAGTCATGGATTCTAGGACTCGATTTTCGAGCTGTACGTCCGTGTGACACCGGGCAGAAGAAGGAGAAGGGGCAGCTCGAAGAGTTTGCTCTAAGTTTCTGTGTTGTTTGAATTTTGTACCGAGTTCATCAATGGATAAATGCCAATGAAATGGCAAAACCACATCTTGCATGAGATTGTCGGTCTTGCTGGTCAGTCCGGAATAGTTTCCTAGCAGGGTTATACAGAAGCTGGTTCGGAGAACGAGCTGAACCGAAAGAAGCGGCTCGGTTCCATTCGGCATAATAAGCCCGAACTTAAACTAGTTTAAGGGGAAAAATCGTATTGTTATAATTCAATTCGGAATTTAAAAAAAAAAAAAAGAAAGAGAGTTTGATTTGACACAATTTTTCTCTTCAAACTTGCCAGGGTTTTCTCGAGCAAGCTAGTTCTGTGTATCGTTTTAACCGCCCCTCCAAACTTGGTCGTGGGCCGATTACAGCGGAAAGATTAATATTCACAAGAGGTTGATACGGGCAACGTACATAATTTGTTAATTATTTTTTCTATTATAAAAATTTGAGGTAATTAAAGAAATAAAAATTAAGATTAAAATAGATAAAAATGAGTAGTTTAAATTAAATAAAAACAAGACAGAACTGAGGAATCGAGAGAGCTTCTGTATAAAGTAGATTTTTTGTGAAAGTTATGAATATGGTAAGGAGTTGGATACTTTTAAAAGAGCGAAAAGGATATTATACAGCTGAGAGAATTTTGTGAGACAGTTAAGAAAATTGTAAAAATAGTTTTAAGTATACGATAAATTAATAAAATAGATAAGAACACTGAAATTATGAAAATGCTAAAAACTAAATTTGACTGAGGCCATTTTTTGAACTTAAAAATGAGGCCAAACTGTCTTGTATTTGCTTAAAGTACTAGAGATACATAAAGAAAGAAGATTTAGACCAGTAAAGGTTCTAGGTTTAAATTTTTTTACAAATAGAGTAAATTCATATCGTACGAGTTTTTACCCATTAGTGAGCCAAATAATCAGATTGATCGAAGGTGAAAATCGGGAAGTGTTTCTTTTTCATGCCGATCTGCTTCTTTTTTTGACCGAATAATCTCGTAATATATCTTCTTAGAATATTTTTCAACACGTATCAAAATGTTTTCTAGAATATTAAATTGGGGAGCAGTCTTGTGCCTGTAAGTCTATGGATAAAGATTGCCCACGAGTGGACGGCCGGGTTGGTAAGGTTTTGGGAGGTCCTCCAAGATCGCCCGAGTTTAAATCTCCACGAGGTGCATTTTCTCGTGGGTGGGACTTTATAACTCTCGGGTCCGTCATGTTCGTCTGACTTACCTGACACGCGTGATTTACAGGTTATTGTGTGTGCGCCGATGAGCAGGTATAATAATTAATGTCCTTTTTCTTCACGATGATTTTTATTCTGAAAATGTGCATGAGTTTTTTTACAACTATGATTATCTGAAGTTGCAGTGGAATGAGACGGTTTGATTGATTTATTTAATTCATACATAATATTATTTATATATTTTTCAATTATTTTCAACGATATTCACCTTACGTAGTATGGGTTATTCGCTAGTCTCTTTTAAGTAAGATTAGTTTTTTCTTCTTCTTATTCACTACATGCCCTTGGATGGGGTTTTTTTTTTTTTTCCGATCAGAACCACTAGTATTTAGAAGCTCAACGACTCTTAACTACTCCAGTTCAATCTAGGAGGGCCCGCCAGGCGCAAACCTCTCACAATATGAATTCTCTCTATTCATAAAACTCGAATCCAAGATCTTACTTAAGGAGAAGAGATGTTTAACCATCTCAACCAATCCACGTTAATGGTGTTACACTGATGAGTTTGCACTGATTGTTTAAATCATCTGATATGTTTGTACTTGAATACGAAAATCAGAGCATGATTTGCTTAAAGTGGTTAGATTACGACAGCCTTCTATTTTTTTATTTGAAGAAAAAAAAAAGAATTTATGAGTGTGGGACGCTCAATCACGAGAGAAGTTGGCTAACTAATAAATATATTATCTTTTGCCTTTCTATTTTTTTTAAATTTTTGACCGTTTGGAGTTTTCTCACTTATATAGTTGGATAAATGGCAATTTTAACCCTTAAAATTTCACATATTTACCATTTTTATCATAAATCTTTATTTTTGTTTCGTTCATATCTTTAATCTTTTGAATTTTTATTATTTTGGTCCCGACAACTCCAATCGTCCCAACAACCCCAACGTCTCATTAGGTTCCATCGGTTGAACGTCAAACATTACAACCCCAGCTGTCCCAACAAAACCAATCTATCCCATAGAAAGATAATTTGGTGCAGCCGTTACCACTCGCATCCCGTAACCTAGAGTTCTTGTATCTGATTTCATCGATAGAATTTTCCGTACCTTTTTATCATCTTTTCATTATACCCCTTATAAGATTACGTGCCTCCTTTGTACACAAGAAGGAAAATTATCGTACACGTATGCACGTGTTTCTGTGGTTGTCTGATTTTAATGCGCCATAAGATCATGTTGCATGTGGACTCCATAAATTGTTATAAGATAGCGGCAATTTATCTCCCGGCCGGACCACTCGGTATCTGATACGATGTTTTCGATCGTGTGAGAGACGGAGAGATACAAGAAACTCGATCGGCGATAGCGCAGGGTACTTACAGATTGAATATTTATTCTGTTAGCGAAGGATTACGTACCGCATCGATCGTGAAAAAGATAAGTTGTTTCTCAGGATTGCTGCTAATTAAACCTTATATTGATGTGGGATAACAGGGCGTGACAAACCTCTTTTTAGAACTCCAGCATCCTCGTCGGGTTTTTTGGATCGGGTTTGAATAAACCCCCGCTACTCCCGGGCTAGGGTCCAATCGGTTGCCCTCGATTCTTGCTCGAGATCTACCTCCAAAGATAAACTACCCGCAACCGCAATCTCTTGTAGTGGTTTCGATCCCATGTATAATATTACGAGCCCATCACCCGAAAGCGCTAGAGCGATTGCCACAATCAGCGCAAAAACGCGATAGCACGACCGATCAGTCCTGCACATAGAGCGGGGCAGGGTCGGGCACAGCCCGTCTAAATCGATATGCGGACCTAAGTAGAAAACTTATTACTATCATGGAACAGACAGCTAGACAGAAAACCTCATCGATGAAAATCGAAACTAGTTAATTCGGTTCAAGGATAGAGAGATGGCAAGTCGACCGAAACCCCGAACTTTTGACTAGATAAAGAACAACAATAAACAACGGTCACGAACATAATTATGGTCAAACATGTGAGATCATACTAAGTAATATAATATATGCATTATCTTGGATAATAATATAATATGTACATGTTATTTAGTGTAATGCAATTTATCTTGGCAAACATAATTGTGACACTGATCTCGTTAACGTTATGAGTGGCTGTTAAATGATTCGACTCGGTGGAAGAGGGTCAACTCGATCCTTTGGATTTGGGAAAATTTTTAAAATTCTATATAAATATTTCTATTTTTTTTTTTATGAATGATCCTATTTCGTCCCAAAACTTATAACGGACATATCACGTGGTAACAACGTTTACAAGATATTGCGGACAAAAAAGATTAAGCCATTTTTAAAAACTTTCTATGAAACCAAAAAAAAAATGGCTCTACAAATAGCTAAATTTTTTGATCTAAACCAGTAGTATCCGGAAGTTTAATAGATCAATAACTAATCTAGTTTGAGCCGGTACGGTCCACTGGGAGTAAAGGTCTCGCAACGTGAATTTTTTCATTTACATGACTAGAACCGGAGGTTTTATTTAAGGATAAAAAATGTTTTACCACCTCAACTAATTTACATTAATAATAGTAAAATTTTATTAATTTATAATATAAAATAAATACTATCATGTAATAAACAAATAATCCATTATATGGAGGCCCACGAGGGAGCAGCCCGACTAGTAAGATGTTGGGAGATCTAGACCTCTGGATTTCGAATCCCATGATTGACCTTTCTTTATGGGTGGAGATTTTATAACTCTCGAACTTATGAAGTTTCTCGAGCAATAGCAGACAACGAGTAAAACAAAAAGGGACTCCAATCTGAGCTTCCCAAAAAAAAAATAAAAAAGAAAAAAAGAAAAGGGAATCCATTAAAAGACGTGGAAATGAATGAAAGGCGATCCTCGCTCCTTCCCCCCTCTCTCTCTCATCCATGAGCAGCTCCTGAAGCAGAGAGAGAGAGACCTCCCATCTCTTCCTCTCTTTCCCCTCGCATTCATTATCCTCCTTCTCATCTCTTCCAATCCCATTTCTCTTCTGTACTTTCATCTTTCTCTCTCACCTTCTTCTCGATGACCTTCTCTCTCTCTCTCTGTATCTTCGCCATTAATGCAGACCGGTCCGCTGCCCAAGGTTCCTTTAGTAGCTCATCCTACCTCTCCATTTCTTGAATAATTGAAGGGAGGCACGCCTCTGCAGTAAGCCTGCCGAGTGCCGACGCATCAAATCATCACTACCACGCGCCTAAAGCTAAGGTAATCCGGTGTTCATCCAGATCTCTGCAATTCTGATCGGAGATGGAACTTCTCTCGGATCGAGGAATTTCGTTGTCGTTTTCTTCCTCCTCGTTGCTTTCTCGGAAAACTGAGATGGAAGCTTCGGATCCTTTTGCTTCCTTCCTCTGCCATGCTTCCGAGACGGATATATACTTAATACACCTGTTCTTTGCGTTTCTGTAAGTTTTATTTATTATTTATTGTTTAATTCTTCTCTTTTAACTTTCTCGAAATCAACGATGTCATGTGCTCGTAGAGTCGTAGATGAAGATACACGCACCTGAATGAATTCACTGATCGGTTGACTCTGTGAAGTTCACCTCCGGAAGAAGGCGTCGAATGTCGGTCGTCGAGGCAGCGTCGCCGCACCTCCGGGATTTCCTCCGAGTCAAGGACGATGACGGTGGAGTGGTCATCGGCGCAGGATTCATTCTCGGCACGGTTGTTAGCTCTGATAAGCATCCGTCGCCGCTGCACTCCCGTGCCGTTTCCGTGCCGCCGGCGAGTCGGACTTTGCTCGACATCATCCGTGATGAGGAGCCGAATGCGAGCCCGGACAAGCGAAGCGTAGGGCAGGGGCACCACGGCAAGGATAGGAAGAGCTGGAAGTCGTTCAAGGACCGGCTCCGGCTCAGGCGGACCGGTACGGCCGGGACCTTGACCTATCCGGTCCTGTCGTCGGATTTTGGTGCCAACAAGACATGCAGGTCGCCCGGTTCAGCTCCTTTCAACTCGGGAGTTCGGGTCCTATCGGACAGGCCAACTCAATCTGAAAATTCGACATCAGCGGATGATGAGGCCCGTAACAACAGCTGCCCGACCGTAACGCGGAGGAACTCGACTCGGTTCGGAACCCTCGTACCAATCTCAATTGAACCGGCTCGGTCCAGCGACTCGCCGGAGCGGTCTCCGAGGCCTCAGATATCGCGCCAAAACTCGACCAGTTACACGTCACAGCTCACCCGGTCACCTGGAACCCCAGCTCATTCAGAGAGCAACATCGCTGAGGTCCGGGAGCTAGAGGCTACCATGCCGGCTGATGATCCGCCGCGGCAATCAACACGCCGGCTGTCCGCAGTGCTGGCGGAGGAGAGATATCAGGCCGCCAGGGAGGCCTCCTCGGCGGAGGAGGCAGCAGTAGCCGAACAGCCAGTGAGGATGACGCTGATGGATCTGCTGGAAGACACGGACAGGCAGATGGGGCTGGAAGGAACGAGGTACTCGGTGGTGGGAGAGGACGAGGAGGCGACGGAGGAGGAGGAAGGCGGTGGCGGGGGGGTAGAGCAGAACTGCTGCATGTGCATGGTGAGGCACAAGGGGGCGGCGTTCATCCCCTGTGGGCACACTTTCTGCAGGCTCTGCTCGAGGGAGCTCTGGGTCAGCAGAGGCAATTGCCCGCTCTGCAATAATTACATCTTCGAAATTCTCGACATCTTTTGATCTCCCTGAAGAATGAAGCTCGCAAAAGCCCTGCGCCCCGAGGAGAAGAAGACTGTTCATACATTCTTCAGATTGTCTGCTAGAACATGGAGAAGGTGGTCTCAGTGAGCACCTTACTTCCTCTGTTTCCTTTTTTTGTATTTTTTCCCCCGTCGATTGATTGATTGATCAATCAATAGTAGTACTAGCAATGTCTGTCTCTTTTCACGCTGGAATTATCCTTGTCTACGGTCGCATCGCTGCTGCAGGATTTCTGCGTCTGTAAATAAATTCTAGGGATTCATCACCACGAGACTTGGATCTGTTCCAGTGAGACTGCCAGTGTATGTTTGCATTGATCAAGTTGCGTGCTTCTCCCAAATTGAAATCCGTTCCCTGTATTTCTAGAAGTGCACTTTTCGGACTTGGGTTTGAGCCTGGGCTTGATCTCGGAGGACAATAACTTCTGGGATTGTACCAGTCATTTATTCGGGTTATGTGAACAGGAGAAATGCTAAGTGCTAGTTGCTTAATACATCAAATATGCTCGTGATTGAATACGAAAATCCGAACGTTCACTTGTGTTAACTCTGGTCCGAGAAGAATGGCGTATTCTGTCTGATGTCGTGCCAGATCAAACAAATGCAGACTAGATACTTAAAACGGGCAGAGAAGAGTCACAAAAGAGGATCTGTGCTCACATGGCTAAGACGATGATAAGAGCTCTATAGAAGTCAGTCTCAAATTGCAGGTTTTGCCAGCAATTTCCCCATTGCTATCGCTTGAACACCACAGAGAAAGTCTCCACGAGAACACAGCAACCGTTCCCTCTCGGACAAAGGACATAGGAGGCCAGAGGAAGGGAACGTGTTAAAACTCAATCGGCATTCGAGTTTAACCGAGTTCGCAACATCATCTGTAGACTTTGCCCAGTAAATATTCGACACGGTAAAAAAAAAAATTACATCGTCTTTCTTTTAGTCAACTAAAGTTATGAATTTTTTAAAGCTGATATGAAATTTTTCTAATGATATGAAACGACTTGGCTGAATTCACGGATGATAGTGTGAACTTGATTTTTCTAAGAATGTCTCCTATGATCTAGCAAATCTAATACTCCGACCGACATAATAAAGTAAGAGAAAAGAACTTCTTACGATTGGTGGTTAGTAACTGCTTTTCCTAAAGCATTTGATTGATCATCAAACAGACCTTTAGCCTTTTTTTTTTTTTTCTTTTCTCTCTTGATGTCGATGGTTTTTGGTAATATAGCAACCTACTAATCTACTGAAGGATGTATTATACGATCTGAAATCCTCTGTTAATCCTTAAATGTCGGCTCCGTGACTAGTTGAATCTTTCACCTGGCTTATTAAATATTGTTAGCTTACTAGCGGATCCGTCTCTCAGAGGCAAACAGACCTTTAGCTTGAATGCTAGACAACTATGACATGGAAGAGAGGCACTGGCCAGACTAGGAAATAATACAAAGCTACAAAAATGGGTTGGTTGATGGGCCCATTCTCTTCTACCTAAGTAAAATTCTCGGGTTTGAGTATTTGTGAACGGAAAAAATTAGGAGATCTTTACCCCTAAGGAGTTGTCCCTACTCGAATTGAATTAATTGGGGAATAAATATTCTATGAGTAATATAACAAGTTAATTGTGTAAATATTCCTTAGATTTTGATACGCGTAAAGTTTTCACGATTTTCAAGAGTCAATTTTACACGTGCCAAAATATGAACGATGATTTACACAACGAACTTATTATGTATTTATACACTGAATATTTATCCCAGTCGGGATCCATTTAACTTCTAGATCTTGTGGTTCAAACAAATAATAGTAGTAGTAGAAAGCTAGCGCCTTTTTTCCTTGTCAATAGGGACATTTTTGCAGCCAATGTGCCAGAAACAGATGCTGGCTCCAACACAAACACATGCGACCTAGTTTGTGAACATCATGTTGGCAGCTTACTGAGTAGAGATGGGACCTTTTTGACTTACCCGATGCCTCCTGGAACGGTAACTTCCACATCAGTGTCTCCAAGAATCTCGTTTTCACCATCTTCTGACCTGGGCTGGTAAGTAGGCCTTCCGCCTAAAGACAGTCAATTGCTGTGCCTGCCTGCTGTCATTGTAACAGAGGAAAACAATGGCAGCGTGCATCGAGAAAGAAAGGAAGCCTTGAATACGTTCATTTTTCTAGCCATGATCCAGCAGTCGAACAGATATCATGAAGATTAGCAACTTCTCGACAGAATGATAATTCACAACAATCATACAATGAAGAAGCACGCAACAAATTTGGTTGGGCACAACGCGCTTCAGTCAGTAAATTCCACACACAAAGGTTTTTTTGCATAAGTTTCAATGGAGAACTGTCACAAAGGTTACAATATTAATCTTCGCAAGGTCAGCTAAATTAAGAACGGGGTTCACATACCGTAGGGTCTCGATTAGGGGCTACAGACTGCACCAAGAAGCTACGGGATCACTTGGGGGTAAGAACACTACTAGGAAAACATAGAACACAAGGATGTGATATGTGAACGCCAAAGAGCAACAACAAAAGAATTTTCAGAGAACCATGCCTCTGCACTGGCCCTATAATTGATAATAAACAGCAACATCTCAAACCCGTTAAATAACGGGATGGGACAAAAGATTTCTAAGAGGGCCGTTAGAAAAGTTAACACCGAGGATATAGTTTTAGCTTGATATGCCCCTACTCAACCCTTTGTCCTCATAACAGTGATGCTCCCCCTACCTCCTTCCGTGCGAATCTTCATCTTTTCGACTACAGGCTTCCCGGAGAAGGCCGAGGTCGGGTAAGAGGTCGAAAGGTCTTCATTGCTCTGCTGGATCTTCTGGGGTGGTGGGGTTCGGATCCGCTGGTTTATGTCCTTCAGAGTGACATGTCCATGGACCCCACATGGTTTGATGAAGGCAAATGGATAGGCAACTGAAGAAGCTAGCTTAGGAGGTGGACTCATGTAGGACTTTCTACCTGGCATATTAACCATGAGAGACCACTAAATCAATGTCTTCTCTGCTTGAGGATAAGATGAGGCTTAGATAAATGTCTTCTTCTTCTAAAGATTTAGAGACAGCTCGATATTATCATCTAAATCTAAAGACAAAAATGGAAAAATGAGAATCTGGAAAGAACCTCTAAAAACAATCTTTTTTGGAGTCCGGGCAACCTGTTGTTGACCCCTACGAACGTCTGTGTCACCCTGATCATTCCAGAACTCTGCACCAGCAAAGTGATTTGAATGATGCCATATGGTGCAAATGACTCTGATGAGAAAGAAGAAGGGACAGACTGAAGGCAAATAAGAAGACTCAAATAAGAAAGAAGGGACAGATGAAGGCAAACAAGATGTCCATGAGAAAGAAGAAAGGAGAAACTGAATAAAATAGAAGTGAGATTCTTGGATACCTGAAATATCTATTTGGACATCCGAAGGCATCCCCGAATTATTCCTGAGTTTCCACAATACACAAAAGTGAAAAAAAAAATCAGAATGATCAATTAACTCAAAAGCTAAAAATGAGGTAGGAGTTTCTGTCTACATACATATCATCATAACTGAAATTCATGTCAGTGTCATTCAAGCAATTAGCAAGCCACGAGTCAGTTGACTGGTCCACATCATCGCGGGAGGCTAATGCACAAGAAGCCAATGTAGAGAGATTATGAGATGGTTGTTAAAGCAAGAGAAGGAAAAGAAGAACAAGAAAATCTGAAACATTTCAGAAAACAAGGGATTCAAGGGAAGTAAGTGAAACCAGAGAACCTTGCTGCCTTGAATCCCACTGAGGTGCATCAGCAAAAACCTCTTCAACTGAGTCATCTCTTTCCTGAATGAGTAGAATATACGACTAAACATATCAAGAATATATTTATGGTCTTTAAGACTTATATGGAATAGAGAATATGCAATTTAACTAGAAATTCGCATCGTCTACGCCGTACATGACGACAAGTGCATGTCTATTTTTATGTCAATATATGCACATGAGCACGAACAAAGCGATATCTTACACTTTGCTTATAGTAGGTATGCCTATCCATTATTGAACATTGAACCCTATTCTTCAGGAGTGGATCATCTGAATATGTACGCAACTTTGAAAATGAATACTTGGAAAAAGAGCGACATTGATCGGACAAACAAGCACACCTCCAAAGGAATAGGTTTGTTAAGACTCACATCTGATCGTAGAAAAGCAGAAGGTGCCTCATCACAGCACAGCGAAGGGTCCACTGGCTGAGAATCAAACTGTAGCATCCTTCGTCTCTTCACTTTAATATAAGAGCGGCTACAATCTACCAGTTCTTTGCTCATACTACCTGAAACATGCTCCCCAAACTTAAGGAAAGAAGACATTTCCATCAAGTATTAAAGCAGAGCGAGCTGTACCACTTCCTGCAGCACTGTAAGCTAAATCATCACAGGCCTTGGCTGGGGTTGTCTCATCGAACATATAAGAGATATCTCCTTCATCTTGAGTTGCTTCGGTCCAAATGGACTCGGATATATCTGCTGAAGAGAACCACATAACCACTGCTGGCATAAATTGGACTATTGCATGAACCAGGTGATAAACTATTGGTAAGCTATGCGTTGCAACTGCGCTTGTTGGAATAGGAACAGCTTACCAAAGTTGGTTTCTTTTTGAAGAGATTGCTCCACCTGCTGCCAATTCCATGGTTTGATTCTGCCACGTGACACAGATGGTACACGAGCTCTTTTCAGTCAGTTGGGAAGTTAGTAATCTTCATAATACACAAGGAAGAGACTGAAACCAATGTAATCAGTCAAAACATTTAGACAATGACACCAAATATAGCATCTCCCCCCCGGGAATCAATTCAAAAGGTAGCCTTCAAGTACAGGCGTGGAAAAAATTCTCCAACACCTGGTACAAGCTCTTTAAAAGAAAAAATTAAGGAACTAATCATAGGCTGTGGAAATCTCTGTTGAAAGTGTAGGAAAGAGCAGGATGCAGCCAAACATAGCATTGATCAGGTATATGTTATCAGAATACCCAATTTGGATAACACACCAAGACCATTCCGAGGATAATTGACAAATGAAAAACTTGAAATAAAGAAGCAGTGCTTCACCGATTAGATCTGGGCCTGCATCAGGTGGGCAGCATTTCTCAAACATAAGGTTGCTATGCAAAATGAACTGAAAAAGGCAAACATATTGTGACCCACCAAAAAGATCAGAGCCAACAAGGCACCCTTATACCCCCAGTTCACATTTCTCCTTCATCACAAGCTCAGAATGAAAATGCTCACATCACCATTGATTCAAGGTACTGCAATGTCAGCAAGTATTCCATTTCCACAGCCCAAAAGGGATAATTCATTATTAACTATGGAATAAATGCACAAAATCCGAACACCCGAACACAAGAAATAAAGGGAAAAAAGTCATATCAATGCAGAGAAGCAACTAATTCATTAATTTTAACACCCATTAAAGCTAGAAGCAGAAGAACTATAATGCTCGAAGAAACAATTAAAGACTACCCATTGATCCCAGCATTCAATCAATCACAGTAGTGCCACATCAACAACAAGCCACCCTTCGAGTCAGCGAAAAAGGGAAGTTCACTGAGAGAGAAAAGCGGGCAGAAAGTATATCAATTTACACTACCTGCCATTGTCGTTGCGGTCCATCAGCCACCGGGAAAGCAAGCGACCAAAGAAGAGAGACGCAAGTGAAGGAATCGACAGTGAGAGGGGAGAGAGAGAGACGACTTCCCGTCTACTTCTTCTTCTTCAACGATGGTACCGAAACGCAGAGTTACATTGACCAGATTGAGTGTGTGACCGGAGAGAGAGATCGGTGTATGTGTGCATACTGCGGCTGCTATGGAGGAAGAAGAAGAAGATGAGGAAAAATAAATAAATAAAAAAAATAGGAAAAAGCAAGCGGTTCCTCTGTGTGTTTTTTTTTTTTAATACTGCTTTTCCTTTTTTATTTTTATTTTAGTTTTTAAATATCTTCCGAGTAAATGAATCTAAAGTCATTTAATGCTGCTGCAGAGCCGCGCCTTCGTCATGTGGCTGTGGGTTCATGGTGCTCCGGGACCATCCTGATGTCCGATGATGTGAGCTTTTGTTCCTTTCATCTATTAATTAGTAGAAGATGGTTGCCGATACGCCAAATGGGGTCACCAACCACCCTGTTACGTAATATTCAGATTTTTTATATTCAATTACGAACAGATTAAACGAACTAAATAACTAGTATTAGGAATATTCGGGTCCGAGTACTTTATATTTTTTTATGATATCTGGACACGATCCTATGAATGATAGGTTCCTGACTTTTGAATCCGGACTTTATCCTGTTTAATCTTGGAACATGATTCTATTCGAAATTTTTAAGATACTGTAGGTTCCGAATGCCCTATTTAGAACCTATTTATTATTTATTATTTATTTCTAAAATATGGATTAATATAATTTTTTATGATTATTATTATTTCATATATATTTTTTTATCATAATAAAACAAATGTAATTTTAAGTATATTTATGTTATATTTAAGTGCTATTCATTACTAATTTTAAATTATAATGATACTTTAGGCATAAAAAATTCTTCAAATATGTATATTATTATGTTAATAAAAGTTCGTCGAATTAGAAATACAATTGTTTAAACAGTTCATGATTTATAGTTTCAAATGAGAAACTTACAAAATGATTAAATTAATCCTCCGAATAAGTTAACAGGTTCCAGTTCCGGGTTTGTGTACCCCGTGTGCTGAAATCAGAACCGACCAGTTCCTTCATTAGCTACGCGTAACCAATCCTATTTTTATTGAGACCTGCCCATCCATACATATTTCGGGCCAACCCTATACCCGTGCACACCCCTAACCAGTACTAACACTGATACCGTCAATGTAGTATCATCAAATATCTAATATAGTTTAAGAAGTTAGTGTCCGACACAGTTATCAGCTCAAGAAATTAGTGTTTGGGTCCTGCCCTTAGAAATGAGGACTAGACTCCGTTCGAAACTGGTACTGTTCAACGGGGTTTAGAGTACCCTTCTAAAACATGAACTTTTCCCCTCATTTTATGTTAATTTTGCGAATACCTATATTCTTAATATATTAAATTAACGTTATAACGGCCTTAATCGTATCAATTTCCTGTGAAGTTTTGTTTTTTTAATTAATTTTTTATGTGCAGTGTGGCCTACACAAACCCTTTACACCGTCGTTCTTCTCTTTTTATCTGCATTTCCTTTTCTCTATTTTCCCTTTCATTTTTACTTTCTGCACAAGAAGATCGAACGAGATCTTTTACTTCTTGAAGAAATATAAAACACAATTTGCCTTCTCATGCTGTACGATTTATAGTAGGAGTATCTCTACTCTTCACATCATTCTCTTCACAATCATTCTATTTTAACAAATTATAAGTATCTGTATTTTTAATAATTTATATCATACTACGAAGCGATAATTTTACACCAGTATATAGTTATAATTCGTAGGTTTTGTAACTAAATAACTAGAATTATTGTATATTTTTTAAATTAATTTAATTTTATTAGCAGTCCGATGGTATAAAACATGTCTTTGTTTTTGTTTATGGACAGACGGCCCATTGTCCAGAGTTGAAGGCTGAGCTAGGGTTCGGAACCCATCATCGATCATCCGTGTCTCCGACCGGTATTCGGGTCGGTGCTTCGAATTCGGAAGGTACTCACATTTTCATGTGTTATGAAATTTCCTGTATTTAAAAAAAGGTTCTGTCCACGTGTTTTTTTAGTCAATTCTATCCGATACCGTAATAATTTACTGATTCACCGGATAACATATTATACGGCGTGTGGTCCTCTATTAATCCCTAAATGCCGGTTCTGGGAGAGTCGAAATTTGATTTACTGCATATTATCGGCTAGCTTGCTAGCGGTCCGTCTATGGAAAAAAGTCCACGTGTTAAGTGTGCTACGTCACAACACTCTGCTGACGTGGCGAGCTACCATTGGCTAGAAATCAAGGCTGCCACCTCAAACTACGGCGTAGTACGAGGCGCAGCTAGCTGCGCCCCCACGAATCAAATCGAGCGTGGTTAATTCGTCTTCGTCCCCTTCTGCCTCTCCCAGGCTTAAAGGAGCTGAAAATTTACAGCAGGGACCTCCTCCATCCTCCAGATCTGACCTCTCTCTCACCCAAATCTCCATTGACGGTCTGATCGAGCAAAGCCCCTCTTGTCCTTTCCCGCATTCCGAGCTCTAACTGCCTCCTACCCTGTCGAAGTAACTCTCTTCCAATCCTCCATTACAGAGAACATTACGAATCTCGGGTCACTCTGATTTTAAGATCCCATATCGGAGAGTGAAGATGAACGCTTTTAGGTTAGCGGGCGACATGACCCACCTCCTCAGCGTCCTCGTCCTGCTCCTTAAGATTCACACGATCAAGAACTGCGCCGGTAACTTCTCTTTTTACACTGTCGATTGTGCTTCAGTTTCATGAGACACTGCTGTTCCTGTTGGTCGGGGGAGGTAGCTTGCCCTAGTCTTCTTTTGTTCAGTTTTCGCATGGATTTCAGAAGAAACTGCAATTTGGGGTTGTATTTATCAGTGCTTATACATGCGGATTCAGAGCTTAAACTTTCTTCAAGGAGGTGCAGATGGGGGTATTGTATTTTTTGGGGAAGCAATGGACTACCATCGTTGATAGGAAAGAATAAAAATGATTGGAATTGGTTCTCAATTCTAAATGGTTGGACTTTACAATAATCTGGGGAAAGGACGGCCTTGTGCGGTGATTCAATTTCATTCACCCTCAGTTGCTCTCACAGAGGACATGATTGTCTGTAGTGTTTGCTTTAATATGGCGTGGTAATTGGTTTGGGATTGCTTGTCAGATCTTAGATGTGGTAAAGTGTTGGGATATCTTGATATCAGAATGTATAGAGTTATAAATCATGCTAGAATTCCAGATGATGCTCGAGTTAATGCTGCATTGTGTTTCTCTATCTCTTCACACATGCTGTGTATGGAATCATTGTGATGGTTCGGATGGGAATACACTTCCAAATTACGGTTGAACTCTAACTTCATTGAATCATAATTGGTCAGCAGGGGATATTATGGGCTATTTTGGAATGATAAATATAAATGAAGACATGAGATTGCTTGGACTTTATATAAATTGATACGTTTCCTCTCGATCTAGTGTTCTTATTACTTCAGTTTTTGTGTTTGTGTAGCATTATCATCTAGATAATACTTGGAAAATCAGAGTTTATTACATCTTAATTATATTTTTGCAGGTGTTTCTTTAAAGACACAAGAGCTCTATGCTATTGTCTTCACTAGCCGCTACCTGGACATATTTACCTCTTACATTTCACTGTACAACACTGTCATGAAGTTGATATTCCTGGGGAGCTCATTTTCCATTGTTTGGTACATGAGGCATCACAAGATTGTCCGAAGGACTTATGACAGAGATCAAGATACATTCCGCCATCTTTTCCTCGTGTTGCCATGCCTTCTCTTGGCACTGTTGATCAATGAGAAATTTACATTTAAGGAGGTAAATTTGCATCACCTTTGGCAGTTTAATTAATGTACAGCCATTTTGCTTTTCAAGTGCTTACGTGCTTTGATGTAATATATCAGGTCATGTGGACATTTTCCGTGTACTTGGAAGCTGTGGCCATACTTCCTCAGCTGGTACTGTTGCAGAGAACTCGAAACATCGACAACTTGACTGGACAATATGTATTCTTTCTTGGGTAAGTTTGCTGTTCCTTCATCATGACTTTTGAAAGGATTGGCATTTTGTTTTCCTGCTTGTAATGGTATTTGCATTTGAGATTGGTCAGACTTTGCAAGGTTGTATTATTTGAAGTTGCAAGTTCTGAGGCCACTAGTTGAAGATGTTACTGTTGCATTATCTAGTATTATGCACTATCTACCAGTACCAGCTAACGTATTAATTACAACTTCTTAATGTGCTTTACTGAATTGTGTTTTAACTTCCAATATCTGCAAATTCAGTGCCTACCGAGCTCTGTACATCCTGAACTGGATCTATCGCTACTTTACTGAGCCTCACTTTGTTCACTGGATTCGTAAGTCTCTTTTCCTTGCTCTCTCCTTTTTCAGTCAATATGGATTTCTTTTTCCCCATATTATATGCCACGCTTTCACATGGGTATCTATGCAACAACAATATAACTATAAAATATATATTTGAAGTAGAAAATAATAGCATTTATAGCTGGTTCGCGAAATAACTAACCCTTATTATGCCACTATCGGTCAAATTCATTGAACATGGCAAATGACTTCAAGAATTGAAGTTGCTGTCCAGTTTTGTAATCATGTCATCTCTGTAGCTATTGATTGGTATTTGTCTATTACAAAACTCTTGCATTCTTTCTCAACTTGTAGTCTCAAACTAGTGACTGTCAAACCCTTTACTTCTTATATTCAGGCATTATTGTGGTATTGAGGAATGAACAGGGAATAGAAAAGGAATAACCAAAAACAGTGTCATTTTAAATATGATGATTCCTTGCACATCTTTTCATTCCATAATACCAAATATGGTCTTTTAACTCTTGAGGACATTCTTTTTGTGCTGATATGTACTATTCTATATGCTCGTGTTTGTCTTGGAATGGATTTATGATGCAACACCTGAGAGAGAACTAAAACACCGATTTCTCCAAGTGCCTGTTGATGAATACCTTGCTAATTGGCTGGTCTTATTTTGCTGTTTGTTACCATTTATCAACTCGTTTCTGCTACTAATTAATGACTCGATCGTCTTGCTGGGTTGAATGCAGCTTGGATTGCTGGGCTTGTTCAAACACTGCTCTATGCTGATTTCTTCTACTATTATTTCATCAGGTAATACCTAATTACACAGTTTTTTCTTTAAAAAAATTATCTGGTGCTTATGCACTTATTCACTCTCTTCCAGTTGGGCGGGAAAGGACCAAAAGGCTGATCCAAACTGATAAAATATAGGTCCTTTTTAAGTGCGGTTCATTTTTTGAGGAGGTTCTCGTTCGGAATCGGCATAGAAAGTTGAACCAACCGGGATTCGAGTCGGTGTAGTCTCCACTTAGATCAAACTGTACTTGCCTATTCTCAAAGCATAGAAACTGAAACGAAGCGTAAACCTGCATAACCGGAGAAAATTGGTCTCCATAGTTTCACTTTTTAGGAACAATCTTTTTCCAATTCTTAGTTGGAGTGGTAGATCGAACAGGCATTGCTCTTCAGTTCGTTCCATCAAGCCAAAAGACCAAATACTCCTGATCTTTTTAATTTTGCCTCTTCTAACAATTACTACTTTGCAGCTGGAAGAACAACAAGAAGCTCGAACTGCCGGCTTGAGCCATGCAGAGTAGTATCACTCCGCTGTTACCTAAACCATCTGGGTGAGGTTATGCAGTCCTAGCAACGAGATCTTCTTTTCCTCCACGGAGACACAGAACTTACTTGCCACAGTGGCACTTGTAGTTGCCCATCGTATACTCTGTTTATAGAATGAAAAACGTAGGTTTGCGACAAGCGATTCTGCTGTGGATCTGGTGGGATGAGAAATTGAGAATCTCTTGCTTGTTCAGTGCTTCTTGATATTGAAAATTTATATAGAACAAGTAAGTTCACCTGGGATGACTTCGGTTCGGTACCTTTATGTGCACATTACTCCATAACATGCATATCCAGCCTCGCAGCCCTTTCTTCTCCACATTCTTGGGTTGTGGATGTCACCTCTCAGGGCAGTGCTTCCTCGTAACATGTTTGGTTTAAGCTGTCACATATGTTGTCTTTTTGCCTCTGATTAATCAAAATGCACATGTCATTTGCAGCGAATCTGCACTGTCGAATCTATCTTGGATGACTGACTTGAGAGGTATTGGAGTCATTTCCTTAGATGGATCGATGAATTTCCTCCTCCAGACAGACATAGTAATCTAAGCTGAACTCGCCCCTACCATTCAAGAGATAGAGACGTTTAAAGGAATGGAAGAAGTTCCAGTGAATAGTCTGCCAAATTCTCATGAACAGTATAAAATGAACCGAGTCCCTTCCCAGATTCCCAATCAAACGCAGAAATCAACAAGAAATTACCATCAACAAAGACAACCATTAGAAATCAGAAACATGGGATAGATGTTCTCCCACACTGGACAGAATCCTCCGTTTTTCATTACACCTAATCTCGGAAACACGGTTTCAACTTATATGAAAGGTGATAACAAGCCTTATGACGAGCTTCAAACACATAAATTTCCATAAACGGATGCACCTCCAGTTTGATGCAGCATTGCGTCGATTTCATCTCCATCCTCCATCTCAAGCTGTGAGAAGAAGTGCCAACAAAAATTAGACACGAGACTAATGATGAGATAGAACCGGATCGATTGAGAAATAGCATGGCAGAGATCAACAAACTAGCCACAGAGAGATGTTAATCAATGAAACACTTCTATGAGTTTCCCTTTAAGATGACTTCTACTAATTAAGTCATCCTAGTCAGTTTCAACACAGCGTTAGTCATAGCTAAAAAAGGCCACTCAACATCGTTTTAGACAAGAAAATTTTCATTTTTAATGGTCACACTGAAGCATAAATATGGAACTTATAGTGATGTGAGTAATCACAGAAGTGAAAACAGCAATATCATGTTGCTGGATCAATAACTTCTCCCAGGATTTCTTCAAACAAGTAAAGCTTTCATTCACCAAAGCATTACGCAATGCTGTTATAGATGACCCAAACATTAAGACCGCAATCTCGAGGTCTCCGACATGGGCATCGGCCTTCTAAGATTAAGATTTAACCAGTACCTCGTCGGGTGTTTGCTCGCCTCGAAGCCTCCTCCCGTCAAACAAGAAAGCGATAGAGTTCATCTCCACCGACTGGCGATCACAATATGCATTCATGAGTTTCCGCAGCTGAGTGCTTCTTTTAATCCTAAAGAAAACCTCATTGCCATCCTGCATCCGGCATCAGATCAAAGGTTTAAACAGTAACGATGGAACACTTCACATTTACATCAAAAGGGCCCTACAACAGTAACAGAACTATCGTCATAATATTCTCTGGAGAAATAAAATTTCAAAACAACGAATTTTATGGCAAAGTAAGTACGGTAACAAGCACAATAGATGAATTATGCAGGGCCCCCATTTATCTGAATCTCATGGACACAACCGACGCATTGTGGCTTCAAACTGATTTCCAATGATAATATTTGGTAAAGCATCATTAAGATAGCTCGATTGCAACCCAGAAAGCACACTTCCATTAACAAGAGGAGGCCAAAAAGACAAGCTTTACTAAGTGATTTGAACGCTTAAGAGAGATGAGCAATACATCAAACATGGGAAACAGAGAATCTACTAAAATTAAGCTCATGTTAGCATAGACAGTGATACAGGACATTTCTTCATCACTAAACCGTCAATTCAGTCTTATCTTCCGCCCTACTCGAACACCAAACATCTGCAAACGAATATAGAAGGCACTGCTGACAAAATGACATCATCACAACCGCGGTCTGAAAACAATTGCCGTGAGACACCAAGCAGAAAGACTGTAACTTGTCAGATCGAGCCGAGATATCATTAAACATCCAAGAAAGTTTTGAAACTTGTCGGATCAAACCGAAACATCAACAAACATCGAACTTCCATTTTCATTTCAGAGGAACAGCGCATGGTGGAGGGTGTACCTGTCCCTTGACTTTGAGATTGATGTGAGCCGACTGATCTGACGGCTTCTTGTCTTCGTCGCCGGCTGCCGACATTTTCCAATCACCGAAAGTCCTTGCTCTTCGTCCTCGACACGGGAACAACAGAGAGCCCTTCCTCCCTCTTATATAAGAAGTCGAGTCGAGGGAGAAACCGAGGAGATGACCGCGTTATTTATACGCTAACAATAGATTCCGTCTGCACCCGCTCACCATCGCTCCCGTCCAATCAGATCGAGGTAATATAACCGAAAGGACGACAATACCCCTCCAGCTTGACATTACCGGGAGGACGAGTGAGAAATTATGGTGGTCCTGCTCGCGCCGGATAGTGAGCCCAACCTGCCCGGGAGCCACGATAAGGAAAAAGTTGAGAAATTCTTATATGATCTGGACTCGTTATGTTATCCGACCAAGTACAAATTAAAATATAATAAATAAGTTAATTGATATTAATCTTCTAAACAGTTATTATAATTATTATTAATAAAAATAATTTGATTAACTTTTTCTCGACCACCTAAATTTTTTCGAAAAAGTCGGATTGAATAATGATTTTAGTTCCGGGAGGGTACTATAGGGTGCGGCCGTCAGCAGGGGAAGCCTCACGGCGATCTGGCGGACTGAAAATGATTGATGGGAAAGTAAACGGTTGAGAATGTCGGCACGTGCGGAAATGGGACGGGACAGGATTCGCTCGTGGGACTCCGGCCCTGCTTTTCCTGAGTACGACCCGTACCTTTTGACAATATTTGGATTCTGCAAGCTGTTTCTTTTTTAGGCTATTTTCATTAATTATTATAGAAAAATTATATTGTGTTTTTTATAAATAAAAAAGAGGGCATTAGTAACATCGATTCAACTGTCCCTGTCATATGATGTTTGGATTTTTGTGCTTAATTGCAAAATATATGAGGCTGCTTGAAACAAACAGTGTCCAGTGCTGATCTCGTCAACATAACATTTTAGGAAAAAATGATTCAAGAAGCCCATATTCGTAATGCAGAGGTCCAATAACACTAACGGTGTGCACGAGTATCCGATATGCTGGATTTTGGGTAAATTCTAATAGGAACATAGTAGATTCTAAGTAGAAAAAAGATGAATCGATTAAAACAGCTTCCCATTTCAGTTTCATTAAAAGTGTGTTCGGTACTCATGCACACCCCTAAATACCACGGTTTCTAACAGGTGATTTGACAAGTAGAAACTTGAATATGAGATCTCGACTTCACTAAATTAAAGGGAGTGAGTGAATGAGTGAAAAATTCTACAGCGTTGTTGCATTAATTGTTCAAACTACAATAATTAGATTAAGAAAAATAGGATATAACGGTAATAAATACGACTATCTATACTTATCTTCACTTCCAATTTCGATTTTCTTCCTAGTTTCCTCTGTTTTTTATTTTTATTTTTATACATTCTCTTATTTCCTTCTGCCTTTCATCATTAAATATAAAATCAGTCGGCTTATTTTTCTAAACTTATCACTTAATTTTCATATTTTATTTATCAAAAAATTGCATAGTCGAGAAGAAAATATTTTATTTACCTTCTACTGCTTTTAATTTTTAATTATATATTATATTTTTACTTGATAAGAGATTATTTGTACAATTGATAAGTTCTTATGGTATATATGCGGCATTTAATTGCAGAATATATATATATATATATATATTTTAAAAAAGATTCCTCCTTATCCACTACGGAGGTGAGAGGGGAAGTGTGATTAACAAAAAAAAGCAAATTAGACAGAATTTTAAATGAAATAAAAATAAACAATAAAAAGAACTAATAAAAGTTCACGCACTCGGAGATAGGTGTTAACATGGGCCTAGGCCCAATGGCCTGGGCCGAGCCCATTTACGTCTCTGCTCTTCGAACCAGACGGGGGCGTTGAACGGTCAGAACTCGAAGGTGGGCTTCCATGGCGGACTCTCTCTCTCAGCGCCGGATCTCGCTCTGAACATACTCACCGGGGCCGCAAATGGAGCTTCTCTGGAGAACGATCTTCTTCCTGCTGCTTCTGCTCTCCCTGCCGATCTCCTTCTCCTCGATCTCTCCTGGATCGGCGGTTGATGGACACGGAGAAGAGGAGTTCACGGAGGAGCTGCTACTGAAGCCCTTGCCGGATCGCAAAGTGTTAGCGCACTTCCACTTCGAGAACACAGCCCCTCGGACTCGATACTATGGCAGGCACCACCATCTCTTCCCCAAAGCCATCGCACAGCTCGTATGCTCCTTTCCTTCCTTTTTGATTCAGTAATTGCTGCCGCAGTTTCGATATACTTACTTACTGTTGGGTGGAGGTTTAGTTCGTTAAGTTTCTTTCTCATCCTTCAAGGAGTCTCTTTCTCTCCTTCTTGCAGTTGAATTCGGTCTTTTTACCCGTAATTAAATTAATCAGACTTCTGCTTTGTCTTTCCAATTCTGGAAAAGTTTGAGACTTAAGTTGTTTGAATTGAGGGTTGTTTGGTTGAGGATTGTGGATTGTGAAGGGATAAAGAGGGGAGGGTCAGTACTGTGATTCGACTTTCCAAAATTTGCTAGTGTGTGGTATAAGATGAGAAAATTATTAATAGAGTAAAGCATGAAAAAGATTTTCTTGTGAGGCTCATGAAAGTCGTTTGTAAGTCCCCATGTTATTTCTCTCTTGGGCACAATTATTTTGATCAGTTGGTTGAAGTTCCTCAGAAACCATGTGACCCTCGCATCTAGGATGCTAAGTTCTAGTTCCTTGCTTCTTTTACCTTGTATCCAATATGGGAAACCAATTGTGTTTCTATCCCAGAGTTGATTCGATTTGTTCTGTGTCTTTTGACTTGGATCATATATGAAGTGTGGAGACATTAAAGTCTAAATTCTTGAGATGCATTGTTGAATAGGTTCAGAAATTTTCTGTCCGAGAAATGGAGTTATCTTTCACCCAGGGTCGGTGGGACTATGAAAGCTGGGGTGGATTTGATCCCATATCGAGCAGCAATGCAAAGCCTCCTGGGGTTGAATTGTGGGCTGTCTTTGATGTCCCTTCGGATCAAGTTGATGCTTCATGGAAGAATTTGACACATAGTCTTTCAGGACTTTTTTGTGCATCCATCAACTTCCTTGAGTCATCTGCTACTTACTCTGCACCTGAATGGGCCTTTCAGCCTGCTTCAATTAACTTGAGGTATGGTACACTTCCACGTGAGGCTGTATGTACAGAGAATCTGACTCCGTGGTTGAAGCTCCTTCCTTGTCGGGATAAAGCTGGGATATCTTCCTTGATGGACAGACCATCCATTTACAGAGGTTTTTATCATTCTCAGAGGTTAAGATTATGGCCTGCCAAGATCGGAGCTGATGGCTCTGATTCTGGCATTGTACTTGAACAAACTCTCACTGTTGTTCTGCAGCCAAGCAGCCTTAGAACTATGGCAAGTCATTCCAGTGAAAACAAGTTACCTGCAACTTGGTCTATGAGTTCATTATTTGGAAGGAAAATTGAAGGTCAGTGTGTCCTTGCAAAATCTAGCAATGTGTATCTCCAACTCGAGAGAGATCTTGTAGCAGAACTGAAGGTGCTGAAGGAGAATCAGAAATTTGTTGATACCACTGTATCGAATGAAGATTTGATCAAGAATCCTGCCTTTGAAATATCCGTTAAACCAGACAGGGTCTTCAAAGAAGTTGCAAACTCACAGACTGAGAGCTCAACTCTAATATATGGATATTCAATTGGGAAATCTGCATATTCAGACCCTTTTGATCTGGTTCTTACTTGGAAGAATCCTCTAGCCTGGACATGTCGGAGACCACCTTTGCATGCTACCAGGTTCTTGATGGGCAGTGGGAATGAAAGGGGTGCTATTGCTATCTTATTGAGATCTACAGGCCATAATGAGGAACTGGGTGCTTCCAACATGGATAAAGAGAGCTGTGTGCTTCCTGTTAATATTTTCCAAGTTGTGCCTTGGTATGTAAAGGTGTACTTCCATACCTTAAAAGTTTTTATTGATGAAAAAAGTAAGCCAGTTCCAGATGCAATTGAAAAGATCCGTGTTTCACCTTCCGAAGACAAGGTATCACCTGGTGTGATGGAGATGGTTCTGAAATTGCCTTGTGGTGTTAAATCAGCTGCTATAACCTTGGAGTTTGATAAGGTGCATTATTTTATATTCTTTACACGAATTTACTCATTTGTCTCCGTAGAGCTTCCAATTCAGCTGGCATTATACATTAAAGGATCGTACCTTTTGGCTTCATTTCAGGGCTTTCTACACATCGATGAATATCCTCCAGATGCTAATCAGGGATTCGACATTCCATCAGCAATAATAACATTTCCCGACTTTGAGGCATCGATGCACTTTGAACAAGACAGTTCATCGAAACTTTTGCCCCTGCTGTCTAGATTTCAGGTATTTGGCCGGGCTTCATCTGCTAATAGCAAGTGTTTCTATTCTAATAATACAACTTTTCTTTTCAACCTTGCTACATATCTTTATTTTTGGTGCAGGAAAAGAGTTATGTTCGATATTACACAGAAGTACTTCTCGTACCACTGACCACTCCTGATTTCAGCATGCCTTACAACGTCATTACAATTACCTGTACCGTATTCGCATTATACTTTGGGTCCTTACTTAACGTACTAAGGAAACGAGCAGGTGAGGAGGAACGACTTCTTAAGGCAAAAGGTAATTCTTGGTCGAGCTCAAGTCGTCATTCTGGTATTTATTGCATTCCAAAGAATTCCATTATCATATGTCCTCCGGGATTTTGTATTCTTGAATTCCTATGCCTTGCAAGACCGACTAGAAGTCCCACATGGAAGATTGATGAGGGTTGAAGGCATAACAAAATGCGAATATATATCGATAAATTGAAGACGGCCATATTCATTTCATGTCGAATTAAATTGTCCCAACTGTTCTGAATGTGATTCTACCTTTCTGTGATTCGCAGGAAAGTCTAGTCCTCTGTCCCGGCTACTTGCCAAGCTCAGAGGAAGAAAAGAGACGGAGCCACAAGCCAGTACCACATCATCATCCTTATTTAGCTCCAAACTCATACTGAAGATTGTATTGGTGGCCGCGATCGCAATTGGCTGGCAGTATTTCTCCGGGTAATGTTATTGGGAAACACTCTTAGGTAAGCTTAGTGTATCAAATGTTCCATACTGCATTCTGATTGTAGAATTTACAGAAACATGAATCTTTGTGATCACTGCAAACCTCGAGGGAACCTCGTACCCAGTTTTGCATATCCTTGACCTGCTGAATGATCCGATACCGATCTCTTTTCCCCCAGCTTGCATGCCTGCAGTGTTATCTTCTGCAAGTACTGTTCTTCCTTTTGCATTCAAATAGCTCTTGATGGCTACGCATCTGCCGGGTGATCGTTTATGTGCGTTATCTTTGATGAGAAGATCTGTTTCCATGATTCACAAGCAATTGTCCTCATTCCTGTTGATCATGCTTCTCCCTGCTCCATACCATTCTGCTGTGTATTCGGATTACTGTACATAGAGTCCATTAACTTACAATGGCCTATGTGCGGCAGATGATGGGGTGTTAGGGCATGCTCGATATACAACATTGCATGTATATCGAGCGTGCCTTAACACCCCTCCTGCAATAGTTTGATTTCGTTAAACCCTTCTAAAGTTAATGCATTCGTCGTAAGACAGATAAACTCATCCATCCTACTTTTTCCAGTGAAGGCCAAAGAGGCAACTGTCATCCGTCCACTACATGACTTCCAGGATTCGACTCGGTCTGGATTCGTGGTAATTTCTATGTAATCACGTCAGCATTACTAGAGGGATTACAGGGGATGTTGCGGATTTCCATCCCCGAGAATATCGAGCTAACCCGAGATAAATGTTAGGCGTAGAGAAATAGTGACCCAAAAAAGCAGATCAGTCAGCAGCAAATTGATCCTCTCCTCTCACAATGTCCAAAGGCTTCAACACTAGATGATTCATGAGTTCGAGAAAAACAAAACCGAGGTGCTCAGACAGGCATCATCATCACCAGCTCGCCTTTTATGAAACTGCAATCGAGCCGGAGAGTAGAATGGAAAAAAAAAATCGAGAAGATCAACCGATTAGTAAGAACTTGACGTCAAAAAAGCTGGGCTAAGTAAGTAGCTTTTACCTGAGGATGTAGTAGTAACAGAAATCGGCTAAAATGAACGACTGCACGAGCTCCGCTAGGAAGGCTGCCAGGAACCAGAAGTAGCCGCTCCCGATCAAGTAAAAGTATGCCCCGCCCGTGTTATATGTCTACATCCAAATATCGTAAACACGATCAGTATCGGTCTTAGATGATCGAGTAGAACATTGAGTTGCTGGTTTAAAATCAGTCTTAGCTTTGAACCGACCTGGATGATCCAGTAGGCCAGCGCCAGAAATCTTGCAGCGCCCAGAGCGAAGACATAGTGACCCGTAAATGGTTCAATCATCTGGAAACAAACTCGGGAAAAACATCGATCAGAATTCGTGATATTTGTTGAAAGAATGACAGCAGCAGTAGCAATCCAACCACGCCGCTATGTAATATTCGGGTTTTCATATTCAACCACGAACATATTAGATAAACTAAACGGTGATGGCTCAACACTAAGCCTGTCACTGTAGCACTATGAGATAAAAGGGTGGGTAATTGATGAATCCTAACCTTTGCATTCTGAATGAGGCGTAGCTGAGGCAGCACGGAAAGAGATTCGACATAGCCGGAGAATGCAAAGAGGAACTGACCGGCTCGGAAGATGGCGATATGAGGGTGGACGAAAGCCGAAAGGACTGCACAAGGGATCACCTGCAGATCACGGCGAAGAAGGGGAACCCGTGAAAGTTAGTCGAGTTAGATCTGCACACTGCTGGACAAGGCGACCGGGATTGTAATACTTGCCACATAGTACATGGGAAGGTTGTCGAGTTCCTTGATGTAGGTCGACCTCAGCTTGAACCGGATCATGTAGATCACCCACAGGGTCGAGACCAGGGAGACGAAGTCGAGTACGGTGTGGATGTTGTGTTCCATGTAGACACTGCAGAGGAATCTCGTGCCTAGGAACAGAGCCGTGAGCTCCTGTGTCTTCAGCGACAAACCTGCAGGTGGGAGCAAACACAAGTTCGTGGATTCCAGTAAACTAAGATTCAAGTTGCAGAAATGTAAGAATCAATTGTGAAAGAAAGAAGCCAGGTCTTAATGTTCTGTCTTGAACCACGGTCTTGCAGGCTTGTAAGTCGAGAAAGACTTCAAGCAACAAAACAGTGACTAGCCCGGCACGGTTTCAAGGTTTATCGACTGCTGATAAGTCTTGTAAGATGAATTGTCGATTGGGAACCTGGGCACTTATCATTGGCGAAACCCGAACCCCTTTTATTGACTTTCCTCATATCTCCTAGGCCGATTGGGCCTCCCTTGTTAACCAAGAGATCTATAGAGCTACAACCTTGCAACCCCAAGATAACTTTCAAGAAAGAGGCCTGATATGGACACCACCATGACCCCGACTGACTACTGGTCGACAATCGGTCCGACCGACTCCTAATTGGTCACGCCAACTCGTCTCAGCCGATTTTCAGTAACAAAGCCGCTCCGCCTGGTGGGCATCTACACTCTTATCATCCTCCATTCCTCGTAATCCCAAGTGAATTAAGCATTGGGGAGTTGATCGGGTCCTGCACCTAGGCTCGACATTCTTGCATGCCCCGGAAGACCAGAACCTTCCACAAGCTGCCCGCATGTAGGGGAAGAAGACCCGAGATCCGATGTGCCATCCGAAGGATCCATCAAGACCAAATAGGGGCTGTACGAATTACGATTTTTCTCTATTCACAATGCTGAATTCCAGATTCCGAGACCTACCTAATGTAAAGAGGAGCGGAACCACTTCAACCGACCCTCCATTACATTGCACTCGAAATAAACGGACCCGAAAGGGGTAAATATTGAATGTGCGATAAGTAATCGTTCGTGTAAAATTGATTTCGAAAATTGTAAAAACTTAATATATGAACCGTAATTTACGCAATGGACTACCCGACCCGAAAGACCCAACTCAAGAGAGAGCAATAAGAGCACACCAGAGGCAGCCCCCGACATTCACGTCGAGACGATACAAAAGGCCATAATGGAAGTGAAACAGAGAGAATGGGGGATCGATCGAGAAGGGATATACCCGAGCAGGTCCTCTGGGTGGTGAGCTTATAGATCAGGACGATGATCCCGGCGGCATGGCAGAGCTCGGAGGCGATGAACAGTTTTCCCACTTGGCTCTTCAATGTCAGCTTCAAGACGATTAGGGCGACCGCCGTTAACGCCACCCCGAGGAAAATCTTCACTTTCATGGGCTGCCTCCTCGCCCACCGGAGCAGCCCGCTTGCCGCCGACGTCGAGTCCCTCTTCCGACCCATCAGGATGATCCCGAGAAGAGTGTCTGTTTTGGGGCAAGAGCAGAGCAGCGCAGAGCAGAGGTCACCTGTGTCTCGGCGAAGACACATTGACTGCATGCACCAATAGATATTCATTTGGAAATTTTACAGTTCGGCAGCTCGCATTTGGGAAAAAGATAGTTTTTTTTTTTTGGTCGCCAGCTACGATATCCAAGCAGGCCCCACCAGCGGTGAGATGGCATCTTTCAGCCAACCATACTTGACTAATCCGTTGGTCGCCCCGGGTCGCACGCCTGGCAATGGCGGGTGAGGCTCCCAAGAGGGGTGTCTGCGTACGTGAGGTCTCGAACCCGAGACCTCCTTAAGCGGCACCGAGCTGCTTACCACTCGGCTCAACCCCTCTTGGTGGAAAAAGATAGTTTTGTTCCGTAATTTTTTGTATTTTTATTATTTTAGTTCTAAACTTTTATTTTTTATAACTCATATCATCAGTTTTTTAAGTTTTTACCACTATAATCCTACCGTTACCCTTTCTATCCAAAAAAAATTATATTCTATCTAAAAAAAGAACATTTCATCCAAATTTTTTTTCAATAAAAATATATTTTTTTAAAAAAAGCATAATCAGCCCCTAATTAAAAAATATTGATTAATAGCATGTATTTCTTCTAAAATTAGAACTCATTTTTCTCATAATGAGTCACGATTTTATAATGATAATAGTTATAAATCAATTTTCAATCAGAAATGTGTTTCAATTTTAAAGGGGATGTGCTCACCTGTAAAACTTTACCGATATCTTTTACTCTCGTTTGTATTTTTTTTCTTTTTCATTTATTTTTTTTAAAAAATATTTTTTGTTAAAAATAATTTTTGGATGAAATATTCTTTTTTGGATGGAATATGTTTTTTTTGGATGAAAAAAGTAACGGTTGGATTAAAGTGGTAAAAACTCAAAAGGTTGAGGATGTGAATGACAAAAAATAAATGTTTAGCACTAAAATGACAAAAGTACGAAAGGTTAAGGATCAAAAGTATTATTTACCCCTTGAATTTTTAATGGATTGAAAAAATATTATAATTTATTACTTTTTATTAATTAAATTAATTAATTATAAATCAAATTATTTATATAGAAAAACACGAATTATCAAAGAATTCTTTAATTTACCGCAAATTATTTTTTTGCTCCCAAAAATCACAACTATCTAAGAATTTTCTAATATACTATAAACTATTTTTTACCTAGAAAATCAATAGCAATTCAAGAATTTCTTAATCTATAACATTATTAATTTATCTGCTAATTGCTGATGTGTATCGTTAATTTTACTGATTGTACAAATGGAGCATGACGTGGCATCCATCTAGTCATAAAAAATTACAAATTATTATTAAATTTTCTATTTTATCGTGAGAATGAACGTGCAAATAGGTTATAGGCGTGCAAACAAATATTCTCTATTTTTATGACCAAATGGATCCCACGTGCAATATCACGTCAAACTCTGTTTACACAATTAGTAAAATTAAGAGTATAAATCAACAATTAACGGTTAAAATTAATGACATAGTAGATTATGAAAAACATAGTATAATTCGTGATTTTCTTAGATTGAAAAATTCTTAGATAATTCGTGATTTTCTATGTAAAAAATGATTTATGGTAGATCGAAAATTCTTAAATAGTTTGTACCTTTCTTAGCAAATAATCATTATAAGTTATTTGATTAAATTATTGGACGTTCCAGTCATTGAATATAGGACTCTCCTTATTATTTTTTATTTTTCTTTCTTTATTTATGTCAGATTAGCCAATAGTGTTCTGACACGTCAAGGTTTAATGACAAAAACCCCATTTTTAAAAGTTTTTTTTGGGTATTTTGATTTCTGAAGAGTTATTAGGGAAGGAATCTCTCTTTCTTTGGGAAGAACATCAATTTTAGGTAAGGCCAGATTTTGGTCGATGGATTTAATCTTGTGTCCTATAAGGGGAAAGAACGAACAACTGTAATTACAACATTTTTCTTAATTTTTTTTACTACAAAAAAGCTCAAATTAAAAAAAAATTAAGACCGTCTCACTTTACAATAGCATGACGAAAAAATAACTGAATAAATTACTTTGAACAGTAACAAATATATCAATTATTTAGGTGATTAATATCAATTTACTCATTTATCATATTTTAATATATATTTTTTATATCACGTGATAGAGTAGGATCACCCAATAAATTTTTTAATAGAAATAGAATTGATAAGAATCTTCGGATTCCTTCCTAATAAATAAATAAATAGTCCTTTTTTCCTTTACAATAATCTTATTTCGACAAATAAGAGAGATGATACATAGATTTTTTAATAGTAAATTATCATTTTCGTTTATAATATTATATATATCCACCATTTACACCTTTAATTTACTTTTTACCTATCAAAATTATCTTAAATATTTAAAAATTCCAACAATTTAATCCCTCCGTATAGGGACTAAAACGATGATTTTGATGACGAGAATGATGGCGAAGAACTAAATTACCGAGATTTTTTAAACGTCGAGGATCGTATTGATGGTGAAATTAAATTGAGGATAACAATTGATGGTTGTACAAAATATCATGGATAAAAATAGCAGTTTGCTCTTTTTGAATGTTATTTACCTAGAAAAGTATGAACTATCCAAGAATTCCCCAATTTATTATGAACTATTTTTTCTCAGAAAATCACGAACTATTCAAAATTCCCTAATCTACCATGTTATTAATTTTTTCTGTTAATTACTAATATGTACAGTTAATTTTACTGATTTGCAACTTGTGTTTGACGTGACATCACATGTGGTATCCTATCCATCCGCTCATAAAAAATCACGAACTATTATCGAATTATCTATTTTATCACGATGATGGATCTGCAAACAGATGTTCTCTATTTTTATGACCAAATGGGCACCACATGTGATGTCACATCAACTCCGTTTGCACGATCAATAAAATTAACAGTACACGTTAGCAATCAACAGTCAAAATTAATGGAGCGGTAGATTATGGAAGACAGAGCATGGTTTGTGATTTTCTGAGCCAATAAAATAGTCTGTGATAGATTGTGAAATTTTTGAATAGTTTTTATTTGTCTAGATAAATAATCTTTTTTTTTTATCTAGTTGGATCGGATCTGCCCAACCAAGCATAGAAGCTCTTTTTAATTATGATTTTTTATTTAAAATTTATTTCACTTGAACTCGTAATTTTATTTTTTTAAAAAAAAAAATTTTGACGAAACGCGTCGGTCAACCTGTCGAAGGTTAATCAATTTTGGCATCGTAATCACCAGAGATTTCATTAAATTTGGTTCTTTAAGGGCCGGCGGAAAACAGGACCACTGGTCCCGATGGTGGAAAAATTGTAGGGATTGGCCACTACTGCTTCCAGGCCCTAAACCAGTGAATGAGAACCACTGTATGCTGTCTTCGAGGAAGGGGTTGATGCCAACCCATGGATTCATGGGCAACAGTGATTCTCTTGAATTCGAAAAAATTTATAAAATATTATTTAATTTATTCTTTTTTTAATTATTTTTTGGTATGGATTACTAGTATTTAAAAATTCAATAAGTCCTGACCAATTTAGTTCAAGTCGTTAGAGTCACTAGGAGGTAAAACTCTCTCACGGTGATTTTTCTCCATTCATAATATTCGAATTCGAGATCTTATTTAAGGAGAAGTGACACCCTACTGTCTCAACCAATCCACTTCAGTGGATTTTCATTTTTTATATTGGAATATTTAATATTTAGATAAATAGAAAAGGGGAGTGGACGAGATTTTTCGTAACTCAGAAGGGTGTGGTACAGAGGCCCATAACCACATGACCATGATGTCTGCAATCCTTCTATCCACCGCAAGAAATTCTTTAAAACGTGAGAAAATATTGATTGAATTGTGACTAACGAACATATCTGTGTTAATCACCCGAACAGTTGTCTTAATTATTACTAATCGAGCAATTTAATCGGTTATTTCGCACCACGTTACTGTGAGATATGATCATCTAAGATATTTTCACCCATCACACCGTCCTAAGTAATGGGGTGGATGGATCTGAGGGAGAAAAGCTCACTTAATAGTGAGACCGGCTAGATTCGTGACCCGTACTCCATACAGGATTACTGACTACATAATTAATTAAACCATTCGGGGAAAGGGTATGGATGAACAAGCGAAGTGGGGAGAGAAGTGATTTCCTTTAAAATACTCGAAATTACAATAAATGACTTGTAAATGTGATAAGATGCAAACTAGATTTTTTTTTTTTGGTTTGCACCACGTAGTATCTCCGGACTAGCCGAAGCGCACATCGAGACTAATCTGCGATCGGACCGGGATCTCTAGGAAAATTCCCGTTGACCATCCCAACCTGGGATTCGGTTTTGTGATCATCTATTTAGGGGTCTAGTGAGGGAACCATCAGACCAACCCCAAGTTGGTAGATGCAAACTAGATTGAAAGACAGTTTTGAAACGCAAAAGTGGGACCAAAATTATTATGATTTTGATTAAAGTAGTAGTAGTGATAATAATAATGATGGAAAGAATATAATACATAACATATTTTTCATCATTAAAAAGAAGGACAGAAGTAATGACGATTCAACCACTTCTGCTATGTAATGTTCAGGTTTACGTGTTCAACTACCAACACTAAATATGCTAATATAGCACTACTAAAAATATAGTATAATAAATAATAGATATACAATGTTATATTTTTTAGGGTAAATTACCTAAAAAATCACAAACTATTCAAGAATTCCCTAATCTACCTCGAACTATTTTTTTTGCCTAGAAAATCACGAACTATGCTCCATTTTCCAATCTACTATGCCGTTAATTTTGACTGTTAATTGTTGACGTGCAGTGTTGATTTTATTGATCGTGCATCGCCTGACGTGACATCACACCTGACATCCATCTGGTCATAAAAATAAGGAATATCTATTTGCACATTCATCCTCGTGATAGAATAGAGAATTCGAGAATAGTTTGCACATCGGGTTGTACATACATTCTCCTGATAAAATAGAAAATTTAACAATAGTTCGTACTTTTTATGTTTAGATAGACGTCACGTGTGATGCTACCTCAGATTCCATTTGCACAATCAATAAAATTAATTGTGCAAATCAGCAATTAACAGATAAAGTTAACGATATGGTAAATTAGGAAAAAAGAGCATAGTTCATTATTTTCTAGGTCAAAAAATAGTCCATGGCATATTAAGAAATTCTCAAATATTTTGTGATTTTCTGGGCAAAAAATAATTCGTGATTAATTAGGAAATTCTTGAATAGTTCATATTTTTTAGACAAATAATCCTTTTTTTTAAAGGAATATACATTTAGATATACACCAGTAAATTGAATAAAATCGTCTATCACTTTAAATTTTTACGTAAGTTAAAAACTCTTATAGATTTAGCAAAAATTTTACGATAATAAATGTAGTGATGACATCATCATTAAATACATTACACATGTATAGATATGTCAGTAAATCGAACACCACCACTTATTACTTTACAATTTTAGATAAATACAAATAGAAAAATTTATATATCTAAAAGAATTTGGGCACAATAATTGATAAATATAGGGATGGTAATATCCATTCAATGTATAATATATAATAAGTTCACTGTATAAATAACTATTCAAATTTCGACTTATATAAAATTAATTCTCAAAAAATAATAAAAATTTTACAAGTGGCCATGTTGAGATGATTTTACACAATCACCATTTTCAATCTCTTGCGTGGAGCGGTCGATTGTAGCATTTTACAGAATGATGTCGCGGACCAAAGAGCTAAGAGATAGAGATTGGTTGGACTGGAGAGCAGCCGCCCCCGAACACAGAGAGCTGCGAACCCTTTCTCCTCTCTCCTCTTCCCTCAGCCGCATAGATGTAGAGGCCCCTCCTTTCCCTTAATCGTACCTCTAAATCTGCTGCACAGGGCCCCAGATTTACCGGTCACATAAAACAGAGGACGAGGGACGAAAGCAGAGCATTCAAATCCACAACGTCTCCTCCTCTTCCCATCCCAAGCGTCCCTCTTCATCTCATCTTCACATCCATTTTTTTCCCCTCTTGTTCTCCATTCCTTATTCTTTCTCCTTCTCCTCCTTCTGGGTCGCTCTTATTTCGCTTCATTTCCCATATTTCATATCCCGGCAATCCCGACCATCATTTATTTTTGGTTTTGGGTCTCCGAGGATCTATCTGTTCGCTTCCGGGCTCTCAGATCTCTGCCTGTTTCCATTTGGAGTGGAGGGATCCGATTAGGGATCTGAGCTCGGTGGTCGTCATCTCGTAGCCCTCCTCTCAGATGGGCGCTTTGGACGAAGGGCATTTCTGTGAGGAGCTCGAGAACGGAGTGGAGCTTGATGACCCCGAGACCTCCGCCATCGAGGACGCGGTGAGGGTGCTGCTGCAGGGCTTGGGCGAAGATGTCGCCCGGGAGGGCATTAGGAAGACGCCTCTTCGTGTCGCCAAAGCTTTCCGTGAAGGAACCAGAGGTACCGATTGGACATTCCAGCAATCCCATTACCACCTGATGCGACCCTACGCTCACCTAGATCTTCCGTTTGCCTTATTTTCCTCCTGGGTTGTTACTGATTAACATACGCAAAGATCTCGTCTTTAAGATGCCGTTCTCGATCCATTGATACGTCATGGACTCCTTGGATGTTGTATTTGTCTTGTAGTATTTGAGACGAGGTTGAGGTTGTTGGGTTTCATGTTAAATGGATATTGCTCTTGTTGTGCTCCGAATGATGTTAGTTGGGTTATATGAAGCCTTTAACTATTAGCCACGAATCAACCCGGGTTTCAACCCACTTCAAATAAGGTCCCGGATCGAGTCTATTTCATGATTTTGAGAGTTTTACCGAAGTCTGATCCAGCTCAAACATTGATGGTCAGTTTGCATTGGGTATCTGGATAGGTGCACAGTGAAATAGAACTAGTTGCCACCTTATTATCTAAGCAAATGGAAAGAATATGAAGAGTTCCATTATAGGGATGAGTTTGCATGATCAAACCGAATGACCCATCTCGGGATGTTATTGCTATGAATATACAGTTCTATGAGACATAAGATGGAGATAGAGAAGATTGATGGGGGCCTTAAATGGACCTCTTATGGTTTCAGTTGATTGCAATCTGTGGGATATGCCTAGTAGATGTCCGAAAAAGCAAGTCCAGTACTATTTCTCCTCTGGAAAAAACAGGATTTTGATCACTTAGTTGTTCAGCTTTCATATCTGTAATTGCTTGAACATCATTTTGAATGCTCGTGAGAGGTCATCATCTTCTGTAGGGTCTGTAATGTATATTTGTGAGGTCAAATCATATGCCTTGTCTTGGAAGAAGCTTGTGCTTATTCTCATGCTACCTGACACATCATAGGAGGTGTTTCCATGGTAACAATTTTAAATGTTGAAACTGATTCACGGGCTATTCTTCTGTTACTGTTAGGTTACCAACAGAAGGTGAAGGACATAGTCCAAGGAGCATTATTCCCTGAAGCAGGTCTTGATAAGTCGATTGGAAATGCGGGAGGAGCAGGCGGACTTGTGGTTGTGCGGGACCTTGACCTGTTCTCCTACTGCGAGTCCTGCCTTCTCCCGTTCCAGGTTAAGTGCCATGTCGGGTATGTTCCTTCAGGCCAGCGAGTCGTGGGCCTGAGCAAGCTCTCTCGAGTATCTGATGTGTTTGCCAAGAGGCTCCAAGAGCCCCAGCGGCTGGCTGATGAGATCTGCTCGGCCCTGCAATGTGGAATCAATCCTTCTGGGGTTGCAGCTATTCTCCATTGCTCGCACCTTCGTTTTCCAACTCTCGAGTCTGTACTACTCAACTCAAACCATGAAGTTTGGTCCAAGATTACAGTTACCTCGGGCTCTGGTGTCTTCAAGGATGAAAATAATTCCGATTCCTGGGGTGACTTCATCAGCCTCCTAAAGTTCAGGGGCTTGAACATCGAGAAATCTCAGACGAGCGATTGTTGGTGCCCCTCTCGAGTTTCTGCTTCTCCGAGCTCGATAGCTTGCTCCGCTGTCGGGGCAAACCATCTAATGGTCTCTGCAGTGAGTACGATTATTGAGGCTCTTGGTGAAGACCCATCAAGGAAAGAGCTCGTGGGGACTCCAGCTCGGTTTGTTCTGTGGCTCATGAACTTCAAAAACACTAAGCTTGATACGAAGCTCAATGGTTTAGGATTCTGCAAGATAGATCCTCGCAAAGCAAACAGAGAAGTCGAAGACACTGGGGGTCAGATCCATTCGGAGATGAACCTTTCCTTCTGGTCCCAGTGTGAGCACCACTTGCTTCCATTCCACGGGATCGTCCATGTGGGATTCCTCTGCTCCAAAGGGTTCCACCCTTTACCAAGAGCTCTCCTACAGTCGATAGTCCATTTCTTTGGTTTCAAGCTTCAGGTGCAGGAGAGGCTAACAAGGCAGATTGCTGAGACCGTGTCTTCACTCTTAGGAGGAGATGTTATGGTGGTCGTGGAGGCTTACCACACATGTATGATCTCGAGAGGGATCGAGAAGATTGGGAGCAGCACTGCGACTACCGCTGTTTTGGGTCGATTCTCGACTGACTCATCTGCCAGGGCGAAATTCTTGGAAGGAATCCCAAAGGCTAACTGGGGATCGTAAAATTTGACTTTTTACCATAGAAATTATGCAAGGTTCTGTGTTTCATTTCAGGCTCATCCCCTGCCCCCAAGCAATCTCAGTGATTCTTTCCTTCCTCTGCCAGAAGATTGGAGATCAAATCTTGGTCGAGACTGATACAGAAAGTGGATGCCGGACAATGAAGATAGTCCCAATTTGCGGTAAATTTTCACTGTTTTTGGATCATTTTTGGGGGGGGGGGGGGGGGGGGGGGGGGGACAAGTTTTGGTATTTGTTTGTAGCATTTGATCATGCTGGAAGAAAATTTCCAGTGTCAAGTTTACTCGTCAACGCTTATTTGTAGCAATTTTTGTTCCAATTAGAATGTAACGATACTGAGATTCATCCATTTTCACCATCAAAATTGAAAGAAAGTTCATATGAAGCACAAGTCTTTGAATTGTCTACCACTCTTCTTCAGCTGGTCTCATGGATTCTTTGGAATAAGTTTGTCTGGTTGGTAAACAATTCCCAGATTATGATCGGACATGTCTCGATGAGGAATGGGAAAATCAAGCTTGGAACTGATTGAATGTATCGTAAAGACAGTGACCGACCCTGACTGTGCATCAATTCATGTTCATTAAAAGTCGCTGAACCACGTTATCATGACAAGAACCAGGCGTTAAGATTCATTCAGATCAAAAAGAGCATAACACCGAAGATTGTTTTTACTTTGTGCTATAATAGCTCATCCCATCATTACATAGAACACACAACACCAGACATATAGCTTTATTTTGTCGTTGTGACTCCACAGCCATAATCTTTACCTGTACACAACTCGGGCCGATAACTATACACGGAAGGATGAACCTACAATCACGATCCAAAGACCAGATTGGTAATCAAACTCCTATATACACAAAAGGAAAATGGCAACAACGTTTAGTTGTCACCTTCCACTTTTGGTTGTAACTCTTACATACACCAAACTCGCTTACTTCCCAAGCTTCACTCAGTTGTTGCGGATGCTATATACAGAATCAACATCCTCCTCAATGTCCCAGAGGAAAGACCCGAAAGCCACAGCCTCAAGGACCAACCTCTTCAAGCTGGAGAATGAGGTCATTATCACATTCTCCTTTTCCTTCCCAATCAACACCGTAGAACGCCTGTCCCCAAACAGCGCGATCGTCTGGTTCTCGATCAATTCCGTGGCAGCCCTCGACTTCACCTTTGCACATCTATGCAGTGTCTCCAAGTCGAAACCCATCACGTAACAGCTCAGATTCCGAGATGTCCAGTCCAAAGGAGCAGGCATCGTTTTGATTCCACTGTGACTGAAAACAAGGTTGTTCCACCTGCAGGGGGAAGTTTTGGAAGGCTGAAGGGAGTTCCTGGCTATGTCTTTATGAGACAGAGAGAGAGTCTTCTCCAAGTTGTGCCTCATGGAAACTGACTTTAGAAAGTATCCATATAATACCGAGGCGGCGTACACGTTACTGAGATGGCACCTGTGGACGTGGGTTGTGGCCCAGTGGTCCGTGACGCTGGACTTCGGCGTCAGTCCGGTGACAGCATAAACATGCTCCCTAATCATTTCGAGTACATCATAGCTGTAGATAGACTCTAACTCCCAGTCCTTTGCAGGCCATATCTCTAGTCTTCTATTGTAGATGCAACTTGAGAGCTTTGGGACCAAGTGGACTTTCATCTCAGAGAACTTGAAGAGGATAAGCATGTACATGACATCTTCAATAGTTTCCTTGCAGTCACGCTCTTTAAGCTCCACAATCCTCCTGTGTTTGAGAAATTACATAGGTCAAACCCCACGAGCACATAGTTCAGTGAACAGGGTAGTCGGAATTGGTAACTTCAAAGACAACAAAGGAAGGGGGAGAAGTGGGCAAACAAAGATCATTTCCTATATCTAGTATTCCAGCATACATTCTACTCTATCGGATGAAACCTATTGGAATTTTTAATATTAGGGGTTGGCAATTTGGCTGCTTCACATCACCGTTCTTGCCGAAGTTACAAACTCCTCTTCTTTCACATCTCACCCTCTTTCAAAACAGAATTAAGTCAGAGAAATCTTGCCCTCTCCCCCTTAAATCTGGACTTTTCCTCATTGTTGACTTAGCATCGCATCGATTCTGAAATTTCTCCTCTCCAAGATTCATGTGGACTCAGTTAGCCCACAAAAGACAAGCCAACAGCAGCAGGGTTGCATCTTAGAGGCTTTAAAATATTGCTGGTGGTTTCTTCGCCAACTATATGCTACCATCCTAGCTGCAGAGTTTTTACTTCTTATACTGGTGTCCAGTCCCTATCAGTCATCAAATCTTACACGAAATATCAGCAACAATTTCATTCTCAGGGCAAACTTAATGAACTTTACTTATTCCGCAAGTCCCGGTATCAATAAATGAGCTCTCCTTTTCCACCAATAGAGTATAACGGAGGTTAGGTTCGAAGAATGGCCGGTGTTGAGTCAAAATGTGATCTTTACGCAAAAGCACTTCTCCTCAATCTAAGCTGGTATCTACCATCGGACTCGGAAGTAAGTTCGGAGTCAAAACAGGACAGAGAAAGGGGAATACTACTATTATTATACCTGTGCAGGCAAGCTTCGTCGGAGCCATCGCTGAGGACCATCCGAGCGGTGGCGGAGTCCCGATCATCGGCCAACTTTCTGAGCTCCTCAGCAACCGACGCGTGGAACAGCTGCCGCTGGTCCTGCAACACTCTGCTGAGGTACCTCCCCACGTCCGACCGCGGCACCAGCGGCGTGTTCAGGCTGCTGGACTCGCAGTGGCTAGGTCCGGCGTTGATGGACAGCCATCGGCGGCTGGGGCAGGCGATTCTCCGGCTGAGGTTCGAACTCCTGGGGGAGTCCGGCTTCAGTGCGGAGGGCAGAAAGTGGGGGGCGCTGGCTCTGTGACTGGAGAGGCAATAGTCCATTAACAGTGATTTCTAGCCCTGTGTGTGTGAGAGAGAGTTTGAGCAGAAAGGCGTGATTTTCAGCAATGGCGGAATGGATAGGGTTTAAGAGAGGGAGAGGCGATGACTTCTTGGTGGGCTAATCAACTGAATTGGCTACATATGTGGAGTGGGAACCACAGATAAATATCTAAAAATATATCTAGCTATAAGTGGGACCCACATATAAATATCTAAAAAATATATCTGTCTATAAGTGGGACCCAAAATTGCTGTGGAGACAAATTTATTTTTTTCCATTTAACATTATTATTCAAAAATTTAACGGATTTTACTCAAAAGTCATGAAACCAAGAATTTGGGGACTAATTGGATGGGTAAAATCGGAGGAAGGTTGGCTAAAGCTTAACACTAATGGTGCCGCTAAATGTAGTCCGAGGATAGTCGGAGCGGGTGGACTTTTACGAGACGATACAGAAAGATGGATTGGGAGTTTCATGCATAACCTTGGCATCGCGACCCTTATTGCTGCTGAACTATGGGTGGTCAAGTCAGGGCTTGAATCGGGTTGGGATTTGGGTCATGAAAGGTCATTCTTGAGAGAGATTAGGAGGTGATACTTAAGGCCATACAGAACGAGGGGAGTGAACTCGATTGGAGAAGAGGGCTCTTGCATGATATCCACGCACGCACAAATTGAGAATGGCTGGTTGCAGCTCAACATACATTTCACGAGGGCAGTGATTGTGCGGATTGGCTTGCTAATAAAACCATCACTCGGGCATTAGAAGTTTGACTGCCCACTCGATTTACGACCATTGATTTTTACTGATATTGTAGGGGTATCATTTCCCGTTTATGCGCCTTGCGAATTTCTTATTTTAGTGCATGGACTCGTTAAAGTCCTGCTGATCACCGAAAAAAATTCTTTTTTATTCAGATGACTAAAACTCACCAATACCTTACTTAAAGAAAAGAGATATCTTACCATTTCAACTAATTCACTTAATAATTACAAATTTAATTATATTAGCCATTATATTACGAAAAAGTAAGGATATGTAAGTTGATTGGGGCAAATTCAGGCACACTTGGAATTTTGGTGAAAACAAATTTCCTCGTTGTCCATTTCCCAAAACCATCAACCCAGACAACTGTTTCATCTACGGACATTTTTGTACTTTTTTCGGTTTATAAAAAAGACAAGTAGATAGAGAAAGGGAAAGAATTGAGAGGAAGTAAAGTGTATGAGTGAATTCTATCAGTAAAAAGTTAAATTCGAGATCTCTTGATTTTAAATCGAGAGTGATATCGCTGTATCAAAATCCGTTCATTCATTTTCTCAATTATAACTATGTAGAGTTCAATTCTCAGCCGATCCCGAAAGGAGAAGAAAAACTATTAATCTATTTTCCGTGGAGAAATTGGAATTGTTCTGTCAATCCTTATCCTATGAGATGAGATGGGATTTGGCTTGTCACCGGTCCCACTGGATCGGACGGATGGCAAGAAAGAAATAAAATGGCAAGTCTGGTAGCAGGAAATGAAATTGCCAAGTAATTGACGATAAATTTAATAGACGTGTAAATAAATTGAAGATAAAACAAATTTATTAAAATCTTTTGTTTGGTTGTAGGGGATGCATTACAAGTATTCGATTAGGAATACATATATGCGAAATGAAATACCAAAAATATCCTCTGACATTCATATGTAAAATAAAGGCATTTATTATGATATATAGTTGTAGATAAAACTTAAATTAAATCAATTTTAAGAATTAATTTTATAAAAATTTAAGTGTAAATTTATGTAATGTCAAGAATATTTAAAAAAATCCTCACTTTGAGAGAAGGTCTCCGGAGTGTAATTTTCTCGACTTTCAGGGGTAGTATTGGTATTTCTGACAGTTTGATGTATTGTCAGCAACCGTGACTAGCCCTGTAATGAGAAATACATAGCTGAAAACCTGTAATAGCATTTTCACATGGTCTGTAAATGATCCAGAATCCAACAAGTCTATTATAGACCCAAAATGCAATCAAACAATAGACTGGATAATCCATGTGTAATTGAACTGAAAAGGAATGACCCATTCTGGACTACCAAACAGCCCATAAGAGAATTAATGTATCTCTATCTGTATATTTAAATTTTTAGGTGAATATGAATTCATTCTCTTATAACAGTGGTGGAGATTTTACACGGTACTAAATTCAAGTTATTATGTGAACTCACATCATACCAATTCAAGATTAGAAGAAATATACCCGACTCGCGCTAAGTATATTACCCGAGAACAGAGGAGAAAGACCACTTCTTGTGGTGGCCTGGATACTGAAGAAAAGTACAAATTTCAGGACCAATTTTTGAGGGTGGCTGCTTAAGGAACATGTTAAGTATAAACATGTTATGACATGAGAGGATTGGTGTTGAGGAATAAAGAAATGCCACCACTTACGAGCGTAAACTTTTAGGTAGATGTAAATCTAATATCTTGTAGGTCTGGTGAAAATTTTACGAGATGATGGTTATTTTTTATTTCTTACCATCGAAACTTTGCAATTTTTTGACGGGTTTGGCTTTAACCAAAAAGGGTTATTTACATATAAAATTACGAACTATCCAAGAATTCTCTAATATACCACACACTATTTTTTTGCCCAAAAAATAACGAACTATTCAAGAATTTTCTAATCTACCACGAATTATATTTTTGTGTAGAACTATTCAAGAATTCTCTAGTCGACCATGTCGTTAATTTTATTTGTTAATTGCTGATGTGTACCGTTAATTTTGTTGATTATGTAAATAGAGTCTGACGTGGCATCACACGTGGTATCCACCTGGTTATAAAAGATTACGAACTATTGTCGAATTCTCTATTTTATCACGAGGATAAATATGCAAACAAATATTCCTTATTTTTATTATCAGATGGACACTATGTGTGATACAACATCAGCTCTATTCGTACAATCAACAAAATTAACTGTGCACGTTAGCAATTAGAGGTCAAAATTGGCGACGTGATAGATTGAATAAAATAGAATATAGTTTTTTATTTTCTGGATAAAAAGTAGTTCCTGGTAGATTAGGAAATTCTTAAATAGTTTGTAATTTTTTGGATAAAAAATAGTTTATAGTAGATTATGAAATTATTGCATAGTTCGTAATTTTATCGACAAATAAGCCAGCCTAAAATAACAGTTTAATTGAGCGATGGGGGCCATTCGGGTGAAATTTGCTGAAGAATGAATGGAAAAAAAAAAGGAGAATATTGTAAATGAATATTGTAAAGCGGTGCAGAATAGAGAAGGTGTTGGGCTTGGGCTTGGGCTTGGGCTGGATGGGCCCTTAAGCCCATGGGCTCAAACCCAAATGAGAATTAACCGTGCTTTGTCCAATACTCAGGGAGCCTGGTCAAAAGAAAACGGATGGGAAAGGTAGTGGTTTAGTGGTTCAAAACTCAGTCTCACATAATGTAACAAGAATAAGATCTGAAATATAAATTCTTAAGTAGGCTGAGCTTACCGTGTACTATTAAGAGAAAGGTACCGGTATCTTGCCAAGCTTAACTCACCATTCACTAGGACAGCCCAGCATGGTAACATTGACAAACCGGGTCTAATAACGCACGTTCCAACATTAGATTTTGGTTTGGGAATTACAGGGACATGTCCCGAGGCTCGAGATTGAATGGTGTCATCGATGTCTTGGAAATCTATTTTGAGTTCTCATCATTTGACAGAGAACCTGACACGACAGGGGGTAACAGCACGACAGGAGACCCATCATGAACCCGTACCCCTCCACGGGTTCTCCTAGATCGATCAAGTTCTCGAGCAAGAGAAAAGGGTAATGCAGAAGTGTCCTTGCTCTACTTGGAGGAACACCATCGATATAATTAGATGACCCTTTAAATGCAATTTGAAGAGCATGAAAAGATGCAATGGTTGGTGAGGCAAATGATGCTCTTTCACAGACTGTTCTTTCTCCCTCCATAAAGGAACCAAAACACTTCAAAAGAATGTGAGAAACAGGTCAGTGCAGTGGCATTGTTCCTCGATCTGTAATAAGAGATCCTGGATATTCTTCTTATCAGTGAGATTTTACGTGTCGTTTTATTCCGTTATTCTCATATCTCACCACAGGCCTCCTCTATAACCCGGAAAAGAACAGCCTGAAAATGTGAATGGATTATTCAAAAAAGGGCCCAGAAAAAAGAGAGGCTTCTTCTCAAGAAACAAAAAGAAAATGGGTCCAAAAAAAAAGAGAAAAATGTATCATTAGGAAAATGGACCGAGGGAAGAACCTTAATCTATTTCTTATTCATTTTAGTCCTCTAAATTATGAAAATCTGTCAATTTCATCCTTCTGTGATGCTATGCACCCTTTCCATGATTCTTATTTCTAGTAAAAACATAGGATGTGTATTTGGTTTAAAGTTGAGAGTCATCTTGAGATTATACCATGTCACGTTCACCCTTTTTTTTTTTATCAATTATTATTTCAATCTCGGACTTCGATCGTAATAAATCCCATCCGACTCTTCTCATATGCTCACATCGACTCGTGATATCAAACTCCTTACATCAATCTAATCATTCGGTTGATAAAAATAGATCTTGTCGTAATTATTGTAGGATTCAGATCGATCGAGTTTGTAATTGACCAAATGTTAAAAAAAAAAAGGATATCTTCTTTTTGAGTTGTAAAGGGGCATGGTAAATTCCATTAATTACTTCTGGGTCGAGAGTAATCCCTTTGCAGTAAACTCTCTTTCTGCGTAAAATTTTCCATTTACATTCTCTTGAAAACAAGACCAGCTTAAGTTGACCATTGCAAGCCCCCCTCCCTAAGAGATCAAAATAAACCAACAATGATGACTGCAAACGATCCGGTTTCCCTTTGTCAGAACTCATGATTTATGGATGGATTGAATTCACAGTTGAAAGGGTTTTATCATTTGAACTCGAATTTAAATAAATTAAAACTTTTTATATTTCAGAATATCAAGTGATGCACGCGTAAAACAGACAAGATGATCAGGACAGAACTAAATTAACAAAAATTTAATGAAAAACTGAAGCATTATTCAAATAATACCATGATTGGGCCCTCGAAGCTTTGCGGGGACAAAGAATCTTTTGCTCCCAATAATAATATATCTTCTTCTTTTTTTTTTCAATCATAAAATGGAATATATATATATATATATATATATATATATATCTCACAGACAAAAGAAAGAAACATGTTAGTCTTGGAAGTCCAGATCATATTGAGAGCTACTGCGGTATCTAATCTCCACTTCAAGGGGAGCAATGGGCAGTTATCCTGTTTACCATAACCCGTCGCGTACTCAGTTCAGCAACCGGGCTATCCACGGTTCTCAAATGCCTGGAAAATCCACGAATCCAGTAACGGGGAGGATTCTTACATGAGTCGAGCTGGCCATGTCGTCCTCGAACTTGACCGGTAGTCATCGAGCACATCAATGAAAAGTGTCACACCTTCTTTCTCTCTCAACTAATATATTTACTTTATTAGAATGACGTAAATATCTATTATCGACGTGTCAAATAATCATTGGTCGAGTTCACCGTATCATCTGTCCTGTTGCATTCCCTCCCGAACCAGCTCTCCCCGGTTCCAATAGCGATGTAGCATTTGTCAGAAGATGATTTGTGAACAAATCCCACACTCATGGCATCTGCCTTTGACCATTAAACAAACGGTGAAACCTTAGCCTTGAACTTCTACCTCTACAAATATCAGCTTCTTGAACTATGTCGGATCTTCGATGGTAGTGTAGTTGTTGGTTGTTCAGTTCGTCAGACATCTTCATAGTTAAATACGAAAACTCAAATATTACGTAATGGAATTATTACTATTTTCCTCTTAATTAAAAAAATGTGAAACCTTCATGAACAATAATAGACCCCATCATTAAATAAATGGGCAACCCCTCCAATTGCCTAACATTATCTTCTTAATTAAAAAAAAAAATGTCTCTTCATTTTTGAAATATTTTTATAATCTTTGTACTTGTATTAAGCCATCATGACAAATCAAACTTTAACTGTCTGATACTGTAGGTTCTGTACAAGTTTTACATGATTCGATTGCATAATACACAATGTCTCGTCGGATGTACGGAAAATATCACTCGACTCTTCGACTTAGGATCAATCTTGATTTTGGGCAAACCCCATGCATGAACTGTGTGTTTTTTCACTAACTGCAGTCTCACAGGCAAAAAGATGAGCTCTTTCCAAGCCTCAAGTCCACCACACTATCATCCCTTGAAAGAATGATTCCGAGGCTCGCATTTACCGTTGGGTGGGCGAGTGGGTTCCACAAGCGGCACTGCACGAGGAAGCGAGGCCGGTGCCATCTCTTCAAGAAATAATCCAATTTTCTAAATCGATGTGTACCCCATAAGTCCAATGTAGGTTCAAATCAAATCGGTACATTAAGGGGATAAAGTTGTTTTAAACATGAACTTCCTTCATTCGTAAAATTTAAAAAATGAGATTTTGTTTGAGAGAAAGAAGTACCAAATCATCTCGATCGAAATACGCAAATATTAAAAAAAATTGAAAAAGTAAAAAAAAAAATTTGAAAAAGTAAAAAAAGAAGAAGATGTTAGTTTAATGGAGTGGTTCTAACTTCTGCTTCTAACTTTTACTGTCCACCTCTCTTAATTAAACAAATAATTCCTCCTCCTCTCTCTCTACATATGCATATTAATTATGATATATTTAAATATCTATGCTAATTATCTAAGAGTCCTCTTTTTTAGTTAATTTTTAATAACGTTTAAATTAGTAATAAAACAGAAATACGACAAAACATCTGATAACGTAAACTTCTCATTTACCGCATTCTTTCTCTCCCACCACTCACACCTTCCCTCCGTAATTCTTCTCTATTTCTCTGATGAACGAAATGGAATGGAATGAGTACTTTTAAACTCTCACTTGATATTTCTTCTTCGATTGCACCTATGAAACTCGTCATCTTCATTCTATTACGTCACATCTCATACGAAAGAATCGGAAGAAATGGAATAGAAAGGGTAATCCAGTCCGACATTTCAGTTTTTTTTACTCGATTACATTTTTACAACTGTGTAGTTTATAAGCATATGTGAGATTATTTTTACCCGAAAAATATTATTAACTTCTCTGATTATGAAATAAGTAAGGCGGGTTAGTGTCTAAGTGACAGAAACCTCTCTTAATATGATTAATTAATGAAAATGACAGGGAAATTTGCAGAAATTACGGTTGACCCCATCTCTCTAAAGGTGATGATTTTCCTTCCCCTGTCCTAATCATTCGAAATCAAGAACCTTTTTCATATGGGAAAAAGCCCGACACTCACAGCTGTCTGCAACACCACCAGCAGCAAGAGTAAGAATCAAAGCTACCAGATTGCTCGGTTAAATTGTTGTTTTCAGTTGACATGACCTATTGACCCCTCTCCTTCCTCGAGCAAAGATAGCAGAAAATCCCTTTCAGGGTCGAGATTCGGATCGGACACTCGAAACGTCGTCCCCGTGATAATTGCTGATCTGGGTTATCGGAATCGAAGATTTCACATTGGACCGAACTTAAGATGCACGGAGAGATGTACAGTATGAGCGTTAAACAGTGTGTCCATACAGCAAGTCAGTGACTAAACCATGTCCATTGAAAAGTTGATAAGAAGGTAAATTCGTAGAATTTTCTTTTTTTAAAAATATTTTTCCGACATCGTCCGGTGCGAGATAACAGTGGAATATGAAAGATCGATCACTCTGGCACTAATTTTTTACATTGTGGTGGCAGTGCTACGAAGCACTTGATCTTACACTGGACACTAAACAAAAATCTAATGGCAAAAAATTGATATGTAGATGATCTCTTCAATGGACCCGAGGACGAACATCTCGGGCAGTTTTCGGTAATCTCTTCCGATCTGGAATCGAATTCTCCTGTATGTACATTCCAGAGAGCTCCAGTCCTGGCTCGAGCTTTCACAACGGCCGAGGATCTACCGATAATTGTCGATTTATCTGCTCCCGAAACCGTGCTTCGATCCTGTGCTATGTGGGTCTGAACTCTGATCCGTCTGCTTCAGCTTCGTCCGTAACCCATCTGGATGATGCTGTGCAGGTCACCTCCGAGGAAGGCCTGATACTGTCACCAATAGCCGGAATTCAGCTGAAACCATATATCTAATCGGTTCGCTTGCTCAATGTTTGGTTATTAGAAGGGATCAAATTCAAATTACCGGAAGAAACTGCGCGTTGTTTAATGGATCCACAGGACATTGCGAGATTGCCTGGTCGGAGATGTTTGCTGCTTGATTTCTCTGCCCGTAGAGGACAGGTGCTGAGGAATCCAACCGAAGCATTCGGTTTAGATCGGTGCTGTCGCGTTCGAATACCTTAAAAAACAACACAGAGTACGAGAACATCAGACAGTTAACAGATCGAGATTGAAACGTTGCAGTTTCGTATGTTACTCGAAGTGTGGTGTGCTGATCAGTACTCACATCCTTCACTGCCGGAGTATTCGTGTTCCTGTCCTGGCCGGTACCGGTGTCGACAGAAGCCAACTTCATGGATAGGAACTGCACGGGCAAAACCGGAAATTGTTCAGCTAAAACAATCGAGCAGAGATCGAGGTTTCTGGGAACTTTCCTAGGACGTGGTTCGATTACCTCGACCTGGCGCTGCAACGACTGGACATAGTTGATGATCTCATCGAGCATGAGAGCCTTCCCAGTCACCTGAATTCCAACACAAGGAGAAACAAAGACAAACCATTTCAGCGAATGTCTCATGTCGGAGCTACTTTGGTCTAATACCGGAGTTTCTTTGAGTTTAAGGTACTTTTCCGGCACCACCTTGTTGCACCCCGGCACGAGGTCCTGCAGAATCTTCATCCGCTCGCTGATCTTCTCCCTCCTCACCTGCAAATGCGACATCGAATGCACCATTGGTATAACACAATGTTTTTACAGTGACAAGGTCTGACGTTGACTTGGAGATTTTTCGGGGCCGGAGATCTTACTCGTTCGGCGAGGCTGTGGCTATCGGTGGCCTGGCCTCGCCGTGCCCGGACATGGATGTAGTCCCTGGGAGGCTTGGTTTCATTATCCTTGGCCTGCAACTTCTCATCTTTCACATCTGCAATTTCTGCATTTTCATCACTCCCTCCCTTTTCTTCTTCCTCTTCTGCCTTCGCAGAGCCATTCTCATTCCCATTGCCTCCATCGCTCTGCTTAGCTCTCTTCATACCCGAACCCGAATCGTCTTCGACCTCAGCCGCCTGAGGGAAAATCAGGTTTACATAACTGGTCTGAAGCAAGATAGAAAATTGGGGTGGTTATAAATCTTCATTTGCACCATACCTTTACTCTAGTACCAGCCTTTCTCTTCCTCCAATTCGCTTCAATAAGGGAGTTTGACAATTCAGCTCGATCCTGCGATGCTGGGTTTGGGCTCGTATTCCCCTGAGGAGCACCGAACTGCTCGAGAGATGGGCTGCTCGAAACCCGACTCATCATCATCCTCCCCATTGTTGCTAGCTCCGGGTACTGGCCCCCGCGGCCATTGAAGCTCCGGGCAACGAGGTTCACTGGTGAAGTAGGATGTCCCCACCTGGGAGCGTTTTCCTTGAAGGGATGGCCTGAGTTGCACGTCGGCGGTGGGGACTCGCCGGAGCCTCCGAGCAATGCGATCAGTTCTCTCATGAGGAAGCCATCGGTGGAAGTGTTGGGCGGCGAGACGGGGGAGGAGGCCAGTGAGCTGATGGCGGAGTCAAACACGAGGCCGTCGCTGCTCTCCGTGGACTTGTCCCAGTAGGGGGTGAAGAAGCAGCCGGGGGACTGATCGGCGCCGGAGGGAAATGAGAGCTCCGGCGCGTGGAGGTCCATCGCCGACGAGAGGGGCTGCCACGTGGGGAGCAGTGACATCAAGAGCTCGTTGTCCATTCTGCGTAAAGAAAAATTGGATTTTTATTGAAGCTTTTGATCTGTGAGAGAGAGAGAGAGAGAGACAACTGAGAGATGGAAGTGATGTGAATTAGAAGCGCCAAAAGGCAGAGAAATACTTTCGGTCTGGCGACGGAGTTTTATAGGGGAAAAGGGCGGGTAGATGCGACTGGTCGTACCTATGTGATATCATAAATTAATATAATAATTTTAATTTTTTAATAAAATTTTAAAAGTAAAAAAATAATTATAAAAATAGTTGAATTTCATTATTTTATGATACCGTGTCATCACTGCACGTAGTACACCCGTGACATACAAGACTTTGTCGTACGTTAGCGAGGATTTACCGTTGGTGGTGCTGCATTAACGGACCAATATTAGTATTGGCTGCTCCTTTTGTCTGACGTGTACGTGATTGAATATGAAAGCTTGGATGTTATATAGTGAGGTAACCGGCTTAACACCGGTTCTACTCTCCTTTAATTGACTAAAAAAAAGCAAGGAGTGATCGTACTGTGTATTCTTTACTTTTAAGTTATTCGGATTTTGTCTTATATAGGATCAATTCTTAATTTTACCCCTATAATAGCTCGATCCGACCTGAACCTGGATTAATTAGAGTTAATTAGACTTTTGGATAATAAGTGGTATTCACTGAAAAATAATCCATATCCAAGACTAAGTGCAGAGCCAATATTTTTTTTCATTCATAAAAATCGAATCCAAAATTTTATTTAAAAAAAAGTAGCGAACCATCTAGATGAAATATGCATTAGAGGGTGGCATGTACTACGTACGAAATTGTCAACTATGTAGTTTATTATAAAAAAATAAAGATAACCAAAGAAATACAGAGTTGATTAAGGAATTAAAATTCAAGCTTAGAGTAGATAAAGAAAGAATAGTTTCAAATCAAATAAAAATTAGGCAAGATAGGGGAATTTGAAGAGTTTTCGGTGGATAGAGTAGATTTTTTTTGTGGAAGTTGTGAACGTCGCAGAGTTGGAGAGTTTTAAAAGAGATTATATAGTTAAGAGAACCTCCAGAAACAATTGACAGAATTGCAAAAATAGTTAATAGAATATGATAAATTAATAAAATAGATAAATATACTAAAATTATGAAAGTAATAGAAAATTCTTTTCACATCTTCTATTATTTTATTTTAAATTAAATTCAATCGATAATGTTTTTAGAACACGAAAATGAGATCAAAATTATTTTATATTTATTTAAAGTAACAGGAAAGTGATTAACCAAGATGGCAGGGGACCTTTTTCTTTTTTTTTTTAACCGCATGTAAAAATTTGCCGCCGTAAAAGGCGGAGGATTGGGATGGTGGGGAGTTGTGGGGGTGGTTGCCGGGTCTCTGAAGCCAGAGGCAAATGTCAACTTCTTCCTTTTTCGGTTAATTCTCTACTTGACACCGTGGGTGGGGGGGGTCCCCAGCAACGACGAGAGAGGACTCACACAATTTGCCATCTAAATTGAAGACCAGGTGTTTGAGGAAGGTTCTTCTTTCTCCTTCTTCTCCTTCTTTCCTTTTTATCTCACACAGAGACATGACTGTCGGAGGCCCGAATCGTACGCAATCAATCATTATCGACCTATCGACGATAGCGCCGGAGATTTCCCCGCACCCTTTCTGTTCAAGAAATGCTCTCGGGAGGGAAAGGTTTGATCTGAATCGGGTTTTGTACGGATGAGTAATATCGACTTGTCATGATGCAGATTTTAGGCTATCATTCTTATGGTAACAATGCAAAAGTCTTTCTTTCATCATGTCTTTGCTTTAACGGCGAAATTTCTCGGTTTTGATTACGTTATGGCTCGATCTTGCTTCGCATAAACGCGTTCTAGTATGAATTTGATCCGATCGTACCAGCCCGATGGGATCTCGTCCATTGCGTGCTCCCACGAGTGTTCCCAATCCCCAAAGATGGCGCGTCGAGGTGTCATGACTTACAACATTTATGAAGTGACACCATCGTTCCAAACACGCTAAGTCCTATATGCCTCGGACACTTCCCACTATAAACCCTACCACACGAGACCCGGTCGATTGACTCGTCTAGATTTTCGAAGTTCATTTTGATACGGGCAGCTCATCAGTCTTTGGCTCTAGTTGTGGATCCTGAATGCGGGCTGTGATCTTCAGGTACCTACAAGTAAGTCGAGTCCGGGATTTGAATTCCGAACTGATCCTCTGATACCTAAGTTAATACCTGATCGAGGGCTTTTGTGGCATGGCCTCTTTTGTGGTATCAGATAATTCCACGTAACAGTCAATTGGGCGTCCCATTAGTCGTCTTAGAACTGACTGGTATTGGTTGATTCACGTGAGTAACATCGAAGTAGGGTCGAATAACCTCTTTCTAAATCACCTTACAACTTGGAACATATCAAATTCCTAAATCAGGGTGAACCACACCTGTGGAATGATTGGGAAAAAAAAAATTCCCATCGTTCTCCTTCGCGACGATAAAATACCATTTAAATTATTCGAATCAATAATCATTATGACATCTGCTTTACTGATCAACATCAATCTACTCTTTTGTTACAGTTTGATTGATATTTTCTCGTATCATATGATGACGTGGGATCATCTAAGAATTCATTGATCGCTTGGCATTGGATTCCCTTGAGAGCATGGAGATATCAAAGGAGGAATAAGGAAGGATCATTTAGGTAGGATCATGCCTGATTTCCCTTCCTCTTTTATATATATATATATATATATATAATAATGCATAAACATTATTGTTTTTTTCTTTTTAGTTCGTGTGCAGATCCATAATTCAGCATGTGATTTTTTGCACTTCACCAAAAATGATCTATTTTCTTGTAACATTTTCCTTTTTCTTTAATCCTCACCGCTGTAAAACCATATGTAATTTTTACCAAACGTTTTCGATTACAAAATAGATTCACGAGGCTGGAAGGGGATGGGAGGATCAAAGGTCTAAAGTGTTCAAAAAGTTACCACCAATGAAAACCGACTTTAAAAACACCATCGGTAAAAACATATCAAAATATTGTAATTCAAAAAGATGTCACAGAAAATTGATGTTAATTACTCATGCAACTGTCATAATTAATACCAATCAAAGTAATTCGATCGGTTCTTCCTCACACGTCATTGTGAGGTAGGACTATCAACAATCTTTTTCACCAATAATGGTTGGCCGAGACCTCTTGAATGAGATTTCGGGTTCGCCTCTTGCGAATGAATAAAATTCACATCGTGAGAGTTTTACTCCTTAGTGAGCCGACTCGGCTCGAACCTGCATCAATCTTGTCTCATTAAAATTTTGGCTGTCGGTTCATATGCACCGAAAAACGATATCGCTAAACCAAATCCTCTTTGTAGAAAAACTATGACATAAATTTAAGAGAAATAATGAGATGGGCATTGTTGAATTTTTATTTAAAAAGAAAAAAGAAAAAAAATGTCCCAATAAAATGCAGACCACGACTTTTAATAATCTAATTAAATTTTTTTAAAAGAAATTCCCTTCTCTTTTGGGACATGCCCTTGGACAGGTCATTTGTTAAGGAAGAATATTGGTCGAATAGTATAACAATATACATGTCCTTATATGCATATAATAACATTAATGAAAATTCTTAATGTACTGCTTTTATAATTAATTAAAATTAACTGGTCAAATATATGAATTAATAATTTTATGTTCTCTACTTCCTTCCAATGATTAAATTAATTTATTTCAAGATTTTCAGGTTGAGATTTTATTCCGCCTATATCATCCCGTATCCATATGTGAATATTCATGGATCTTCTTTGCTGCATAGAGAAAATTGAATTTATTCAGCAAAAAAAAAAAAAAAGGAAAATTGAATTTATTCCGTTTAATTATTCTTTTTTTTTGTGTGTTTCACCGGTATTCAAAAATCCGATATGTTCTGATTACTCTCGAAAATGAGATTGTACCGAGTGATGATGAAGGGAGGAAGACTTTAACGAACTTCATGAAAAAAACGATGTTGCGAACGAATCGGTCAGGATACAAACCCGTCTTCTCTCGTGCGTAACCGTGTAAGTGAAATACCCAAGCCATTGAATATCTGATGTGCTCCGACTGATACAGTTCAAGCGATGTCAACTCTCACTAGGGACATAACAATGGTATTACTAGTTTTGAGAATCTTTTAGAATAAAAATATGCATTTAACGTATAATTTATTAATTTTTTTTATTTATTGAAACCAATTAGAAGCGTGAACTGAAATCGGAATTGGCTAGTTCAGAACCGTGGTCAGGCATACCACTAAAGAGTAAAAAACTCCTTCAAACAATGAATTTTGCCTATTCAGAAGACTCGAATTCAAATTGGTGTTAAGGAGGAAAAAAATATCGAACCACCATAATCAATCCATGTCGGTTTCTAGCTGTGCTTGTTTTGGTGCACAACTTGTAGCAATGGTGAAATTACCTTTGACTCCTCGTGGGTACAGAACTCGGCGGCTTGATGAAGGGCAGTCCTGGAACAGTGAAGCGGTACATAGCAAATTTTTCGCCGAGACCCCACCTCATAAATTGCATGAGAATGAGTTTCGGACTATTAGACCACCGCTCCACGTGGACATGCAAAGTCGATTACCTTCATATTTCTCTGTGCTTCTGTTTTACTCTTTACTTACGCCCCTGTCGATGGCCCGTATAATCAGTGGGCCCAGGCCCACAGTAATGTAGCCCAATCTCTGAGTGGAAGCCCAATGGGCCACTTGAGGCCTCAAAAGCCCAATAACGGGCAGCCCAGACCACAATAGGCTTACAATTCCGAGAGGGCCTCTCTCTCTCTCTCTCTCTCTCTCTCTCTCTCTAGTGGAACCGGTATGAGTTAGTGCAAATTGTTCGGGATTTGGTCTATCTTAAGTAAAGGTTTCATGGTCGAATATCTGTGAATGAACAAGCTAATGCAGAAAGACTTTTACCCAAAACCCATGTTGTTCGAGTTCTATCCCACAGTGGGCAGATACGACTCGAACTGATCTGTCAGATGCCCATAGAGCTCCTAAATACTGGTGGTGCAAAATCCGATAACTAATGGTAAAATAATTATAAAAGTAAATTGTAATACAAAAGTTCCACGTGAATCACATATAAAAATTTTGACTTTTTTTTTTTATATATCACTAGTATCTAGAAGTTTTTTGAACTACTAATTGAATTAAGTTAGGTTGGTCCCGTATGAGTTTTGTCCATTCATAAAAACTCGAATCCAAGACTCTTATTTAAGGGTAACGCGTGTTTTATTACTTGAACAAATTAATATTGATAAAGTTTTGACTTTTTTTGTTAATTAATTTTTTTGGAAATTTTGACAATTACACCATTGATTTATTAGCTCGTACTTTCCAACCATGTAAAATTTCTCCCCGAGACCACGCTATTGCCAGCGTGATGACGTAACGTCATACGTTCTACAGCACCGATCAAATATATTATTTTAATTATATTTTGCAAAAAAAAAAGGGCCGACCGAAAGTGTCGAGCTTCCATTCCTACTTCTAGAGGCTCTCGACCGTTTCCTCATTCACGTAACTTAGAGAATTCTTATAAGATATTGTATTGTCACGTAGTGTGAGAAAGTATTAATAAATAAATAAATAAATAAATTATTTTTAATTATTCAAATATATATCATAATTAATATTAATAAAAATAGTTTGATTAATTCTTCTTAAGACCATCTAAAATTTTTTTCAGTAATTTACACTTTTTTCCCATAAATTAAGTAATTCATCCGTTATTGAAAAAATAGTTTGGTATGATAATACAGTCTTGAATTTGAGACTAAAAGATTATGTATGCCATCTTAGATTCGAAAGTAAAAGATTTTGTATTCAATTTCCTTTTTTTTCTTTTTTTTTTTTTAATTTTAGACTTATATTTTTTTTTTTTTTTGGTCGCCAGCCACGGTATCCAAGCAGGCCCCACCAGCGGTGAGATGACATCTTTCAGCCAACCATACTTGACTAATCCGTTGGTCGCCCCGGGTCGCACGCCTGGCAATGGCGGGTGAGGCTCCCAAGAGGGGTGTCTGCGTACGTGAGGTTTCGAACCCGAGACCTCCTTAAGCGGCACCGAGCTGCTTACCACTCGGCCCAACCCCTCTTGGTAATTTTTTTTTTTTTTTTTTTTAAGACTTATATGCATCTTGTGCATCCGTATTTATTCCGGTCCGCTTCCGCTGTAGCCTCACGGGGATTTAGTTTCGAACGCTCCAGATCCGGCCACACTGGTGCAGCGCCACGTGTCTCGATCTCAGTCGACCGACTACCGTGAAGCTTAATCTTGAGAAGATAAGGGACTTTTGTCTCACTGACAGAATTCAAGAAGTTCGCCTTTTTTCTTTCCCCTTAAATAAAATTTTTAACGAGGACTTGACTAGAATTTAAGTAAGTTGAATTGTCTGTGTATAACATGATGCTTCAAGTCTAATTAAAATCAATTTACAAGAGGAAATTCCTCTATCCAGTAATATTTATTACCGTTTTTAAGTTATAATAATATTTTAAATATAAAAAATTTATCAAATGTACATAGTTATTATTAAGTTAGAAATATAATAATTTAAACTGCTCATAAATTGAAATTCAAACGAAAAAATTATCGATGGTTAAAATTAATTGTGCGGATCAGTTTACAAGTTTCGGCTACCCTGTGTATCGGAACCGGAACCGGAACCAAAATAGACCGGTTCTTTGATTTTTTTTATATGAAACTTACCTTATTTTTATTGAGATATACTCAGTTACCAGTTCTGGATTTATCTTATTTTCATTAACAAAGTACAGTTCTGATTCCGAGTACCTTGTGTACCAAAACCGGAATTAAAACGGATCGATTCCTTGATTTGTTATCCAAAATTTACCCTGTATTCATTTAGATCTATCAGAATACCGGTTTTAGATTTAACATGTCCCGGTTTTAGTTTCGAGTACCACTTGTACCAAAAAACTGGAACTATAATAGATTGGTTCCTTAATTAATTATCCGAAACTTATTTTATTTTTATTAAGAACTACTTAAATACCGGTTCTGAATTGATCTTATATCCATAGACACTATTGATTTATGGAATGGAGCGTGTGAAAATACTTATTCTCCAATTAGACCAAGAGCACGACTTCAACGCACTCTGTACACTGTACTCTTCTTATTCTCTCTCTGCTCTCTTTTTTCCCAAAGTCGACTCAAAAAATGCGGACGCTGAGCTAATTTCCGCTCGCTCTTTCCCTGTGTAATTTCTCTGGAGCACTCGAGGGATCGATTTGACGGCGACGGAGCTGATTTCCCGGCGATGGGAGAAGCGGTGGACCGGCATCACCACCACCATCTCGAAGACGACGTCCCGGCGTTGAGCTTGCAGCAGCTGAAGGTGGTCTCGGCCGTCGGGCGGGGGGCCAAGGGCGTGGTGTTTCTGGTCCAGAACGGAGCGCAGGACCAGCTCTGGGCGTTGAAGGTGATACTGAGGGGGAATATTGAGAAGAAGATCAGGGATGCGGCGGCCAAGGGAGGGAATGATTACAGGAGGATCTTGTTCGAGCAGGAGGTACTACGGCAGTTCGATCACCGGTTGCTGCCGAAGCTACGAGGCTCCCTGGCGACTGATAAGATCGTCGGCTACGCGATCGACTACTGTCCTGGCCGCCATCTGAACTCCCTCAGGAGGAACCAAACTGAGAACATGTTCTCTGACGACATTATCAGGTATTTCGCTCGAGCTAATACAGTGATCACTGAGCTCCTCTCAAGTGGCAGAACGGCATTAACTTCAATCCCGCAATCTGACTTTGTGTTGCATGTCTAGGGTAGAATCGATAATATTGCAGGCTGACTTCTGCAGTTTTGGCTAGTATCATCAAATTCAGCTTTCATCATCTCTCGATTCTGCCATTTTTCCAAGCAGCCAAACAGCTGTGGATGTTTTCGTTGCATGCAAGTTCTGTTCGTGTGTTTAGGCAGATCCACAGGTGTGGGGAATTGACGGAAGATGATTGATGATCTGATGATTTTTGCTTATAAAATGTTGCGTGATTACGTTCAATTGAGCAGGTTTTATGCGGCGGAGATGGTGCTGGCATTGGAGTACCTGCACGATTTAGGGATCGTTTACAGAGATTTGAAGCCGGAGAACATCATGATTCAGGAGGACGGCCACATAATGCTCGTCGACTTCGATCTCTCGAAGAAGCTCTCCTCCAAAAACTCTCAGCCTAATCCCACCGCCTCCTCAGCCCCGCCCCCGGATTCAGCGAGGAGAAATCGAACCTCCCCGTCCCGCCGGTGGTTTTGCAGCTCGGGATTCGCGGCTGATGACTCGGAACCTCCCAACCATCGGCCCAACCTGAACTCGGTGTTCCCCGCCGAGTACGACTCGGTGGAGAAATCGAACTCCTTCGTGGGCACGGAGGAGTACGTGGCGCCGGAGGTGATCCTCGGCAAGGGCCACGACTTCTCCGTGGATTGGTGGTCTCTCGGGGTGGTGCTCTACGAGATGCTCTACGGGGCGACGCCGTTTCGTGGCTCCAACAGGAAGGACACCTTCTACCGCATCCTCAACACAGAGCCGGAGCTTGTGGGCGAACCGACGCCGCTCAGGGACCTGATCGGGAAGCTCCTGGAGAAGGACCCGAGGCGGAGGCTCGGCGTGGAGGGAATCAAGGGCCACGATTTCTTCAGAGGGGTGACGTGGCACTCCGTCGTGAAGATCGCACGGCCCCCGTTCATTCCGCCATCAGAGCTCGACGGAGAGGTTGGTTGCAACGGAATCGACGTGGAGCTGTTCGTGGAGGGAATATTTGGGAGTGGAGAAAATAATAATAATAATAATAATAATAACAACAACAATAATAATAGTGGGGAGAATGAAAATAGGACGGGGTGGGCCGATGAATTAAACGACCATCAGCCCTCCAAGGTTGACAATTTCTTATATTTCTAACTTAATTTTTTTCTTAGATTTAATAAACCCGATATTTTACAGAGAGAAAATAGAATACATTTTCGGTTTCTGGATAGGAAGAAAATTCCAATAAAGGGTGCAAAAAAGTTCTAAGGTGGTGTCAAATTTACAATGTTGTCCTTGCTTTTAGCTCGAGCTATTCCCAATGGCACTGAATGGAGGTGTTGGTGGGTCCAACTAACTCGAGGTCGAGGGTCTCTCTCTTCTGGCTTTATGGCATGCATCTCAGCACAATCGGTTTCATGATAGTTGGAATTGATTGTGTGCCCGGTTTTAATATCATCGAACCGCTGCAGGGTCTGGTTCGGGTGATTTAATGAGGGGAATGTAATATATATATATATATATATATATATATATATTATAAGGAGGTAATACGAGGGGAATGGAATAAGGAATAAACTTTTGTGCGAAGGGACTCCGCACCGCTGGGTCCGTGCTTTCGACATGGTAAAAGGAGTGTAAATGCCTCGCCTCCTAAGGCAGAGCTTGCTCGCCCCGTGAAAGTGCGGTTGGTACAGTTCATGAGATCAATGAAAGGAAAGAGCAACTTAATTGATCCCTTTTGTTTATTCTCAAGAGAGCCTTTTGGCTCCTGGTTATTGTGAGAGAGAAAGTTTGATACAATTGATACCGTTCTCGCCTTATAATTTAGAGATTTTGAATTCGATCTCATTAATGAGTCTTCTCATGCCTCCTCTGTACAAAAAAAAAAAAAAAAGAGTGCTAATTGATACGGACAAGCGTTCAACCTAACCTGTAAAGCCTAGTCGGCCGCCCGATCAACCCCTTGTCAGGCCCTCTAACTGACACTCCCTGCTAGGAGTGACAATGGGAGTAGAGAAGGTGGGTGTTTGAATCCCACATTCTTGACAGGTCGACTCGTGCCCTGAACCTTGCAAGGTTGTTCAACCTTACTTGTAAAGCCCCTGGTCGGCTGCCCGATCAATCCGCTGTTAGGCTCTCTGACCCACTCTCCCAGCCGGGCTCATCAACCACAGGGATTCAAGCCCACTTTCGCGGCACGTGAGAAGTTAGACTATGTAGGCACTTTGCCCATGTTGGTGACCATGGAAATATCTATGGAAAGATGGTAAGAATCTCATTCCCTCTTTTCTTACCCTCTGAATCCCAACACTCAATTAGATACCGGAGGGCCATCCCATGTTAGCACATGCGGATTTGCCTTCCTTGCAGGTACCTGAAGAAGCCTCCTTGAACCGTTCATCGGCCAGCTCCAGCACAATTTGATGACCCCGAGAGCGGAGGACTTGTCACTGCTAATTTTCTGGTGTCTTGATTAAAATGTCCGAAGATTTTTTTTTTCATTGTTTCCACCTTTCCCTTTCTAAAGAGCGTGCCGGATCTGCTACCGAGCTGTAACCTTGGGAGTCGGACGATGGGGAGAACGCCCGTTTGACATATGACGACACGTGAATCTATATCATGGAACATGAAATGTTGTTGGCATTAAATCACGTACAAGGTCCCGTCCTTCGGCTGGAAAATGAGAGCTCAATGCATAATGTCATGCATCCATTATTAATAAAGCACTGCTCCAACAAAGTTAGGCACCGAGCCCATGCCCTACGGCTCATCCTATAGTAGCACCATTAAGCACATCCAGCAATTACTCAATCCCCTCTAGTTTTTTTTTTTTTTCCCAAATCATTTTTTCAATTTACACCGCTGTTATCTAAAAACCCTATGCGCCTTTGGGTAGTCCAGTTTGAGGTGGATTAGCACGAGTTCATGTCCTAGGCATGAATAGGGATAAGGATAAACAGTGGTTGATCGAGATGGTACGACATCTCTTTTTCGTAAACAAGAGTTCAGGTTCGAGTCTTATAAATGGAGAAAACGCATATTGAGAGATGTTTACTGCTTAATACATTAAAAAAAATGGATAAAGAAAACGGGAGAACAAGGGGCGAGACGTTCGACAAATGAGAATTGGATCCATAAGTTCTTAATTCTCGATCAAGGATGGTCCCAAGGTAACTGCCCTGAAGTGAATCGTTGTTATCAATATTATCGACCGTAGGGCCGGTTCAAGTACCACATAGGTCGAAAAATTTTCAACCGAATCTAGGCCGGCGATTCACTAATCTATCTAATCTTCCCCATCTTTTTCAAATAATTAAAGATATCACTCCAAGCTGAATTAGACTACTGGACCCGCTCATTGAATTATGGAAAAAGTTGTCCGGGACAGCCAGCTCTGATCTCCAGCGCATATGAGCATTTATATCTCGCGACAACATAGAGAAAATAAAAGCAGAATTTGAGTTCTAAATAACAGTATTGATTCCTCAACTAGACAAAACCGATGGACCGGCATCGACTTCCAGAAGTTTGCAGTACGATATTAGTCCGGTCCTTCTCCGGTTCAGAGGTGCAGCATGACATCCCCATATTTAGTTGAAGTACTCTCCGCCTCGAGCCTCAGCTGCAGAAAAATCCCCACCAGGTGCAGCAAAACGATCCATAGCGTTTTTATGGTTATTACCGGAACTGGGTCGATCTGAAAAGTGCTCGAACCGGTTCCAGTTTTGAGCTTCTTACACTCGGAAGCTTGTCAAATGTTGTTATCCATCACACTCATCCAAACAGAACATGGGCACCGAGCCTTGTACATCCACGAGAATTCTTTGCGTGGTTAAGATTTAGCGCCTCCTCCACGAGGGTGGAATCCTCGTGTTCCGGTCACGATAAAGACCCCATCATCTGTCATTCATTGATCGAGAACCGATCGAAAATGGCTCTTGACCTAACTTTGTGCATCCACAACCAACTGATTAAACCTTGCTTTTGGAGTGTAGTTCTCCATTAGCCCGCCTTCTTTTGACTTATTCACCCACCTCCATCATTAGATGGGCACTTTGGCTCTCATAGTTTTCTATGGTAGAGATGGAAGTCAGGGCTCCATAACTGGACTCCAGCAGCCAAGAATTACCACGGATATTTGACCCAGAGATCGACAGCAACTTGATTCCATCCATGGAATTGGTCATCTACACGGATATCTGATTCATGCACCAACAACCCACAATTGCTTCAGCTTTGCAAAACAAAATCATATAGCGAATTTCCGTTTGAGACAATATGAAGTAACACATTTTCATGACGAGAACAAGAGTGGATCTCTATATCGTACCTGAGGTCACTCGTCCTCCTGGCTTCGCAACCTAGAGAGCTTGTTGGTGACAACCACACCAAGCCGAGCTGCTCGTTTGACGATTGCCTTCCTCTTCTTGGTCGACACGTCATGGGCAATCTCAGCACAGTAGGCCCTGAAAATAAGCTGAAGAAGTTGAGTCAAACTGTTCGTTTTGAGTGAATGAGCAAGTTTTGCGTCCCCCAGTAAACAAATATAAACAAACCACACCGGACTATCCAGCTTTATCCCCAAAAGCTCTATGAGCTCTGAAAAACTTAGGACCAGTTATGAACCACACTGGGTCCATTGGGTAAATGATATGTTGCTGAAAAGCTAAGACAAAGAGGAACATATGTATTTTCACTTGATATACTGTCCAGACTCCAGACACAACATAACACGATTGTGCTCATTATCCTAAAAATAGAAAGCTGAGTAATTCTCTCAAATAATCCAAAAAGCTAGCTTCTTGCAGGCATGATTGATCTAGTTCTGGAGAGTAAGTAAATCATGATGCCTAAACCACCACAATTGATGTAAACTAATAGGAAGATTGTTAATGACAACTAGTGGATTCCCAACAATGAGATCCTCTTTCCTTAATGATCTCATTGAGTGTGAAGCAATGAAACCAAAATTTTCTCAGCTCGGAGAATGGTCCCACCAGTCAATTCCATAAAAAGCACCGTTTTTGCATGCCTATCTGAAAAATTACCCGTTGTGCATCATCAAGAGTTCAAGCTCGTTCAAATTGTGCACAACGAATTTCTTGAATCTGTTGGGGAGGTAGTGACGGGTCATCTTGTCCGGGCCATAACCAATGTCGGGCATGAGAGTGCATCCCTTGAACTTTATCCTCACACAAAAGTCGATACCCTTGGGCCTTTGCCAGTTTGGCTGCAACATGAACAATTCATGTGAACGGTGTCCATTGAGTACACATTGTATATGACAACCAACGAGGCCAGAGAGAATTTGGGGTGCAAATCACTAACATCCTAAAAAAGGATACAAGAAAAGCCCATAAGGACGAAGAAGAGTAAAAAGAACTTTGCTTAAAAAATGAAACTTTACATTACTGTGAACGGGTGCATGGAAAAGATTATTAAAGCACTATTCATGCCCACAGATGACTAGAGACAGATAGCCTGCTTTGTTAAACGAAGAAATGACGGCTACTCTGCCCATGGATTCAATAATGACTATGCCCTATTCACACGAGCAATGTAATCCTGTCCCGAAGATCCATTGCTCACGAACTTCTGTTGGCTCCGACAAGTTTAACAGTCTCAATCGAATAATGAAGACATCAAGTCGGCATCAAGCGAAGGCTACTGCCAAGCAATACATTCGCAGAACATGAACAGAGCAAATAGCTGAACTGCTTGAAGCCAACTGCTTCACATTCGCATGGAAAGAGAAGGAGAATCTGAGACCGCAAAATGGCAAGACGGATACCTCAGCAGCGATCTTGCGGTCACTCTGTGGCCTCTTGAACCTCTTCACGCGCTTCTTCACGATCTTCTTCAAAAGCAGAGGAACTGCCATTGTTGCCGCAGATGAAACCTGATGGGAGGAAGAGACGGCTACGGTTTTGAGCTCGACGGTTCCGTCCGCCGGAGTGGTGACGAGATGCTGTCCGGCCCATTTTAAGCCCAACGGAAAGCCCATTTCTCCTTTGGGCCTAATATCCAAATTGATCATTTAGGTTTAAATCGAACCGACCCAGTAAAAGGTAAAAACTCATAATCACGATGTGAGCTTGTAGGCGTGCGTACATCATCGTGGGGACTAGTCCAGCGAAGTTCGAATGCCCGTAATGTAAAAAAAAAACTCGTAAAAAGTAAAACTCTTCTGATTATTAATTTTTCCTCTAAGCTCGGTGTGATGCTAAACAACCAATGAAATGATCCCAACTTAGACAATCTCTTAGCCAAATATGAGCCTTAAGTCTTTTCTCCACAAACCTTTGCTCATGTCAGACAATCTCTTAAGCTCGGTGTGAGGCTAAACAACCAAGGAAGTGATCCCAACTTAGACAATCTCTTAGCCAAATATGAGCCTTAAGTCTTTTCTTCACAAACCTTTGCTCATGTCAGACTTTTTGAGTTTATCTAAACTGAGACACCTCCTTCAATTACTCCAAATCCTCTGGCAGTCTTTTTCTTGATTACTGTCGTAGTTACTTAGAATATCTTGGATCGATACAGAGGGACCATTTCTGGTGTGCAGAATCCTCGCAACGAGGCAAACACAGAGCATACTTTAATATGTCCCAACTGGTTGGAGAATTGAACTCTTAATCTACTCCGATAGTTGATCTTAGACTTTATTTAGGGGATCGAACAAGCTTGGTCAGTCCATAAGAAGAAATTCTTAGGTGATCTTACCTTATCAAGTAACGTGAGAAGACATCAATCAAAATGTAATAAATGAGTAAATTAGTATTAATTCTCGAACAATTGTCACAATTATTACTTATCAAAATAATTTAGTTAATTCTTCCTCACTATGCTATTGTGAGACGAGACGACCTACGACTTTTTCGTTATTCAGGAATGCAATGGTTTTTAACTTATTCGGGTTTAAGATAAGTAGGTTTGTTAACCAGAAGACTTTATATAATTAAGGAAAAAAGAGATGTCTAATTATTTTAATAAGAATTAAGTGGGATTGAATGATTATATATCTAAATGGTAAGGAGAATTGAATAAATTAAAAAGGGCATTGAAAAAATAAATTCATATGTTGAAAATTGTGGAATTACTAAAAAGGGAAACAAAGTGTAATCCGAGAAAATTGGGGAAGAAGGAGAAAACCGTCATTCACACTGTTCTCAAAATCAATCAGAAAGAAACGTCGCCTTCTCTTCGCTCTCTCTTATTCCTCAGGATATTCTTCTTCTTCTTCTTCTTCTTCTTCTTCTTCTTCGATTGAAGCGAGCAAGTGATCTTCTTCCTTCGCTCGTGTTAAGGAATCTCTGCAGCTTTCGCTTCTTCCATGGAGGCGATACAGACCAGGGTGGAGTCGTGGATCAGGGACCAGAAGGCGAAGATCATGAAGGTCTCGTGGGGACCGCTCCAGTGGCGGATGCGGTGGTGGCCGCCGTGGTCCTCCACCGAGCAGCGCGAGCAGCGGAAGCGGATCAAGCTCGAGTACGAGCGCCGCCGGAAGCAGCTCCGCGATCTCTGCCGCGCCCTCCAGGCCGAGTCCGTCCCCGACCTGCAGGATATCCTCTGCTGCATGGTCCTGTCCGAGTGTGTTTACAAGGTACGCTCCCTGCTCTTCAGTTCTCCTGTTTACTTGATTGGTCGGTGAGGGGGATAGGTGACACTAGGGATTGTACGTTTTGGAACATTCACTGGAAAAGAGCGTGATCCTAGTTCCTTCACTTTCGCAAGACCGTTCACATTAGAGTTCGATAAGAGGGATATGTGCATTGAATTGATGGAGTTCCTCGAACGATGGAGAGGATGATTTCTCGATCGAGTTTTCAAACTGATTGCGTAAATTAGGAAACTTTGCCTCCCTAAAATCAACCAGAATAGTCGGTCGAACATTTTCTAGTATTAGCTCCTGTCTATCTCTGTGATAGCATTAATACTTTTCTTTACAGCTACTTATTGTGGTCATTTTTCGATGCTTCGGTTGAATTATGTGGTTTTATCCTGGTTGAAGGATCTGCCTAGTGACTGAGCAGTCCTAAATGCATTATTGATTAGGGGAGTGTTACAAAGTTTAAAATCTGTCTTATGTATGGGGAAAACTTTGCAAATTGCATTCTTCGCTGCTGTTGTGTTCTAGATTTTCCTTTTTTGAGATCGGGTGTATATATAGATGGAGTTGGCCTGTGTCGTTGTTCTCCCTGTTTATATACAACACGTAGCTCAACAAAATGTTCCCTTTTCTTCTTCATGAGCAGAGACCTGCCACTGAGCTTGTCCGTGCCGTAAACAAATTTAAGGCAGATTTTGGAGGTCATATTGTTTCTTTGGAGCGTGTTCAACCATCTGCAGACCATGTTCCCCACAGGTTTAGCACATGCTTAAGTTTGACTATTAGTTTTACGATACAGATTCTCAAGACTAGTTCAACAATAATAAAGGATGAGTTTCTTTAATGTATTTTTGAATGCCGTTCTGTTCAGGCTTTTGTTGGTCTCTTCTTGTTTTAGAATATCATGCTACCAAGTCATTAGAATCTTTTGCTGGCCTATCTATGAATGACTGATTTCTGTTGGGAATTGCCAATTTTGGAATTCTTAGTACTTCATTTTGATCCTCGCCCAAATTATTCTTGATAACTTTATCTCTCCTAGGTCCTTAGTTCTGTTAATTTTACTTATTGGTTAGGAGTTCTATGAAATGCTTTGGTGAGTTCCTCTATACACGAAAATATATAAATATTCTCAGACAGGCAAATTGTTCTGGTTTGTTTTTCTCATGTGCTTATAATGTTTATATCCTACTCGTAAGTTTTGCCTCCATCTTTTCATTTTGCAGGTACTTACTGGCAGAGGCAGGTGACACATTATTTGCTTCCTTTGTTGGGACAAAGCAGTATAAGTAAGTGCAGTATTTAAAATATGAGCTGTTTTAAATCTTTCCGTGTAGTTAATGTCTTTTGCTATATTGAAGGGATGTCATGGCTGATGCAAATATATTACAAGGGGTAATATTTCATGATGACATGGAGGACACTGATGAGAGTGAAGCTGCTGATTCTGAATATGTTGATGGGTATAAACCTCCTATTCAGAATTCATCAAAATCACTTGAAGCAAAGATAAAGCAGCCAAGAGATAGGCCTAAACCTGCTGCTCATCGGGTAAGATGTATTGTAAATTTTACTTCCTATATTGGTGTTTTTCCATGGTAGATTCCAGCTGCACTCAGCATTTTTTTATTAACTTGATATACAATTGTTCCTTATAGCTATCTGTTGATATCAATAATGGAAACTCTGATTTCTCATATAACACATTTTGAACATGTGGTTAACTTTGTTGTCAAAATATTTTACAGGGCTTCATGGCTCGTGCTAAAGGAATACCTGCTTTAGAGCTGTACCGCCTTGCTCAGAAGAAAAAGAGAAAACTTGTTTTGTGTGGACATTCACTTGGTGGAGCAGTATGTATTAGTCAACCCTTTGCCAAAATATGGTAGTCTATGTATTTTGGCCTTCATATAGTACTTTATCTTTTGGTTGCAGGTTGCGGCATTGGCTACCCTTGCGATTTTAAGGGTTATTTCTGCTTCATCTTCTTCAAAGGAAAATGAGAAGGTGCCTGTCAAATGTATAACATTCTCGCAGCCCCCTGTTGGAAATGCTGCTTTAAGAGAGTACGATTGTCCGCCCTTTTTCTGCCTTAGCATTGAATAACTCTAACCAAATGGCTCATGTTCTCTTGTTTCATGTTCCAGCTATGTCAATACAAAGGGGTGGCATGGGTACTTCAAGAGTTACTGTATTCCAGAAGATCTAGTGCCACGTATACTGTCTCCAGCTTATTTCCATCATTATAATGCTCAAATACCATTATCGCCTGTTGGAACTGAGATTGGAGTGTCCAATAAATCGGTTGTAAAAGGAGAGTCTGGGACAGAGAAAAAGAAAGACGCTGAGGGGGAGCAGTTGGTTTTAGGATTGGGCCCTGTCCAGAATTCCTTCTGGAGACTCTCAAGACTTGTTCCTTTGGAGGGTGTTAGAAGGCAAATAAACAAATACAGGGGCAAACAGGTTGACTCTACTGAAGTATCTGGAAGTCGTTCCACCATACTTGAAGAAGAAGCAATTGAACCACAGTCCCTTGAAATTCAAGAGGGCTCCGATGGCATTTCTTTGAAGCCAATATCTGATCTTGGTAGTAAACCATCAGATATAACATTAGCAGGAAAGTCCACCGAAAAGACCCAGAAAGATGGCGATAGACGAAGATGGCGTAGGGTACCCTATTTGCCTTCATATGTTCCATTCGGGCAGGTATGTTTTTTTTAATAATAAATTTAGCCACTTGTTATGTTAAATACTGGTGGAAATTATGTTAATGGGCCTCCTTTGTAATCGGGAGAAAAAACAAAAGAAAATACTCTTACAAGTTAGACTTTGCGAATCCGGTGAATATTGAGGTTTATGGGATTCATAAAGCTTTGAACTAATAATATGAAAGGATAACGAGCTTTGGTTTGATGAGTAAAGATCTCTTTTCTGGAGTTTGTAATATTAATAGGAGGAGATGTTGTAGAGAACTCTTAATGCGTGGTTGACATTTTGTATGACCACTAGAGGTCCATAAGCTTCATTTTTCCCCCTTTTGAACTTCAGTTGCTTAAATTTTTAGCTCTAAACACCTGAAATTGTTCATCACTAACTATTTCATACATTACAGCTTTATCTTTTGGGGAATTCATCTGTGGAATTGCTGTCAGGATCAGAGTACTCGAAGTTGACATCGGTACGAGCTTCCTTTGCTTTTTCTTTACCCTGTGTTCTTATGTCCTGCCATCCCATGGGCCAAGAGACCTGCATGGCATTCTACTTTGATCAATTGTTTTCAACAGGTTACAGTTTCAGCACCTCTCATTACCTTGCTTTTTCTGGCAAAGACATTTTCAGGTTAAATCTGTGATTGCGGAGCTAAGAGAACGGTTACAGTCCCATTCAATGAAGTCTTACAGATCTCGGTTTCAGAGGTAATGCATGTTTCTCTTATTTTTTTCCTCTCTGTAGTTATGGCTAACCCATGGCTTCAGAAATACGCTGTTACTTTTTGTTCAGCTTCTCTTTTATTCTCTGTTTCTGACTGAACCCTAATGCTTGTTTTTTTATTTTGGTTTCACATTATGCTTCATTGTTGATCTCTTGCAGGATCTATGAACTTTGTATGGGCACCTCGATTTTCCCAGGATTGGAACAGTTGCAGCAGTTTCCCAATCTACAACAGTGGCTTGGCCTTGCAGTTGCTGGGACCATAGAGCTTGGGCATATAGTGGAGGCTCCAATTATTCGTTCAGCTACTTCCGTTGTCCCTCTTGGGTGGAGTGGTACTGTAGAGAAGAATGGAGAACCATTTAAAGTTGATATTGCTGGTTTGGGTTTGCATCTCTGCACGTTGGTTCATGCTCAAGTAAATGGTACCTGGTAAGATAAGCTTTCTTTTCTGAACTTCTATTGGATTTAAATTTATTCATTGGCTTGAACAATGAACGAGAAGGAACAACATTTGACATTCCTCCAATAACAAATGTGCATATAGAGCTGAATATCTTTTCATGTAGAGACTTAGCAATGAAAACAATTAATCCATCATCTCCCTATCTTATGTTTTGAGCCATTTGAATTGGATGCTGAGTATTTTGTCCCACTTGTGGCCTGTACGTTCCCAGTTTATCAATCAATTTGCTCGATAATTTCCATCCATAGTTTCTGAGAAGTATGATGATATTCCTGTCGATTACCTGACCCTCATTTTTTTTTTCCTTGATAAGTAGCTGACAACCTTTTACTTGGGTGTGTAACACATCTTTGTGGATACAAGATTCATCTTGGCTACTTTGATCCACCTTATCCACCTTGTTTTTGATAACTATTCCTCAGGTGTTCAACAACTGTCGAAAGTTTTCCTTCTCCACCATCCTATTCTTCAAACCATGGAGATGAAGAAGAGTTACAGAAAATGCGAGTCCTCGTGGGGCCTCCCCTGAAAAGACCGCCTTACCATCAAATTGTGGCAGATTCATTGTTGCCTGCATTTTCTACTATTAATAAAGAGCCCACTAAAGTCAGCAGCATGCAGAATTCTAATCCACCCAATGAAGGGAACTTTAGGCACCCTGGTGATCCAATTGATCTATACATATTTTGTACCAGTGATTTCACTACTGTCTCAAGGGAGGTTCACCTTCGAACTCGTAGAGTTAGATTACTTGGCCTTGAGGTATTGCTAATCTTATTCGTATACCATAGATTAAACATTCCGCCATTTTCCTCGTACTTTCTAATGTGACAAAAATTATGAACAGGGTGCTGGTAAGACGTCTCTGTTTAAGGCAATAACTGGTCAAGGGAAAATACCCGTCATTGCAAATATTGAGAGCCTGCTGCCAGACCCTGATGTGCAAGAAGGAATTGCTGGTGGTATATGCTACTCTGATTCTTTTGGAGTTAATTTGCAGGTAATCATTTCTCTGCCAAATAGATGCTTTGTTTTTGCCTACGCCCTTTTCCTGTAACAACAGGCTCAGTGTTTGCATACAAATGTCTAGTGTTCCATCTGAATTCTGTGCATTCTCATGGATATGGTTTTCATTGTCTGACAACCATCTTTTGGGCAATCTGCGTAGATTCCTTGCCATTTCAAATGCTGCTCAAGTTGTGGAGACACTGTGTTCGATGTTAATTGCTTATAGTTACTTTGATTATAGTCCAAATAATTGCCTCATTGTTCCTTTGATTCTTTCTCCTGCAGGAGTTGAGCAGTGAGGTCTCTCGATTCAGGGATGAGCTGTGGATGGGAATTCGGGACCTGAGTCGGAAGACGGATCTCATCGTGCTTGTGCATAATCTCTCCCACAAAATACCTCAATACAGTAGCCCAGATGGGTCGGAGAAAAAACCTGCCCTCGCCCTCATGCTGGACGAGGCCAAAGCTCTCGGGATCCCTTGGGTCCTTGCCATAACAAATAAATTCTCAGTCAGCGCTCACCAGCAAAAAGCTGCCATTGAGGCTGTCGTGCAGGGATATCGAGCTACTCCAAGCTCTACAGAGGTCTTGAATTCCTGCCCTTATGTCATTCCTGGCGCCGCAACTGCTTCTCTTTCCTGGGCAGCAGGAAGCTTCGAGGAGAAGACAGGTGCACAGAAGCTTATCTTTGCTCCTATGAACATCGTGAAGATGCCCTTCCAGAGGAAAGACACGGTCTTTGCAATCGAGGGGGTGAACTCACTCCGCCAGCTCATGCACGGTGTTCTCCGGAACCATGAGGAGGCCTCTCTAGAGGTAATATGACACGTGTGTGATTCTAATTTTATCACCAACTTTACATTAGTTTAAAATATCACAATCTCACGTTCCGACCTATAGATTTTGACCCATTTCCCCGAACGCCCCTGCTGAATGATACCATTTCATGATCTCTATTTTCTCACGTGTTCTATGGTCTGGTGCTGAAGGAGCTAGCGAGGGATAGGCTTATGTTGGAACTGGCTCGGGACCGTGCATCAGCACTGGACGGAGGCAGAGATTCTCAAGCCAAGGCCTCTCTATCAGCTGCAACAGTGGGGGCTTCCCTTGGAGCCGGTCTCGGCCTTGTCTTGGCTGTGGTCATGGGTGCTGCATCTGCCTTGAGGAAGCCATAGCTTGCATTGCGGTTAGTAACTATTACCTTCTTCTCGAGTTGTTAAACATGAGTTATGTCGGCGGAGAGACTGGGTAGCGCCTCAAGCGTGCTCGGTCATTTATTCATTCCATTCATGTAATTACCTGAAATATAGTTCACCATGTTCAGTGTTTGGTTCGGCTTCTTCTCCATGCTTCATTTGATTTCTTTTCTAGAAGATCTATTCATATCCAGCTTCTTTCTTCGCTAGCGGCCCTAGCTAGCTGTGTAAATGAAAAACCAAACCAAAAAAATCCGACTTAATGGGACTCTATATAAATTTCGGGTGTTTTCTATGGCATGGAAAACCGACTTGAGGAACTCGTGCCCTGATCCAAAAAACCCGATGGGGGCCTGAGATCAATTGAATTCATATAACAATAGAATATCATATCTAATAATGATTTTTAACAATAGCCATGAAATCTTTGATTTTTTAGACTTGAATTTTAATTGATGTTCATGTTATTTAGCTCATTAATATACCAAGATATTTATAACTAGAAGTTTTCTTATGAATTTTTCTATTATTTTTATATTTAAATTATTATTAACATTGAAGATTGGGATATAAAAATGCCAGTTGAAAATACTCTTAGTATGGTATTCTAGGCTAGAAAAAATCGAACCAAAAAATTCGCACCCAACCGTTTGACAAAACAAAAAAAAAAATCACATGATCCGAACCATTTTCACCGGTAGTTTTAGCACCATACATACTGGCAGTTTCAACCATAAAATTGATGCGACTCGAGAGAATGTCGAACCGTATTTTGGGTAGTAGTAAACTTGATTGCTTAAGTATCCGTAGACAGATTTCTAGTGTCTCGATGAAGCCGAACCAAAACAAATACATTAGAACCAGTACATGAGGCTGAATCAATGGGGGAAAACAAGAGCTGAAGACCCCTGGATCAGCTTGCACAGCAGGAGTAGAGGCTCCTCTTCGAGTCAGCCCCGTCCTTCACAAGTGTAACCCGGTTCACGGACAGCTCCGCCTTGTAGGAATCCGAGTTGAGGATCTTCCTGCTGACATTCTTGAAGATCTCCCGGATCACGATCTCGAACGAGATCTGCACGTTCGTGGAGTCGAGTGCCGAGGTCTCCATGAAGAAGAGGCCCTCCTCTTCCGCCAGCGCCTTGCCTTCCTCCTTGCTGACCTCCCGGATGTTGTCCAAGTCGCACTTGTTCCCCACCAGCATCCTTGCCACCGTGGTATCGCAGTGCGCTGCAGCATTGCCCACAAAAGGCCACAGTGAGAACGGCACGAATTGACAGGACATGTGTAATTATGTTCGATTCAAAAAATTTCACGAAGAAAGGGGAAAATCTAATGTGTTAGCGATTCAAAGCCAGCCCAGTTTCTCATATTACGGCAAGTGCTGGGTTCCTTTGCACGCCAAACATGAATTAGAGACACTGCTGTGGGGTAACTGACAAAAAAAAAATTAAGTAAAAAATATATAGTATTTTACGAATTTTCTAGAGTTTATTATTAATATATGCGGTAGATTTGTATGTACTTCGGTAATATGTTGCAAAGTGGGATTGTGGTATTTAGAAAAATAAAGTTAGTTATAAATCTTTTTATTCCCCCTGAAAAGTTAGTTATAAACGTAAGTAAAGGTTAATCAGTAAATGCTGGTTGCAGGGCCAATCTAGGAAATTCATCTAGATAAAGTTGAGATTGTTTAATAATTAATAAATAAAATTAAGTAAAATTATACAGCATTTTATAGAAAATCTCGAATTTGAAGGTTATTTAGCACTAACGCCGCAGAAATGTAGGAAGAAAGGCTTCGGATTGACAAATGAAGAAATTTGGTCATTGATGTCAATACATCAGAGAGAGAGAGTTGGCCTTACTGTCGAGCTCGTGGAGCCAGCGGCGGACGCTGTCGAAGGTGGAGCGGCGGGAGATGTCGTAGACTATGAGAGCGCCGACGGCTCCGCGGTAGTAGGCGGAGGTGACGGCGCGGAAGCGCTCCTGGCCGGCGGTGTCCCAGATCTGGGCCTTCACCTCCTTGCCGTCGATTTCGACGACCTGAGTCTGGAACTCGACGCCAATGGTGGCCTTGGCGTTGAGGTCGAACTCGTCCCTGGCGAACCGGGAGAGCAGGTTCGACTTGCCGACGGCGGAGTCTCCGATCATCACTATCTTGAACAGGTACTCCTCTTCCCCTCCTTCCTCGTCCTCGTGTCCTCGCCCCATCGGTAATTGATACGAAACCGGGAAGAGCTGGAGACTAGAGTGTGAAGGAGAGGAAGATAGAGAGAGCAGAGTGGGAGTGTGAAATGGGCCTGGAAACGACGACGGAGGGGAGGATGCGGACAAACGGCGCAATTGACGGGTTCTTCATTTCTCCCGAGAATTTGCATTTTTTCTTTTCTTTTTTTTTTCCTAAAAAATTCAAGGCCTTTTGTTTTTGTTTTTGTTTTTTTTCTTTTTCAGTGTTTATAAGAAAGTCTTCTATATAATAGATATACCATTTGATAGTATTTATATAATATTATAAACTAATAATATTAAATTATTATTAGGTTTTTTATTTTGAGGATTTAGGGTTTTATAAAGAAAATTTTTAAAATGATTGAATGTTATTAACTCATAATCACTTAAGTATTGTCACGTGCTACGTGATATGTCCGTTGCACAAAATGCTCCCTCAGTGTGTACATTGTGGCATCCACACATTAATCTTGACTAATTCAAATTTTATAAGAATCGAACAATTTAAAAAATAAAATTCTTAAAAAATTTAACTATTAGTAAAACTCAAACTTGAAACTTCATATTAAAGAGTTGAATTTTAACTTTTTCAATTAATTCATATTTATTTTTTTAAAAAAATTTCCTTTACAAATAATAGTAAATTATATAATTTTTTATAATGTGTAGTTGAACAATTTTTTTATGTACTTTTTTTTGTCGCCAACCACAGTATCTAAGCACACCCCACCAGCGGTGAAATGACATCTTTCAGCCAACCATACGCCCTGGGTCGCACGCCTGGCAATGGCGGGTGAGGCTCCCAAGGGGGTGTCTGCGTACGTGAGGTCTCGAACTTGAGACCTCCTTAAGCGGTACCGAGCTACTTACCACTTGGCCCAACCCCCCTGGTAATTTTTTTAGGTACTGATTTTGAGATATTTGTCCCATCTTGCATCACGCTATAAATTCCGTCAAAAGTAACTGTTTTGACCAATGGAGCACGTTAGTTTTGACAGAAAAGCGGAAAACAAAAATCATGGTAAATGGAATAGATTCCTCATAGTTTCTAACTTCCTAGTACACACGAAAACGTTAAGTGTTAAAAATAAAAATACAAATAAAGTAACCGGTTTGGGGTTGGCCTAGTGGTTCCTTCACTAATCTCCTAAATAGGTTATCCCATGATCGAATTACAGGTTGAGAGGGTAGATAGGAATTTTCTCGAAAATCTCGATCCGGCCACAGATTAATCTTGAATTGCATTTCGACTTGTTTGAAGATATTGTGTGGTGCAAATAAAAAAAATACAGATAAAGTCTAAGTTGAATTAGATTAGGATATACAACTTCTTCTTCTTCTTTTTGCGGTTATCAAAAAACGGATATGCAACTTTTTCGGCTCAAGTAACATACTGTAAGAGAATTAGCCAACGAAAATCAAATCACAGATATCAAAGCCAGCCGAATTGAGTCACCGACCCTCAAGTCAATGGAATTTTCAGCCATGATTTGCGCTTCCGACTCCGCGGGACGAGAAAGTCTCGGGTGTACGTGGTGTTTTACCACGGGTAAAAAAGAAACGGTATTGGACTAATCAGCAGTTTAATAAGTTTTTGAACATTAGTGTATACACAAAAAAACGAACCGGTACTTTGTAATACTATAAGTGCTATTCAATTAGAATCATCATCTGTCTTTCATAATTTGGTTAAGTATCTGTGCTTAACTTTTGATAGGTATACTCGGTCGTCAGCAGTGCAGTAGCTTGCGCTAATGCCGAACATTCATCAACTTGTAAGTTGCTTCTGATTACTTGGTCGCATGATATAAGAAAATATCAATTAAATTAAAGTAAATGAGTAAATGAGTATTGATCGCTCAAGAATTTGTCTTTATTTGTACAAATTAGAGTAAAACTTGTTGATATTTTCTTTAGGGTGAATTGTATAAAAAATCACAAACTATTTAAGCATTTTCTAATATAACACAAATTATTTTTTCGTAGAAAATCACGAACTATTCAAGAACTTTCTAACCTACCACGAACTATTTTTTTAGCCTAGAAAATACGAATTGTGCTTCGTTTCATTAGTCTATCACGCCGTTAATCTTAACTGTTGATTGCTGACGTGTACCGTTGATTTTACTGATTGTACGAACGAAGTCTAATGTGACATCACACTTGACATCCATCTTATCATAAAAATAGGAATATCTGTTTGCACACTCATCCTCGTAATAAAATAGAAAATTCGAGAATAATTTGCACATTCATTCCCATGATAAAACAGAAAATTTAATAATAGTTCGCATTTTTTATGTCCAGGTGCACGGCACGTGTGATGTTACGTTAGATTTCATTTGTACAATTAGTAAAATTAATTGTGCACATAAGCAATTAACAGACAAAATTAACGATATACTAGATTAGGAAAAACGAGTATAGTTAGTGATTTTCTGGGCCAAACAAATAGTTTGTGGTAAATTATAGAATTCTTGGATAATTTGTGATTTTTTGAAAAAAAATAATTCGTGGTAAATTAGAGAATTCTTGAATAATCCATAATTTTTTAGGCAAAGAATAACTTTCTTTAACACACCATTATGGTTTAATATTATTAATTTTTTTTCATAACTCTAAAATATCTTGGTATTCAAAAAAAAAATGCGGGATCAGGTAGGTGAGTCACACGTATTTACGTATTTACAGACGCTTTAATGTACGAGTTGAACTTGTCGTGCTCGTGTCAGTCTTCCGGTTACATGATTCATGTTCGTGTCTGACAATTCCCACACGCATACTAAAAGATCATGTACGAATATGAATCCCTTTTAAACACCGCACCACCGATATGAGCGGCACAAAGCTATGATGGCAGCAATAAAAAAAAGGCCCGTTCACGTGAATCCCAATTATTGATTCCCTCTTTGCTCCATTTCCTTTTGATCATCAGTACTCTCTCTATTTCTTTTCTTTCTTTTCTGCATAAAAAGGGGTGCAGCGATGGAGCGATATGCTTTCTTGGTACATCCGTAACTAGACGCGGGGGGGAGGTGGAGGATGTACCGAATTTCCTTCTATTTCAGATGCGATGCTGGTCGGCCCATAATGACCACCATTGGGCCTCATAGGGCCCATCTATTTTTAAATGATTAAATTACACTTGTTATTAACTTTTCACGCTTTTTTTTATTTTAGTCCTAAACTTTTATTTTTTATCATTCACGTCATCAAACGTTTTAGTTTTTACCACTTTAGTCCTACCATTGCTTTTTCCATAAAAAACATATTCCATCCAAAAATTATTTTTTAACAAAAACTATTTTTTAAAGTAAAGAAAAAAGAAAAAAAAGCAAGCGAAAGCGAAAAACATCTTACAGACGAGCATATCCCATTCAAAATTGACACATTCATGATTGAAAATTGATTGATAGCTATTATTATTACAAAATTATAACTCGTTATAATAAAAATGAATTCAAATTTTAGAAGAAACACCTATTATTAATCAACATTTCCTTAATCAAAACTTGAATATTTTTTTAAAAAATATTTTTGCTGAAAAATGATTTTTAGATGAAATGTCCTTTTTTTAAAAATGGAATATGCTTATTTGGATGGAAAAAGTAACAGTATGACTAAAGTGGTAAAAACGTAAAAGATTAAGGACATGAATAATAAAAAATAAATATTTAAGATTAAAATAGCAAAAACGCAAGAAATTGATGATCAAAACTATCTTTTTTGCCTTTTCAAATTGCTTCTCTTTCTTGGGCCCAATGGGCCCATTTGGGCTGATAGCTTCTGCTTATTCATTTTTTTCACTCACGGGCCTAGAAATGGGCTCATAATAAGGTGATGATCATGGTAAATCTAATTTGACAAGAATCATGTCAACTCCTTGAACCAAAAAAAATAAAAATAAAAGGAATTGCAACTTGTTTGGATGGGAGGATTTAAAGGGATAGTACAATAATAATCCCTCGTTTAGTAAGATTGCTAGGAGGGATTGTAAAATTTGTGATAAAAATAGGCCAACACAACACATAATAGACCAGAAGCATGAATAGAGTTGCTTCATGAATTTTTTATGGATTGCTAGTTTGGGCTTGGAACCAGCCTCGAATCGTGAGGCCTAAGGTTCAGGGCCGATTCCATCTACCTCAGAAACCGAAACCTGAACCGATGGGAAAGTAAAAAAGGTTTCAAAGTTAAAAACCACCACCACACCCCACCCCCACCAACTACAAGTCAAGTAAGAGTTAGACAGGCCATCCCCCGAGTCCTGGCCACAGTTCCATAGCCGAGCGATTCCGATTCCAATGGCCCCTAGAACCATCCCTGAACCTTCTTTTAGACGGTTTAGAACTAACTGGTTCTGATTTTGTTAAAAAATTAATTTATATAATTAAAAATTAAACTTAAAAGTTAATTGTAGAAAAAAAATTAAATTAAGTGGTTTGAACTTAATTTTTTTATCAAAAATTAAGTTGTTTATGTATCTATTTGGGGTCTTGAGAAATCCAAGTCTACATAGTTCTCTTGTATTTGGAATAATTGGTCATCCCATTAACTTTTAATCACTGTCCATACTAGAAGTTTGATGTTCTCGTTGTTGTATCAGTCTCAGTCATTAAGTCATAAATTTTCATCTTCTAATTTCCTATTTTCTTGCTCTCTTATTACTGCTTTAATCTTCTACAAAATCTTAAGCTTCTAGTGATTCGAGATGCAAGCAAGAATGTGAATTATCTAAAATTTTACCTCATGCACTGAAAGTCTGTTTCAGTGCAACAATTGACATTGGACATGCTAAAATATGTCTAACAATCTACTTTAGAATAGAAAATGTGTTTTATTCAAGTAATAAGAAATCTTTACCTATATTATTATCACCAAATTCAAAAAATAGTTGTTAGATAAATATTACATTCAAAAGTTTTTTATGCGTTTGCATTAGAAACGATCACCCATACTTATCCTAATCGTTAGTTTACTTTGAATATGTAATTATTGTGAACAGATCTACAAATATAAACCTGAAGGTGACTATGGAACTTTTAAAAGACATTTGGGCAAGAAAGCATCCTAACCAAATTGGCGTTTAGAAGAAACAAATGCAAATTTCTGGGTTTGCAACTTCTTCTTAATTATTTAGACACACTAGCGAAAATAATAAATTAGAATTAGCAATAATGATTAGTATTGAATATTTATCATTTAGTTTTAATGAGAGAGTTGACTTTATTAGTTATGCTCAAAAAATTTTAAATTCTCAAGTAAAACGTGTGCCAAAAATACATTAAAATGTGTTATAATTAAGTTATATAAACATAAAAAAAGGAATTATATCAATTATTTGCTAATTCAAATGGACGTGTTTCTATATGTTGTGATATTTGGAGTGATCATTGATAAAAACATTCATATATGAGTATTATGTGTCATTGTATTAATAATGATTGATTTTTGCAAAAACATGTATTACAGTTGGAGTTTTCAACGAGTGTCATATGGTTGATAATATTTATATAATTATTATAAATATTTTGGAAGAATATAGTTTAGCTAATAAAATTTTTTCAATTTATTTTGATAGTGCATCAGCAAAAACCACATCAACAACCAAACTTAAAACTATATATCAACCTAACATTAGTAGTAAATTTTTTTATATTAAATGTGTGTTATGTTTTAAATTTATGTCTTCAAGATGATTTAAAAATTTTGGGTATTGTCATTTCTCATATTAAAAAAACTATTACATATTTATGGACACATCATAAAATGAAAAAATTATAGTCCAAATTTTGTTTAAAAAAGGGTAGAAGACCAAAAAAATTTCCAAAAAATATACCAACTCGTTAAAATTCGACTTATAAATTACTGAACGAGTCTTTTGAATATAAAGATTTATTATGCACATTTATGTCTAATAATGTGCATCATGTTCAATTATATCCACAAAATAGGAATGTATGTACAAATTTATTAAACGTTTTAAAAGTTTTTTATGACGCAATACTTATTTTAAGTAGATTTTATTATCCAATCTTATATTTATTATTAATTAAATGTATTAATATTGCTTAGATATTATAAGAACACGAAAATGATCATGTTTTAAGCGAATCCATTGAATCAATGAAAGCAAAATGGTTAAATTATTTTAATGAAATTCCTCTAATTAATTTTGTAGTATGTGTTTTTTATCCTAAATGTAAAATTGTTGAATTATATGAATATTTGCATAGTTATTATTCTTTTTTATTCGAAGAATAACATAATATTAGTATTAATTTAATAATTTCTAATGTTAGAAAAATATTACGAACGATATACATGAAATTTAGTGTAATTTATCAAACATCATCTACTTCTTGTAGTAGCAATATTTCTATATGTTCTACCACAGGTCAAGTTCAAAGTAAATCAATGACTATGATTAGTATGTGTAATCGTTTCTAATACAAGCACATAAAAAACCTAGAAATTTATTTGGTTCCGCTTCTAAATTTAATATTTATCCAACAATTATTTTTAAATTTAGTGATAGTATTACAGATAAAGATTTTCCATTACTTGAATAAAATACATTTCCTATTCTGACAAAGAATGCTAAACATATTTTAGCATGTTTAGTGCCAACTGTTGTACTAAAACAAGCTTTCAGTGCAAGAGGTAAAACTTTAGATGAATCTCGTTCTTGCTTATATTCTGAGTCACTAAAGTTCAAGTTTGTATAAAAGATTGAAGTTAAGCAGCAATAAGAGAACAAGAAAATATAAAATTAGAAGATAAAGATTTATATGAGTTTATGATTGAGACTGATACTGATACAACAAATTTTTTTTAAAAAGGTAATACGATGAATAATTATTTCAAATACAAGTAAGAGAGTTACATAAGCTTTAATTCCTCAAAACTCTACGAGGACATATAAGCAACCTAATTTTTTTTAAAGAAAATCAAGTTCAAGCTAATTAATTTAATTTTTTACATTTAACTTTCAAATTTAATTTTTAATTATATAAATTAATTTTTAAAGAAAATTCAAACCGGTCAGTTTTGAACCGAATCTATTTAGAATCAGGCGGAACCGCCGATCCGAAACCAGGCAGAACCGCCGATCCGAAATCGGAACCGCCCCCAAACCATCCAAGGAAGGTTCAGGCCGGTTCCAAGGTCCTTTGGAATTAAAACCCCCGGTTCCCAACTGAAACCGTTCGGTTCTAGAACCGTGACTGGAATTTTTTTAAGAGAGAAAAAACTAAAAAAACATTCCCAAAATCGAAGAAAACAGAGTCTTCACGAGAATCCCGCACGCAAGCTAACTTACCCAAACCCAACGACTTTATCCTAAAAAGTGGGGACCACAGCCCCAACCCCCAAAATTATCCCAAATCCGAAATCAAAACCAAACCTAACGGATCCATGTCAACCCCCACACACCCTTCTCACTCCCCGCCACGTGTCAATTAACTACTGCTCCGGTGCACTAGATCTCAGCCCCGGTCAAGTAGGCTCCTAAAGTAGATTAATATGTGGTTGTAGACTTGTAGTTGTCCCAATAAAATATAAATTATCAGTGTAGAGTTAATACCAGACTGATACCATCAGCGGACTAATATATTACATAATCTACTAATTTAAGTGAAATACTATAATTTAACTAAATCAGATAATTAAGTCCAAACAGCTCCTCCCTCACCCTGTTTGTTAATCAAAACCCACCGCACCACTTCCCGAGGAGAATTAATTGCACTAATAAATTTATACAAAATTACATAGTCAAATACAACTTCAAAATACGAAATAAATATTCTAAAAAATTCTTAAAAATTTAATGAACCCTTAAAATAAGTGTCAGGAAGTTCTTAAAAACATGCTCTATAATATCTAATATTCATTTTCAGTTTTCACTCCTTTAACTCATTGATATTGAAACTTATTTTAAGATTTCATTTAATTTTTTAAAAAAATTAGATTTATATTTTACTACTCAAATTATCTCTCATAAATTACCTGATATAATATAATGACACCACTAATAGTCAACACAGCATCGATCTAACTAATATATTCTACGCAGCATCAACCGTATCACCTTAGTATATTAACAGTAAAACAGTGCAGTCTAAAGGAACATCAATTTGTCCAATGCATCCCATCCCACGAGAGTCTTGTGTGTAACGGATACACACGTGACAGTACTGGCGTGGTGTCATCGACCAATAAAAAAAATCTAAAAATGACTTATTTAATTAAATCGTGACACCATATCAATACTGTCGCACGGTGCTCCCGTTATATACAAGACTTTCTCCATCTCCCTGGTGCCTTGGGAGCAAATGATTAATTCAAACCTTCACCATAAAAGCACCGCCATAAATAACTCAGATTAGAAAAGTAGCATTCCACGGAGACAGAATGACATAAGCCAATGGAGGCTAATCCGATTACACACACCTAAGGATAATAATATTTCAGCAAAGTTAAAGATTTAAGATTTTTGAGTCATAGTCAATGCTGCCACTGCACTACTGAAGCCTGCCTGCCTACTCATGAATAGTTTTCCTACGGGCTTAGGAGCCCAAGTTTAAAACGGTGGGTTAAAATTGGGGGTAGTGAGTGTTGGAAAAATGGTACAATTGACACGAATAAAATGTGTGAATGAGAAATTGTTTCTCATAAAATTGAATGATATTAGATATGCTAATATCGATCGCTCCGAGATTTCTAGGAGACCCGTTGAATTGCACTTGTGTGCAAGAAATCGACAAGCATACACGAGTGAAACCTCATACTTGCCTTCAACAATCATTGTGCAAGTAATATCATCTCAGTTACATGGGATGATTTGCTGCGATGAAGGATGGCAAATTCATTTGCCATTAATGCCAATGATTGTGGCAATTGAATTTGCCACCATGCATACTCCTATATAAATAGGAGGCATGTGCGGATGGTAGAGGAGAGCAAAAAAAAAAAAGAAAAGGAAAAAGCCTCCTAAGTCGATTCCATGCATTTGACCGACAATCTCCTACCATCTCTATAAAATCAGTTTTAGGAAATATTCCTCCCTATATTTTGTCGTGCATTGTTTTCGGTGGTGTTCAGCTTCTGTTTCAGTTCGCCTTGGAGCTTCAAGTTCGGTGCTACTTACAGCTCTGCAGTCGTTGTATCCTGGGAGACTTACGTCCACGTGTCCTCAGCACAACCGAGAGGGGGCGAATAAGTCTTAAGGAAACTGTGACCGCCACAGTCCTCGACGATCAGTAACATTTTCATACTATTATATTCTTTCCTTTTAGTCAATTACTCTTTTCATACGGTAAAGTCTTTCTAGCACAATCCCGTGCCCAAAAGAAAGAATCAAAATTATTTCTACTTATATTATTCATCCTTTAATTGTGGCCATCGAGATCATCTTCTTGACCGAGGAGACTCTACAGTGAGAGCAACGTATGATCTTACGGGGCTCCGTGCCTCTCCGGCTTAGCAGGCTTCTGCTGCTGCTGCTGCTGCAGCGGTGCAGATGTGCCAGGTGAAGCCGTACGGGTCCTTGACCTTGCCCACGCGACCACCGCAGCACGCGCCCTCACCTTCGTCCACCTCTCCCTCCGCCACGGCTCCTGCGCCCACGGCCTTCGCGATTGCAGCTTCGACGTCGTCGGTCTCCAGGCAGATGACGCATCCCGCACCGGCTGTCTTAGCACTGCCGGCAAAGAATTAATTTAAGAAAACGGCATCGTCTAAAGCAGTAAGTAATATAAACAGGAACGAGTTCAGTGAAGCAGTTCTCCTCAGATGAAGCCATCCACTAACAGAGAGGATGAAGCACGTTTAGGGGTTCACAAAACAAGAAGAAGACGCTATTCAGTACAGTCTGGGACGGTCACACAGCTAGCAGGCAGCGGCGAGGTGAAACTGAAACAACTTAGAAGATGCGGAGCGTTTAAATTCATTTTCTTAACCTGAAGAGATCCGTAAACCTGTTTTTAAGTTCATATGTCCGTACAGATAGAAGCGTAAAAAATACAGTACGCGAGTTAGGAGCTCTGGAAAAGCTACTAAAAGCAGGAAGCAAATGATCAAGTGCGTGTGCAGCTTACCGACTAGTTTGAAAGATTTTCACAGAGTCCTAATCACCAAACAAGTTAAAGTAACACGCATCGTTTACCGAACCAGGAGGAGGAGGAGTAAGAGAGCTTACGCAGCAGCAGAATCATCAGATCCGTCCGATACGAGGATGGTTGTGCCGGCGAGCAGCAGCTGAGCGGAGAGGATGAGAGGTAGCTCCTGGTCAGCCTTTCGCTTGGGATGCAGGGAGCGGCAGACCTCCTCCGCGCCGAAGGCTGCCTTGTAGAAGCTGATGGCGTCGCTGGCCTTGGGGGCATCCACAATCAGCTGCGGCTTCACGGCCGTGAACGACACCGACTTGGCCTCGGCTCCACCGTTCTGAACCTCTTGTTGCGCCATTTCAGGGAGAAGGAAGCGCTCCAAAAACAGACCAAACCCTAAGGGAAGAAATGTAGCGAAGCGAGTACGGAAATGTAAGAACGAGCGAAGCAAGAGACGACTAACAGGGGCGTGAGGTCATTTATACAAGCGGGTAAGGGGAGCCGTCTTCTCCGGTACGAGGGCAAACCGGGCAATTCGGGTGCATCGGGAACACGGAAATAGCCCTGTATTAAGGTCAGATTTACGCAGGGTGCCACTCCGTCGGGTGTCCTTTTCCCTCGTAAACTTGACGCGTGTATATTACTCCACTGGATCCGGTGTCGTTTTTATCTTTTGTCTTGCCTTTCTATTCGTTGCCTAATAGAAAGAGCTGCCCTGCAAGTCAAGGCTCTTCAGCTTTTTGTATTTTCTCGAAAAAGTGATAATGATTTTTTAAAAATTCGGATTTATGAAATTGTAAAATTTGATTGTAATGTGATGTGAGAATTTCGTATGTTTTGATAAAAATTAATTATGGCCGCACTATAAAATTTTAATAATTAGTTAATGACGGGAAGCTTTTTGTGGTAATCGTTGAGGAAGCGTGTGGCCACCGGAAGCATTGGAATATTTATGAAGAAGACATTCAGTATTTTGTTAAGTAAATCTTATTCGGATCTTAACACGTGTAAAATCTTCGTAATCTTTCGGTGATAAGCTCTGTGCCTGTTAAGATCTAAATAGCGATTTGCACAACGAACTCGAGTGTTAAGGGGTTTGGATTATGAGATGATGACCGGATTGAAGTCGGAGACAGAAGAGGGAGATGGACAGCGGACGAAACACGGATGGAATTAGGAAGATCCAAGGTTATCGTGTTTGACAAATTTATGAGATATTCCTATATTAAGAGGGAAATGGAAATGCGAAGCCGTCTTAGCTCAGCCGGTAGAGCGCATGGCTTTTAACCATGTGGTCGTGGGTTCGATTCCCACAGACGGCGTTTTCTAATTTTAGTTTTTTCTTTTATTTTATTTTTAATAATTTACACTTTGAAACCGTCATCTTCTTCACTTACCGATAAACCCAAAACCTCCATAGCGGGAGCTCCATCCAAGAAGATGCTCGCCGGCGACACACTCCACGGCCTCACTTTCACTCTAGCAGCTCGTTCGCTCACACCGATCCGCCCCCGTCCGAATCTCTTCGCCATGCCTCTCCCTTCACCTGCTCCTCACCTTATCGGCTTCAGACTCGAAAGTTCCAGTATAAGGTTGCCTCCGCTAGCCTCTGCCACCTCCTCCTACGAAGTCGGCGGCGCATACCCGGACGAGGAGCTGGACGTTGAAGACCGATTGGGGAAAGAAGGGAACCGGGAGCTCGATGCTTCCGAGTACGAGGCCCTGCTCAAAGGCGGTGAGCAGGTCACCTCTGTTCTTCAAGAGATGATCACCCTTGTGAGTTTCAATCTCGATTTCCTCCTGTCTGAAATAGGTCACTTGCCCCGCCGCCCAAATTATCAATGATGAAAACTGAATTGTACCGCATCCATCATTGCTACGTCTCGGTTGTACTTGGCCTGGATCTTGGGCTGAATTTATGGGCGTCAATGACAATCCATCAATGGGTCTTTGTGTTTGCTCCAGTTGGAAGACATGAACATGGACGAAGCATCCGAGAAGGTGGCGGTGGAGCTGGCTGCGCAGGGAGTCATCGGGAAGAGAGTAGATGAGATGGAGTCAGGGTTTATGATGGCTCTGGATTACATGATTAAACTGGCCGAGAAGGACCAGGATGATGAGGTATTACTTGCTAGCTACTTGATTGTTCAATTGCATCTGCCAGAGACAATGAGTGTCAGTTAAGACTTAAAGCTATTGTACGTGAAGGCGGAGCTTAGTTGCAATGGCTTCTCGTTTTCATTTTATAGCATTCCTTTCCTAGATAAATTGTGGCAAGTTCTATCTTCTGTATGATATACCATTCGGAGCTGCCTGAAAAGCGTGGAAGTGTTCAAGGTTTATGGAGTTTCTTAGGGATAAGAGTCTGTTGTTATGGAGCCTTTTAATTGTTCCCCAAGATGGTCCTTTGTAAATGATTTATTCTGCTGAGCTTTTCATGAACTGCTTTTCTACAACCTAAGCAATTTCTTCTGTTCAACTGACCTTGAAGTGTCGTTCAGCGAAAGGTACTACTTGAGGTTATCAAGGAGACTGTGCTATCCCACCTCACCAAGAAGTGTCCACCGCACGTAAGGATATGCCTCTGAAGGACAAATTGAATGACTGATTCTTGGCCTTTGATAGTTCTTATTAAATGTGAATGGCACAGCTAAGTTTGCTGTTGTTTTAATTTTGAAGGTTCAAGTGATCGGCTTGCTCTGCAGAACGCCACAGAAGGAAAGCAGGCATGAACTCTTGCGCAGGGTCGCAGCAGGTGGAGGTGTGTTCAAAGGGGAAAAGGGCACCAAAGTTCATATTCCTGGGGCAAACCTAAACGATATTGCCAATCAGGCTGATGATCTGTTAGAGGTCAATACGTAAAAAGATAAAAGTTCTCTTACTCCCACTATATTTATGATCATCTTGAGTCCTTGACATGTCCTCTACGTCCTATATGTGATAATATGCTAGCTTGCCTGGTACTGCAGACAATGGAAAGTCGGGCAGTAATCCCTGACCGGAAACTTCTTGCAAGGCTTGTTTTGATTAGAGAGGAAGCAAGAGATATGATGGGCGGCGGAATTCTTGATGAAAGAAATGATAGAGGCTTCAGCACTCTCCCTGAATCAGAGGTCTACTTGACATCATCCATCCATTGACAATGGATACAGCGAACAACTAAAGTTTTCTATTTGTAGCTGCGTCACCTGTTATTTTTTTAATTGTAGGTGAATTTCCTGACAAAGCTTGTAGCTTTGAAGCCAGGAAAAACAGTGCAACAAATGATTAAGAATGTAATGCAAGGAAAAGATGAAGGTGCGGACAATGAAGAAGAAAATGCCCCTGCAAGCAGGGAAACCTCTAAGGGTGTCTTCGGAAAGGTAAAGCTCTCAGTGCACTTGCTTTCCATTTTCACTACAACCAGAGCTTTCTGACATAATGTGAAATTCTTTTGAGTTTAGCATGGGATTGTGCCAATGTGTAACCTGTTCAAGTTCGTAGCCACAAGTGATATGATTTCTTTATCTTTGAAATGTCTCCAATTTTACCAATTCGAACTCATTGTGTGGTTGTTTGTGTGTGTGCGCGCTTTTTTCAGTTGACCCTAAAGAGCTATATATGTTCATGTTTGTTCAGATTTTGGTTTCTCTCAGTAGCTTTCTTGTTGTCCAAAGTTGTTGATTGTATTGTGCAAGAAAAACTTGCCAATCTTTAACTTTTCAGTGCCATACAATACTGGGAAAGCATCTCCCAAGGAATGGCTGACTCATTGTCCAATTATCTTATTCTCCAGGAAAGTGTTTCGGGACGCAAACCTCGTCCTGTACGTCCTGGAATGTTTCTGGAAACTCTTACCAAGGTACTTAATTCACACGTCCATGCTGCCGTATTTACTCCCACTAAAACTGAATGGTGTCACAGTCGAGTGACTGTTGAGAAACATGAGAGGCAGATCTGAATCAATTATGATGAAAGGTCTGCTCAAACATAAACAGAAGTAGGGAGGTTGATGCTTTACCATTATATATAGTTGGATTACTCTTCTATATATTTTTGGAAACTGGTCTCACTCGGAACTGGCCAGTTAAAAGTCTGGTTGATCCAAACTACTAAATAGGCTAATACAGGTTAGAGCCAACTGTTTCAGCCTGTTCTATCAGTGATCTTGGAATATGATTGAGCCCATGGACCTTTGAGCCAGTGACTCATTTTACAATGCCTTCCTTTACTACGATTGCATAAAATATGCTACCTGAACATATTGTTGAATTTGCCAGGTCTTAGGTGGAATATACTCGGGGAACGTCTCTGGCATCACAGCCCAGCATTTAGAATGGGTAATCTTTTTCTGCCCTGCTAATTCTTCCAAGCTCTCTCCTTTCTCTCTAGCTCTATCTCTCTCGCTCGTGTTCTATCACTTCTCCAATCTGCTTATGACTTTACTCAACATTGCATTAATGGTTGCCAAAAGAGTTTGAAGATCACATTTGCGACGTGCTTTTTAACGTCTTGCTTAATGGTCTCATAGAGATGGACACCTATAACATGTCAGCATTATATTACTTTTGTTCTTTTACTGTATTAGCTATTAATCGGTCGTTTGTTCTGGTGATTCCTCTGCAAGCTTCTCAGTTTATTCTGCTCTTTTCCAATCCCAGGTCCATCAGAAGACCCTTCAGGTTCTTCAGGACATAGCATTTTAAATGCTGCTTCAGGTTCTGCAGTATATCCCATCAGGTGTATCACCGAGTGAAGTCAATGATCTCGGCTCGGTTGTACGAAACGGATGTCAGGTGTTAGAAAAAGATCGGTAGGCTTGCTTGGGCAAGTCTGAGGCTTTGTATTTCATCATTTTTGAGCTCCATGCTTTGCAGTATATGTACATGTGGAAAGATTGTTGGGACTCAAATGTTCATGAAGATAGTTGGCTGTCCTGAAGATGCCCCCATGTCTCTCTATAAATATTTCCGGGTTCGATCCCGTATCTGACCCATAGCTAACGGCTGATGTGTGGGCGCTGCTTTTAGTCTAGGTCATTTTTTCCTTTCAATTACAAAAGAGATTCATGGATCTAAAAATAAGAACGAGGAAGAGGGAATATAATGGTAATGGACAGATTTGAGCTCAAGAATGACACTGCTGATATGCAGAATTTCAGTGATAAAATCCAGAACGGACATTTAAGTGCCACCCAAATCCATTTGATCTCATTTCTCCCGAATCGGCATGTTAGTAAAGTTGAAGAAACAAACATGCTCTAAGTTTCAGTAAACAAAGCATATCTTTTAGCAAATGTTAAGATATAGATGTGTAGAAAGGATTGAATTGAGATTTTAAACTCATTAAATGATACTGAATTTTAAACAATTAAACCGAGACTGTTGGGTCAATTTTGGGTTATCATTTTTTTTTATATTGATAGTGTCTGTCGTCATAGCAACCGAGTAACTTATCGGACGGTGTGTTATACGGTCCTCGGACCGCCATTAAACCCCAAATACTGGTCCTTCGAGAGTTGACCTTGGACCAGTGTTATGGTTCGAATTGAAGAAGGAGGAGGATTGGAGAAACGAAGAAGAATGAAGGATCAGAGGAGGAGAAGAATCACGAGAGAAATCAGTGGGAAGGAGGAGAATACATTTTCATCCATCGCTAATAACTTCTGGTGGCTCTGTTACAAACCTCAGTATCAGTTTACTTCCATCATAGGACTCTTGCTATCTAGTCCTCCATCTCCCTTTCTATTACAAACAAGCCCAATTCACTTTTCTCTCAATTTGCCAAGAAACCCCTCAACTAATTCCACTATAATAATCTGACCTACTGCATGTTATCAGCTTAATAGCAAGTCTGTCATTCGAGTCAATTTTGTGTTATCAACATACGGTCTTTCCTCTAATCCTGATGGTTTTGGCCTCTCAGCAACAAAAGGGAAAAAAATTGGACCTTTTTTAATTCGAAAAATCCCTGGGAAAAAATAAAATTTTTCAGTCAGAACGGCGTCGTTCAGGGTCTCCCTGCCTCGGATATTGGAAATCCTATTATCCGCCAGCGAGTCACTGTCGGTTAAGAAATCTCCCGCTCGGCCGAAAGCAATAAAGTAGTCAAGAAATTTCCCCATCTTTTGGACGTTCCCATCCGATTTCAGCGTCCCCGGCGAGGTTAAGAGTCATAAAGCGCCATGGAAGTGGGCCGCGCGCACCACCCTTTCTGATTTATTTGCAATTTAGCAACGGGACGTTGGGACCCATCAACCAACTGGCCACTGGGCAGCCTCAGAGAGTCAGAACCCCATTAGCTGTCTCCGTCCCATTCCCCTTTGGCCGTCTCTTTCTGCTTCAATGACTGCACTCTTCCAACTTGTCGCTTCTTTTCTTTCGAGTTCCTTCGATTTTCAGAGTTCTTGAATTCTTTCCCTCGGGAGGAGGGGGATCCAATGCCCCTCTTCTCCTTCTTCTTCAGCCTCCTGCAGCTTCTGTTGCTGTCAAGTCTCTGTTTTGCAGGTGATCCTTTTGTGTTCTTTGACTGGACAATATCTTATCTCACCGGCTCTCCTCTCGGAGATAAGCAGCAGGTTCCATATCTTTTTCTTCTTCTTGAATCTTCACCGCTGCTGAAAGTTGTTTAGCACTCTACTCGTTATCCTCTAGCTATTGAGCCCTTTTAAGTTTCTGCTTCCATCTGCAAAAGATTGCGTCAAGAATGTATTTACTTTTGCTAAGTTCCCAATTTTTGTGGAGGGTTGCACTGTTAATTAGGAATTATTTATGCTAAAGCAATTCGGTTTGAAGGGTATATTCCCTTTGATGTCTAGAGGAAATTTGGTAGACAGTATATGTGTTTAGTATTGAATCTTGTTTTGCCCTGCATATTTTATTCGTCCCTAGTGTTTATATAGATGTTTCTTCTCCTGGAGTTGGTATATCTGTTAAAGATTAGTGATATGTAACACTCCATTCAGACCCAAGATCTATTCCGCATGATTAACTGTTGTCGGTTTCTCTTTATTCTTTGGCCTTCTCCTTTCTTGTCTCTGCTTTAGGTTATTGGTGTAAACGGGCAGTTCCCAGGACCCATCTTAAATGTCACCACAAACTGGAATGTGGTGGTCAATGTCAAGAATGATCTCGATGAGCCTTTGCTAATTACATGGTAATGCAAATTTATCATACAGTCTCTGATTCATGTATGATATCTAAAGGCCCTTGAGATGTCCTCATTATTCTAACACTTGCAATTTGTGAAAAGGAATGGAATACAACACAGGAAGAATTCGTGGCAGGATGGTGTGTCTGGAACCAACTGTCCAATTCCCCCTGGTTGGAACTGGACTTACCAGTTTCAGGTCAAAGATCAAATTGGAAGCTTTTTCTATTTTCCATCCCTGAACTTCCAGCGGGCTATTGGTGGATTTGGTGGAATAATTGTAAATAACAGAGATGTGATTCCACTGCCCTTTGGGTTGCCTGATGGCGATATCACCATATTCATCGGTGACTGGTACTCCAAAAGTCTTAAGGTCAGTCTTGCTATATCATATATTACCACATTTTGTAGTTCTATGAGTTTGTTCGTGGATGATAAAATTTTTTCATTGGAAAAGCAGAAACTAAGAAGAGAAGTTGAGGATGAAGGTAAGGTCGGTGCTCCAGATGGTATCTTAATCAATGGATTGGGTCCCTATAGGTATGACACTGACCTTGTTCCAGAAGGCATCCCTTATGAAGTAATAAATGTCGAGCCAGGTAACTTTCTATTAGGAATCTTTGCCAGCTATTACTTGCATATCAGTGGTGCTATGATGCACAGTCTCAGTATAGTGTCAAAGCCTCAATTTTGGTTTCATGTCTCAGCAACCATTTCCTATTTATTATTTTCTTCCATTTAGTGGCAGTCTAGTCTGAATCTATGAAATATTGAATGAAAATTCAGGTCTGAATCCGATTGACATGCTTTGTCAACACTACTTCTTTGGTCACTTAACGTATATTATTCTAGTTTTCCAGGACCTGTGCAATGATCTTCAACCCATTAGTGCAATATAGTTCTGTGAAGTGATGGTAACTGATCCCGGGCTATATTTTCTGAACTCCCCATATTTATACCTATAAAAGACATTGGTGTTCAAGTTATCTATAATCAGTTTGTGAGGATGTTCCCCAGTTCTCTGTTCTCTGTGTGTGACATACATTTAAGTCCTGTTTCTTCAACCATTTCAGAAAAGATGTAAAATTTTATGCTTGCATTGCAAAGAACGTCTCTCTAAGCAAAAAAAAAAATAAAAATAAGCAATTATCACACTTCTGTCTCTTGCTTTGATGTGGATTTCTACAACCTTATTGAGATGTCGTTTGATCTTGTACAGTGAGAAAACATATGACCCTTCTTCGTCTGAAGCAGGAAAAACATACCGCGTTCGGGTTCATAACGTGGGCATCTCAACCAGCCTAAATTTCCGAATCCAAAATCACAACTTACTTCTAGTGGAGACTGAAGGATCGTACACAGACCAACAGAGTTACATGAACATGGACATTCATGTGGGCCAGTCATACTCATTTCTGGTGACAATGGACCAGAATGCTACGAGCGATTACTACATAGTCGCCTCTCCAAGGTTCTCGAATGCCACTACTTGGCGGAAACCCATTGGAGTTGCTATTCTGCACTATTCCAATTCCATTGGGCCTGTTTCCGGCCCTTTGCCTGACCCTCCTAATGATAATGACATGTTTACCTCGATGAACCAGGCAAGATCTATAAGGTTGTAGCTAATTCTATCTCATTGGATTCTCTTTTGTGATTAGCTGCTGAGGAAGTTCAGAAAATTAATTGAACTAAGGCATCTACAACTTTCATTAAAGCTTGGCCCATCTGATTTTGGAGATTGAATCTTGCCGTTTCACGTGTGGAAAATGCATTTAGATTCATTTGCAATTCTTTCAGAAATAAAAGACAGGTTTTTTTGCTTTTGTCAAAAAACGTATTTTGAAAGTGGAAATATGACTCTCATTTATTTTTATTTCCAAGAACCAAAAAATGGAAAATTACCTAGTATTCTCGAACTAAACAAAAAGTGAGTCATGTACTTAACTAATGGTTTGGTGCTGGTGGTAGGTCAGCTGTAAGAATTATTTGCCATTTTCCTCGAAAATAGCCTTTCACAACTATTGTAGATTTTCAGTCAGTGAAAATTGTATTGTGAATGGAATTTTCTTCTTCCACATCATTGATATATCTGAGGAAAGTCATGAGCTTATCTTACAATAGTGCTATAAAATCATTTTCATTTTCTCGTGTTGCTGGTGACTCTTATGGTCCATTAAGAACATCTTTCTATTGATTTGAAAGGGTTTTTACCAGTCAAACACCAAAACTAATTTTCCATGGAAACAGATAATAAATATTAGCAGAGCCTCTATGCAATTACAGAACTTCATTTAGCTCCTCCTTTTTCAGGGTGTAGTCCTTCATCCAGCATGATTCATCCATCTTTTTCATGTTTATAGGTGGAATGTCACTGCTAGCGGTGCCCGTCCTAATCCACAGGGCTCTTTCAAATACGGTCAAATCACAGTCACAGATGTATATGTGATCATCAGTGGACCTCCTGAGCTTATCAATGGTAAGTGGCGGAGCACTCTTAATGGAATTTCCTACTTCTCACCATCGACCCCGTTAAAGCTTGCCCAGCAGTTCAACCTTCCTGGGGTTTATAAGCTCGATTTCCCGAACATGATGATGAGCCGGCCGCCCAAGCTCGACACTTCTCTAATCAATGGGACCTTCAAAGGATTCATGGAGATCATCTTCCGGAACAACGATACGATCACTAAGAGCTACCATTTGGATGGCTATGCCTTCTTTGTTGTTGGGTGAGCTGGCTCTAATGTGTGTTTATATCTGCAAATCCTTACATACACGGGAGTTTGTGATATGGTGATTGAACTTGACATTCTGTTGTTTGCTGTAACAGGATGGATTTTGGACTTTGGGCAGAGAACAGTAGAGGAACATATAACAAATGGGACGGAGTAGCTAGATCCACTGTACAGGTATTTTCTTTAACGTAATATTTCCGGTTTGGAAGATCTTGAATGGACCAAAGGCAAAGGTAACACAACAGCTAGCCATAAAAATGTAAGTTCATGGACGAGAAAACCAGTTTGATGAATTTGAGCCGCTGCCTGGCTCTCCGGTCTGGTCTGAATGACCACCTGCATTCAGTTTCTCAGTCTGTTGACTAGAATACATGATGTGTTGTTTGGAATATAATTCAGAGATTGTCTGTCATTGGAGCATATGCTAAAGCAGAACATGTACACCAGGATGAGAATTTGGTTTCATCGTTCTTGATGTAGTTAGGATAGAAATGTAATCGCATATGTATGACCTTCCGATCTTCGACATGACCACAGGTTTTTCCTGGAGCTTGGACGGCTATATTAGTTTCGCTTGACAATGCGGGAATTTGGAACCTTCGTGCTGAGAACCTTGACTCCTGGTACCTGGGAGAGGAACTGTATCTGAGCGTTGTCAATCCCGAAAAGGACACCGACGAGGTTGCCATGCCCGACAATACCATATACTGCGGGGCGCTTTCATCCTTACAGAAGTATGACACAAAGCCGAAAATACTCTTCCTTGTCTCCATACTTCATTGTACGATGAATTACCCAATACTGTATTTTGTGCAGTGACCAAGCTCGAAGGGTGAACTTTTCGGGTGCATCGTCTATCTCCGTTGGAAGTAACATATTCTCGATTGCCTTGGTCATGGCAGTGCTTGCACTATCCATAACTCAACAGAGCTTAACAATCTCTGGGAACAGCTGAAGATCAAGACGCGAGCTGAAACGCAGCATATCCGTGGTCGAAAAGTGAAAAAGAACATCAGCTTGTGCACACGTGCCATCATCAAATTTGGGATTTTCAAGTACGAGTGACAGTGACGGTGCCGGAAATGGTTCCATCAGGTTAACCTTCCCTCTCTGGCATAACTTGTGAGCCGTCTGGTGGGAAAGGGAGGGGGGTGAGGGGAGTGTATATTTATATCTGTCTGTCTAAAGGTGGCAAAATCTCTAATGATTTGATTTGGAAGTGTGCAGAACGGTGCATATGGGCAGATTTTGTAGGACTAACTGTACATTTTTGAAGTTTGGTTGCTGTGCTGTTTCGCCCTCGTTCGGTTTTTGTATCAGTAGAACAAGAAATCTCATTCATCGTCTATGCATTCACGGAGATGGTGATCTTTTCTTCCATGAAAACTATCAGGGTCTTTGCCCGGAACGCACCAAGGAATGGCATTGAGATATGGAGTCGATCGAACCAGTTCAATTCGCAACATGGGATATTGATTCTTAAAAATCACCTTGTTCAATACCAACAATCCCTGATCATCAATTCATAGATTAGGGATGGCAAAATAGATGTGGACCCTTCGGCCCCCCCTGGTTTATGGCTAGTTTTACCAGACCCGTGTACAGGTAAGGGTGGGCTTGGATATGCCAATCCGTCCCACCCATATTTATATATTATTATACAATATAATTATGTATTTTAAAATTAATTTATAAATACTTTTATATTAATAAATTGGATAATAATCATTCTATTTTAGTGTTGATGGTGAAAAGTGACACGTCCCCTCCTCTCTTTTGTGAATAGCACAACTTTATATGAAGTTACAAAACTAGCACCATTTTATATTGAAAGTCATTTTTGCCCTCCATTATTTCCTCTCTTTTCTCCTTGGCAGCTCATGGTCGGTGGCACCTCATGGCCAGGAGCGGACTGGTGCCGGCAACGAGCCGGCAATGATGAGCAACACCTCATGCCCGTGCGTCGTGTGACAAGCGACGACATGACGGGTGACAGGCGACGGGCGTCAGGCGATGATCAACGCTGCCACAGGCGACGGTGTGACAGGCGTCAGGTGATGGTCGACAGTCGACGGTGCGCCATGAGCTGGGCGGTAGTGTGTCGGGTGCCGGTGCTGCAAGCGGCAGAAGAAGGAAGAAGAAAGGAAGAAGGAAGAAGAAAGAAAGAAGAAAGAAGAAGAGGAGGCGGGGTAGGAGCATAGAAGAAGGGGAATGGGCTGGGGGAGAGAGAGAAGAAAGAGAGAGTTTGGTTGAAAAAGATGAGAGTATTTAGAAAATTATAAAAAAAAAGTGAAAAATATATATAGTAGTGCTAATTTTAAAAAGTGTTATAAATTGATGATAGTTTTAAAACTTATTATTTTATTAGTGTTAAAAAGATTTTCGCCCCTTCTATTTTATCAAAATTATACAAATTCCTAACTATATTATTACAAATATGTAAATTTATATTATATTTTAAATTATATTTTATATAGAATTAAATTAACTTCTCAAGTGTGACCCGACCCGACCCGACCCGACCTGTAAGTGTGGGAAGGGCCTGGGTATCCAAATAACCGGCCAGTTGCTACCTTTGCATGATATAGATTTTCTCAATAAAATGGTGATTTCTTTCTTTGCATCTTGTGACACGTGGCGGTAAATCGACGGTCAGGAGGCCGCCTGTCATACAGAATCATGGGGGAACAGCCCCCACGTGCCGGTCCGGCGTCCGAGACGATCTGCAGTAGCGTGTAATGGCCATATGAGCCGGGCGCATTGAATTCCAAGTTTTCCCAGCCCGCGGATCCACAAGAACAGCTTTGGGCTTTCATGCGCCGGGTCCACTGAACTTTCTATCTTGCGGTTGAATTTATAAGCAATTCCTCCACCGTCTGCACCCTGCAGCAGGAGACTAAGCTGAGCCGAGAAACTGCAGCAGAGCGTCAGCGGGAATGGCGGCGACCTCCCTCTACACACCGGCCGCCAATCCCAGACCCACAGACTACGCCGCTTGCTCTCCATCCGCTCGCCCGGTCAGCTTGGCGCTGAGATCGAGCCTCTTCGGGAACAAAATCCCGGGTTCGTTGTCGACGGAGAAGCCCCAAGTGCCCGGACTGAAACCCGTGTCCTCGAACCGGTTGACCACCGTTTCGGCTTCTCATCACTCCTTCGATGTCGTGATCGTCGGGGCCGGCATCATAGGGCTGAGCACTGCCCGGCAGTTCCTGCTTGAGTCGGACCTGTCCGTCGCGGTCGTCGACAGGGCTGTCCCCTGTTCTGGGGCCACCGGTGCAGGTAACAGTTAAACCTTTTCTGCTGAAGCTTTCGCAGAAAGGGTTGGAAACTACAAGTCGTAGTAACCAATGAATCAGTGAATCTTACCTCCAGCTATGGATGTATGATGATTTCTGGTTGAATTTCTCCTTTTGGGGATACTGTAATATGCAGTGACTGTTGACTGTGGATAATTTAGCTCTGCTTCATGCCTAGAAAGCATATATAGTGTACTAAAATGATTGGAATCTTTTGGTATAAGTTTGTGTATGAAGCATTCAATGTTCAACAAAGAGTAGGGTCTTTGGCGTTTTCGACTATTATGCACTGTGCATCAACTCTTGTCACAGATCATGTGGAAATGATTTGTTTCCAATGATCATTTTTTCATAATCTGTGACTTTGCCTTAGTATTGGGTTGTCTTCTTCATGTAAGTTTGAAATGTCAAGTTATTGACTATATGGCCTGAGGAAATCAGAATGCAGTACTTTGTGGCATTTCCTTTTCTGAAATCTGGCTGGTTTTAGGATACCTTCACCTTCTGTTTGACATCTTGAGCCAAATCTAGGGCAGGGCTACATATGGATGGCTCATCAAACCCCAGGATCAGATATCTGGGAGCTTGCAGTAAGAAGTCACAGGCTGTGGGAAGCTTTGGCGAACGGAATAAGTGATCGAGGTTTGGACCCTCTAGATGTATTGGGTTGGATGAAGACAGGCAAGACTTATTCATCCTTTTCCAGACAGGTTCCTCAGAACCTGAATAATATTTTTGTCCGTTCTCGGCTTCCTCTTTGCCTTCCAGCTTTGCTGAACAAAGCAATGAGCTCAATAACACATTTTTACAGGAAGCTTGGTGGTTGGTGGAACTGGTGAAGATATGATCAAGTTGCGTGAGAGAGTGAAGAGACTCACTGAAGCGGGGGTAAGAGCGGAATTCATGTCCAGCAGAGAATTGCAGCAAGAGGAACCAGCACTTCTTGTTCGAGAAGAAAGCGGGGCAGCTTTTGTGCCCGGAGACTGCCAGTTGGATGCCCAGCGGACTGTTGCTTTCATTCAAAAGGTTTGTCGATGTATCTTAGATAATGTTGGCAACAAGCGAATACTTCTTTCTCCTCGCTCTCTTATATGTTGAACAATGTCTGAGGTGTAGGGTAACAGAGAATTCATATCCCAAGGCAGATATGCGGAGTTTTATCACGATCCAGTAATATCACTGCTGAGGTAATCCACGATTCTTCTTTCTACAATTCCGTGAGATCTAGAGACTGAGATTGGTGATGCACTAGATTGATATGGGAGCTTGTAACTTAAATTTATGAAATCTGCAGAACCAGTGACAATGGTGAAGTGAAAGCTGTACAAACTTCAAAGCATACATTGTACTGTAAGAAGGCGATTGTTGTTGCTGCTGGTTGTTGGAGTGGTTCTCTAATGCATAGCCTGTTTCAGGAATCAGACACTTCTGTCGACATCCCTGTGAAGCCTAGGAAGGTTAGAATCGTACTGTATACACCTATGTCTCATCTATAATCTGAAGTTCCCTTCGACTATAATGCAAGAATCTCGTGGAGTAAGTAGCAATTTCATTGAAGTGTTGAGAATGAGACCTGGTTGACATTTCCATTGTAATCCATTGCACTCATTTGGTAACTTTCGGTCTTATGCTTATACTACAGGGTCACCTGCTCGTGCTGGAGAACTTTGACACGGTTCGATTGAACCATGGATTAATGGAGTCTGGTTACATGAATCATCAGAGTGTATTGTCAGATCCCACTTCAGCTGCTGCGGACGAGCAAAAACTCTCTGTTTCCATGACTGCCACGATGGACACGATGGGAAATCTCGTTCTAGGTAAAGTTAGAACATAGTTGTATTCTGTTCCTGTTCGACCACGGAAGATTTTCAAATGGCTGAGAATAGGTGGAAGAAGAGTCCGCATCTGCTCTTGCACTAATCAGCTGCCATTTACAGGGAGCAGCCGTGAGTTTGTTGGGTACAATACTGAAGTCGATGAGACCATCATCGATTGCATATGGAAGCGAGCAGGAGATTTCTTTCCAAGGTTAAGAGAAATAAGCCTATCCAAGATCAGAAAAAGTGGGAAAGTGAGAGTTGGGTTGCGCCCTTACAGTAAGTTATAGACGGCCCTTCTTAGTCATGATTTATCGAGATTGCGATTTCGATGATACATTAAACTTGGCAAGTCAGCTCATAAAATTACCTGTGATGATCCCAGTGGCTGATGGGAAGCCCGTGATTGGGCCAGTGCCTGGATCGAATGTGTTCGTGGCGGCTGGGCACGAAGGAAGTGGACTCTCTTTGGTATACACTACCCCCCATAATCCACTAATATAGGATACTTGTAGATGATCATTTTTGGACTGTTAGTCATGAGCATAAAATTATGAGTGCCTGCAATATAGCACCATCAATCATTATGGTTCGATTTGCAGGCGCTTGGGACTGCTGAAATGGTTGCGGATATGGTGCTCGGGAACCCGTTACAGGTCGATTCTTCACCTTTTGCTGTTAAAGGTCGGTTTTGCTGACAAACTGCTGAGAGAATAAAGGATACTGAAGAAGTTTGATTCACTGAGCATCCATGTGCTAAGTTAATAGAGGCACTTGAAAGATCTCTCCCCTTTGATGAGTTAGTTTCATAATGAGTTGAAAGGATATTTTATCTTATTGTCGGGCAAGATTTTTGTATGATTGTAATAATGTAATGCTCATTCGGTGACACGAACACGCCTGTAAGATTGATCATCTGGTGCTCTCATCTGCATTTTTCTGCATTCAGGAGGAAAATTTATAGAATTTTGCCAGCCGTTGCTGTTCTTGAGAGAGTAGATTGGCAGAAGTTCTTACATGAGTGGAACTCGTTATTTGTTTAGTAGTTGTTTGACACGTTGATGAAGCGTCACATTATCCTTTTCCACCCATTAATAATATTCACTAATTAACAATAATGTGATACTTTTTACTGACTTGTCAAACTATTGGACGAGCTTATCGCGTCATCAATGAGCTCAAAACATTTCTTCTTTGCTTTTTCTTGTCACTGGTCGATGAATGGTCACAGTAGGGAGTCTTTGTCGGGCCTTTTTAAGGCTGTCGGACTAGGTAAAATGGAAACATCTTCACGAGATTGGTGGGCATTAGAAGTCGATGTTGAGACGTGCCGCTGCCATCTCAACCGGCTCCTTCAAGCACCCGACCGATACATCTGGCTTGAAAACAAATCGATAGCAAGGAAGAGTGATCTCTTTAATAAGTCGGAGGGGAGGCCTAGGTCCAGCACGATCGATGAAATTGTCCCTAGAGAGCAATACCTGTGGCTAGGAATACAGAAAAATGGTTATCCCCGACTGTCCCTTCGAATAGTCTGACACCGAGTAAGAGTCGAGCTCTAGTCTGAAGAACCTTAGTCCCGAAGAGAGACAATCGGGCAGGATAACGAAACGATATCCCGACTATATTTAAGCAAGTAGGTAAAAGGGAAAGAACTATATCAACAACTTCTGGTTATCTTAAGCCATTAAACTGACCGTATTTCATGGGCTATCATCCGCTTCCCACTCCCCAACTATAAACCAAAACTCCTCCTTTCCCACCACCCACTTCTCCATTGTTTTCTTCCATCCCATTTCAAAGAACACAGACAGGCAAGAAAGAAGAACAAGAAGGAAGAATTATTTATCCTATCCATCTCCCCGAAATCAACCCCGGAGATCATTCATTTTGATCCATTGAGTTCCTCCTGAGGAAAAGGGAGAGGGAAAAAAGTACCCTTGATATTGCTTGGCAGTACTTACTGTTGGTGGATATGGATCCGGCTGAGTTGCGGAGAGTTTTCCAGATGTTTGACAGGAACGGGGATGGGCGGATAACGAAGAAGGAACTGAGCGACTCATTGCAGAACCTGGGGATCCATATCCCACACAATGACCTGGCACAGATGATGGAGAAGATCGACATGAACGGGGATGGGTATGTAGATATCGATGAGTTTGGAGAGCTCTACCAGACGATAATGGATGAGAGGGACGAGGAAGAGGACATGAGGGAGGCTTTCAAGGTGTTCGACCAGAACGGAGACGGCTTCATCACCGTGGAGGAGCTGCGGTCGGTCCTGGCCTCCCTCGGGCTGAAGCAAGGGAGGACCGCCGAGGACTGCAGGAGGATGATAAAAAAGGTGGATGTCGACGGCGACGGAATGGTGGACTTCAAGGAGTTCAAGCAGATGATGAAGCGTGGAGGGTTTGCTGCTCTAGGCTCAAGCTGATGACGACGACGACGACGACTACGATAACTTCAAGTATAGGATCAATATGGTAAATTGATGATAGGGTTTGTACTCTGGGACATTGATGTACGACAATGATTGCAACCATGACGATGACCACGGAGAGGGAGAGAGTTCGGGGTCCCTTTCGTAAGAAAACATCTATGGCTTATGCTCATTTGCAGAGAATGAGAGGGCTATATGCTCCTCTTACCCCTCATCGGTTTCTCATATTTGCTGAAACTGAAGAGGGGCATCTGCTGCATTCCACCTCGTCTAGGTTTTATTTCGATGAATACTGTATGCAGACCGATTGCATGGTTAAAAACATTGTTTGCAGCATCAAGTTTCCGGTTCAACTTTCCTTAGGTTCTGAATGACAGCCTGAACTTTGATGTGAAACTAAGTACACTTTTACCTGGCAAGTCGGGCACAGTAGGTTCTGGTGAGCTATCTCCAACCGTGAGTTCCTTGATCTTCTTGTCTTCGTTATCCTGCAGCAATGGAAACTTCAGAGACTCCAAATAAGACTGCATTTGGAATTGGTTTTTGAAAAGTTTTCCCAACTTGCTTTCAACATTTGTTTTTTACCACAGAGAATCTGATTCAAAGTATTTTAGAACCCACGAACAAACTTTCAGGGAGTGGCATGTTGAGATTGGTATCGAACAACATTAACAATATGTTTCTGCCAATGTCTTTCAACACCAAAAACTGTTTCTCAACCAATCTGCAGTGCCCGCCTGCATTTTCTGTCTATTTAACATGCTCGACATTCTCTTGAGAGACAAGAAACCCATAAAGCCACTCTACTGTTTGTATGTGCGTATCATAAGCTTGCCGGAGAAATGGAAAGCAAACTCATCACATCACGACAATGCAAAGTAGGCAGGATGGGAGTAACAGAAAACAATAACCCGGAAAATTAGAGTAGCAGGATGACGAAATCAATGTCAAGGGCATGATAGAAACTCACCATAGACGTCACGCTGAATCCGTTCATGGAGGTGAGCAAAGAATGACTGGGTTTCACTTCAATCTTGCAACAGCCTGTCTCCTGAACATTTTCCTCTTCAGGAAATTGAAGCAAGGCCCTTGATTCCTCATCTTCCCTTCTAGATTGTGATTTGTACCCCCACGGCCACCCGTGAATAAGCCTGCTTGTTGCACCCCAGTTGAAGGGGAAAGAGTTCTGCCGACACTGCTTCATTTGTGGCGGTCCATGATTTGCACAGCGAAGACTGGCCGCTTAGCATGCTCCATACAGAGTTCCTGACCGGCATCATCCAATTCAAATTCCATTTCAGTACAATGTTCCAATTCAAATCGTCACCTCCTCCCATTGATTTCCGTGGCTTCTCTGTTCAAATCCCACTGACTTGAGGGATCAACAGCATGTCAGAAGGGAACAGAAACATTTTCGAGTTTTCTTACTGAAGTTCGATAAATTCATTCTGGAGCTTACAATTCTAAAGCAATCGATTAATACTACTACATGTACAATGTGAAGAACCATACATGATTCCTGAGAATCCGACGGTCCTTGCACACACTACTTCATAAGCAAGAGGAATGCAAAATGCAAATCAGAAATTGAGCGAAGATCATCATTCATCACACTTCAAGCAATTGGAATTCTAAGTTCTGCTAGAGCAAAGAAACTCACCAGACTCACGAAGCTCCGAGAATCATCATGCAGCGAAAACCTTAGCTCCCTCCCTGCTCCAATAGTCCAATTGCTTCCTCCTGCATCGCCAACGCCTAGAACTATTCAAGGAGGACAGGAGCGAGAAAACAAAGGAGGAGCTGAAATCTCCAGCAGTGGGAGCGAATTTGGGGTCCTCCAGACGAGCGGCAACGGGAGAATCGCAGCAAGTGGAGTTCCAAGGGATCAGATTATTAGACCCAACAGATTCATTCTTGGAATTACAGGCTCCCTCCAGCGAAAAGTCAGAGACGTTGTCAAAAGCGCGCGCCCCGTCGCCTAGGCGAACCGGGCGCGGCGACAGAAGGGTTCAGCGCTTCGCCGTGGCCGAGGCGCGGCGTCTTCAGGCGCCAAGGCGTGCGCTTGAGGCGCCTCACTGTCTGACTCAGAGCAACGGACATGGACGTGACAGTATTAGGAAAAGTGAAATAAATATTCGGTGTGTAATATAATAATAATTTATTACGTAAACTTTTTTTAAAATTATAAAATTTTCACAATTTTTTAGAGTAATTTTATATATATCAAAGTATAATGCCTGGTCCAATTTTTGCAATAGATAAGTTCTTGTTAAGAAAAAGCTCGGTGGTGGGTTAATCCGATTTGTTCAAGCGCAGTCTAAATTCGAATTCCCGCAATGAAACCACTTATACCCCTTTCTTTAAAAGGCTGGTGAGAATTAAACTCGGAATATTTTTAGTTTTAAATCAAGAACGATACACTGTTTCAAATCAAGAACGATATACCGTTTCAAATCAAGAACGATACACCTTCTAGCTGTTGATTGCCCCGACAGCCGTTCTGACTTGTAGAAAGCCAATACAACGTAAGACCAACTGGAGAATCGTTTGAAGCAGATGACAGATAATTGCAGTCAAATCACAAACTGTACTGTCGAAACATCTCGATTCCAAGAAAGGCTTCGATTGGGTCTCCGGGGTTTCGCCTGTTCGAGCCACGAAGGCTGAGCTGCTTAGTCAGGGTCGATCTCGGCCTTAAAGATGCAACGTCAGCCCTCATCTGGCTTGATTACCCAACTCTTATCATCGGCTGCATTAAGAATGTCAGACACACTCGCGGTTATCGGTCTGGCATGCTTGTTGCAGACTGTTTCCAGGAAGAGTTGAGGCCAGGGAAATCTCGACCCAGCTGTTATCTTCTAAAGGAGTCTGAACCTGCCTCCGAATGACAACCTCAGAGGGACTAGGGAGACCAAATTTCCGACCGGGATTATCTGTCCAGTTAGTCTTTGTCTCGAGAAGTCGTGAGCTGAGAGATGTCATATTAAACACCGTTATGAAGTACTCAATCAAAATGAAATGATCCCCAAATGGACAGAAAATTTTAGAACAGATCGAACTTTCAGAGAGGTCCTCGTGTTGTTGCTCTACATTTTTCACGAAACTAAGCAACTGCTCTCGGTAACCCTCACCTGGTCGGTCCTGGCGCTCCATCTCCAGCCTAATGCCTCTCATCCTTTTATCCTTGTTCCCCTGCAACATTGAAGACACAGAATACTGCATAAGAATTAACAAAGTGGAATCTTTCAGGAGCTGTCCATATTCTAGCACATTGGTTCAGAATTGTGGGGGATTCACACTCACCATTGTTCCGAGTCCATTTGCAGGAGTGACCAAAGGATGGTTACAATCTTTGATGAATCACGTGACAACCTGCTTCCCGGACTTCTCCACCTTCACCAGAATCATCGAATTACAGCCTTGTCGTACCCTCAGGCCAAGGCTTCTCCGAAAGCCTGTTACCACCCCCTTTGATTCGGCAAATAACCTTGCCTGTTGCACCCAAGCTGATGTGCTGGAGTTCTACCATCAATGGTCCAGGCAAAAATTCACATGATGAATCGAATTCTATATTCCAACAAAGGGGGTTCCTAATTGCATCTTGATTTGGTTTGAAGTTCCCTTCTTCAGCAAGGGTTTCCATCACTTCTCTGTTCGACTTCACTGCCGCAGAAACAAGGACCAGGCCAAATACAAATAACGAAGAGTAGCTTACCACATACAAACAATTCCAAGACTATATTCGGACTCGGGTTTCCCACATATGAACATCACTGGTTCATTGTATTTAAATTGACCACCAAATAGCTAACCCAATAAAACACAAGGTGAAGGTGAATCTATAAACCGTATGGATGCTAACAGTGTCAGAGATTCAACTCTCGTATATACCTAAGTATCTATCTACTCATGAGACAATCAAATTACCTTTGGTCCAAGGATTGTTAGATTACAATTGATGAACATTGATATTATGATGAAAATTTCAACCATCGTAAAATTTTCTTAAGTTATATATCAAAATTTTGTTTCGTAAATGCATTAGATTTTTTGAAAAAATATAAGTTATAGCTGCAACAAGATAGTTGTAAATCTAGCGTAATATAAAGATTCCATGTGTTTTAGACATAACCAAACACACTGCAAAGCTTTAAATCATGCAATCTCATAAATTTAGCAACAAACATAGTAATCCATGGTAAAAAGTTCAAATTTCATGTAGAAAATCCAAATTTACACCACCCAATAAAGTCATATTGAGCCAAAATTTATATGATCATAATCATTACTCAAACGGCTAAACCCATAAACAACTAATCTTTGAATCAAAATCACAAGAAAAAATACACTCTAGATCACATTCACATACCCAACCATGGAACTGAAAAAAGGTGATTATTACACTTCTAAACTGAACTAGGGAAAAACTTGTGGCTACTCCAGACCTACTTACAAAATTGTGTTGTTTCTTAAAGACAATCTCGAAGCATAGGTTAAGGTTAAGAATCTGATTTCAATTGCTCTCAGCACTGCTGAAGGCGAAGAAAGAACAAGAGTGCCGAATCTTTGGCTTTTTGTGCAGTTCTCGCATGGCTAAATACCTGTAAATGGAAATTTTGGAGCAGCAAATGGCAGACGCAAAGGGAATAGCCTGGAAAACTTACTCGGATCGAGCTCTTCGATTCATATGAAAGAGATTTCCTTGCAGCAATGGAATTTGATCCCAGCAGCACCTGATGTGATGAAATGATAACCATGGAGCTAATATATCACGCCATGGAAGCCACATCGTTTGACAACGATAGAGAGCACGCTCGTACACAGCCATGTGTTCAACATGGATGCTGACCAGTGTGCTCTCTCTCGCTGTCAGATCGTGATATTCCATGGCTTTATTAATAATATGCACCTGAAAGGAACTGAATTAGATAGAAGACTTAGGATAACACATTTCAAAAGCCATTCAATCAAGTGAAGCTATCATGCCAAGATTAAGAAATCTCGATCCACTGTAGTTGACTGGACAAAAAATCCTTCAAGCTTACAATCCTATATGTACTGCAAAAGGCTTATATGATTCTGTCACCAACTTAATCCAACAGTACATAATCAACGATTCAAATTTAAAAAGAAAATCCAACGGGTTGCAATTATTTTCTCCACGAACTCACCAGACCGTAAAATTTCCATATAGTGCAATTTCATAAGGCAATAACAGTTCACTATATCATACATTAATGAATAAAAAATAAGAATGCAATGAGTTTCTTTGAAGAAAAACACAAAACTTGACTGATCCCAAGACAACCCACATGTAATACAAACTATATCTCAGAAGAAATTGTAGTTCACGTAATCAATCAGCTGGAGCACAGCAGTCTAGCGATCAAAAACGCGATCTAAAATTTCAAATACATATAAAAGATTGAATTTACGATTGCTCTTCCCACAAAAGAAAAACAATCTCATCTATCCCATGAACAGCCACTAAACACACTTATCTGAGACCGCTTTGTCTCAAAGAACTTCTTGTAGACCACATTACAAAGACCAAAAGACAAAACCATACTAGACAACCTGTGCAATAGGCAAAATCCCTGACTGCAACAGAAGTTTTAGGAAACACAGCATCTAATGACACATGGAACCTCAATCGTTCTAAGTGAAGAGAAACATAAACATATTCCAAATGAAACTGTGGATACATTAGAAACCAGGATCTTCGAATTCTGAGTTCAACCACGGCGGCGAAGACTCTAGAAGACCAACAGACAATGAAAATGCAGCCTTTATCACTCTTCTGACATGAAAGCCATTTGGAGAAATGGTATTCAGACAAGCACGAAAATCAAGAGATAAGAATGAGAAGTTTCAAGGAGATAAGGGCTTTCGAGTTTCGAGAACTTCTGCAAAGGATTTTAGGTAAAAGAAAGAAAGTATGCGCCATTCAGTCAAAACACAGCAAACCCTAACGAGAACCTAGGTTTAACTTTTCAATCGACCCATTATCAGCCCAATGTTTTCGCAAAATTCAAGTCAGAGAATTTCACAAGGAACCCTTTGAGCTAAATAACCAAATCTGAGTTTGCATTGCATGAAATCACATGAAAAATCAGAACTTGAAAGAAACACCAAACACCCAGAAGAGACTGAAAAAAAAAAAATCCAAAAGCAGCCAAAACAAGACACCTTGAAAGAGAGGAGAAATTCCAAAAACTTGTAGCAGGCGACAAAGAATCGGGAAATTACTGACAATAACACTACTTCATAAGCAAGATGAATGCAGTATGCAGATCAGAAATTAAGCGAAGATCATCATTCATCACACTTCAAGGGCTTAGAATTCTACGCTCTGCTAGAGCGAAGAAACTCACCGGACTCACTAGTCATCACTCCTACAGCCGACCTGCTTGGAAAACCTTAGCTTCACACGGTACCCTCCCTGCTTTAATTGCTTCCTCCTGCGTCGCCAACGCCTAGAACCATTCAAAGAGGGCAGGACAGGAGCGAGAAGACAGTGGAGGAGCTGAAATCTTCGGTAATGGGAGCAAATATTGGGTTCTCGAGACTAGTGGCAAAGGGAGAATAACAGAAACAGTAATTCGAAGGGATCAGAGTATCGGACCCACCCATCAGATTCACTTGTTATTAGAAGCTCCCTCCGATGAAAAGTATTGTCAAAAGCGCAGGCCCCGTCGCCTAGGCGCACCGGGCTCAGGCACAGAATGGTTCGGAGCTTTGCTGCGGCCGCGGCACGGCTCCATCGGCGCAAAGGCGTGCGCTTGAGGCCCCTCACTGTTTTGACTCAGAGCAACGAACACGGACATGACAGCAGTGAGAGACGTGAGTTTTCTGTCTCTCTCTCTCTTCCATTTTGAAATTCCCGGTGGAGCAGTCAGCAGCGTTCGATAACTCCATAATCTAATCCCACGGCCTATAATTACGATTTACGTGTAAAAAAATATAATTTATCAGTTTATCATCATTTTCTCTGTCTTTTTAATCTTTGCCATCCATTTTTTTTGCAAAAATAAAAAAATAAAATAGTTCTTTTTAAGAAAAACTCAATGAATGGTCCAATCTGGTTTGTTCGGACACAGTCAAAATTCAATTTTTCAACTGTAAAACTCTTTATACCTATTTACCAGCTTTAAATTCAGAACTTTTAAATTTCAAATAAAAAAATGGTATCATTGCAGCCAACAGATAATTGCAGTCGTCATAAAGCGTACTGTCCAAACATCTCAATTTCAAAAGCTTTCCAAGTGGGGCTCAAGGTTGTCTGTCTAGCCATTGATCGAGGCTGAGCCTTGCTTAGTCGGGGTTGATCTCAGCCCTAAAGATGCAACATTGGGTGCCTCATCGAGCTCGATCAGCCAACTCTCATCATCTACCGCTAAGAATGCCAGACACACTCGTGGTCAACGGCCCGGCATGCTTGTTGTAGTCTCTTCCCAGGAACAGTTGAGGCCGAGGAAATCTCAATCTCAATGTAGCCTTTAATCTTCCAAAAAGGTCTGAAACTTACTCCAAATGACAAATCTAAGAGGGACTAGGGAGACAGAATTTCCTACCGGGATTATCAGTGAAGTAGTCTTCATCTCGAGATGTCTTCAGCTGAGAAATGTCATATCAAACACTATTACGAAGTACTCTATATCAAAATGAAATGATTCCTAAATGGACGGAGAACTTAACAACAAATCGAGTTTTCGAAGACAGTTCCTCATGTTGTTGCTCTACATTATTCACGAAAGCAACCAACTGCTCTTGGTAAAACCCTCACCTAGTCGGTCCTGCCGCTCCATCTCCGACCTAATGCCTCTTATCCTTTTATCCCTGGTCCCCTGCAACATTGCAAGCACAGAATACTGCATAAGAATTACCAAAGCGGAATCTGGAGGGGCAGCCTACATACTAGCACGTCAGTCCTGGATTGTGTGGGGGTTCAAACTTACCATTGTTCCCAGTCCATGTGCAGGAACAGCCAAATGGTTACGATCTTTGACGAATCTAGTGACGACCCACTTCCCAGACTTCTCCAACTTCACCAGAATCATTGAATTACAGCCTTCTTGTCCACTCGGTCCTAAAGTCTGTTACCACCCCCTTTGATTCGGCATGTAATCTTGTCTGTTGCAGCAGAGCTGATGCGCCCAGAGTTCTACCATCGATGGTCCAGGCAAAAATTCACAGCATGAATCAAATTCTATTCCAACAAAAGGTTCCAAATCGCATCTTCATTTGGTTCGAGGTTCCCTTCTTCAGCAATTCATCACTTTGTTTGACTTCACTGCCACAGAAACAAGGACCTGGCCAAATATAGATAACGAACAGTAGCTAACCATATGCAGTCAATTCCAAGACTGTATCCGGACTTGGGTTTCACACATTCCAATCAAACAATCAGTTTAATGAATGAACACCACTGGTTTGTGGAATTTCAATCGATCACTGAATACCTAGCACAATAAAACGCAAGGTGAAGGTGAATCTATAAACCATGTGGATGCTAATAACATCTGAGATTCAACACTTGTTCTATCTAAATATCGATTCATGAGACAATTAAATTACCTTTAGTTCTAGGATTGTTAGATTACAATTGATGAACGTTGATATTACGGTGAAAATTTCAACTGTAGTAAGATTTGCTTAAGTTATATATCGAAATTGTGTTTGTTAAATGCATTAGATTGTTTGGAAAAAAAATAAGTTAGATGCAACAAAATATTTGTAAAACTGGCGCAATCTAACGATTCCACATGTTTCAAGCATATCCAAACACACAGCAAAGATAAATCATGCAATCTTGTATTATAATAAATTTAGCAACAAACATTGTAATCCCATGGTATAAAGTTCAAATTTTATGTAGAAAATCCGAATTTTACACCCAACAAAGTCATCTTGAGCCAAAATTTATATGATCATAATCATTACTCAATCAAAATCATGAGAAAAAATACACTCTAGATCACATTCGCATACCCAACTATGGAATTGAAAAAAGGTGATTATTATACTTCTTACGTGTAATTGCTAAACTACGGCAAAACTTGTGGATACTCCAAACCTACTTTCAAAATTGTGCTATTTCCGAAAGACAATCTCAGAGCATTGGTTAAGGTTAAGAATCTGATTTCAATTGCTATCCGCACTGCTGAAGGCGAAGAAAGAACAAGAATGCCGAATCTTTGGTCTGTTGTGCATTTCTCACATGGCTAAATACCTGTACATGGAAGATTTGGAGCAGGAAATGGCAAGCGCAGAGGGAATAGCCCGGAAAACTTACTCAGATGGAGCTCTTTGATTCAAATGAAAGAAATTTCCTCGGAGCAGTGGAGTTTGATCCCAACAGCACCTGATGAGATGAAGTGATAATTGTGGAGCTAATATATCATGCCAAGGAAGCCACGTCATATGACAACGATAGAGAGCACGCTCGTACACAGCCATGTGTTCAACATGGATGCTGACCAGTGTGCTCTCTCTCTCTCTCTGTCAGATCGTGATATTCCATAGCTTTATTAATAATCTGAACCTGAAAGAAACTGAATTAGATAGAAGACTTAGGATAACACATTTCAAAAGCCATTCAATCGTGTGAAGCTATCATGCCAAGATTAAGAAATCTCGATATCCCACTGTAGATGACTGGACAAAAAATCCTTCAACCTTACGATCGTATATGTACTGCAAAAAGCTTATATGATTTTGTCCCCAGCTTAATCCAACAGTACAGAATCAACTATTCAATTTTTTCTTTAAATCCAACAGCTTGCAATTATTTTCTCCACGAACTCACCGGATTGTTAAGTTTCCATATAGTACAATTTCATAAGGCAATAACAGTCCACTATATCATACATTAATGAATCAAAAATAAGAATGCAATGAGTTTCTTTGAAGAAAAACACAAAACTTGAATGAACGCAAAACAACCCACATGTAATACAAAGCCATATCTTAGAAGAAATTGTAGTTCAAGTAATCAATCAGCTGGAGCACAGCAGTCTAGCGATCAAAAACACAATCTAAAATTTCAAATACATATAAAAGATTGAATTTGCGATTGCACTTCCCACAAAAGAAAAACAATCTCATTTATCCCATGAAGAGCCATTAAACACACTTATCTGAGACCGCTTTGTCTCAAAGAACTTCATGTAGACCACATTACAAAAACCGAAAGACAAAACCATAGTAAACAACCTGGGCAACAGGGAAAACCCCAGACTGAAACAGAAGTTTTAGGAAACACAGCATCTAATGACACATGGAACCTCAAGCGTTCTAAGTGAAGAGAAACATAAGCATATTCCAAATGAAACTGTGGATACATGAGAAACCAGGATCTTCGAATTCTGAGTTCAACCACCGCGGCGAAGACTCACCAACAGACAATGGAAACGCAGCCTTTATCACTCTTCTGACATGAAAGCCATTTGGAGAAATGGTATTCAGACAAGCACGAAAATCAAGAGATAGGAATGAGAAGTTTCAGGGAGATAAGGGCTTTCGAGTTTCGAGAACTTCTGCGAAGGATTTTAGGTAAAAGAAAGAAAGTATGCGCCATTCAGTCAAAACACAGGAAACCCTAAGGAGAACCTAGGTTTAACTTTTCAATCAACCCATTATCAGTCCAATGTTTTTGCAAAATTCAAGTCAGAGAATTTCACAAGGAACCCTTTGAGCTAAATAACCGGAATCTGAGTTTGCATTGCATGAAATCACATGAAAAATCAGAACTTGAGAGAAACATCAAACACCCAGAAGAGAGAAAAAAACAAAATAAAAATCCAAAAGCAGCCAAAACAAGACACTGTGAAAGAGAGGAGAAATTCCAAAAACTTGTAGCAGGCGACAAAGAATCGGGAAATTACTGGCAATAACACTACTTCATAAGCAAGAGGAATGCAGAATGCAGATCAGAAATTAAGCGAAGATCATCATTCATCACACTTCAAGGGCTTAGAATTCTACGTTCTGCTAGAGCGAAGAAACCCACCGGACTCACTAGTCATCACTCCTACAGCCGACCTGCTTGGAAAACCTTAGCTTCACACGGTACCCTCCCTGCTTTAATTGCTTCCTCCTGCGTCGCCAACGCCTAGAACCATTCAAAGAGGGCAGGAGAGGAGCGAGAAGACAGTGGAGGAGCTGAAATCTTCGGTAATGGGAGCAAATATTGGGTCCTCGAGACTAGTGGCAAAGGGAGAATAACAGAAATAGTAATTCGAAGGGATCGGAGTATCGGACCCACCCATCAGATTCACTCTTGGAATTAGAAGCTCCCTCCGATGAAAAGTATTGTCAAAAGCGCACGCCCCGTCGCCTACGCTCACCGGGCTCAGCACAGAATGGTTCGGAGCTTTGCTGCGGCCGCGGCACTGCTCCATCAGGCGCAAAGGCGTGCGCTTGAGGCCTCTCACTGTTTTGACTCAGAGCAACGAACACGGACCAGACAGCAGTGAGAAACGTGAGTTTTCTCTCTTTCTCTCTCTTCCATTTTAAATTCCCGGTGGAGCAGTCAGCAGCGTTCGATAACTCCATAATCTAATCCAACGGCCTATAATTACGATTTACGTGTAAAAAATATAACTGATCAGTTTATAACCATTTTCTCTATCTTTTTAATCTTTACCATCCATTTTTTTGCAAAAATAAAAAAATAAAATAGTTCTTTTTAAGAAAAACTCAATGAATGGTCCAATCTGGTTTGTTCGGACACAGTCAAAATTCAATTTTTCAACTGTAAAACTCTTTATACCTATTTACCAGCTTTAAATTCAGAACTTTTAAATTTCAAATAAAAAAATGGCATCATTGCAGCCAACAGATAATTGCAGTCTTCACAAGCGTACTGTCGGAACATCTCAATGTCAAAAGCTTTCCAAGTGGGGCTCAAGGTTGTCTGTCTAGCCATTGTCGAGGCTGAGCCTTGCTTCGTCGGGTCGATCTCAGCCCTAAAGATGCAACATTGGGTGCCTCATCGAGCTCGATCAGCCAACTCTCATCATCTACCGCTAAGAATGTCAGACACACTCGTGGTCATCGACCCGGCATGCTTGTTGTAGTCTCTTCCCACAAACAGCCGAGGCCGAGGAAATCTCAATCTCAACATAGCCTTTAATCTTCTAAAAGGGTCTGAAACTTACTCCAAATGACAAATTCAGAGGGACTAGCGAGATAGAATTTCCTGCCGGGATTATCAGTGAAGTAGTCTTCATCTCGAGATGTCTTCAGCTGAGAAATATCATATCAAACACTATTACGAAGTACTCTATATCAAAATGAAATGATTCCTAAATGGACAGAGAACTTAACAACAAATCGAGTTTTCGAAGACAGTTCCTCATGTTGTTGATCTACATTATTCACGAAAGTAAGCAACTGTTCTTGGTAAAACCCTCACCTGGTCGGTCCTGCTGCTCCATCTCCGACCTAATGCCTCTTATCCTTTTATCCCTGGTCCCCTGCAACACTGCAAGCACAGAACATTGCATAAGAGTTAACAAAGCGGAATCTTTGAGGAGCAGCCTACATACTAGCACGTCGGTTCCGGATTGTGTGGGGTTCAAACTTACCATTGTTCCTAGTCCATTTGGAGGAACAGCCAAAGGATGGTTACAGTCTTTGACGAATCTCGTGACGACCCACTTCCCGGACTTCTCCACCTTTACCAGAATCATTGAATTACAGCCTTCTCGTCCACTCGGTCCTAAAGCCTGTTACCAACCCTCTTTGATTCGGCAAGTAATCTTGCCTCTTGTACCAGAGCTGATGCACCCAGAGTTCTATCATCGATGGTCCAGGCAAAAATTCACATGATGAATCAAATTCTATTCCAACAAAATGTTCCAAATTGCATCTTCATTTGGTTCGAGGTTCCCTTCTTCAGCAAGGGTTTCCATCACTTCTTTGTTCGACTTCACTGCCACAGAAACAAGGACCAGGCCAAATATAAATAACGAACAGTAGCTAACCTAACGAACAGTAGCTAACCACATGCAGACAATTCCAAGACTGTATCCGGACTTGGGTTTCACACATTCCAATCAAACAATCAGCTTAATGAATGAACACCACTGGTTCGTGGAATTTCAATCGATCAACAAATACCTAGCACAATAAAACGCAAGGTGAAGATGAATCTATAAACCATATGGATGCTACTAATGTATGAGATTCAACACTCATTCATGTTTAAATATCGATTCATAAGACAATTAAATTACTTTTAGTTCAAGGATTGTTAGATTACAATTGATGAATGCTGATATTACGATGAAAATTTAAACCGTAGTAAGATTTTCTTAAGTTATATATCGAAATTGTGTTTGTTAACTGCATTAGATTGTTTGGGAAAAAAAGTAAGTTAGATGCAACAAAATATTTGTAAAACTGGCGCAATCTGACGATTCCACATGTTTCAAGCATATCCAAACACACAGCAAAGATAAATCATGCAATCTCGTATCATAATAAATTTAGCAACAAACATTGTAATCCCATGGTATAAAGTTCAAATTTTATGTAGAAAATCCGAATTTTACACCCAATAAAGTCATCTTGAGCCAAAATTTATATGATCATAATCATTACTCAAACGGCTAAACCCATAAACAACTAATCTTTGAATCAAAATCATGAGAAAAAAATACACCCTAGATCACATTCACAAACCCAACTATGGAACTAAAAAAAGGTGATTATTACACTTCTAAAGTGTAATTGCCAAACTACGGCAAAGCTTGTGGCTACTCCAGACTACTTACAAAGTTGTGCTGTTTCCGAAAGACAATCTCAGAGCATAGGTTAAGGTTAAGAATATGATTTCAGTTGCTCTCAGCACTGCTGAAGGCAAAGAAAGAACAAGAATGCCAAATCTTTGGCTTTTTGTGCATTTCTCGCATGGCTAAATACCTGTACATGGAAGATTTGGAGCAGGAAATGGCAAACGCAAAGGGAATAGCCCGGAAAACTTACTAAGATGGAGCCCTTTGATTCATATGAAAGAAGTTTCCTCAGAGCAATGGAATTTGATCCCAACAGCACCTAATGAGATGAAATGATAATCGTGGAGCTAATATATCATGCCAAGGAAGCCCCATCACATGACAACGATAAAGAGCACACTTGTACACAGCCATGTGTTCAACATGGGATGCTGACCAGTGTGCTCTCTCTCGTTGTCAGATCATGATATTCCACGGCTTTATTAATAATATGCGCCTGAAAGGAATTGAATTAGATAGAAGACTTAGGATAACACATTTCAAAAGCCATTCAATCGAGGGAAGGTATCATGCCATGATTAAGAAATCTCGATATCCCACTGTAGTTGACTAGACAGAAAGTCCTTCAAGCTTACAATCCCATATGCACTGCAAAATACTTATATGATTCTGTCACCAGCTTAATCTGACAACACACAATCAACGATTCAAATTTTTAAAAAAAAATCCTACGGCTTGCAATTATTTTCTCCACGAACTCACCAGACCGTAAAATTTCCATATAGTACAATGTCATAAGGCAATAACGGTTCACTATATCATACATTAATGAATAAAAAATAAGAATGCAATGAGTTTCTTTGAAGAAAAACACAAAACTTGAATGACCGCAAAACAACCCACATGTAATACAAACTATATCTAAGAAGAAATTGCAGTTCAAGTAATCAATCAGCTGGAGCACAGCAATCTAGCCATCAAAAGCGCGATCTAAAATTTCAAATACATATAAAAGATTGAATTTGCGGTTACTCTTCCCACAAAAGAAAAACAATCTCATCTATCCCATGAACAGGCATTAAAAACACTTATCTGAGATTGCTTTGTCTCAGAGAACTTCATGTAGACCGCCTTACAAAAACCGAAAGACAAAATCATACTAAACAACCTGTGCAACAGCCAAACCTCTGACTGAACAGAAGTTTTAGGAAGCACAGCATCTAGTGACACATGGAACTTCAATCGTTCTAAGTGAAGAGAAACATAAACATATTCTAAATGAAACTGTGGATACAAGAGAAACCAGGATCTTCAAATTCTGAGTTCAACCACAGCGGCGAAGACTCTAGAAGACCAACAGACAATGAAAATGCAACCTTTAGCCCTCTTCTGACATGAAAGCCATTTGGAGAAATGGTATTCAGACAAGCACGAAAATCAAGAGATAAGAATGAGAAGTTTCACGAAGATGAGGGCTTTCGAGTTTCGAGAACTTCTGCAAAGGATATTAGGTAACAGAAAGAAAGTATGCGCCATTCAGTCAAGACACAGCAAACCCTAACGAGAACCCAGGTTTAACTTCTCGATCAAACCCATTATCGGCCCGATATTTTTGCAAACTTCAAGTCCGAGGATTTCACAAGGAGCCGTTCGAGCTAAACAACCAAAATCTGAATATGCGTTGCATGAAATCACATGAAAAATCAGAACTTGAGAGAAACGTCAAACACCCAGAAGAGGGAAACAACAAAATAAAAATCGAAAAGCAGCCAAAACAAGAGACCGTAGAAGAGAGAAGTTCCAAAAACCTGTGGCAGGCAACAAAGAATCGGAAATTACTGACAATAACACAGAAAGGCAGTAAGAAAGGATCAATCTTGAGATAAAAAACGATAAATGACGATATTATTATAAAATAAAAGGGAGACAAGGACAAGAATGGAGCCCTAGAGCGAGTTGCAGACTTTCATCCACGAACTCCCGGAAACAGAGGGAAGGGAAAGGGGAAGGTCTTGGAGATGAGATAACGAGTGAGGAGCTTCCATTAGTGGCAGACGAAGGATCGGTGATCAATTATGATTCTTACAGTTAATATCATAGTTCTCAATTAATTATTCTTTGATCCGGGTTAGGTGGTGGGTGGGGGCGGGAGTAAGTCTTGCAAGTAATCTGCGTGTCATTTAACAAATATTTATATGTTATTATAAATTAATAAATTTTAATTATTTTTAAGATAAATTTTTTGGGTAAATTACATATAAAAATACATAATTTATTCCTTTTTTTTAAAGAAGATAAACATTTTAAATTTAAAAAATAAGATAACATAGTTTTAGTTTATTTTTAATTTATATAAGAATTTAATGTAAATTTGAAGAAAATTTCCAATATACTTTTAGTATATAATGAAGACAAATATTATGAAGAATTAATCATCTAACATTTACTTTCAAGTTAGATGAGTTAGTGTAATTAAATAATAAAATAAGAAATATAATTTTAATTTTAAAATATGAAACCTTAGCTGAACTTGAGATTTGAAAAGAATTCACGTGATTTTATTTCAAATTTTGGAAGGTTTGATTTAATTTGAGTGTAAAATAATATTAAATAATTTTTAAAATATTAAAATATTTAATTTTTTAGGAAAGGAGTAAATTACTTATTTTTTGTAATTTATTAATCTTTTAATTTTATTAAAAAATTTTAGTATAATTCAATTTTTAGTTAATAATCGTACAACTTCAAATCAACCTCTTTTTCTTGCGGCTGAGTCGCACCGGTTTACACGGACTGACGGCCTTGATGCTGCCACGTGGACAGCATTTACGACCGACGGGCGAAAGTACCCGACCAGGATAACTAGGACAGTTCAACCCCACTTGTATTTTGTACTAATCCAGCGATTATCTAATGTATCTACGAGTGCAGCGCGTGGCCTGCACAGGCCAATGAATTTTTCTCCTTTCCATCTTTCGCTCTTCTCTTAGAAGGAGAGGAAACGGGTCTGAAACACTATATCGTATCACATTTAAATATGTCGTGTCTAAATATATGCAGGTTAAAAATTTCGATAATCTGGATATGACATTTATTTTCTGTGTCTAAAGAGTTGTGTCTAAACCGGATTGACTGATTTAATATGAAATATCGATAATATATAATTATACTCCAATAATATAATATATGATTACTAAAATAATAATATTTATTGATAATTAGTATAATAAATAAGTAAAATTAATTAATTATTGATCATGTAGCATATTTTTTAACGATAATGATACATGCAATGCATATAATATTTATATATCATAAAATTTTTATATATAAATATATTAAATGAGTCAATATATATATAAATAGTGAATACATTTAATAAACGTGTTTAAACTTATCATGTCGTGTTATACAGGTTCAAACCTAGTTAAACATTTATTTATCGTGTTCGTACAGGTTCGTGTGTAAATAGGCATGATCCAAACCCATCTAATTCCCTGTCGTGTCATGTCGGGTTATCGTATCATATCAAAAATTGACAAGCTTATGGAGAGAAGACAGATTTGGATCAGGTGAAAAATATATTGCCTTTCTTTTCCTCGGAAAATGAAAAGAATGAGCTTACCCGGACGAATTTGTTTAGATAAACTTCGAATTTTTCTAATTAAATAATGCATCGACTGAATGTATTTTGTCTCTTTTCTAATTCGGAAAAAGAAATGGCATCGTTTTGGTACAGTAATACAAGTCTCTGATCCATAATCTATAAATTATAAATTTGATCCTCACCGTAGCTTTTCTTGATACTCGAGCTTTATCGCTGCCGAGACGAGAAATTCACCTCGCCCGGTAGCTTATAATGGGGGCGGAACGGAGTTCTGCACAAATGGCACGGAGGCTTCACTTGAACAAGGCTCCGAAATAACTACAACATCTTCTACTTTACTAAGGGAGGTTGAGGACATAGAGTAGGAAGTATGCCCAGACGACACCCGCCGCTGAACTTGGCCCATCCATCGGTCGTCTGCAGCTGGTCGGGCTCCTTCTTCCGCCCCGTCAGGGTCAGCGAAGATGCGGTCGACGGCTCGCCTTGAACAAGGCAATGCCGTACATTGTCAAGCAGATGCTTAAGATCACCACGAGCCCTCCTGCAGCCAGGGTCCTGGCTGGTCCGGCAATCTCGGTGTTCCTCAACGGTCTGGCCTTAACGAATGGACCGACAAGGAGGAAGCCGTGGGCCAAGCTCACCTTGACTCCCCCGAAGCAGTGGGCTGACTGCAGTCCGGTAGGCCGGGAGGTTGGAGAGGTACCACGCAATAAGCGGGCTCGAGGTGACCGGGGTCTCCAGGCTCCCGATAAAGGGATCTCAGTTGATGGGTTGGATGACTTGGAAAGTTGGCCGCAGAAGAAACTCGTCAACTTGCAGCCCAAGGCAAATGATCATTCTGTATCAAGAACTAGTCAAATGGATAGATATGAAAGTTGATTCTTACATCACGCTTCCTAAGAAGAGTTTAGCCGATTCAAACGGAAACACCAGACAAAGCTGAATTATGTATACATAGCAATTTCAGAATCCATACCAAGCATGGCTTTGACATAACCGTTCAGCTAAGTTCATCTGGAGAGTCATCTTTCCATAGAATTCTCAATGGAATTCGCAATTTCGGTAAAGGAGCGAAGGTTTCCAATAGTCGGGATTCACGCACATTGGAATCATATAACAATGCTCAAATTCACTGCCACATAATAGAAGATAAATGCAAGAACAAGGTTACCTTATCTGCCTGAATGCATTTGATGGTGAGCTGAGCGCCTCTCCTGCCGGGGAATGCCTGGAGAGGGAATCCGCAGATGCCCTTTGGAGCGATCAGCCTCCTCAAAGAAGATGATGAAGCAGCAAAGCTGTTCCTCAACTGACTGGCCATTCGAGGTGCCGAAGCTGCCATCTCTGCTGCTCAGTTTTCTCAAAAGCAATAAGAAAATTCAAAAGATAACCTGAAATATAATATAAACTGTATAATTGTAATAGAGATAGCAGAGATTTCCTGAACCAGGCAGGAATATCTGTGGCTGATGGGAAGGAACCAATGAAGTGGAGGCAATGAAGTGCTCCGGTTGGATGAGAGGTGCTCGGGGCCTTATCCATTTATCCAAATGAGCAAAATCCTGCCGACTTATCACTCCCCTGTCATGCCTGTGTTTGGTCCTCCAGCTTCTCCCGTGCTGAATTTACAAAAATAAAAAATGGATTTTGCAGACACTGAGGAATTGCATCGTATGCCTCGAAAAGATAAATCACACAACAGACATAATCCTAATAGACTTGTAGGAAGACCTGTGAGATTTGGAAAAAAACAATATGGTGGAACCTCGCAAGGTGGGTACACATATTTTGAACTGAGCTATAATATATTCCTTGAATATGCATTAGCTGACGTTCATTCGTACTAAGTTTCATCGACCTGATAACTTCGATTCTTCTATCTACATTACATGAAGTACGGCTACTTCTGCGAAAGAAAGGCCTGTCCCAGATTCTATATAGAAGAGAGACGGAATGCATCATACTACTATAATCGGAGGCTGATTCTCTCCGCCCTTATGTATACCGACTTTCTTGTCAAGGCTGGTTACAAAGTCCTCCATGCAAGCCTTGTATGTCTCCATTCCAGGGACAAGCCCTGCGAGTTCTAAACCAACTTTCATCCACCTGTTTGCTGAGTCAAAATGCCCCAAGCGGATCGGGATTGCTGCACGATTCCATGCTGTTGTGGCAAGCCACTTTCCCTCTTCAACTGGGAACTCTCCGCCTTTTAGACCCACCATTATTCTGTATGCTTGCTTGTAAAGATTATGCACTGCATCATCATCCGTATTGCCTTTGTGAATGCTGGTAATTGTTATAAGCTTTCGGATGACAAGAGCTACAGTTTTGTAGTCCGGTGATAGTGAAGATAGGAGCTCGGAGAGGGACAGGTTCAGGGCAAAGAATGCTACATCATGGTTGGGCTGACGTCCCTGAGATGCAGTCAGACCCACCTGAAGGAGATGCGCAGGAGTACATGCTTTTGAGCTTGCAAAATTCTTTACCAGGACTTGTTGGGATTTTTTATCATTCATCCTTCCATATATCTCATAGCTGTTGAAGGTGTATAGCAAGTGAAATTCTGGCTCCACAGTTGCATTTTGATCATCACCAAGTTGCATTGCTGATGAGGTAGACTTCAAAATCTGCAAGAGTGAATGAGCTTAGAGTTCTGTTAACTCAAGAATTGAACTACACTGTAAAACTTAGAACAGCTCTGGGGATCCACACCTTTCCAGCTCTATCTAATAACTCAACCGCTTCTTTCACGTCAGTGTCAGGAACAACAGTCTTCTGATGATTCTCTGAAGCTAACATAGCAGAAATTTTAAGGATTAATGATTTGCAAACCATGGCACTGTTTTCATCCACTTGCCCATCAGCTAAAAAACCGTAAAAATCAGATGCAGCTCTCAGGAATTCTGCACTTAATGCATAATCCTTATCCTTCCCAGATTTCATCCCGAAATTCCATGAAGTTGCCGCAAACCATTTCATTTCCCTTCTTGCAACTTCACCTTTGCCAAAGAAGCAATCAGGCCCTACTTCAGATGCTCGAGAACGAGCATGCTTGATATATTTGAGGATTTCAGGTTCATTGCCTGGGTCATGAGTCAGGATTGTGACTAAAGTGCGTAAGACTACAATTTCAGCAGTTGGTATAGGTTTCCCCGAGGTGTAGAAGTCCAGGAGACTGGATAGAGAGGCAACAGCAACTGCAAGAGCACGACAAGCAATAGCTTCATGAGCAGCTAGCAAGAGGAAGTCTGAAGTAAAATCAAGGCAGGTTTTCATAGCTTGAATCTGGGTCAGAGCACCACTGAGATCTTCCTTTTGCAAATGAATCTTGAACTGCATGGATTTTTGCATGATCATATTAATTAATCTTTCAGATAAGTCCAATGAAGGAAAGAATCATTATCATAAAGGTAATAGAACTTCAACACGGGAAGACAGAGAGAAAGAGCACCTTGAGAAAAGCACAAGCAATATTTGGCTCCAGCTGCAGAGAGACATATGACTGCAAGTTAATAAACACTCAAGAAAGTGGAACTTATTTGCCATTTGCAGGAATACCTTTTCAGCCTCAATGATATATTCATTAGCTCGATCAAGCTGAGAGAGACCCAGGTAGCATAAGCACAGAACCCTGAAGCTCTTGGCTCGTAGAACTCTGTTTTCTATATCATGCGAAACATAGAGCATTGATTTCTCAAAGATTTCAGCACTTGTCTCATAGTCTTTCAATCGGAAGTGATCTGCTGCACTGTGAAGCAAGTAGCAGGTATTATACAAATGACACCATGGCACCAAGATAAATTTGCATTTTGAGGCTCTATTAAAGAAGAGGATCACTTACTGACACAAAAAAAGTATCACTTTACTATTCTAGATCAAATCTACCATTATCAGATCGGATTTGGAACCATCATATAAACTAGCAGCCTTCAAGAGGAAAATATTCAAATATAAGCAAAGCACATTCTGTGTTCAAGTGGAGGCCAAATGAGGACTCAGAAGATGGAATTGTTTTACCCTGCTTTGAAGCATCTATATACGCGACTTCTTCCTATTATTGTTAAACCAGAGTCCTGAACCAATCAACTATTTGAACGTGCAAAAATTACAGCTTAGAAGACAATGTATTAATGATTTTTGCACCCACCAGTTCCAAAGAACAGCATGCAATGCAACTCTCTCCTTAGTAGCTCCATCCCCTGCAAACAGTGCCACCACTCTTTCATCTGAGACCAGTTCCGCAGCCAACTTAGCCCTTAACTTCGACCCTTCCCCTCCCCCACCAACCACCCTGTGAACAACCCTGACTGCAGCCCCCACACTGACATGGCACCTCCCGAGCAAACCCAGGAAAACTCCCTTCGTTGTCTCCACCCCTGCAGTCCCCGCTGCCTCGAAGTAGGTCTCCACAGCCGACACCCAGACACCCTCAGGGATCCCCTTATTAACAACCATGCCCTTCAGCTCTTTCTCCGCCTCTCCATACCTTCCAAGCCCCAACCATGCCTTCATTGCCAGCACGGGAAGGCATGGGTGATCCCCTCCTTCAGCTTCTCTCAGTACCTTCACACACCTTATCACACTCTCATATTCCTCCGTCTGCAAATGAACGGCAGCAATGAATCGAAGAGTCTTTGATTTCAGAGCTGCAAGATCAACTGTCTCTTGCCGCATCCTTGCAGTACTGAATCCCTTCTCACATAGATCCAATGCATCATTCATTAGCTTCAGCGCTTCCTTGAAGCTCTGACTCTTATTCTCATTATTGATTGCCAGAACGTTCTTGCCAAAGACCAAGTACTGATTCGCCAGGGCTTTATAGTGATCGGATGATCCAAATAGAAATGATTTTGCACGGCTCAACAGAGTTACTGCAACAATAGGATCAGAAACCTCCCAAGCAGTCTGTGATCGCGCAATGTTTAGATCCAACAGCAGCCTCCGCTGTCCTGTGTCGGTAACTGTACGGGAATCAACCTTCGATAGGAGATCAGTGGCCTTCTCGAAGCAATTTGACGCTTGATCAGACTTCCGGAGACTGTGCCACAGGAGGCCAGTTTTGTAGTAGAAGAAGGCGGTCTTGAACTCCGGAGAGGCAACGCCAGCAGCGTCTCCGGCTAAAGAGAGCATGTCGGCGGCGACATGCCGGAGCTGCGCCTGGTCCTCCGCAGCGGAGATTGAGGAGGAGGAGGAGCGGATGGAGGAGGCGTTTGATAGGTCGACGCAGGCATTCCAGAGGCGGTAGCTGAGCTTCCAGACGTGAAGCTTGACCGAGTTGGCGAAGGGAGCGAGTTGACTCAACCGAGTGAAGGATTGCCTGAGACCCGAGGCGAGTTGGCTCAGCTTGAGACCCGAGGTGGCGTCCTCTTCGCACTGCTTGATCAGAGACTCGATCTGAGAGAACACAGGACAGGAGTCCGGCGGCTGACCTTCCGCTTGAGCTCGCTGGAGCTCCGGCGTGGAGATTTCAGCTATCCTCATCGTCTTGGTCAGGGTTCCTTCTGGTGGAAACGGGCTTTTGAACGGAGGAGGAAGGGGGAACTCTGATGGAGGGAAAGGAAAAAGGGGAGGAATGAGCGTGACGTCAGCGGACGGCAGCTACCTCTTGCGAACGCCGTGAGATCATAAAAATTGAATTTGGAGTCTCAGAAATGTTTAATTTCGATTTGCTCCCCATGGTTTTGGATATCTCTTCTTACTCCCCTTTCTCCGAATAAATTTCAGTTCAGTCCAACGCTACACTTTTGCAGTAACATGTTCAGATTAGATAAGAGACGGATCTCTTCTGCTTCAAGGCTATTTTTATAGCTAAATTCAATTCAACATACATACATTACATTATTTTCTACAAGAGATGAACTTCTCCTCCGTATACATACATACATATATATCTATATTACAAAATCCATTTTCACCAATCTATCTCATACTTGACTTTTTACAGGGTAGAAAGATGCAGTGGGCAAGAGTAAGATGTGCAGCAGGATCGGTTTCGATCACGGGGACGAGCTATCATCGTAGGAGGAGTCATACTGTTTCTCCCCTTGGAACGGAGGAAGCACTTGTGGGAGTGTCGGGTTGACGGGAACTGGCAGCAACGGGTTGACGGGAACCGGGAACCTGTGGGCCGAGCTCACGATCGTCCTCTCATTTATCGAACCGACCTCCTTGCAGACCCGGTCGAGAATCGCAAGAAAGTCCCTCACGACCATGAAGATTCTGAACGGGTGGGCTTCCTCCTTTGCCGAGTCCCCGTGGAAGTACTCTGTGATTTCCTTCACTAGGGACATCGCCACGCTCTCTTGGGCCTGAATTCTAATGATCTCCTCCTTGGCCATCTCAATGAACTGGTTCATGGAGTCCGAGAACTTGGTACTAGAGCCGTCGTTCCCCGTCAATGACTCGATCAGTCGCACAATCTCTCTGATGTTCCCGATTCCTACAGAGAGCTTGTTCACGTCTCCACTCAGCACATCAGAGTCCATGGCAGCAGCTTTCTTCACATTGGCGAGCTCCGAGCTGAGGCCCGAGACAACCTGAAGACCAAGCTTCCTGCACTTTGCATCCTCTGAAAGGTTCGAGTTGGATGGAGCTTGCTGGGTCGTTCCAGAAAGCCTGGCTCCCTCGGACCTTATGATTTCCTGCACAACGAAATGCAGGAGAGTTGTCTTCCCATCAGTACCCTTCACATCCACGAGCTTGAGGAGGGTGTCGAGCTTGAAAGCTCGGGCATCCCCCCGGTTTGTTCCCACATTCATGCGGTTTCCAGTCTTGAGGACTGCTTCCAAAAGCTTCAGGAACATCCGACTGTTTCGCAGCTCTTCGCAGGCAGCCTGTTTCATTAGACAGGACCGAGTTAAAACCGAAAATTTTTCACCTCTGTCTGTTTGCAATATGCTGAGGAACAGCTGTTAACAGGACAAATAAATTATTGTGGAGACATTCATTAACGAAACCTATCCCAGTCAAATCTATAACATGACCGTGAATAGGATTCAGGATCAACTTTGTGTTTGTCTTTTTCGATTGCAATGCTTTCCTCTAATTATTTTTTATCAATACAGTGTCCAGAGTCAATTTAACTGATCCTCACATATAGCTAACACAATTATAACACAGATTGGATCCAAGACTTCTCCATGACCGTGTCAGTGAGAGAGATAGAGAACCAAGGGAATGGAGATTTACCTCCAAGGTTGCAAAAGATTTCTTCAGGTAATCAACCTCGGACTCAAAGTTGGCTATATAGAGCATTGCATCGACCCTTTTGAATGCAAATGGCACATCGAGCACAACCTTTAAGAATTTCTCGGCAGGCCCAAGTTTGACGGGCGAGTCGTCCCTGAAGTCCTTCAGCTTACGCTCTTCTTCCTTCGTCGGAGCCATCTTCTGCAAACTCTCGAGGAGTTCACTCCCAAGCATTTCTGCATTGCCTGTGAGCAAAGGAAGAGAATTCAGCATCACAATATGTTCTTACAACTGATCTAAACAGAGTTAGATACAACAACTTGCCAATTTGGGATCGTTTTTATTTGATTTGAACAGATCAATTGAATTGGCATTTCGAACTTCTAATACCTTCAAGAAGGGCTTCACAGACTTCCTCGACAGTGACATTAAGTGCCCTTAAGAGAATTGCAATGTTCTGGGACTTCTTGGGATCAAGGACTTGATTTTCTTGATTCGGGTACGGAAGAACTGATCGAGGAGTTGTGTCCTTGGGCTTCGAACTCTGTGAGTTCACGATAAACAGTGTCTCAATCATCTTCTCGTTCAATCTGTAAGAAACCCAAAGCTAATCAATCTTCAGACTACCCATGTAAATCGACTGCCACAAGAATTACACAGAAATGGTTTTAGAATGTCTTACTTGAAGGAGCTCGATCCCAAGTGATCCCACACCATCTCCCTATCTGAGCTCGCCCGGACTTTGTCCCAGTGTAGGGGCTTCAACTTCGGTTTCAGGTTTTCCTCGATAACCTTCTCTGCCATTTCAGAACTCGGGGACAACTCGACCGGAGAAACCTCGACCATGTTCTGCAGTTCAATCGGCTTAGACTGTAAAGGCAGAGGTCTCGAAATCGGCTGATCAGACAGGGTCAAGGGCACGGGGCTCTCCGCAAGCTTATGTAGCATTGGTGGCAGATGTGGTGGTGGTGGCGGAGGAGGAGGAGGAGGTGGTGATGGTGTTGTTGTTGCTGCTGCCACTGCCACTGCCACTGGCGGTGGAGAAGGAGGTGGTGGTGCCACCTGGACTGTCACTGGCACCTGCTGCTGATCCGATTCAACTCCAGGGACTCTCTGTGGGGACAGAGATGATGAAGGAGAAGGCGACTTGGACATTCTCACGGGAGAACCCGAATGTGAAAGAAGTGAGAATCGCTCGCTTTGACTTTGTTCTGAAGCACTCGAAGCTCTTGGGGAATCAGCCTCTATGGCCTCCACCACTCTCTCAGGCGACTGGGGGAGGGGCGAGGGCACTCGCGACTTCGAGGTCTGACTCGACAACGACTTTGTTGAGGCTCTTTCAGGTGATGGGGAAGAGCGCAGAGACTGCACATTCGAGTCTGAAATGTTCCACATTCTGAGAGAGACATCAGGGTTCCTCTCCAAGCCTCTGTCGGGGGACCATGAGAGCGGCGACAGGGAAGGAGAGTGGAGCTGAGGGTTTCGATCTGAGACAGCACTCGATGTTCTGGAGGACTTCCTGCCGGGAGAATCTCTTTCAGGCGAGGTCGACTGGGAAGATAGCAGCAGAGGAGTCTTGCTCTCGTCGGGCAAAGGGATCGCGTAATGGACCTGTGGCAGCTCGGCTGGTTCAGGACACTTTGGCTGCGATCTCCGCGGGCTCAAGCTTACCGGCGGAGAGAGACTCAGTGAATGGGACCTGGCGGGCGAGCACGAGGCGGAAGACGACGAGGAGGACGGGCTCGACTCACTTCTCCTTCTGGAATCTGCCTGCAGATTCGCCCCGGCGGAGGCGAACACTCTTCTAGACCCTGATCCAGTCCCCAGTGAGCCTCTCGGGGAGTAGAACTCCTCCTCCGTCTCGTCGGCAGTGGAACCCACGTCACCGTTCTGCCTGTACCCTTGTCGGGCGAGCGGCGGCAGGGGTTGTAGCTCCGGCGAGTCAAGCTTCCTCGGATCCAGCCCGTTGCTGCCTCCACGACCTGCATTACGACGATCCTCGACACTGCGAGAGTTCACAATGGTTCCCAGGTAAAGAAACTCGGAGTTGTTTGATGACGGGGCGGCACTTCGTTGCCTGCCGCCAGTATCGGCGATGCTCTGCCCCCCGCCATAGTCGGGCAAGCGGGCGGCCTTGTCGGCAGTGTCGGCGTCCTCGAGGAGAACGCGTCGGCTCCGACGGCTGCGGCGGTAGAGGAAGAAGGCGATTGAGGAGAGGAGGAGGGCGGAGATGACAGCTGCGGCGACAAAGAGTGGGATGAGCTTGCCGGAGGAGGAAGAGTTAGAAGGGGTGTGTGGGATGATGAGGGAGGAAATGTTGGCGGGGAAGGAGGCGAAGGAGGCCGGGGAGGGCGGCGGGGGAGGGGAAGGGTAAGTGGGGAAGAACAGGGTGTTGTCGGAAGTGGGAGGAGAAGGAGGAGAAGAAGAGGTGAAAGGGTACTTGGGGGAGGGAGGAGAAAGGGAGGGTGGCTGGGAAGGAGGAAGGGAGTCGAGAGGGGTGGAGAAT